>JAQPPZ010017257.1:5842629-6491810 GCA_028583015.1 Wollemia nobilis | reverse complement strand
TAACTCATGGAAGGTGAACCACCACATTTCCATATGGGTGACCTTTCAATGGTTTTCCAACACACCAAATTGTGTAAAGAGAGATGCACCCCTAACTGTAAAAGGCATGAGTAATGGATGCAGTGTTATAACCTCACATATCTTCTTAGAGATTGCTTGCATTGTTCTTTTTTATCTAAGCAATAAAATCATTATGCTATTTTGCTTATATGTTTTTGTGTTCTGGTTTGTTATACTTTGTTATTTCTAAATTGCACTCTTCTTGATCTTCCTTAACTTGAAATTTTGAGTTTCAAAACAGCCGAAAGTCTGAACTTTAGATTAGTCGCATAGAGCTCTGGTACTGCACAGAGTGAACTAGACATTCTAACTACAACATTTGTGCCTAGTACTTGTGTTGCCAATTGCTTAGTTGACGTCTTCTCCTCTCCAATTACAATGGGCTCCTTCATTTTTCTTTAGTTGCTGGTCTTGCGCATTTCTTCTTCCAATTGCACACATCCCACCTGCCATTTCTCCTTCTTATCAGGGTTTGGGTACTGTTCCATCTTCTTTGATTGTGCTCGTGTCACCACTACCATGTGTTTCTCCTTGTCCTTTTGATGGTCCATTTAAGGCTCTTGATTTGTCAATAAAATTGACATTTTGCAACTTACTAGTACTCACCTTCTTCAAATAGTTAGCCTCCTTGTGGTTGCCAGTTCCATATCATCATCATATCGTTCCTGCTTCCTCCAACCGGTGCATTCATGCAATTTCATACGAAGTGTCCCTAATCTTGAAATCTTCGACACTGAATGATTGGTTTCGTCTAAATTGTATTGCAACCTTCCTTCACTATTGCCTCCACTGAATCAGTTACCCAATTGCGGTTGTCTTCTACCCTGTCGATTGTTTCGATATCCTCCACTTGTCGCTCATTGCTTGCTCTTAGAAGTGCTTGGTTTGTCCTCTTTCTCCTCTTTCTACACTATTAACATTTGGTACCTCGCACTTTGCAAGCTAAACGGACATGTCGCTATTGCATGTCACACAACTTCGTAGATGTTGCAATACACCCTCTTTGGACAAGTTGAGTTTGTGTGTCCTTTGGACTTGGAGTCTTAACACCAAAAGCCCTTCTTGTCCTTCTTTTTTGCCTTTAAGTCATTGGTCATCCATTCCAGGTCCTTTCACATTGCCTAGATTGTGGCACTGAGGTCATCTCAATCATTGTTAGAGTCTATTAGAAAAGAAACTGAACACACAAAGAAACAAGAACACAAAGAACTTGAAAGAGGGAATGCTTATTTCCTTATGAAATGAGGAGAGCAGATGTCCTTTTAAGGTCAAGGAATGATATAAACCCTAAAAAGACTTAAATGTTCATTAATACAATACTAAAGCATAATTTAGACTAAGTCAACAAGTGACTTTATTAATATGCCCAAGTCTATAGTCTAGATGACCATTATGAACTAAATAACTCTAACATCCTCCCTTAATGGTCATTCTAGAAACTACACCAAGTTTGTCTTTGAATTTTACAAATTTATCTGGGCCAAGAGACTTGGTGAAAATGTCTGCAGTCTGGTCCTGAGTTGGGAAATATTTCAGCTCAACTTCTCCATCTTCTACAAATTGTCGAATGAAGTGACAATGCACATCAATATGTTTTGTTCGCTTATGGAAAACGGGGTTCTTTGCTAGCTTGAGAACTCCCTGGTTATCACAATGTAGTACCATGGGCTCATCTTAATGGACTTGCAAATCTGCAAGCATTCTTCTAAGCCAAATTGCTTCACATGCCCCTTGTACTGCTGCTCTGTATTCTGCTTCTGTAGAGGAAAGTGAAATTGCATGTTGTTTCTTGCTGATCCAAGAAACAGCGCCTGTGCCAAGGCTGAATACATAACCCGTTGTAGACTTCCTGTCATCCATGGATCCTGCCCAATCCAAGTCAGAATAGCCACACAACTGAGGTTCCTTGCTTTTCCCAGATAGAATGGCAAAGTCCAATATTCCCTTTACATACTGTAGCACCTTCTTTGCTGCTGTCCAGTGTTCTGTTTTTGGAGCTTGCATAAGTTGGGAGATATAGCTGACTGCATAGCTCAAGTCAGGTCTAGTGCCAGTAAGATAGATCAAGCTGCCCACTAGTTGCCTGTAGACTGATTCATTGACTGCCCTTGAATCGGTCTTGGCTGAAAGTTTCAGCCCTTTCTCCATAGGTGTAGATGAGATTTAACAATCTGCCATCCTGAACTTGTCTAACAAACTTTTGGCATATTTTGTTTGTGAAACAAAAATACGTTTATCTGTTTGCCAAACTTTTACACCTAAGCAGTAATGTAGAAGGCCTCAACCTGTCATGTCAAAGGCTAAACATAACTTTGATTTTACCTTTGCAATTGCTCCTGCCTTGCTACTGGTGATGATAATGTCATCAACATATATCACTAGAATCACCACATCACCATTCTTGCCTTTGATGTAGAGATTGGGGTCAGAAGGACACCTTCTGAATCCCTGTTCTCCCAAATACCTATCAATTTTGATGTACCATGCATTGGCAACTTGGACGAGTTAACATAGATGTAACAGCTTGAAGCACTTGTGTAAACAGGAAAATAGCATGTAGTCTGCAGGTCATGCAACTCATTGTATGGTTTAAACTTTAAAGCAATTCTTTAGATACTAGTCGTGGTGAGTAGAATGTAACCTAAAGGAGCAAGGATTCCATACTTTAGATGTGGATCTGAATGCCCACAATAACTAACTAGATAAAACAAATTGCTCATTCTGGCTTTATATGTAGCTGATGCACTTGTCTTGTGCAGGGATTTATATTTGTTGAACTCAAGGAGAAGATTGCAGCTACATGTGAGATGGCCAATCATGGGGAGGTCATTATTTATTTGGGATTCAATTGTAGAGAGAGAATCAGAACAGAGAAACTCATTTGAGGTAGAGGAGGTATATATTTAGGCTGTTCTTGAAAGGTTTGGAATGAGTGAATGTAAGTCAATTTCAACCTCAGTGTAACATGGAATGAATATGTTCTAAGACATGGGCCCTATGATAGATTTAGAAAGGATAGCCATGGAGAAGATCCCCTATGCAGAGACCATTGAAGATCTGATGTGTGTTGTGGTCTATTCTAGACTAGATATTGATTGTCATTAATTGGGTAAGTTGATTTGCAAGTAACATAGGAATAAAACATTGGGGAGAAATGAAGAGGCGTTTTAGATTTCTATGTGCCACAACTAGTTTGAGATCAGAAATCAGTAAAAGCAAAAGTATTGTGGGCGTGTTATCTTTGAGACTAGGTTGTAACATAAATTGTTTATTACATGAAGAGATTACAGTTCTACACCTGTTTACTGCTTTCTTTTGGCTAGTCGAGTCATTTCATGGGCAAGGAAGAGTCAACAGTCTTTGCTTTGTCCGATGTAGAGGCAGAATATGTATGTACAAGTTCTGCATCAAAAAAGTTGATATAGCTTTCTAGGTTCTTTAGTAATGTGGGTATTTAGTAAGAGTACCTTGTGTTGAAATTTGATAACCAAAGTTGTGTTTCATGGTGAAGAATTTGAAGTTTCGTGCAAGGGCAAAACACATTGAGAGGCAATATCATTTTGTTGGGAAAGAGGCTGAAAAGGGAGCACCACCGATAAAGTTTTGTGGTTTCACTCAAACGATAGCAGACACACGCCATTGATGAAAGACAATTTTATTTTGTCTTAATGGTTTTGATTTGAATCTTTTCTCTATGTATGATTTGATGTACTGCCCATGCAATACCTTGAGAAACCTATAACTTCATCTGAAATCAAAATCAATCCCCCCGTCAACACACACAAAAACTAAAAATAAAAATGAAAAAATTCCTTTTTTACACATTGAATAACTATTGAAAAAATTGTAATGATGGGATCAAAATTAAAGTTAAAGTTGCCATTGTGGAGGAGTCAGCAATGTGTGTTGAAGATAATGTTTGTGCATTACTTTGTAAGTCTTATAACTTTGTCATCCAAAATCCACTTTTTTTTTTTGTAACTACATAGACTTTCAAGAAGTTTGCATTAGTGCTATTAGTTTTGTGTTTGAGGCATCACCAAGGCAATACCTTTGGACAGTAAGAAATACTGATCAGAGGTAAGGCCTGCATGAGACCTTGTCGAGTTGTTTGTGGAACATATCACCTATGCAAGTCCTTGTGGAGCTGTCAATGGGAGGTATTACTTGCACGAGACCTTGGAGTTGGCACTAGGATGACACCTTGTGAGAGTTAGACTGGCTTGGGTTGTTTGGCTTCTATGCATGGAAAAACTGAGTAAGAATGTTTGATTTCTTAGTGTACTAGGCAAGAGCTGAACGGATTTTTCACAAGCTTATGTGCAAAGCCAAATGGCCAAAATTGTATTTCAAATATCCATAATGCAATTGGCTGAGTCGTTTCAAATTTTCTGGAGTATAGTGTACGGATAGAGTGATTTCAGATCAATCTTCTTATGGTATCATAATCCTATGACTATAGCCTTTGGGAATGCATCTAATTTCAGCTATATATACAACATAGACAACCAAAGTTCCAACCATCAAAGGTCATGGGCATATCTTATTTTCATATAATACTGGGGAGAGAACTTACTTTCCTTTCATGTGGGAAAAACTTAGCAGTAAGTGTGCACTTGTTCACTGTTCATGAGCTGCAGACAAGTTGTAATAGTGCTGTGACAAGTTGCTAGAGTTTGGAAAGTAGGATCCAAAAATGATGAGCGAATAACCTCTATATCTGGATTGCAATAGATTCATTAGTATGTTAAGTTACTGCAGTAGATGGATTCTTTAAAAAGAACAAAGAAATTGGCTGAATCTTGTTCGCTGAACCTTTTCATTTTCCTGTTCCTTCAATGACTTACATCAACAAAGGCAGAACAATGGTTCTTCTTTTTCATTATGGGAGTCCTTTTTTGCTGCATTAATTTGTTGTTCAATGAATTGCTAAATAAGTGGTGCTCTTGATATGTATTGCAATAGATTTGGTGGCTGTTCATCTACCATCTAAAGTTGGTCTCTAGCCTTTGTCCAACAAAAATCTAAGGGACAAGTGAATGGGATGTTAAATTCTTGTAGGTCAATCAATTAGAGGCCCCTCATATGCAGGGAGAAATCTCTTGAATGTGTTTTCCTATGGTGCAATTCTTATTTAATAGTTCCATCTATAACTTAAGTTTTATTCCCAAATGTTTAACGTATGATAATTCCATTTAGGGGGCTACAGAGTTGGTTTTTGGATTTACAAGGCATTTTCCTGAAACATGGGCTGTGATTTATTATGGAAAACTATTTCTAGTTACAATGCTATGGTGCTCAGTTTATCTTACATTGATAAGAATTTTGGGCCATAACAAACATCAATTGGAGTTTGTATAACAGAGAACTAAACTCCTATAAGGATATTTGTTCACCTTGTTCAACTCCTATAAAATTGTGGAAACTTCTTTATGGAATTTCAGCCAAGGAGGAACATATAACTGTTAGCTATGCAAGGCAACCCCTGGCCCCTGATAAAAATGCTTGGTTGTAATTCAATTTCATGGTCAGCAAAAAAGAAAAAAAAACTGATCAAGTCTTGAACAGGGACTCTAGCGTACATTGCATGGACTAGTCCTTACTGAGAAGTTACATTTAGAGTTAATTTCACTACCTATTAGTACGATTTGAGTCCTTCATCTTACAATAGTTCGAGACAATTATAGGAAGCAATTAATACAATGACACTTAGTTTTGCTTTGTAGGGATATGAAGAGTCCTTGAATAAAAAACAGAGGAGGTTAATCACTTTTACTGTTTACATTATTTGCCATGCAAGATGAGAACCTGGGAAAGGAATTTCATCCAAGAACTGGTTGCAAAATTCTTTTCACATAACTTATGTGAAATAATCTTAAGATTCGACTATATGTGAAAAGAGATAAGATGGAAGGTTTTGGAATTAGTCATTTTGAGTCACTTGTTGATCATGCTTAATGAATAATGAGTTGTTTTTTTTTATGGATTATATGGGATTAAAACAGGCCCCACCCATATTACATCATAACCACATAGTGGTATTACAACTGGTTGGCAATTATGTGTGTATTGCTTGGCAAGATTTGAACCTTGGTCTTCTCCTTGAAAGTCGCAGAATTTAACCGGTTGAGCTAATGCCATTTGATATTGAACAATGAGTTGTTGGTATGAGTTGTTCAGTAAATTTTGGCATATAGAATATGTTACAAAAGTTAGTGGGAGCTTCACAATCTTATAAAATGTCTTGCATTATTTATTCTCAGTAGCATACAATTTAATGAGCTTACATAGACTGGAAAGACTCAATTTACTACGAGATTGGTCAAAGGGTAGAAACCTAAAGAGGTACATCATTTTTTTTTTTAATTGGTTATCCGTTATATGGGATTGAAACAGACCCCACTCGTATTATATCATCACCACATAGTGGTATTACAACAGCCTGGCTATTATCCATGTATCGCTTGGCAAGATTTGAACTTTGGTCTCCTTCTTGAAAGTTGACGAATTTAACTGGTTGAGCTAATGCCATTTGATAAAAGAGGTACATAATTTAACTAAGGTCAAGAAAATTTTTCCTTGTTCACACAAGGGGGTCTTTTATGCCCAAGAGGCATGCTGGATTGGCCGTGACATAAAAAATGACTTTTACCTTATAGAGACTGATTTTTCTTTATTATAATTTTTGTTCTGTTGTTTTTTGTTGCTTCCTTTCTTTTGCAGTATGCATCATTTTTTAAAATAAATTATAGGATATTTGTGCAGGCGGTGCTCTTGATGGTAACATGTATGTTAGTTACTTCCATTTTAAAAGTGTCTGTTTATTATTGCTTGTCATTTTTATGTTATAGGTGCATCTAACCTTACTTACGGGTAGCATACAGATTTGATTTCTTATCTTCAGAAAATAATGTCATGTTATAGCTTATCATCAAAAGACAATAGTCTCATGTTATAACCTTTCAAATTGATATAAATGCCTAAGATGCTAAAATATATTGTGGTTACATATTGTAGATTGAAATGGGTGCAATTTGGTTGATATTTTACTTGAATTATTATATTGATTAACATTTAGTTACACCGATATCTAAAGGTTTATGAAGGAAGAATGCCAAAGGACCATGTTGTGCTACGGGAGCTTGCAAAGGAAATGTTGAACTGGCCAAAACTTGAGGTGAGCTTTTAAAATTCAAACAACAAAATGTTTCTGAGCAAAGAACCATCAAAGCATATGGATACTTCAAATTCATTCCCATAGTTAAAATAAGGATGAATCCTTGAATATGCATGGTCTTTTGTCTGCCGGAAGTTTTTATTTTTATTTTTATATTTTATCTATTTTATTTTAAATGTTTTGGATCCATTATAATGAATGTGAAATTTTATTTAAAATGTCAAATGTAATCTTTAATGTAATAGAGTAATCTCTTTTCTTTCTCTTCTACAAGAATGGTAAATTATTTAGAGGTTATCTCTAAAGCCCTCTATTCCTTGTTGCTTACTTGCTGTTCCTCATGTGTAAATATGTATGCACAACTTTCTTTGTCATGGCCAAATATTCTGACATTGACAAAACCTTTAAAGAGCTCTAATGAAGTTATATGCATCGCTATGACATGAAACCTACATCTTTAGAAAACATATTGGCGGAGTCCTTGAAGGACATATAACAACCATGCTCTTCTAGATAGTTAGTCATACATCAGGAACATGTAGTTGGCCAGTGATAGCTCACCCACTGAAACATCAAGCCCTAAGATGAGCTAGGTGGTCTTAGAAGCCACATGTGTGCCCAAACAAGTGAGCTGAACCAATATTATTTTTCAAACACAAATAAGAATGCATTTCTGGCCTACTTGGCTAACTGCACCCCTTATTGACAAAATTTAGGTATGAATGCACATCATAACTTATTTAGGTATATTCGCATATAATCCTTTTAAGGCATAATGACTTCCTTCTTGAGCATCCTACGAGAGAGAACTTTCAAAAAAAATTGACATTTGGACCTTTTGTACTTAGGTTTGGCTTACCTCCAGTTTTTCTCTAAAAACATTAAAACTGACAAAATTTGAACTTCCTCTTGGAGCAGAACAATCAAGTTTTGAGTTACAAGCAAACTTCATGCCCTATCTACTTTGTGGAACTATCACCAAGACTGTGGAAGAGTAACAATATTAAGGACTGTAATCCAAAGATTGTGCTGCAAATTGGCCAGTCCTATGACAACTTCTTCCATCTTCGTCCAAGCCTGCTATGCTAAATGCAAATTATTATGATGCTTGTTTTCCTGTGTATTTATATTTGCTTAAAATATGCATGGCCATCACCCTCACAATGTGATTGTTTGACATCTTACCTTATCTTAAATCCATTTCTATATCTTAGTATATACTAATGTTTGGAACTTTAAGAATCTGTGATGATTGAGATACATGTGGATACTTCTGAAGGGTATACATGACAAAGTATATTGCACCCTTTTGTAAGTATACTAACATATCATAAGCCATAGTTGTATGCCACTATAATTTGTCCAATTATATGGGAAGTCATTATTGCAACAACAGATTCAAGTTCCTTATGACAAATAACTTGTATACTTTATTCCATACAAAACAAAATTGTTTCAAAGCAAGTTTAAGTTAAGATCAATTAATAGGTTTCAATGCAGAAATTATCTTGCATTTAATATCTGAATAATGAAACCGTGCTACTGTATTCTTCTAAAACTTTGATGAGTCCAATCTGATCCATGGATCTTCTTTGGATTCTTTTCTTGTGAACCCAATGAGGAAAATGAGTTTAGGACAGCCTGAACTTATGAAAACATTGGAAACTGTTAATCTATTAAATTTATGGGAAAATAGATTGCCCCAACCATAGCTTGGTTAACCTAGATTAGACTTTTAAAATTTATTGGAGGTGTGTTCCCTGTGACTTCCATTATTTCCTTAAGGCTGATAAGCCACATATTGTAACACTCCTAAGAATTGTTCAACCAGTATACAATTGTCCAATGCAAGTCATGATTTTAGTAAATTTATTATACTTGCAAATTATTGTAGTAACCATGGCATAACTACTTCATTTCGGAGTCATATACAACCTCCAAAACCTGCGCTACTTGAGGTTGGCCCAAATGCCTAAACAATGCATGAGATAACATAAATATGATATTCAATTAGTGGTTTTCAAGATAGGAACACAAAAGAGGTCACGAAGAGGCTTATGAAAAAACTGCCCTGTTGCATCCTAAGCTTGACATAATAGTATGATAAAAGGAGGATATCTCAATGTACACAGATCACCTTGAAATCACCTTGTACCTTGGATATTGTTGAGGCTTATTATTTAAAATCATCTTTTTCATGAGCTCCACCCAATAGTTTTATGGGTTGGTGTTTTAGTGAAATTCTAAAATACGATTTTACTATATGAATTTTTGTGAGGCAATTTTGTTTATGAAGGTTCATTTTCTATTGCTGATAATTCTGTTTATTTATGTTTTCTTAGGAGGAAGTGGACAAGAAGAGGAATCCAGTGGCATCGCCATATGCTAAAGTCACAAACATTGGTGTTGACCCAACAGTAGCTGCACAGAGGGCTAAGATTGATTGGGATGCAGCAACTGAAATTGATGCAGAAAATGAGAAAGATGTGGGAGAATCCATGCCGCCTGTTGTGGTATGGCATCTGCTAACCATACTATCCTATCTTTCTCTCTTCAGATTTTGAGGTTAAATTCCATGCTTCTCTATCTGATTATATGTGGGGAATTCTGGCAGGGATTCAGTGTATTGTATCTGATTAGTTCTCTACCGGTCATCATTGGAATATCTGTTGTTCTGATCCTCTTTTTAAATTCTCTTCAGTAAAAGGTCCTTGTTGTTGGGTTGCACATCATCCATTTTTTATTCAATATTTATTAGGCCTTGGGTTCCATTGTCTTCGAAGTGTCTATGGAAGGAGTAGAATCTGTCCATCTTTCCTTGCCCTTTACACGTCCATGGAAAAGGAAAGATGAAAACTGTGATGATGGCACCTGAATGGTGAGAACTACACATGTATGTTGTATGGATATGTATTTATTAGGCATCACATGTATCATAGTGCCAGCATAAGATTAGAGTCTTTGACTCATAATGTGAATATGTCATATCAATTTGGTGCTATACAAAATTCACCATTTTTTGTAATGGATTATTAATTCGCATCTATGGTTATAACTTTCAACAATATCTAAATGGAAATGGGCCAAATTGTATAAAAAGTACAGGTGCATGCAAAAAATAACTTGTCCTTCAATAGAATTTGGTTCCTATTGAACTCTTGTACTGCTTAGTTCTACATTAAAAGAGTTGCAATGGAAACATCACAACTTGTTACATATGCCAATATAAGTATTCTACAAAATATTATATATAATCATATGCAAAAATGAGCATTCTGTAATTCATGACACAACTCAGAAGGGGGAATGTCTTCATTAATTACCAGGATTCAGTGTATTGTGCATGTACTCCAACATGTTCAAGCTTGATTCTTACATACTCAATAGAAACTGTGAAAAATGTTGCAGTGGAGAACTTGGAATGTATTTACCCATTATGACACACAGGAGGAAATGTCGTAGGTACATCAGTTGATGGAAATGGTCCGCATGTAACCCTGCTATAACCTTGATAACATTATTACAGCTTGGGAAGGAAATAAATGTGTACAAAAATCTAGTCAAAGGGTTCTCTTCTTGAAAATTGATAAAGCCTAAGACAGGTGAGTCAAACTTCATTCCTAACATGTTAGACTGGTTGGGTGTTGGCTCATTTTTCTATGGGCTGGTGGTGATCCTCTTTTTGCATGCATTGACAAGAATTGGCATGAATGGCAATCTTCTAGATTGTCCATTTGATAGGGTTGCCCGTAAGAGTCTTACCAATGCATCATTGCACTGGATTCTCTTCACTATTTGCTTAAGGTTGCACAAGAACAGGGGCAGACCATGGGAATTTCTTTGTAAAAGGGAGAACATCATTTGAATTAACACTTTGCAGATGGATTTGTTCTAACCTTTGAGTTGACTTATGTAGCACAGTGGTGAGTATTCCAACGGTGGAGGAACAAAATGACAAATTTAGAGACCAAACAAGACTAAAGTCAATGCTATCTCACACTGACTCAACATCCCACTTGTACAACAATCAAGTGATCATCCACTTGTATGGCAGTCAAGTGACAATTCACTTGTACTGCAGTCAAGTGATCCTGTTGTACGGCAAGTTGAAGTCTTCGCTTATACGACAAGTGCTTGTACGGAAAGCACTTGTACGACAACACTTGAATGGTAACTCACTCACTTTTACACAGGGTTCCACGGGGACGCGTCCCCCCGTCCCCGGGGACAAGGGACGGCATGGGGGACGGCAGGGCAGCCGTCCCCGGGATGGCTGGCTGTCCCAGGTGGCCGTCCCCGGGACGTCCCTTTTTAGGGGCCCGGGGACACCCAGCCGTCGCCCAAAAAAATTAAAAATAAATAAATAAATAAAAATGATACAAACTTAAATTTAAAAAAAAGGCTGTCATATTTGAACAGTTAGGAGTAACTGTCATTGCTTACACGGTGGGAACTGAACAATGGTAGTTGTCAATGTTTAAATATCACTTTAGTGATTGGACAGCAGCAGTGCAGAATTGCTAGAGACTGAACAGTAAAGCTGTCTTGCTTTTATAATTTATATTGAGGGCTGTAAACTGATGACTGTCTTGATTGACCATTGATGGCTGAAAAAATAGATAACTATCTTGCCTGAACAGAGAAAAGTGAAAACCAATGACTATCTTGCTTGAACATTGATGGCCAAAAAGTAAAAACTGAGAACTGTCTTTGTTTGAACATTGGTGACTGAAAAAAATTAAAAAATGGTCTTTGCTTGAACATTGGTGGCTTTAAAAATGATGATTGTTATTGTTTGAATGTTAAAATCTGAACAGTGTGGCATTCATTACTTGAGCAATAGCAACTATTTTGGTTAACTGTTAGAGATTGCACTTTATCCTTGGCTGAACCTTCAAGTTACATTTGTTGAAATGGCTGCACTTAGTAATAGGCTAATAGCTGAGTTCATTTCAGATTGAAACATGTTTTAAGAACATGCATACTTTTTATGTTTTTAGTATTTTTCATTTTTGTTGTGTGTAGAATTTGTAGATTATTCTAAATTTCTAAAAAAAATTATAGTATTATACCAGTCGTCCCCCAGCCGTCCCCTAAAATCGGCCTGCCGTCCCCCGCCGTCCCCGAAACGCGTCCCCCCGTCCCCCAGGCTCGTGGAACCTTGCTTTTACAACACTTGATAAGTGACTTGTATGGCAGTCACTTGAATGATACTATGCAATCCACTTGTACAACACTCCTGATTGCTTCACTTGTACAACAACTCCTGTATAACACTGCTAGACTGCAAGTTCTTGTACAACAGTCTTGGCTACAACTCTGCTTCACAATTGCACACAAAACTTCATACAACCACAATCTACCAAACTACTAGCAACAATAGCACCATACAAATCACATTCAACACACAGATGAAGGGTGAATCATCATTGTTTTATGCTTACCTGTACGGCATTGACATTACAGAACATCTGCACTGGCAATATACAATGCTGCAATGGATTTATAGATACAGACTACACATGCGTAGATGTTCCTTGATCCTTCTGGTGTCATGGTAATGCACAAATGAATGTGGCGCTCGTATTTAACTTTGTGGGCTGGCAGTTACCAACAACTGCCGCCCAGAGACTTCACCTGTAATTACTTCCCCATTCACATATGCCTAATATATACATTGGCTGCACGTTACAATAGCAATTTATCAAACAGTGATGTCATCACCCTTGACGTTACACTATAAAATCGCATTTCAATTTTCATTTACATCTCATTTGTATTTACATTTACATTTCACACTTATTTATACTATGTACACTACGTTTGAGGCTGGTCAAAATTGACTCCTACAATTTAAAACTGTTGAATGTACAATGTGGTTACTTGATACATTTGTAGAAGTTGCTGGACTAGTAGTTAGTGACGAGAAAACTAAAGCAGTGTTCATGGGTGAAGACAATTCAACCCTGTGGCTCAACAAAAAACCAACTATTTTCTCTATGGTATCATTTGGGGATCATGACCAAATCTGAAACAAAATTACAATTATATTCAACTCTCCCCATAGTCATCTTGGTCTTTTGCCTTTTTCAGCAGGCGAAAGGTTGACATGGGAAGGACTTTTCTTTTGGGGAGACCTTTAGGATAATGAGTTATAACATGGCATCATAAAGGGATATAAATAATGCCCATTTCACATTCCTTAGTAAATCAATAGTTTAAGTTGCAAAATAAATTTTCAAAACTATATTTTGGAAGTATAACTTCAAGGAAAAGGCCTTTATTTGATTGGAAGTGAGTCAATAAATAAGCCTTTTATAACTATTACCTCAAAAGAATTGTATGAGTGAGTGAGGCATTGTAGGTGGACAAGTTATTTTGCATTATGTTCTGCATGATTATGTTTCATGTGATAGTGATTAGTATGAGTAATTTTACATTTAAGCTGAAAAACAATTTTTGAAAACTATATTTTGAAAGTGCAACTTCAAGGAGAAGGCCTTTATTTAATTGGAAGTGAGTCAATAAAAAAGCCTTCTATAATTATTACCTCAAAAGAGTTGTATGAGTGACCCACGTGTTGTAGGTGAGTTGGAGAGGGTAGGGCAATCCTCCAAAGGAGGTCCCTGGTTCGAATCTTCACCCTACTAAACGCACATTGGGTACCCAAAATCCAGTTGATTATGTTGGTGCGATCAAGGCCGGGCGCGTCTCCCGGGTGATTTTGACGGTGTAGAACCCCCTAGTCGTGGTTTCTCAAACCAAGGCGGCCTCACAAGGGGTTTTTCGCTAAATTCAAAAAAAAAAAGTTGTATGAGTGAGTGAGGCATTGTAGGTGGACAAGTTATTTTACATCATGTTCTACACAATTATGTTTCATGTGATAGCGATTAGCATAGTAGAGAAAATCAAAATTTGCTCGGAATTGGACTGGAAAAAGAATTGGGAAAAGTTGGAAAAAAATCAGCATAGAAAAAAACTGAAAAACAAATGCAAATTTTCATTGAAAAAAAACTTTTCGCATGCATATCACGATATATTAACATTATGCAAATCAAATATTAATAGTGTAAGACTGTAAGCTTAAACTACACATGAAAGTGACAAAACACATCTTGTATTGCTTATAATATAAAAAGGTACAAATTACAAAATGTGTCAAATACAATGCCTTAATGTCTTAGAATTCCCTTGTGATTTGCCCTAGCTGAAGCTCTAGTCTCTCTTTGTTGATGTGCCCCTGTCGCTTCTTGTGCCCGTGCCTCTTCTTGGTCCTTGGTTGCTATCTCCTTCGCTAGGTCTTCAAAGTTTGTAATTCATTTAGGGAGAAGAGAGGCTCTTCCTGCTGTGGATTTGTGATTCTTTCAAATGATGCATTGATGTCACTTAGGTCAATGGCCTCGATACTTGTATTTGTAATTCTTTTATGGTGGAGACGAAGGTTGTAATGAACAAACACAAGATCATTCAACTTTTCTTGTGTAAGCCTATTGTGTTTCTTGGAGTGTATGTGCTCAACATACTATAATTGCGTTCAAAACCTGAAGTGTTGTACGGTTTAGATAAGACTTTGATGGCCACATGCTACAGATTGGGTGTATATGCACCAAAGTCCTCCCACCAAAAATCTAAAAACAAAAAAAATAATAATTCACATGTAAAATCATAATTTGAGATTATTTTAAAAACAAAATCAGAAGAAAATAAATAATAATTCAATGAGGGTTACCTGACCTTAAATTTGACCTTGATCAAATGCATTTATCAGATAGGAAAAAAGGACGTCCCTACATTGTTTATAATCGTGCATCTCAAATTGTGCCTTATGACACAATGCCTTATTAGAGTGCATGCACGCAAGCTTTAAGGCCCACCATCACCTCATAATTGCCATGAAAAGTATTAGCATGCATTGTTTTGGGGTTGAAGAAGAAGCTTGTTGTAAGAAGAGGGCTATGGATTTGAGATGTCCATCATCTATCAATGATATCCCAAATGGGACCGTATTTGTTGTAGGAATGTGCATAAAATGAGACTATATATATATATATATATATATATATATATATATATATATATATATATATATATCCCATTGCATATTGTTCTCCATCAACAAGATAAAAAATCCTCACCAAAGGCTTTGACACCTAAAAAAAGAAAAATAATTTAAATAAAAATATTTTACAATAAAAAAATTACAAAGTATAATACAAGATTTGCAAAAGGAAAAATATTTTAAATTAAAAAATAAATAATAAAATAAATTTTAAAAACTTAGCCTTTACCTTGATGGCCTCATTCATGACTCTCCAAAAGGGATCCTCAAACAAATAGGCATATACCTTCTACCCCTCACTAGAGAGTCAATATCTAGCAACTTGTTCAAAAATTCAATCATTGCTCACAAACATCTGCTTCAATGACCCTCTTGCATCATAGATGCTCTGCAATGTCACGAAGTTTGTGGCAAAGCATGTAACTCCAACCCACAGTAGCTCTCTCCCACCAGTAAATTACCTCATGAGGTTGAGGACCCATGCATGGTTGTAGATGAATTTTGATAGTCTGGGGCTTCTATACAACCTCTGCCACCTAAGGTAATTTCCCAGTCTTTGAGGAGCAAATCAAGACAATGAGTTGTATGTGGGGTCCAAAAAATAGTGGGGAATCTCTCATCCAAAGTCATTCGACTGCTACATATGTTATTGCATTGTCCATGATGATTTGGACAACATTCTCCTCACCAACCTTCAACACAACCTCCTCCAATAACTTTGTAAGCATTTCGACACTCTTAACTTGTGTCGATGCATATACTGATTTGAGGAATACAATTCCTCCTGTAGAAGCAACCAAAAAAATAATTTTCTTCCCTTCCCATCCATCCAACCATTAGACACGATATTGCAACCATTCCTCCTCCACATCCTGTGTTGGTCTTCAAGCATAACCTGAAGTATAAAAACATAATTTAATCATGCATGTGTATAAATTTAATTCCATTTGAATTTTTGAAGTTTGCTTTTTAAAAAGTAAAAACATAATTTAATTATGTGTATAAATTTAAGCATAACTTGAATGTTGTCCATGGGTTGTCAAAGGAGAGGGCTCCTAAGGTCATCAAAAGTTGATGCCATAAATCATGCATCGCAACTTGCGACAACATCTATCATGCATCGCCAATATGGAGACCTTGCCACATTGAAGGGAATGTTGAAAAATACCAAAAAGTGGCAATGGTTGTCCTTGTTGCATTGTGGCTCTCCAAGTCCCATGCGGCCTTATTCTCAAGCGTGGGTTGTGCCCTTGGTGTGGAACGTTCTACAAAATGACACTCAATCCATTCCACTCCCTACGTGTGCAACTAATGGACTTGAACTATCATTGTGAAACCGACTAAAGGTGTTTTTGGTACAATGAAGTCAAGAAGAGGGGAAGAAATGGTCTTGTTTTGCCTTCATTTGAGGTATTTTTTTTTCTTGTGATCTAGAGAGCATGGCATCTACAACATTCCTAACTTCATCTGACACCTATGAGGCTTGACATCCTTGCCAATTTTCTTTGCCAAATGGAATTTGAGGCGGTATATGCCTCCATGAATAAGAGACCCACAAAAATTGCAATAAACTTCCCCTTTATTTACCCCTTCCTTTGCATACTTCCATGGTGGATCTCTTTTCAACATTTTTTTATGCCTAAACATAGAAACAAGTAACAAAATTACAAAATATTACTTAAAAAAGAACTAGGGTTTAGGGTTTAAACTTTAGACATTGACAACTGAAAAAATGGGCTTGCATATATAATTATTAGGCAACAATATTTACTTAAAAGGAGGAAAAAACCCTAAACCCTAGACTAGGGTTTAGGGTTTAAACTTTAAACTTTGATAGCTAAAAAATGGGCTTGCATACACAGTTAACACTTACTAGGCAACTATATTTACTTGAAAGGAGAAAAAAAAACATGTTTACGATTTAAACTTTAAACATTGACAACTAAAAAAATGGGCTTGCATACATAGTTATTAGGCAACAATATTTACTTAAAAGGAGAAAAATAAAACCCTACACCCTAGACTAGGGTTTAGGGTTTAAATTTTAAACATTGACAACTATTGCATACATAGTTATCAGACAACAATATTTACTTAAAAGGAGAAAAAATCCTAAACCCTAGACTTAGGGTTTAGGGTTTAAACTTTAAACATTGACAATTGAAAAAATGGGAGGGTTTAGGGTTTATACTTTAAATATTGACAACTAAAAAAATGGGCTCGCATGCATAATTATCAAGAAGCAATATTTACTTAAAAGGCTAAAAAAGAAAACAAAATCATGCTTGAAAAATAAAAAGGAAAAAAAAAAGTTTGCAAAAGTTTTTTTTTTACCTGGGATGAATCCTTCGGGCAATTGTTGGTGGTTGTTGAATTCCTTCGAGCTGCAAAAGATCCATTGTTAAGATGCCCTAGTATGTTTTGTTTGGTATGGTAGCAGGTAGGTAGATCCCTTTCTCCAATTTGTAATACGTAATAATGAAGCAAAATGAAAATAAATAAATAAAATAACTTTATACCGTTTTCTCTACCCATGGGACTGCGACCGATTTTTTCAAAAAATTGTGATTTCCCATTTTTTAGAAAAAATTGGCAAAAATTGTCTATTTTAACAAAAAAAATGGATTCCGCAATGATTTGACTTGGACTTGGAAAAAACTAGGGAATCGGCAATTTTTTGGTGATTTTTGTAACTATGACGATTAGTATGAGTAATTTTACATAGTTGTGTCATATGTTATGTTTTGATATTATGTTGTGATGAGAATAGTTATGTAATGAAAGCATGTGATATATATGGATGGTAGAGTACTTTCAATGCTTTGTGATGAATAGTTGGGCGGTAAGGCAGTTAGCATCTATCAAACTCTAACCACACTTACATACACCCTATCTTGGTCTTGAGCAACCATGGTATCATGGTGTTTGTTATACGCTCAACCAACCTATCTTCTTGAGATGTATTGTAGCCTATTGGAAATGGTGACACATGCTTGATCTATTATCTATTGTGTGTTGTATACTTGGTTATGAGTTTATCTTCTATTGTTTTCTTTATTACATAGAATATATTAATTTGTTTTGTATTATTTTATCATATCATGTATGATAATAATGATTTCCCATACAATAGTTTAGTGTCATTGTCAACATAGAGATGGGTTGGTGATTCGAGGAGGTGATAAATGAGAGCTTAAACCTCACTCTAGGGTGAAGTCGATGATGAAATTGGGAAACCAACCCACCAAAAGATCAAAAGATTGTGTGGAGAGCATGCAAAATGGCCAATCATGAAGAGTATGATTAAAGATAGAGCACATGGGGAGAATCAAAGAAGTTGAAGAGGGCTACAAGAGTTTTACTTAGATTTCATAATAGTTTCTAAAAACAAATGGGATCGACACATTTTCCAAAGATGCAAAAATAACTCATAGAGAGGAAACACATGGATGTAAAAGGATGTTCATGGATACCAAAATATCTCACTAACGAAAATAGAATAAACTCTAACCAATAACAAAATGGTTGGTATGAAGGGGTGTTTACACCCAATTACAATAGAATTTTAGGTCAAGGTTAAATAACACACCTTTAGATTAAATAATAAAATATTACAAAATATTCACTTGTACAAGGTGTACAAGGGCCCAAAGGGCTTATACAAAGAATATAATTTAAAAGTCAATTGTGGCCTCAAGTGAAGTTTAACCTCCACATATTCCAATAGCCTCTTCTCTAACACGAAGGAAGTTATAAGGTGTAATATCTACAGTGGTCCCACAATGGGCAAAGAAAGGTAGTCCACATTTTACCATGCTTAACAAAAGCCAAGACATGAAAATGATTGTAATGAACTTGTTTTGGTCATAGAACGTGTTGGTCCCAAATATGGAATTTCGTTCCTAAAGATTTGATGTGTTTGGGCCCCTAAGAAGAAATCCTTTGTCAGAAGAAAATCTTTTCTTTGATAAGGAATGGAGCACATATTGATTAAGTCTAGTTTGACTAAAAAACAATTACTAATAACATAGGAGCAAGAACAAGAACTCAAGTTTGAGCATCAAGAGCAAGCAACAAGGATTGCACAAGAAGTATGTGCTATTGATGGCAAATGTGGTGTCTTACAACATGCAGAGAAATTTGCATATGCTTTAACACCCCCCTTTTCATGTTAGATTAGCCAAGTTAATTATATGATTAGGAAGGTGTCTAGTATTAATCACATTGTACTAAGATAATGAGGGTTTGGGATAATCTTTGATATTTTTTTATTTTCCAATCAACAATTAATGATGAAACAATAGCCTATGGTTAACCCAAGTTTATTTATTTATTTATTTTGATCCAAGTTTGTCTATTTATTTTTTTATTTTTTTTGGGATTCAACTTGCCTCACACATTTAAAAATTTGACCAAATTTGAGTATATGTCTCCAATTTCTGAAAATGACATTTGAATTTTTAAAATGTTTTTAAACAAAGATTGTCACAATTTGATATTTGAGCAGGTCATGGGCTTGTTTGATAAAGGTGTGTTGGTTTTAATTTTGTTTCCTAGTTGTCATTCAACAAACTCTATTCCATAGCTTAATTGTGTGTTTGTTTGATATAGGTTTGTGTTGGCATTTTTGGTTTGTTTGATATGGATTTAGAGCTTATATATTTCAAGGTACCCCTCAATGAATGTGTGTTCTATAGCATTATTTTTTATTCCATTGATTACATATTTTTAGGATATTGTTTTGTTCTCATCTCCTTTATTATGTCTCATACGTAGGATTTCAAGATGGATACCAAACATGACTTTTAATATTGGAGAATATGCTATTACCACAACTCAAAATATTTTGGGAAGTTATTTTAATTGTCAAGAAAAAATTCTTAAGGGTAATTAAAGTGAAATGAAATAATTGAGAAGGGTTGATATATAATAGATGAGGACCTTTCAAATGGTCACTATTGAAGGAGTTAAGATATAGTCAATGAACATCGACAAAGATGGTTTAAAAAAACATAAATCTCTTCCTTTCAAAGACCAACAAAGATGTTATAAAAATCCTTAGAAGCAAACCTTGTGTTTAGGCTTAACAAGACTAACCTCTATACTTGCAAAAAAATGCACTCCTTTCCATCCATGTCTAGGTCTACTCCATAATTTGTTGAGGACATTATTCCAGAGTTCAATATAGTAGATACTCTTAGAGCTAGAGACTATGCCTCTTTGGAGATTCAGATATTCAAAGTTTTGGATGAATCTCACATAGATTCTACGGAGTTGATAGACGTGGATATTTATAATGAGGATCTAATCAATATTGTTGTAGGTAGAAATGAATCATGGTTTGAGAGTTTACAAAATGTCATGCATGTTCACTTAATGAAGATGGAAAACATTCACATTTATTCTTAGTAAATTGCACTCACATTTATTCTTAGGTGATGCAGTTGTTTTGCTTGATATAGATGTCACCAGAGTCATAAAGAAAAGTTTTTGTATGAGATCAAAGTTTGATGTGCCTCCTTTGCTGAAAGATGGTCACTTCTTCAAATTTGGTAGTAAAAACAATTCCTCTAGATGGCCTAGTTATACGAAACTTTAATCCATTTTATTTAATTATTAGATCTGGCATATAATTATTATGAGAACATACTCGGTATGTTTGTGGAGGGATCTTTGAAGGTTCCATACCCTATGGAAATTCTATGTCTAGTGGATGTCAAAACCAACGTAAAATTTTATTCGGTTAGAGTTTTTGAAAATGAAAATGATGTTATTGGTAGTGGTCTTTTGATATTATTAGACATAATTTACAATATACTTTGTGCTACTTCATTTATGTTTCATATTTCAATTTTACATGGTATCTATTTTTTAAATTTTGATATGTATTTTGTCCTTCATTATAGGTGTTGTTGATATTTTCTTTATGAAAATCTCAATTCGAATATGGGGTCCTAACTGTTGAAGTGGAAAATTCATTCTTTTGTTGGTTTATTGCCAAACGTGGTGTAAACAATATCAATTTCTAACTTCATAACATAAGACATGAACAAATCAATCACTACAAGGTTATCTACATTTACAAAATATGTAATATTTAATGCATTACCTTTGTGAATTAAGTTGAGTCAGCCATGTCAAGTTTATCATCACAATATTCAACTAATATGTTATAAAGTCTATAATCATCTTAAGTGTCACAATATTTTTTGCACTGAAATGTTTTTGGAAATTCCTTGTCCTAATGAAATTTTTTCACTATTGAAGGAACATGAGAGATTAAATGACAACAATCATTAACAACATTCACCATTCAACATAATATGCAAGAAAAGAGATCAAAGACAATATTATACAAAATTATACATTGTCATTGATATATTCAAGTATGATAAACACCATTTGTCATGAATACACAATGAATAATACTTATTATACATGTATTAACCTCACAATATGTATTAACATATATCAACTCTTTTGCGACAATATCTCAGCATCATCCAACATGTTTGCAATTTGTCTATAGAACCTTTACCAAATTATAAGGGGCCTATATATAATGCATCAGGAAAGGGAGGTAGTTGTGTAACTTGCATAACTTCTTTGTACCTATCCACCAACTACCCACTAAGACCCTTATATGACAATTTATTATCTTTAACTTATGCATACATATTGACAACATTCCACCATTTAATGCAATATAGCGATACATTTCCATTTAACACAATAATAACAAACATTGTGTCCGCTAATTACTATTATGTGCAAAATGGTAAAAATAAATATATAATTAAAATTGCTTGCATACTTATTTCCATATGCACCTCTCTAAGCTCAAGGTGGCACTTGAGATGGTGCCACATCAAAACTAAATGCTACATCTACCCTCCCCTCTAGATTGGTCAATGTCCTCGTTGATGATTGTTTGTGCTCATGGGGACTCTTGCTTTGTTGTTGTTGTTGTTGTTGTGGAGCGGGCTATACTCGAATAGGTTCTCCATCCAACCCTTAAACCCGTGACTTCAAAGCTTTCATCTCTTTCTTAATCCTTTAAGCATAGGCTTGATATCATGCTCATTGAAATTCATAGTGTTGCAATTGTTTCTCCAACTACTCAATCCTTGCTTACAACTTTGCATTCTCCTCTCGTTCTATGATTTATTGGCCCTTGGCTAAAATAAACTGATCTTTGTAGCATGGCAGTTTGTACTCCACTCTTGGAGAAACTATTTGATATGATAAACTTAATCATCAATAACGACTGCAATCATCTCATAATTCAACACTTTAGTCTATGAATAGAAAAGCCTATCATGTTCTAGACTGCTATCCTTCAACATACAAGCTTATCTATCCAAATTATACAACAATCTCAGTACAACAATTCTATGTATGAAAAATATCTATACAATAACTATTCATACAACACTTCACATACAACACTCACTTGTATGGCACTTGCTTGTATGATGTTTGCTTGTACAGTAGCTTGCTTTTACAACAACTTGCTATACGCACAGGAAATTTTAAATCTAATCACGTCAAGCGCACACAGGGAAGATTCACTAGAATCTCTGTTTCCCCACTTGAGGGTCTCTTTCCAAAGGAGACCTTAAGGATATGAATATCCTCTACGCGATTAGACCCCTACTCAATGCAATTTTTCAAGGTGTAAAAGTAGATGTAAATGCTTGTAGATTGGTGTTTATATGGGTTTATTCAACAAAACACCTAAAGTTTTGGATCACTATATCTTGACTCTTTTTCAAGCCTTAAACGGTTATTTAAGACTTAAGGCTAAGATCATCTAAAATGCATGCTAAGCTTATATCACACAAATGCAAGAAAACAAGAGCTAACATATATGCTTTTTGTTTTGATGATAGGCTAACTAAGGAGAGTTTTGATTTTCAAGGCAAACAAGAGATGATGTAAAAGACAAATTAGCCTATGATGCAACTATGTGATTTTGATTCCTTGCCCAGGAGCATGACATCCAAATTTTGCTTTGAGAATCCTAGCCTTACTTCAATATGAGACAATTCCATATCCATCACTTGATCTAACACAAAAAGTTTTATCTCCACCTTCTTTGCATGTTATGTTTTTCCCTTTATTTCTCTAGCTTGTGCTCCTTTGCATTGATTCAATAATATAATTAGTTTGTAAGTTATGTGCCTAAAGGGAAAATTGCATATCATTCTTGCCCTTAAAAACCCATCTGTCTTCCTTATGACGCCAAACCTTCCTTAAAAAAATAAGAGGACAGTCCCTTGCAATGTGCCCATAATTATGACAATATGCACGCCTAAAAGGCATACCACTATAGTCCAAGGTTTCTACATGTCTCCCTTTGTTGTAGTTTAATACATTTTCCTCAACCAATATGTCTCTCTAATCCACATCAACAAGAATCCTAACCACTGTCCTCAAGCATGAGGACTGATACCTCTCGTCTACCTCCAAGAGAGAACCAATGTAGTTGCCTATGGCTTGGAAAACATCTCTAGACAGAAATTCTAATGTCAACCCTTGTAACTTTACCCATACATGGTGAGTAGGTATTCAAGTGGTCCTAATATCAAAACAAGGGTCCCATTATTTGAGAATTAACAAATCCAACCCCCAAAACCATTTCTTTGATAAAATCTTTGCCACATCCTCCTTAGTATTGAACTGAAATGATAGCCACCCTCTTACCATATGTAAAAAACTAGGCACATACCCTAGGACTTTCATCCATTCTCTAGCCATCCAGTCTACCAAGGATTTTTTAGAAATTGCACGCCCATAGAACCTCCTAATAAGCATTTTTTCTAAGAGTTCAATGACTTCTCCCATTTTCACATCTTCTCCTGGGACTAATTTTGCTCTATTACTCTTCCTTCAAACACACTTGGTTGCCTTTTTACGTGTTTCTAAGGGATTCTTCTTTGGGTTTTCTCCTAAATTTTGTGTTGTCCCTCGTAACCTTGATCATAGAGTTATGACCTATTTTAAACTAGCTCTAAAGAGGACATGTCCCAATCATCACTCTTGTCCAAGAGTTGTGTGTCCTCCTATAAAATCATCACTGAATTAGATCCATTCTTGAACTTTTATAGAGGAGACTTCCTTCTTTTGTACTTCCTTCCACTATCAAAGATGAAGACCTCCTCATAAGGATTTGTCAAATAGGCTATTGCTTCTTTTTCATGACTTTGTTCCAAAAACTCCTTAAACCTTCCTTCCATTTTAAAATCTTGCATTCTCCTTATAGCCTCAAGGTTGGGGGACTCTCCATTAGTGTTTGCATTAGCAAACCTAGCCTTGATAGAGAAAGTCCCATTGTCTTTGCTATTTTCTACTTCAGTCACCATGGTGGGAGTCCTATCAGAAAAAAAAATCTGAAAATATACCTCTTAGCCCATGTCTTTACAACCTTAGGTTTAAGATACATGTTGTGCAATGATGACTCCATTCTTAGTGGCTGCAATCCTAGTCTATTCTTCTCAACTTCCTCCTCCTCACCCATTTCTCTCTTTTGCACTAAACTCGTTGTAGATTAAAAATACACGCCAAACAAAAATAAATAATCACAATGACGGAGTACAGAATAGTTGCACAAAAACAAACGATTTCTATTAATCGATGGAGTTTAAAAACTCCTTTTTGAATACAACTGGGCCTGTAACCCTTTATTTGTGATACACGATTACAAATTATGCTAGGGTTCTCCGAAACCCTAGGCGGCACAAATGGTGGCCCTTCCGAAGAACGTATCTTCAATCCCAACAGAGTGAGTGGGCTTTGTCGTATCCCTTGCTTGGACCACTCCGACTTAATCAGTCGCCATCAATAAACTGGATCTCGTTATCAAAAACCCGCACACATTAACACTATCAAGGAGTTAGAAATTAATGAGAGGGCTCCACTGCGTGAGCCCTCGGAGACAATCTAAAACCCTATAAAAATGGAATGCAGGCAATCAATAACAGATTAATACATAAAATACGGCTACTTGCTTTAAACTAATTTATACATGTTCTCTGTTAATGCAGCTAGACCAGGCGACACCTGGAAGTAATGTTGTTGTCAGAATAGGCTGCGGAAGGCGCCCTGGTGCACTCGTCGAACGCCCGCGTGCTTCTGGATCTGGATTACAGACGCCGGTCTGAGTCTGTGGCTGTGGGTAAACGCCCGTGGGCACTTGGTAAACGCCCATGGGCACTTGGTGAAGGGGTAAACGCCCGCGGGCACTTGCGACAGGAATGGGAGATTCTGCAGAATGCTGCAGAAGGAATGGCGGCGAAAGCGGCGACGGAAGCGGCGATGGATGCGGCGAAAGGGTAGCGAAAGAGAGGAGATAGTCGTAGAAGAATTAGAATCAGAGATAGAAGTAGCAAAAGACATAGGGTTTGAGCCATCAAAGTGACTCAATTTATAATCCACTCTTAGGGCACACTTTAGGGTTTTAATGACACTTTGAACGTGTGGCTAAGATTAAAGTAGATCCAAGGGTAGAGAATAAATCTTGGTTGTGGAATGGATTAAGAAGGATGGACGGATGAGATTAAATGAAGGATGGACGGCTCAGATTAAATCACTTAAACTATTATTTAAATACATATATTAAAATATTAAAATATATATATAAATATTAATTTAAATAAATTTGGGGATGAAAAATGGCGAGAAAAGTGAAATTGGGCCAAATAATGGCGAGAAAGTGTGGATTTGGGCCAAATAATGGCTGGAAGGTGGATGACCGACACGTGGCTGACAGGAAGGTATAGATGACTTGCAAGTGGCTGGATTTTGGTGTCTACACTCGTCAACAAACCCCCTACAAATACCTCCTTCAAACCCTCTATTGAGTTGCTACATCTTGTTGGTGATACAACTTGAAACCAAGGGTTGTGTTATAGATCTAACAGGTGTGATGGTAGTTGTAGTAGTGACCCATCCTTCTCCTTATCCTCTTTGTGTCTCTTTAAATATTTCTTCATTGTGGAAGTTGAGATCTTAGACACCTCTGACATCTATCGCACGTTAATGCAATATCTTGTACTATTTGTTTAGGCAAAAGTGCAACAATTTTAATATATTTAAAAATATTTGATTCTCTTGCAAACTATTGAAGGCCCTCTTCTAGGACAAATTGTTCTTATGTCGTCCATTCATAAGCAGGCCTTGGGTTGTGCTTTAGGGCTTGCAAAATCCTAGTGTTGTTCTCTTATTATATGTGAAATATTTTTTTGTTTTTCCTCTTATATTGAGAAACAAAAAATAATTATTAATATAACAAATAACCATAAAATTTACATTTTTTTTTACCATAGATTAATGTTCAAATCTCATGCGTAGACCTTAACATTTAAGCTTATAAGGTTTAGAGCAACCGGTAAGGAATGAAGAGTCTCACACCCTTAACCATGGTTTATTTCTCATAGGTGAAGCTTAACAAGATAGCTCCACCAATAATGAAAGAGTTAATAAAATGTTAAATTTTATTATTTCAAAGCTAAAACCTTATGTATTATTTTATGAATGATTGGTCTTACTTTATGGCTTGAAAGGAATAACAAAACAAGGTACTAGATATTAAAGTGGAACAAAATTCCATCATAGGAATAAAACCACAAAACCTAATGATCACATTAGAGCATACCAACCAATAAGGAACCTAATAAAACTTTTAAAAATAATTTTAAAAGTCATGGTCATATTTGAAATTGTATTATTACCTGTTTTTGCAGAATGATTATAGATATAGTGTTCATCATAATAAGTCTAGAATGTAGAAAAAAAGGTGCTAGCCATATAGTTACGGGATCAAAATTGTCATCTATGACAATAACATTAAAACAAAGGATCTTTTTTATCTATGGTAAAACGAAAATCTTTCTCGATGCATCAATGTCAAGGTGCTTAACATTTTAAGGAAGATGGAGAATATATTTGATAAAAATAAAAATACTTTTAATAAGAGGACAAGTTAAATATGTTTTAATTAGCCTCACAAAAAATGTAATATTTTCGATAAGAGTGATCCCAATAATAATCACATATAACTTATTAAAAAAATCCATACCATTTGCATGTGTTTAAAAAAAAATCAAATGACATAGTTACAAAGATAAACAAACTATTTACTAATATTTATTTTTAAATTTATTATTTACATTTGCTACCTTATATTGTACAGTGTAAGTGAGTATGACAGTGAAGGCTATGCAACTTATATAGAAGGTCTATATTAAATTTATTATTTTACATTTAGTATCTCATGTTATATAATGTTAGTCCTTGGTTCAATGATTGGGACAAATAGTTAATGTAGCTCAAATCTCCACCTCACCATATATCTCAAGGTGACTAAATCTATGTAAAAGGAAAAAGACAACCTTTTCAAAACTTTTTTTTTTTATTTAAAAAATGTTATATAATACTAGTTAGTTTAATGGTTAAGGCTTTGGATAATCTAAATAAAAGGTCCAAGGTTTGAATTTATATATATATTTATTTATTTATTTTAATTGAGATTAGTGTGAGAAACCCCTACGATTGACACTCAAGGTTGGGCATTCTCATCCCAACCATGACCTTTGATAAATGTGAGAGCTAAGTTTATCAATAGGGGCCAAACATACAACCATACACACACCCATTCTCTCACACACTCTGTAATGTCCCAAAAATAAATATTTTTTTGTAAATGTCTCCTACACTTAATTATAAAAGTGAAAAAAGGGTTCATGTGACTAGGAGACATAACTTAAGTTGTGTTTATTTATGTTTTATGTTTTTATGTTGTAATAAGGCACTTTAAGTGATTTTAGGGTTGGGAGATGTCAACTCCAAATTAGAACCTCACCCTATATAAGGGAGTGAGACGTCCCATTTTGGGTATGTAATGTTGATATCAGAATTTAATATTGAAACCCTAGAGGTTCCATGAGTTGAGATTGCAGGTCTTGCTCATTCCCATAGTGCATTGGAGGTGCATGGTTGGGTCTTGGCAATATCATTGCAGGTGTTATTGCCCTAAAATATCAAAAATACAAAAAGAGGCATCTGTGAGGAGTTCGTGGCATTTTTGGGAGCATTTGTGTCATGTGTTTCAGATCTGTTGGCAGCCCCAAACCCTACGCTTGCATTTGGAGTCATTTTTGAGGAGTTTTTGCATCTGTTTAGCCTTGGGGTTAGTTCGTCCCACTTGTGGGAGTTTGTATCTGCATTTTGAGTTCCTTGAGGACCCATTTGTCCATTCCAGCTGTTGTATTGGTTTGGAAATATTTAATATATGATACTGGTTGATTTCTCCTTATACTTGTGTTATTTTATGAGCATTTTCTGAGTTATTTCCTTGTTGTACTTAATTTTTGCATTTTCGTAGTAAGGGTTTGTTGTTTCTAAAAAAGGGACATTACAAGGGGTATCAGAGCTGGAATCTTGCCAGCCTGTGATTCGTGGTGATAAGTGTGTTTCTGTGGTGAAAAGTTGTGCCCTAGTGAAAATCGTAGATTTTTAGGGGATTCGCGGATTTTTAGGGATTTTTTTTAGAAAATAAAAATTGCAGATTTGGATACCCTTTTGACCAATTTGCAGTTCTGTGGTTTCAAAAAAAAAAATTGGTGGTCAGAATTTCATATTTCCATCTTTTTAGGGTTTGATAGGGTTTTATGCATCGTCCTCCTGTTCATCAGTATTTTACTAGGAGAAACAGACTCGCTTTGGAAATGTCAAACAAGGAAGAGGTTGAGGAGACCCAAAGGCCAGTTGATAGGACTGAGCAAAAATTCGATGCCCTACTTGACATGCTACAAAGAATGGTGTCCTTACAAGAGACAAATCAGCAAGAATTGAGGGCAGCTTTGGGCAACCCAAATGGCACAAGGAGGGAAGGAGAAAGGGGAGGCAACAACAATGGGCATGAGTCATCATCTAACTCACACCCTCCCTTGCCTAGGTCATCCAAGCCTATGTTCCTTGTTCCACCACCTCCACCGGAGGAAAATGAGGTAACTGATGAATTAGATGAATGGTTTGCTTGCTTATAGTAATAAATCCGAGGGTTTTAGGGCAGCGGTTTCTTTTGATAAATATTTGAAGATTATGGGTAAATCTGTTGTTGAGGCTAAAAAAGAGAAAAAGAAGCCCTTTTTGCATCAAAAGGTGACCATTCCCTCATTTAATGGTCAAGATGGTCTTACAACTAGGGCATGGCTTCAAAAATTGCAGACTTATTTTACCTTGGAGCCTATTTCTGAAGCTGATGCAGTTCGGATTGCTACACTCCACCTTGAGGGTAGTGCTTACTCATGGTGGCATCATGGGTTAGTAACCCAAGGGCATGGTGATATTGATACATTTGATGAATTTTGTACCGAGGGTTTTGAACGAGGTTTGAAAGGAGGAATGTGGAAGAGAATTTCAAGGAGCTTGCCACTTTGAAGCAAACTTCATCCATTCATGCCTATGTGGAGGAGTTTGAACAACTTTCAGTTCAGGTACAAAATATTTCACCCAAGAGGGTAATTTTTCTTTTTATGGATGGTTTGTTGGAACCCGTGAAGGGATTAGTTAAAGCTTTTGAACCAGCCACTCTTGAAGATGCCATTAAGAGAGCTTTAATCTTAGAATCTATTTTACCTCCTAGACAGAAATATGTTGCACATAATCCACCTGCTAGACCACCTTTTGCAACCATAAAAACAGTTTTTGGACAGCAGTATGGGCAGTAAGGTGGAAATGAGAGAAATTTTTATGGCAGGAATCCCACGCATGGAGAAGGTTTCAAATCTGGTTTTTAGCCACCTAATAGGCCCCCAAATGGCCCACGCTTGACACAAGAAGAGAAAGATGAGCTAAGGAAACAAAACAAGTGTTTCATTTGCAAGTCTCCTTGGCAAAGAGGTCATAAATGCAGAGAAGGAGGTATGAAAATCATTGAATTACATTCTGATTCTGATTCCGATAATCCTGATTTTTATGAGGCGAGATGAGACACCCTTGGAAGAGGAAGCACAAAGGGAGTATGAGGAAGTTCTTGAAGGTTCCCTAGCCACTTTAAGTGGGCTGAATCGGTTTTGCACTATTAAGGTACCAGGTAGATCTTTTGATGAAAAGGTTATTGTTTTAATAGATGGTGGTGCTACTTACAATTTTGTTGATGAGAAGTTTGCCACTAGAAAGAATCTTCCTACAACTATCATTCCTGGTTTTAGTGTTGCTATTGGCAATGGTGATCTTATCACATGCAACAAAGTGGTAAGAAACATAAAAATTAATTTTGGCAACATGGTAGTAGATGAGCAATTCTTTGTTTTTCCCTTAGGAGGTATTCCACATATGGTTTTGGGTGTGCAATGGTTGTATTCACTTGGTGATTATGTTACTAATTATCAAAAATTAGAACTGAAATTTGTGCTTGAAGGGAAATATGTGGTGTTGCAAGGAATCAAGGAAAATGGGTCAAAAGATTCTTGCAAAATTTTGGAGGTTTCATACGAAAGAATGGAGAAGATGATAAGGCATAAGGACGTTGAGTGGGCAGCTGTAATTTTTAGTTCAGAAGGGAAAAAATCAGCCACCTATCATCCTCAAATTCAAGGTTTACTACAAAAACATCTTAAGGTATTTTCCCGACCTACCTAAAGGTTTGCCACCTAGTAGAGGTTTTCAGCATGTTATTGAATTGGAAGCAAATAGTAAACCTGTCATAATTAAACCTTATAGGCATCCTAAGGTTTTCAAAGATGAGATTGAAAATACCATTGTTGATTTACTTGAGAGTGGGCACATTATTTGCAAAGATGGGGTGAAGGTTGATCAAACTAAAGTTTTAGCTATACAAAGATGGCCTATACCATCCAACCTAACGAAATTGAGGGGTTTTGTGGGTTTATGCAGTTACTACAAGAGGTTCATTAAGGGGTTTTCTTCTTTGGCTGCCCCCCTTACTGAATTAACTAATAAAGGGGCCTTTTCATGGTCCAATGAGGCTCTTTTAGCTTTTCTAAAGCTGAAAGATGTAATGACTTCCACTCCTTTACTTGTTATTCTTGATTTTTCTGTTGCCTTTACTATTGCTTGTGATGCTTCAGGTGTTGGAGTTGGAGCTGTACTTATGCAACAAGGACGCCCCATTGCTTATGAGAGTAGAAAGCTCTCAAATGTGGAGAAAACTTTCAGCATCTATGATAAAGAGATGCTAGCTATCATGCATGCCTCAACCAAATTCAAGCAATACTTAGTGTGTGGCAAGTTTGTGGTCAAAACTGATCATAACATTTTGAAATACTTCTTGGGGCAAGTTGAACTGAATGAAAGACAACATAAATGGATAACAAAGTTGTAATCATATGATTTTGAAATTGAGTTTGTAAAGGGTAAGAAGAATTCAGCTACTGATGCACTTTCTAGGCACCCTACTTTTCATGCTCTTTCCATTATTTTTGCTGATTGGAAGGTGAAAATTATGGCTGAATATGCAAAGAATGATTTTTTTTCTAAACTAATAAATGGGCAAGTTGAAGATGACAAGTTCAGCCATAAAGAAGGACTGATTTTTTGCAAGGGAATAGTGTTTTTAGTACCTGAATCAAAGCTTAAACAAGCTTTAATTACAACCATGCATGATGCTCCACTTGTAGGCCATCCAGGTTTCTACAAGACTTACAAATAGGTTAGAGAAAGATTCTATTGGAAGGGTTTGAAAAGGGATGTCTTCTTGCATGTTCAGAAATGTGTTATTTGCCAAGAAAACAAGGGGGAACATGAATTTGCAAGTTGGTTTACTTCAGCCACTTCCTATTTCCAATTGAAAATGGGAAAGTATCTCCATGGACTTCATTACTGGTTTGTCCAAGGTATACATGAAGGATTGCATATTTGTTGTTGTTGATAGATTGACAAAATTTGCTCATTTCTATGCCATTTCAACAACTTGTACAACCATACAAGTTGCTGATTTGTTTTTTAAAGAAGTTTTTAGATTGCATGGTTTGCCTAAATCCATTATGAGTGATAGGGACAACATATTTTTGAGCATGTTTTGGCAAGAATTGTTTAAGCTATGTGGTACTAAATTGACTCCTAGTACTATCTACCATCCCCAAATTGATGGGCAAACTGAAATTGTTAACAAATGGCTTGAAGGATATTTAAGAAATTATGTTTTAGGTCAACAAAAGACATGGGTTAAATGGCTGCACCTTGTTGAATATTGCTACAATTCTATTTATCATATGTCCATAAAAATGTCTCCATTCAAGGCACTTTATGGTTATGATGCCCCACACTTTTCGGATCTGATTTTTGGTGATTCAAGGGTCCAAAAAGCTAGAGACTTTGCAGCAGAAAATCAAGATATTCTTAATGCTTTGAAGGACAATATTCTTACGACACAAAATCAGCAGAAGAAGTATGCAGATCAGCAGCGTAGTGAGCGCTCATTTGAGGTGGGAGACTTAGTTTATGTTAGGTTGCAGCCCTACAAACAGTCTACATTGAAAAGAAATGGAGCAGAAAAACTCAAACCCAAATTTTATGGACCTTACAAGGTGTTGAGTAAGGTTGGACAGGTTGCATATGCTTTGGAACTTCCAAGTGGAAGTAAAATACATAGTCTTCCATGTTTCTTGTTTGAAGAAGGCCTTGGGCCAACATATTCAGCCATCTTCAGATTTGCCACCCCTTGATGATGAAGGAAAGCTCATTCGTGAACCTGAATTGATCCTTGAGACAAGGGAGAGAAAGCTTAGGAGTAGGACTATCAAAGAATATCTTGTGAAGTGGAAGGACTTGCCTATGGAGGATGCTACTTGGGAAGGTGCAAAAATTTTAGATGCTCCAGCTTTGACTTTGCTTGAGGACAAGCAATTTGAGGAGGGTGGACTTGTAATGTCCCAAAAATAAATATGTTTTGTAAATGTCTCCTACACTTAATTATAAAAGTGAAAAAGGGATTCATGTGACTAGGAGACATAACTTAAGTTGTGTTTATTTATGTTTTATGTTTTTATGTTGTAATAAGGCACTTTAAGTGATTTTAGGGTTGGGAGATGTCAACTCCAAATTAGAACCTCACCTTATATAAGGGAGTGAGACGTCCTATTTTGGGTATGTTATGTTGATATCAGAATTGAATATTGAAACCCTAGAGGTTCCATGAGTTGAGATTGCAGGTCTTGCTCATTCCCATAGTGCATTGGAGGTGCATGGTTGGGGTCTTGGCAATATCATTGCAGGTGTTATTGCCCTAAAATATCAAAAATACAAAAAGAGGCATCCGTGAGGAGTTCATGGCATTTTTGGGAGCATTTGTGTCATGTGTTTCAGATCTGTTGGCAGCCCCAAACCTTACGCTTGCATTTGGGGTCATTTTTGAGGTTTTTTTGTATATGTTCAGCCTTGGGGTTAGTTCGTCCCACTTGTGGGAGTTTGTATATGCATTTTGAGTTCCTTGAGGACCCATTTGTCGATTCCAGCTGTTGTATTGGTTTGGAAATATTTAATATATGATACTGGATGATTTTTCCTCATACTTGTGTTATTTTATGAGCATTTTCTGAGTTATTTCCTTGTACTTAATTTTTGCATTTTCGTAGTAAGGGTTTGATGTTTCTAAAAAAGGGACATTACACACACTGGCCACACCGCGGTTTGAACCTTGAACCTCTCGAAGAAGAGCCAAAGCCCAAATCGTTGTGCTATCCCCTCGTGGACTAAAGGGCTTATGGTAGTTAGTGTGATTTGAACCGGAGTTGAATGGACCTACGGTACGGGTCGTAGGCCTCATCTGGTTGTCTCACACCAACTCAGTTGTCCACTCATCCTTTAGAAGGCTTATGGTAGCTAGTGTGATTTGAATTGGAGTTGAATGGACCCGCAGTACGGATCGCAGACCTCGGTTGACCATCCCACACCAACTCGACTTTTATATATATGGGGTGCATAAAAAACCTCTATACTCCTTAGTCAGCTAGGTAAAAACAAAGTCAACAGAACCCCAATCTTTTAGGGAATTGAATCGAGGCAACCTACCAACAAGCATTTGGTTGCTACCAACCATTCTATCAAAGGATATAAATATATGTAAGGTTGAACTCAAAGAGAAAAATATATGTTTTAGAAGTAGATAGACTAAACTAATGCCTCCATGTATAAAAAACAAAAATAATCCCTATGGGCTAGGTGGATTGGTAAGTGCTAGTTTGGTTGGGCACTTACCAAGAAGAAACCTAGGTTCAAACCTTGGGGGAAGCCTATTGCAAAGGTAGTAGTTTGATCCAATCCTCTGAGTACACGTCAAATTGACGATGACGGTACGAACCCCAAGCACTTGGTGGTCCATTTCATGTTGAACTATAAACCAACGAGGTGGAATAGGTTTGGTAGATACAACCTTGTGGTTTGAACCCTACGCTTGTTAGCTCCTAAAAATAATATCATTGCAACCAACTCTCGTATCAAGCAAAAAAAATAATAAAACAAAAATAAAAGGATAATAATACTTATTAAAGGCACTAGCTACTTTTTTTCATTTTTAATTGAGTATATTATTTTTTCATTTATAGTTGGTGTTTATTTATTTATTTATTTTTATTTTTTTTGGTTACATAGATGAATTGGTTACAATATTAGTTATCAAATTCGACGAATATTTTAAATGAAATTCAAAATTATTTTTACGAAGGCTTATCACGTGCGGTTTGTGTTTTCCTTGGGAGGAGTTTGCAAGGAGAACACTAACGAAAAAATTAATTTTATTAAAATTTAAAATCATTTAATTTATACGATGCGAAAGTTATTTAAATTATGTAATTTACTAATAAAGGAATGAAGTTAGTTCACTTAGTACTCCAACACCAAATTGTGTGCAAAAGTTTTATTATTTGTAATGATTTAATAAATCAAACAATTTAAGGACGAATACCTAATTTTTAAAATTTATTATTGTTACTTTATTTTTATTTTCAGGTAGTGGCTAAATTGAAAATTGGTTTATATCTTATCAAAAAAATGTTATGTGCATACACCTAAGTTTATATATGCACATTTATAATATATCAAATTTGATGTCGAATTTTATTTCGAATTTTTAAATATGACGAATTTCTTTCGAACTTCAAGAGAGTCAAATTCGAATACGAACTCGAACTTGATAACTAAGGTTACAATCACAATTTTTAGTAACTGTCAGTTATTTAGTTACTTTTTGATTGGTTATACAAGGTCACATATAGCTATTTTACAACAAATTGACAACATAATGTGTTGTTTGGTAAGATTTAAATTTAAATTTCCTTCTCATAAGCTAAGGAATATAATTGATTGAGTTCATGGCATTACACCACGTGTTTTTTTAATTGATTAGATGAGATTGAGAGTAGTATTACAACAATTTAACAATTATGTTTGTCGTTTGACAAGATTTTAGGTTTCTTCTTTAAAAATTTACGCACATAAGAAGTCAAACTAAAACCACTTGATAATGAATGGATTAATTTTTAATTATAACTTAACTTTTATTTATTAATTTTTTATTAAAAATATTTAAATAAAAATAAATTTCAATTTATTTAAAAATATCTAAAAACTATCAAATACTATAAACTTATATTCTTCAACTTGTAAAGAGGAGATTAAGGTTTGAATCTTGCTAAGAAATACAGGGTATAATTTCATGTTCTTATAGCACCATTATGTGATCATAATGTAATATGATTGAAACCCATTTCAATCTTATATAAGCTATTAGAAAAATATTTTTCAAATCACATTGAATAATTAATTAATTTTTTCCAAAATCTTATCAAATAATATTAATTTAATAAATTAAATTCAAACTTTAAAAAACAAATAAATTTGAATCTTAAGTTGTTGCAATAACATATATATCAATATAATATAGGTAATACCTATTTCAATTTTATATTGTTTTTTTTTAATAGGTTATGTGGCTTCTATTGGGGGCCACTCCCATAAAAATACCAAACTATTACATTTGTTGTAGCAAACATTTTGGGGGCCACTCCCATCAAAATAGCAAACTATTACATTTGTTGTAGCAAACATTTTTATCACAGTTTTTTCTTTTCTTTTTTTCTCTTTTCAACTTCCTCAAAGTGTTATGTTTCCACAATCAACTCCTTGACATTATTTTGATTAAGACATAAAATCTCACTTGACCAGTTGTCTTCTAAATTTTAAATTTCACGGGGATGTAGATCAACACCATAATTTTCTAATTTATCTACCACTCACACTACGAGGAGATTGCCTCTAGTACTAGATGACGAACATCACCAATAAAATTATTTTTTATCCAGTCTCCACATCCATTTTTGTTAATAGCATTGATGATAATTTGTGAGTCCCCCTCAATTAAAATATATTTCCATCATTTTTTTGCTGCAATTTTAATCCTAGTAAGAAGTGCCTTAGCCTCTACATAGTTGTTAGTTGAAGTTCCATATGATTCTAAATAAGTAAGGAGAATTTTACCTTCCCTATTTCTAAAAACACTACCTCCACCAGCTTTTCCTGGATTTCCTTTAAAAGCACCATTATAATTATTTTTGATAAACCCAATTTCTGGACATTTCCATTCTACCATAGATCGAAGTAGATCCTTTCTTTTAATTCCATTGACACAAATGACTCTTCCATGTATGTTCAAATCTTGTAGCCAAGTTATTAACACTTTGTTTTCTACAATTGAGACTTCCCATGATGAGCACCATATTTGTAGACATTCTACAAGAAAGGCATTGATACAGTTCCAAACTTGGGCATGATTTTGATAATTATTTTTAAAAATTCTATTATTCCTTTCAAGCCATAAATTCCAACAAATAATGACAAGGCCAATCCTCCAAAGAATACATAATGCTTTAGCTTTGAAATAATTTATCCAACATTTTATCAACTTTTTCAATGTTGATGGAGCTACCCAATATAATTTCATATTTTTTTAAAAAATAACCCCAAATGGTGTGAGCAAACGGACAATGAAGAAGTAAATGGTCTAACGTTTCTAAATCCTTCTCACACAAGGCACATTTGAAGGGTCTATAATATCCTCTTCTTTGTAGACTCTCTCCTGTAAGAATCTTACTTTGAACTGCTAACCAAATAAATGTTGAGGTCTTAGGGAGAGCCTCTAATGACCAAACATTCTTCCAAGGAAAATCTTTGGGAGAATAAAATTTTGATTGTTCTAAATCCTCATATCCCAACTTGATTGAGTATCCACCATCCTTTGATAAATTCCAAACCAACTCATCCTTTCGTGTAAAAATTGGCAAATAAAACTCTCAAAGCATCTTTTGAAGTTTATCTGCAATTTGTTTGAGTTCCTCTCCTTCAACCAGGTTACTAAAATAAATCCATGTTCTGGATTTTTTGCTCATAATAATATAATATTTGACCTTTGGACCTTTACATGCTAGGCACGCCTGAGCCAATAGTTTATATTTTGAGTCAGAGATAAGAGGATAAGGCTTCAATCAAGCATCAAATAAAAATTTTGCATAACTCCCCTCATTGATTGACCATCTAATATATTTCTTTATCAATTGCAAACTCTCTAATATGAAGTTCCATGTTGACAATCCTTTGCATAGAGTTCTTTTCCTAAACAATTTCATTGCATCAAGAGAACCTATATATTATCGAAGAAATATTTTTGCCCAATTCTTTCCTTTATCTCTAAATAATATCCACCCAAGCTTTGCTCCTAATGCCAAATTTATAAGTCTACAATTCCGCAAGCCTGCTCCTCTAATATTCTTTCCTTTGCAAACCCTATCCCACTTGTAAAGAGGAAACCTAATTTTTTCTCACAACCTTTTCATAGAAAGTCTCTTTGAATTTTATCAAATTCTGATGCAATACCTGGTGGTAGTCTTGAAAGTGACATCATATAAATAGGAATGGATTGCAATGTAGTCTTTATGAGTTGTAGCCTTCCTGCCATGGTTAGGAACTTACCTTTCCAAACTGCCAAGCAAGCTTTCATTCTATCCAAAAAAAAGATCCAAAGCTCCTTTTTATTTCCTTTATCAGACAAAGGAATACCTAGGTAGATTGATGGAAAATTTTCAATCTTAAACCCCAAAATATTCACAATAATTTGTTGTAAATCTAGGGCAGTATTAATGAAAAAAATCTTGGATTTTGAATTATTTACCAACTGTCCAGTAGCCTTCTCATAACGTGACAATATTGATTTAAACTCCATTGCCTCACTGACTAAGGGATGACCCAAAAGAAAAGTATCATCAACAAATTGGAGATGAGATTCAAAGGGACCATTTTTTGCAACTTGAATACCCTTGATTTTTTCTTCCATTTTTGCCTTTGAAAATGCTCTCCCTAATGCTTCTGCCAGAATAATGAATAAATAAGGAGAAAGAGGATCACCTTGACGAAGTCCACAAGATGACTTGAAGTACCCAGTAGGAGAACCATTGATCAAAATAGAAAACTTTGCAGTGCTATAACAATATTTAATCCACTCACACCAACTATAATCAAAGCCAAACTTTTTGAGAATAACATGTAAAAAATTCTAGGAAACCCTATCATATGCTTTGTTCATATCTAATTTCAAAAGCATACCTGGTTTTTTCATGGAATGAAGAGAATGTATGACCTCTTGTGCAATAATTATACCATCAAGAATTTGTTTACCCTAGAAAAAACCACCTTGTTCCTCTGAGATAATACACCCTAGAATGCCCTTCAACCTATTTGCCATAATTTTTTAGATGATCTTATAAATCATATTACAAAGGCTTATTGGACAAAAATTATCAAAAAAATTTATGTCACCCTTCTTGGGAACCAAGGTAATAAAAGTAGCATTGATCTCACTTATTATAGCCTTCCTTTTTTGGAGCCTCTTCCACCGCATCTACCATACCACTCTTCAATAAATCCCAAAAAAATTGAAAGAATATTGCAGGAAATCTGTCGAGGCCAGGTGCCTTGTTAGGATGGAAAGAGAAAACTGCTTCATGGAGCTCCTCCATAGATATCTTCTTCATCAAGATTTCATTTTGTCTCTGAGTGATAATTGATGGAATATTTTGCAGAAGTTTTTCTTGTGCCTCCTTATCTTGCCTAGAATATGACAAAATATTTTTGAAATAATTTACTACTTCTTTCCTTATATCTTCTTCATCCTCAATATTTCTTCCATCTGGAGTTATAATATTTTTGATATGACAAACATAAAAAATTGTTTTTGTTGTAGCATGAAAAACTTTGTATTTCTATCTCCTTCCTTGAGCCATTTCTCTCTAGATTTTTGGAACCAATATGACTCCTCCTTTTTCAAAGCATTATGATAATCAGAAAGTAATTGTTTTTCTTTCACATAAGAATCCTGGTCCATTCCATTAATTTCTACTATCTCTTGTAAAATTTGGAGCTTAGATTCAATTTATTTATTTTTCTTTAAAAATGTTACCAAAATATTTGACATTCCATATCTTCATTTGCTCTTTTAAATATTTCAACTTTTGAACAATCTTGTACATACATGATCCTTCAAATTTTGATTCATCCCACCATAACATAATCATCTGGAAAAAATCAGGGTCTTGGAGTCACATAGAATGGAAGCGAAATGGCTTTGGATGACCATTGTTAAGTGACTCACAAGTCAAAAGAATGGGTTTGTGATCTGATCCTAAAATATCTAAAGAGATTGTATACTTTGTTTGCAACCAATTATTGGATAACAAGAATCTATCCAATCTTTATGCTATATGATTTTTTCCAATGCATATGTTATCCCATGTGTATTGAAAGCTTGAGGGACTAACATTCCAAAGGTCATTTGACAAATAAAGAAAAATCTTGCAATGATTTAGACCATCCTAGAATGCCACCCTTCTTTTCCAAAGGAGATATAACATTATTAAAATCACCCCCAATAATCCATAGATCACAATGAATCATCATTGTATTTGACAAAAATATACTAAGGTCCTTCCAACATCTTTCACGTGGAGTAACTATAGTTGGAGCATATACATTTATAAACCCAACATTGATGTTTTCCTCTTTCTTGCAAAATAATCTAGCAACCCAATTACTTTTTGCTTCTAATAGTTCTCCATCCCATTTGAATTTATCCCATATTATTGCAATACCGTCTAAAGCTCTTGTAGAAGAAACTGCTAAACAATCACCCGTCTTCCAAATCTTCTTAAAAGCCTCCTTACATTCCTCACTGCTTAATTTTGTTTCTTGTATCTATAACAACCTATTAATTCCTTAATAACTCTTTTTTTAGGGTTTTTATTCATACCCCTAATATTCCATGATATCATTTTCATCATCAATACTTTTTATTTTTGTTAGTGGGCTTAGTCCCCCTTCTTGTTAACACCTGTGATATTTTTATTTGGCCTCCCAGTTCAATATCCTTTTGAGTTTCTTTTTCTCTTAGTTCATGGTTTGATGGCCTTCCTCTCCTTCCATTCTTGCCAACACTCTCATCTTCATCAAACTCATCCATTTTTTCATATGAGACTTATCTTCTAAAGGTTTATGTTGCCTTAAAGAGCCTAAAGTGCAAGGAATAGCCTCATTAGCATTTTTTTCTTTATGTTGCCCTAAAAACTCTAAACTGCAAAGATGATCCTCCATAGTCATCACTTTCTTATGTTGGTGTGAAAACCCTAAATTTCCTTGGATATCCTTCATAAGATTTGCTTTACTATATTGCTCTTGAAAACCTAAAGTGCAAGGAACACACTCTATACTACTTTCATTTTTATTGGAAGAAGAATATTTTAAGCTACTTGAGGTAGTAAAGGTGATTTACCTGGATTAAGCTTGACCTCCTTCACCTCATTTGATTTAAGATTCATCTCCCCATTTTCCTTTGTATTAAAATTTGCCTTCCCCTCTTCCTTCGCACCTTGAGCTCCTTCTATATTTGAACTTGCACAATGTACTTCCTCATCTTCCATACCATTTTTTTCTTCTAATGGCTGATTTGAGTGAACTGTAATTGCCTTTTCCATTTGATGATGTAGAGGGATTTTTCTTGCCACTTTCTTAGGAGTGGAAAATCCTTGATTTGACCTAGCTTCTCCTGTGATGTGGTCTACTTGTTTCAAATTGAAATTACCCTCATGCCCAAAAATTCCATCTCTTCCTCCATTTTTACTTTGCAGTCTTTTGCCATGTGCCCAGTTTCATGACATTTGCGACATCAGAATGCAATGTTTTCATAATCCACTTGCTAATCCCATTCTCTTGATTCAGTTATAATCCAAATTGATTATGGTAAAGGTTTAGAAATATTTGTAGAAACACATATTCGAGTGTATACAACATGCCTTCCCTCCTTAGTAGATGGTCCCTCTTGGATGAATTTGCTGAGAGTATTACCAATACTCTTCAAAACCTCCTTATTGATGAGTTGATAAGGAAGTCTAAAAAGCCTAATCCATATTGGAAGCTTTTTAATAGTTTGTGTCCAGATAAAAATTCTCACTAGAAGGTCTTAAGTATAATGCATCTTTACCTCTAAACCACAAACCTCCATCCATTATTTTATCCCTTATTTCTGAAATGGAGAAAATAAAATAATGAGGAAAAATCCTTTCAGAAGAAAAGTCATGGAGTAATTTAAATTCAATCCCCACTTCTACTTAATCCAATTTTGAATCTCAGAAAAACCTAGCCAATATCCATGAAACTTACAAATTAACCCTCTGGTTTTAAGCATCATTATATCATGCTCAATCATCTCATCTTTGATAATCATTTATGGTGTAGAATTTGCTACCCGAACTGGGTTTGCCATATATTCTTACCCTTATTGCTAGCCAGGGCATCCAAACTTTTGACTTGGCCATTCATACTTTTAGTAAGGACTTTCACAAATGACTTTCTTTTCATGTTACCTAGTTTTTTTAAATGAATCCTCTAAATTTTCTTGAGATCTGGAACAAAAAGTGACTTGTCACTTGGTCACACTTTGCTTTTTACTATTTGCTTTCCTGCTCACACTTCCTCCTCATTCCTAGCTTGCACTCATACTTGCTTTTGGATGCACTCACTCTCGATTCATGCTCGCACTCGCTTTTGATTGCAAATTCGATACCGACTGCACTCACACTCTTGTTTTTGGCTATACTCACTCTTACTCTTGGCTTATGCTCACACTTGCTTGTGGTTGCATTCACTCCTGACTTGTGCTTGCACCTACTTCCGGTTGCACTCACTCCCAGCTTGTGCTGACACTTGCTTTTGGTTGCGCTTGCTTCTGGTTGCGTCCACTCCTCATTTCAATTTCATATTGTTACAATAACATATATATCAATATAATATAGGTAACATTTGTTTCAATTTTATATAACTAATTGATTTTTTTTGAATTTAGCAAAAACCCCCTTACGGGGCCGCCTTGGTTTGAGAAACGACGACTAAGAAGTTCTACACCGTCAAAATCACCTGAGAGTTGCATCCAGCCTTGACCGCACCAACATCATCAACTAGATTTTGGTCATTGGGTAGGGTGGAGATTCGAACCAAGGACCTCCCTTAGACGATTGCTCTACCCTCTCCAACTCACCTATAACACGTGGATAAATACAAAATAAAATTAAGCTCGATATTTTGTTTAAAATATAATTAAATGCAAGTGCTTTAACCTTTCAGAGATCCAAGGTTCAAACCATGATGTATGTAATTTTGTGTGACTCAAGCTTTTGATTATTGTATACATAATTAAAAATATTAATTTTGGTGTGATGATGTAGGTTGTGTAAACCCACCCTTGCATCTAATATACAAACCATGGTATATATAATTTTGTGTGCTTCAACTTTTGGTCATCGTATACATAATAAAAAATCATTAATTTTGATGTGATAGGGTGCGTTGTATGTAAACCCACCCAAACAAATTAAATAAAGAATATCATCTATATAATATAGAATGTGCTTTGTACATTATACAATTTATATAATTAAATAAACAATGTATAATTGCCTTAAATAATTTTTTTTAATGTATAATTAAATAAACACATTAGTTAGAACTTTCCAAACTTTTTGCAACAATTGCTTTGGCATTGTAGACATTAACTTACAATCACCTTCGTAACAATTGCCTTGGCATTGCAGAAAATTAACTTACAATCACCTTAGAACTTTAATATATATATATATTTTTGGTATTGCAAGAATGTTTGTTAAATTTCAAACAGCAGCCAAATGAGGATCATATATAAATATGAAGTGGAGGAAGAGAATGCCAGAAGATGATGACGAGGATGACAATGGTGAGAGCTTGGTGCATTGGAGGAGCTAATTCCAGCATCAATAAGCTTCAATCCATTTTGGTGCAAAACACTTCAAAAAGATCTGTGAGTTCCTTATCTACATTCAGCCTTTCTCCCTTCCAAAAGACCCCATCAATGGAGAGCACCACCACCAGATCATTCAATACCACCAAATGTTCTGTTTCCAAATCGGAGTCCGAGACATCATCAATGGCAGTGCAATCGTCCAGAGTAAGTTTTGCAAATTCAGAGCAGCAATGTTTTCTGGGTCAATTTGTTCAGCTAAAGATTCACGGTTCAATTCCCATGAATTTAGTGTAAAACATAAATCTGCCAGGAGAATGCACTTTGGATTGTCTGGCCTAAGTCCTTCTTGTCTGGATTATTTATTGCCCATCAAATTACAGTGTGGGCCGTGGTTATTTTATTGGTTAATTTGTTTTTCTGGGTTTAGCTTTTGAACAGTTCAATCTCCATGATTTTATCACAGAACACAAATCTGCCAGTAGAATTTACCCATTTAGGAATTTGGACTGTCTAGCCCAAGTCCTTATGTGCATTATTTATTGGGCATGAATTTACAATAGGCGTCATGGTGTCTTGGTTATTTTTTTTTTCTATGGGTTCAACTCGTTACCATGTGTTCAATTCCTCTGAATTCAGTATGGAACATAAGTCTGCGAGGAGAATTTACCCCTAAACGAATTTGGAAGGTCTTGTGTAAGGCCTTCTTGTCTGGATCAGTTATTGGGCACAGAGTTACGAGATGGGTCTTAGTGCTTGCCAGTAATTCCTGGATACAGTCATGACTGAGGTGACCCATTCTAGTTATTAATTCATACCACCTTGACTTCTGGCTTTCTCCTCGTCGTTGCTTTTAATATGTTAGGGTTTACACATTTTGGGTCGAACTTTTAAGGCTCTAATTTAATGCCCCATGGTTGGTTGTTCCACTTTAGTGGAAATTACCCTAGTTCTTTTGCTCTAGATAACTTTTATTAGTTGCACTTTTTCATCACTTCAGAAGCATTGTAAAAGCTCTTTTTGACGACTCCCATTGGCCTACTTTGGCCATCCAAGGACATTAATAGAGTTATCTTATCTTATCTAACATCTTGGCTGAACTAATTTTCTTTGTCAATTTGTCCACTGGGTTCAGTTTGTAGTTATTAGTTGAGTTGAGTTCACATAAACGGAATTTACTGTGGAAATAAATCTGGTAAGAGAATGTACACATTCCAAGACTACCCTAGTTTTTTTTTTGGTTTTTTAACACTTTAGATTAGCTTATTTTCGTTGCACCTTTTTCATTCTACAAGGCACTGTAACAGCTATTCTCTACGAGTCCCATGGGCCTACTTTGGTCATCCAACGATATTAATAGAATCATCGCATCTAACATCTTTTTGACTGAAGTTATTTTCTTTGTCAATTTGTCCACTGGGTTCAACTTGTGGTCATCAGTTGAGTTGAGTTCCCATGAATTCACTGCAGAAATACATCTGCTAGGAGAATGTACCCATTTGGGAATCTGTATTGTCTTGTCTTGATTAGTTATTGGGCATGAAGCTACAATATGGGTCACAGTGTTTTCCTGTAACTCCTGTATACTTACAATGATTTGGGTGACTTTTAAGTCGGTAATTAATAATAATTAAGGATACCGATTATACTGATTTAAAAAATTTGGTCACCTTTGGCGCCTCTTTCTCTGCATTGGTTATTGGGCAAGGTGTTCGTATGTAGCCCATAATATATATGTGGGTTTGTATGTATTGTAACTGTTGGATGTGGGCCACGATACCAGTATGCTTTTATAAATTCTTGTTTAAATTAGTAATAGTGGCCTGTCTGATTTTTAATGCACAAGGGAATGCGCTACTAAGCTTAGATTACCATTTGACTTAGAAGCCACCTTTTCTTTCACACATAGAGCATGCCTGGTGACGCTTCAATCCAGGTTATCATCATAGAGCAGACCAGAGCTTACTGTTTTTTCAATACTAATTTTTTTTTTAACTGGTTATATGGGATTGAGACAGGTCCCATTCACATTATATCGTCATCATGTTACCATGGTATTTCATCGAACCACATAGTGGTAGTATATCACCTGACAAGATTTGAACCTCCTTTGGGAGCTCACATTTTTAACCACTTGAGCTAATGTCATTTAATAGTTTTTTTGGTGCTCATTATTCCGATACTTTCTGAGGTTAACAATTTCGTTTATTTCTTTTAACTTACAGTTGTGTTAGACCAGGCCATTTGCCATCTACAGGGATCCCTACGGTTTAGAGCATCTAACACAGTGTTACCGTAATCTTGGAGTAATTATGATTTTCCTTATTTCTTGTAAATATAATAATACCTTGAATTATTATTATTTTTTGAAGGTTATAAATCTCTTTTTGAATTATTTTCCCTCCATAGTTCTTATTTGAAAAATTTGCAAAACTAATCCAAGTCCTTTTTTGTCGTCTTTTCCCATTTAGTCTTTTTGGGATCCTTGTGAGTTTGTTGCAGTTCACAATTTTGGCATCATTGGTTTAGATCATGATTTTTTTCTGTGCAGAATTGCAGATGTCTTTGCTCAGATATCTTCACTAAGGCACTTTGATTATTTGAAAAGGTTTACAAGGCTCAAGGATATTCATTGTTATCTCTGTACAGGTACATAATTCAACAGTCAATTTTTGTCAATTCTGTGGAGGGCCGACTAAGCAATGCATACCAGAAGGAGAGGAAAAGTTAAGAGCAATGTGTACACTTTGCGGGAAAGTTTACTATGAAAATCCTAAAATGGTTAGTCATTTTAACCATCCTAAAACATAATTTTTTAACATATGTATAATTCTGTGATATGTAATTAACTAAGAAAAGATTTACACAGTTAACACTAACAGAGAAGTAAAGTTGAAGGCAGGTATAGACTATCTACGACATAGAGTTTAAAATGCACAAATATGTGAAGAAATACAACCAAGAAAACCATCATGTTCCAAAGAAGACCAAATCAAATGTTCATTGAAAGAATGAGTTGAAAGCATCCCAATGTTAACGTGTTGCCCTGATTATTTTTATTTCATTATAGATGTTTGTAGATTAAATGAAAATTTACAAGTTGGAACAAGTCTCTTGAATTACCTGTTCAACTACTAAGCTACCAGGCAATTTGGTCCAATGCAGCACAAATTTATTGATTACAGGGCAATGAATTTAAATCCTTTTTTGTAACAGAGCATTTGAAATTTTTTCCTTATTGTAATATTCTTGAGAAATGAAATGAAATATTATTAGTGTCCACGGTGGGCCAAAAAAGACCCAAGGGACTATAAGAAGGACAATAATGACTGCCAGCTAGCAAGCTAAAAAGCCCAACAAAGAAAAAAAACTAAGATAAATACAAGATGCAACCCAACAATCGGGCCAAAGAGAAAGGGAAAAGAGAAGGGAGAAAAGAGGGGGGGAGGGCTGCTGTCCAAAAGAGTGGAGTGCATGCCAAGAAGAACGGAGAGAGAGAAAGGGAGGGGGGAGGGAGCAGCCTAGGAGGGGCAAGCTCCAAAAACCCCTAGAAACTAATCTCTCCTAACAGTTGAGGCCGAAGTATCAGTGTTGAAGAAGTCCATGATCTGTCTCTGTCCATCGCTAGGTCAGGCCCCTAACAAACTGTGGGTGCGTTGTCTAGTGACCTTGCTGTCGTTTGAAATGGATGATGTGGGGCGTTTCCATCTGGTGTCACCTGGTCCGTCAGAGTTGGTAAAATAGGTTGTGATGAGCCGATGATGAGGGGGGTGAGATCCAACTAGAAGAGAGCTTTTATGTCGACAAAATTGAGTTGTCTCCCTAAGAAAGAGTGCGAGACACCACTGGTCTGAGTACCTGAAGAAGGTAGAAACAAAACAAGAGTTGTCCTTGAAAAAGCAATGGAATCTGCCTCGGATCTCATAGTAAATGGGACAGCAAAATATAAAGTGATGCAGGGTTTCAACTTCACCCAATGAGCAAAACAAGCAAACCCGCTCTTCCATCGGAAGATGGTGATCCGACTCAATCCGGAGTTGGTGAGAACACACCCTAAGTTGCCCAATCGGGATCCGAAGACTATGCATTGTGTGCTGCTGAAGGTATTGTGGAGGAACTATTCTGCCCTCTTGAATCAGTAAAAAGTGCTCGTGGTAGAAAGATAGCTTGGGGGAAAGAGGGGTAGCAGGAGAGATCCATGTGCATCTGGTGTATTGGAGACTAACATCCTTCTTGATCTCATAGAGCATCTTCTCCTTACTATTCCGAGAGGGGGGGAGAACACCCAAGGAATAAGGGGGAGCCTGTCTATTTGAATTTGAATGCTGGCCAGGAGTGTAGAGACCTGAAAATACCAGCTCCTTCGGCCTCCCCGAGAACTTGGAGAGAGTTTCATCGAGGAGTGACAAGCGAGGTAAGGGTTCCGCATGCAACCCGCAAGGGTATCTCCTAAAGTACGGATCCTATGAAGATAACTGTTAATCAAGAAGATGATCTCAAGCTGGAGAGGAGAGGCCCCAAACTCTACCAGAATAATAGAACGGAGGATTGTGCTCTTGCAACGAATGAATCGTCGAAGAAAGAGTGTTTGTACTTGTTCAACACAGGACCACTCAGTCGGGCCAAGACTAGGACCCCAATCATTGACCCATAAGTAATAGTTGGCTTGACAAAGGCGTCAAAGATCCTCATCTTCATAGATATATCCTGAAAATGTGCTTTGAAGCAAATCCCCCCAAGCAAAGACAAAGTTGCATACCCCTTACACACCCAGGCCTGGGCGGCGGGTTTCAGACCAAAAGTGGGTCCAGTGAAGAGAACCCCCAATTACACATATGAGGTGGCGATCTTAACCTCCTGACCTTGAAGAAAGAAGTGGAGATGGGATAGAGCCTCCTAGGTAGTATTGAACACCATAACCTTGGTCTTAGAAAGATTCACTGTCGACTATCTCAAATCACAAAAAGTGGCAAGTGTGTCCAGATGACGTTGAAGCCCTTCAGGGGATGAGGCTAAAAGAATAACGTGATCAGCGAAGAGGAGAATAGAAATCAGCACATGGTGGAGAATGCAACCATCCTTTGCGTGAGCATTCTCTCGAATAAAAGTCTCCAATTCGTCAATGAAGATCCCAAAAAGTGTTGGGGAAAGGGGGCATCCTTGTTTCACTCCAATGGTGCTAAGAATACTGGATGAAAGCCCTTGAGGAGAGCGAAACCGACCCTTCAAAGTCTCATACAACCGTGAAATTGCTGTCAAAAGCTGCCCAGAGATGCCAACTTACTGAAGTCTCTCAAGAAGTAGATGCCGAGGCACTATGTCAAAAGCTTTCCTGAAGTCTATGAAGGACTTAGAACGTGCCTCCTCAATAATAGCTCTGACGACTAGGATATGATCCGTGGTCTGGTGATCTTGCCGAAAACCAGCTTGGCCAATGGCCCTATGACCCTCCTCCAACCTTCGGGAAAGAAGCATATCCAATATTGTGGCATAGAGCTTGGCAAAAACATGCCCAATCATGATAGTTCTGTAATTATTGGGTTCGTGGGGATCACCTACCTTATGGATGGGGTGAATGATATGTTGAGTCCAAAAATCAGGGAAACCAGAATAGATAGAGAGATTAAAGAGGTCAGTGAGGGGCCCAAGAAGAGGGTCAGTGCCATGCTTCAGAATTCCGCCTGAAGCCCATCTAAATCGGTTGCTTTGCTCATGCAAAGTTTCCTAATAGCCTGCCTAACAAGCCCAGTAGAAAAGAGATGGCAAGGAGGGAAGGAACCGTAGGAGGTTAATTTGGGACGGTATAGAGGGAAGAGGCGTGAGTGGTCTAAGAGGAAAGAGCGATCCCATGAGTGATCCGATCATGGGGGAGGATAAGGCGCTAGAAGGATTTAGGAGACTGTTGAAGGGAGTGAATAAGATGAAGTCTATGCTGAGAGAGGAAGAGATACTTCTTCTTCCAAAGGAGCATCTTGTAATCTTTGTGAGAAATGGCATTGAGCTGGGAAGGATACTGAATGGCATGTTTCAACTTTTGGTGGGAAGACTTACAATCCTCATTGTACTAGATGTTCATGGGGCAATGACCAGGGGGACGAGGGTGAGGAGGGGGACAAATGGTGTGGGGGTATGACTCCAAAGCTGCCTTCCAAATAGCTTGGACCAAAGGAGACAGAACGATCAAACACATCAGGGAGAGAAGACATCCTGGAGAGAACCTGGCGCAAACAGTCCATGTAGGTAAAGGAATAAAAATAATCAAAGTCTATAGAGACTCGAGGGGCTAGAGTGGAGGTAGGGGGAGGAGGAATAATAGGAAGGGAAACAATGGAAAAAGTAAGAGAAAGAATTGAATGATTAGTAGGGGGGAGGGTTATCAGATACGCTGAACCGGGAAATGAATGACATGAGGATGGTAGAACAAATAGCATAGTCTATGACCCTAGCCCCACCGCTATGAGGAAAACAAGTAAACCCACTGGAATCTGGAAAACAAGATATACCCTTGAGAAAAACGAGCCTATGGGATTCACCCAACTCAAGAAGATGCTTTTCGTAAGCAGTAACCTGTGTGTCAATGGAGGTTCGAGCAAAACCAAGGTCATCAGGATCCAATTCCCAAGTTTGCATCTCATTTATTGTGAGGTTGTGAAGAGAAACTTGCATTGGTCCGGTCCGAGCATTGAAGTATCCTAGTAAAAGCACCTCCCCTGAAGTCGAGTATCTAGTAATGTCCTCATAAAGGTCCTGAAAAGGGTCCCCATCCGTGTGAATAGTAAATTTGGATGTGGTGGGGGGAAAGTAACAAGTGGCAATGAAGATATCCCAAAGAGGTGGGTGACGATGGATTTTAATCCATAAAAATCTGGAGTGGGGATCAGTCGAAACTAGGGACACCGATCCTTGGAGCCTATCCCTGATGAGAGCAGCAACACCTCTTGATCCTCAAACTCCCCCAGAACACCGAGTAAGTTGCTGACAATTGGACCACTAGAAGTAACTAGAGATAGTCAGTTGGGTTCGCTCAGGACTCTCATGTGTCTCAAAAATGAGAATGATGTCATGTCCGGTGATCACATCAACAAGGGACCCTGGGGCAGACCATATCATACCATTGTAGTTCCAACAAGCTACAACGAGCTTATCTGTCACCACACTTTTGTGCTGAGTGAGTCATTCATCAACAAGGGACCCTGGGGCAGACCATATCATACCATTGTAGTTCCAACAAGCTACAATGAGTTTATCTGTCACCTCACTTTCGTGCTGAGTGAGTCATTTAGTAGGCAAGGGTTTGGACCACCCCGGTAGGGGAGAGTCCCTAATCACTACACGCAGATTACGAATAACTTCCCATTTGTTGGCTTTCCTAGCTGTGGCCACCTGTTCTCTGGCTTTCTTCAATTCATCAACCTGCAGTAGCGTAAGGTCCTCATCAAGGTAGATCTTGTCCTGAAGGTTAAATAATTTCCGTTTGGCCCTCGACGCCTTCGTATGTTCATCCACATTCTTGAAGCGTATGACCAAAGTGGAATTAGGAGAGACCCATGCTTTCTCAAGAGTAATGTTTGTTAACTCAAGAGTGTTGTGAACAAAGGCATTCCCAGCTTGAAGCGGATCTGAAGGTTTGGGCACCCCACAAACCCTGAGATTGAGAGCTTTAACATTACGAATCCTTTCTTCTTCAAATTTAGCCTGGACAACAAGCTCGACTATAGGAGGAGGGTTCTTCCCGGCTACAACCTGAACTCAAGATTGTTGGTCGGATTATTTTTGGCTCTGTGCAGTTTATGCTTCCTTGAGACGTTCTTGTTCAGCTAGAAGAACAGCCTGTTCATCTCGGAATTTTAAAATTTCAGAGTGAAAATTTGCAATTGAACAATAATGGCTTGTTGATCCTGAAGCTTATTCTGGAGATACGTGATAACGCGGTTGCCAACTTTCACTTGGTCTTGTAGAGAGAGTATAATGCTAGCCTGTGTATCTAGTTGTTTCTGGAGGGAATTTATTTGTTTAGACAGATGTTGGTATGAAACAGTTGTGTGAAGGCATTGGGCAGATTTATGAGAAGCTTGCGTCTCCTCGATCTCTCCTCCGTCAAGAATCCCCATAACACCAGGAACATAGGGCTGCAGGGGCAGAGTGGACTGTGCGGGGATGCGGAAACACTGAACAAGGTGTGCACGGGCGCCGACAGGACCTGTTAGGGCACGTCCACACTGGGGCACAATTGCACTAGGGTATGGCTGCTAGGACCCGGCTACAAGGACACAGTTGCACAAGGGTACAGTGGCTAGGGCACGACTGCTGCACTAGGGCATGGCTGCTAAGGCACGTTGCTTGCACTAGGGCATGACTGCTGCCTGCACTAGGGCAAGTGCATAGGCTAGCCGGACCAACGTGTGCAGGCAGGCCATACCACATCTTAGACTTCCTGTCATCCGTGGATCCCTCATTATCCTTTTAACTCCATACCACATCTTAGAAACTTTATAACTTCCTCATTACTCTTTGTAAATCCTATAAAAAGATTCTTTGTAACTCCTCTGCTATAACTTCTTCATTATGACATATATAACAATATTCTTTGTAAGTCTAATTCTACGTCATTATCATTATGCCAAGAGGCATTCCTACAATGGCAGACGGGGGTGGGAGGCAAAGAGGTCATACATGTCACGCCGTAAAAATATATATTTTTTTTATTAAAAAAACCGACATTAACAAAAACATTTAAAATATTTAAACTAGCTTAGATATAAAGGATATATATCTAAAAACGCCGAGAGTTATCAATCCCGAGGCGCCTATCTTGGAGATCACACCCCCAAGAAATGAGATAGGCGCCTCAAGATTGATAACTCTCGACGTTTTTAGATATATATCCTTTATATCTAAGCTAGTCATACATGAATGCCCTTTTCCAATGATTTACATATTTAAAAGTTCTCTAATACAAATAATATGTAAATTTCACTTTTTATTTTTATTTTTTTTAAGCGAAAAACCCCTTGCGGAGCCGCCTTGGTCTGAGAGACCACGAACAGGGGGTTCTACACCGTCAAAGTCACTCGGGGGTTGCACCCGACCCTGCCCGCACCAACATTATCAATTGGATTTTAGATACCCAATTCAGCTTTTTGGTAGGGTGAAGATTTGAACCTGGGACCTCCCTTGGAGGATTGCCCTCTCCTCTCCAACTCACCTACAACACCTAGGTATGTAAATTTCACTTTCTTATCTTTACTTTTTCATGTAAATAAATATAGGATCATAGCAGCCAATTAGCATATCCCTAGAGTTTGCGCTCCCCATTTGGGAATGTTGACTGAGTGATTGATATATTGATATTCATATTCTCTTAGCATGGGAGAATGTATGGACCTGTTGTACTCGTGTAATCATTCTTGTTATTCAGTTTTTTTTTTTTTTAATTGCTGGAGTTATTTGTAATAGTGTAGTTAAAAAATGCCCTTTTCCATGGAAAGACATGTCTTGAAGCAAGTGATGAAAAATATAGCAATTTTCACCTTTCAGACACATTATAGGACACAATTCTGCAACTGTTCCAGCAAGAAGCTTACTGTATTACATGAAAATTGCAGTACTAGAGTTGTGGTTATTGTGTGTAAAAGGACACGGAAAAGAAAAATACAAGAGTAAAAAGGAAAGGTATTAAAACCACATGAAAAGAGATGCTGTATTTGATGTGATTTTTACCTTTGAGACACATCATAGGACTCAATTCTGCAAATGTTCCAGCAAGAAGCTTCCTGCATTGCATAAAGATTGCAGTACTAGAGTTGTGGTTAGTGTGTGTCATAGTTGAGAAAATCGGAATCGGATCGGAATCAGCTTGGAAAAAAATTGGATCGAATCGGGAATCGGTAAAAAATTGGCAAAAAAAAAAAACCTAAAAAAATGCGAAAAAAATTTGAATTTTTTTTTTCATCATATTTTTCAAAAAATCGCCGATTTTTTCAAAAAAAAATGGCAAAAAATCGGAATCGGGATTTTTTGAAAAAATCGGCGATTTTTTCAAAAATGTCGATTTTGATCCGATTTTAATCAGATTTGGTCAGAATCGCGATTTTCCGATTCGAATCGCGATTTTTTGCCAATTTTCGCTACAGAGGTGTGTGTAAAAGGACATAGAAAAGAATAATACAAGAGTAAAAAGAGAAAGTATTAAAATCACATGAAGAGATGATGTATTTGATGAGCTTGATGAGACCAATCTAAAAGTAGAACATAATGCAATATAAGAATATTAGAAAAGAAACCGAACACACAAAGAAACCTAGAACACAAAGAACTTAAAAGAGGGAATGCTTATTTCCTTATGAAATGAGGAGAGCACATGTCCTTTTAAAGTCAAGGAATGACAAACCCTAAAATGACTTAAATGTATTTTAAGTCATTAATACAACACTAAAGCATAAATTAGACTAAGTCAATAAGTGACTTTATTAATATGCCTAAGTCTATAGTCTAGACTCTAGATGAGCATTATGAACTAAAGACATCTAACATCCTCCCTTAATGGCCATTCTAGAAACCACACCAAGTTTGTCTCTGAATTTTACAAATTTATCTGGGCCAAGAGACTTGGTGAAAATGTCTGCAGTCTGGTCCTTAGTTGGGCAATATTTCAGCTCAACTTCTCCATCTTCTACAAGTTGTTGAATGAAGTGACAATGCACATCAATATGTTTTGTTCGCTCATGGAAGATGGGGTTCTTTGCCAGCTTGAGAACTCCCTGGTTATCACAAAGTGGTACCACGGGCTCATCTTGATGGACATGCAAATATGCAAGCAATCTTCTAAGCCAAACTGCTTCACATGCCCCTTTTACTGCTGCTCTGTATTCTGCTTCTGTAGAGGAAAGTGAAACTGCATGTTGTTTCTTGCTGATCCAAGAAACTGTCCCTGTGTCAAGGCTGAATACATAACCCATTGTAGACTTCCTGTCATCCATAAATCCTGCCCAATCCGAGTCAAAATAGCCACACAATTGAGGTTCCTTGCTAATCCCATATAGAATGCCAAAGTCCATTGTTCCCTTCACATACTGTAGCACCCTATTTGCTGCTGTCCAGTGTTCTGTTTTTGGAGCTTGCATAAATCGGGAGATATAGCTGACTGCATAGCTCAAGTCAGGTCTAGTGGTGGTAAGATAGATCAAGCTGCCCACTAGTTGCCTATAGACTGATTCATTGACTACCCTTGAATCAGTCTTGGCTGAAAGTTTCAGCCCTTTCTCCATAGGTGTAGATGAGATTTTACAATCTGCCATCCTGAACTTGTCTAACAAACTTTTGGCATATTTTGTTTGTGAATCAAAAATATGTTTATCCGTTTGCCAAACTTCTACACCTAAGCAGTAATGTAGAAGGCCTAAATCTGTCATGTCAAAGGCTAAGCATAACTTTGATTTTACCTTTGCAATTGCTTCTGCCTTGCTACCGCTGATGATAATGTCATCAACATATATCACTAGAATCACCACATCACCATTCTCACCTTTGATGTAGAGATTGGGGTCAGAAGGACACCTTCTGAATCCCTGTTCTCCCAAATACCTATCAATTTTGATGTACCATGCTGTGGGAGCTTGCTTCAGCCCATAAAGAGCTTTCTTCAGTCTGCATACACGATGATCCTTCCCTGGAACTTGAAATCCCTGCGGTTGGTACATGTATGCTTCTTCCTTCAAATCACCATTGAGGAAGGCACTCTTTACATCCATTTGATGTAGTTTCTGGCCAAACTGTGCTGCCATGGGTAGAACCAAGCAGATTGTGCCCATTTTTGCAGTAGGAGCAAATGTCTCCTCATAGTCAATTCCTTCCATTTAAGCAAAGCCCTTTACAACCAGCCTTGCTTTATGCTTGTCAAGTGTCCCATCTGCCTTATACTTGACATTATAGACCAATTTGCAGCCAATGGGTTTCTTCCCTGGAAGTAGCTCTGTGAGAACCTATGTTTGATTCTCTATCAAAGTCTCATGTTTGGCGTGCATAGCTGCTTCCCATTCTTGGCTGCCTTTGGCTTCTTCATAATCTTGAGGCTCAAAACAGTTTTGAAGATTAGCCATCAAAGCATAATTCACTGTACTAGATGCCTTACCTCTTTTTAGTCTGCCTTCCTGAATTATACCAGCCAGCTTATCACAATGAGCATCATCATTATAATTCACTGAACTAGATGCCCTATCTATTTTTGGTCTACCTTCCTGGCTCATACCAGCCAGCTCATCCCAATGAGCATCATTATAGGTGCTGTACCACCACTTTGGTCTTTTCTTGCTCTCCTGTGGCTGCAAAACATTGCTGTTTTCCTGCTGATTTGAACTATTTCTAGCATCTTCTTGGCTGGAAAATCCATGGGAGTCATGCTAAGAGGCGATTCCTATCTCTTGTTGATTTGCTCCATCCATTATACCTGTTTTTCTAACCATATCCTCTTCATTTTCAGGAACTTTCAGATCTGGTTTTAGATCTGATTTCTTCTGAAACAGCCCTGCGTTTTCATCAACTACCACATTAAGGCTAAGAGATACCGTGTTAGTCTCTACATGAACCAACCTATAAGCTTTATGGTTGTCACTGTACCCTGTGAGCATCATTTTCTGGTATTTTGCATCAAGTTTGGTTCATTTTTCTTTAGGAACCCATGCATATACTATTGAACCAAAAACTTTGAGATGACTTACTTGAGGTTTTCATCCAGACCATGCTTCTTCTAGAGTCTTCTTGTGTACCGCTTTTGTTGGAGACCGGTTGAGAAGATACACTGATTTGTGTACTGCTTCGGCCCAATATTTGTAAGGAACAACCTTGTCTTCTAACATGCATCTAGCCATCTCCACAATGGTACGATTTCGCTTCTGTACCACTTCATTTTGTTGCGGAGTGTAGGGTGTGGTATATTGCCTTTGAATGCCTTCTTGAGTATAGAAATCAAGAAAATCCTTAGAGCAGAATTCTCTACCATTATCAGATTGGAAGACTTTAATGCTCTTCTCGGATTGGTTTCTACCAAAGCCTTGAACTTCTTGAACTCATTAAACACATTTGATTTCAACTTTTAAAAATACACCCATATCTCCTTGGAAAAGTCATTTACAAACAACAAAAAATACCTGGCACCAACGAATGATGTTGTCTTCATAGGCCCACAAATGTCAGCTTGGATCAACTGAAGAACTTCCTTAGCTCTCCAAGCTTGCCCTTCTTCAAATGGAGTCCCGTGCTGCTTACCATCCTGACATGCTCCACAAATTTCTTGCTGATTCTGTATAATTGGAAGGCCGTCAACCAAACTTTCTTTAGCCATATAAGAAAGACATCACAAATTCAAATGCCCATACCTTGATGCCAAAGTTCACTGCTATTTTGACTACTCTTGGCCATGAAAGCATAGTCTTTCGCCTTCCTTGCCTCAACCAACCTGAAAATACCATGCTCTTTAATACCAACAGTGATTGTCTTCTTGTTGACCTTATCCACAAAGTAGCATTTGTGATTGCTGAAAATTACATGTAAGTGGAGGTTGTGCTTCATAATTTCACTAACAAAAAGTAGATTCTTATCCATTCCTAGAACATAGTGAACATTAAGAAATTCCATCTCTTTACCTGATAGGATTATCTGCACATTACCTTTGCCTTCTACTCTGCATTCTTTCCCACCACCAAAGCAGCATAACTAATATATCAATCTCTCCTATTGGTAAAATGACGAGATGCACCTGAATCTATATACCAAGCAGATGTTTCACATTGTCTGCTTTATCATGTGCCATAAACACAAAGAGATCTTCCTCTTCCTTATGTTCTGCAACATTGGCTAGCTTCTTTGGCCCTTGGTTATTCTTCTCATCATATAACCTTTTCCTGCAAAACTTTTTCATATGGCCAATTTTTCCACAATAATGACATTGAAAAGTCGTATGATTACCTGAAGCATCTGTCTTGTTGCCCTCGTGATTCTTAGCAAACTTGCGTTTACCCTTGAAGTTGGTTGTCAAAGCCAATTCTAAACCCTCTTTTTTTATTGCTACTTCCAAATTGCTTTTTCCACCTATCTTGCTGCAAGAGCTTGGTGCTTAAATCCTCAAATTTCAAGTCAATATTAGTAGAAGTAATATTTAGGGTTTCAATAAAATGCTCAAATGAAGCTGGTAAACTCTTCAAAATGATTACCACCATGTTTTCTTCTTCCATTTTCTGCCCAATGATGGCATTCAACTGTTCTCTAAGGTCTTTTATCTTCAGCAAATGATCTTGTAAAGACTCACTTTCCTCCATTTTGCTTGAAAACATTATATTTTTAAGGAGGAAGGCTCTACCTTTATCTGAAGTTTCATTTAATCCTTCTGTCGCGTCTGAATAGTTGCAGCATCACCCCCAGTGTGCACTTCGGGAAGCATTTCATGAGTCACCGAAAGCTTTATTAGCATCACAACTTCTCTATTTTGCTCATTAAACTTGGTTTGGTCATTTCCAGCTATTGTTGGTCGTCTTTCTTTGCCCAACACAAGTTGATCCAAACACCTGTACTCAAAAATGGCCAACATACGCTGTTTCAGGTACTATAATTCTTCTAAAAAAATTTATGGTTACCCTCTCACATAATGGTAGACAAACTAGCCATTAGAGCACAAATATAAATTAAAATTTGCCACTGAAATAGAGATTTACTGCCAAGAAAGTTGTGTTTTTCCTCCCCCAAACTAAAGATTACAGAGAGAAAATAAAATATTCTTGTTGAAAGACTAATAGATCTGCTGGTAAACAACACATATCTACTGAGAAAACTAAGAGATCTGCTGGAAAACAACACAGATCTGCTGGAAAACTCTTAGATCTGTTGAGAAATGCTCAAATATGCTAGAAAACTCCTAGATCTATTGAGAAATGCACAGATCTGCCAGAAAACTCCTAGCTCTGCCAAGAAATGCACAGATCTGCTGGAAAATTCCCAGATTTGTTGAGAAATGCATAGATCTGTTGGAAAACTCCCGGATCTGCTAAGAAATGCACATATCTGCTGGAAAACTCCCTTATCTGCTTTTGGCCAGAAGCACCTTCGATTTCTTGGTGTGTATCGAAAAGCGGTACCTTGTCCATCACTGATCTATGCAGTCCCTAGGCCTTCACCTGGTTCGACTTCCCCTCACCGTGGCTCTGATACCATATCAGAAAAGAAAGCAAACACACAAAGAAACCAAGAACACAAACACAAAGGAACCAAGAACACAAAGAACTTGAAAGAGGGAATGCTTATTTCCTTATGAAATGAGGGGAGCACATGTCTTTTTAAAGTCAAGGAATGACAAACCCTAAAATGACTTAAATGAACTTTAAGTCATTAATACAACACTAAAGCATAAATTAGTCTAAGTCAACAAGTGACTTAATTAATATGCCTAAGTCTATAGTCTAGATGACCATTATGAACTAAATAACTCTAACAGAGAAGAGGACTGAGATCTAAAGGAAAAGCTTCATATTGTTGACCAAGAGAAGAACAATTGGAGGAAAATCCAGGTAAAAAAAGAGAAAGAAGAAAAAGCAACAAAAGGAACTGTTAAGGTGCAAGGAACTAGGGAGGATATTGAATCAAAGAACAAAGGAGAATGAGAAACCCAAGCCCTTGGGCTGAAATCACCTGCCACTTTGATTAATACTATCTCGAAAGCTTTTGGCATTAAAACATGCAGAATGGGCCACATCTACGTTTTGAAGGAAGCTCAAAAAGAGGTGGTAAGGAAAAGGAAGAAGTTACATTGAAGAGCTGGTCTCTGGGTGTCTAAACACTCCACATGGAAGGCAGGGAATTGAAAGAACTTCTAGCTGCACCTTTTCCAAAAGCTTTACTATACTGCATCTAGTGGGGCTCAAGTGAATAGGAGACTTTGAGATTCAAACTTTCTCTATCATTTTGCATTTCAATGGATTTACATTCACTAGTATTTGGTAGAATATTACATGATTACATCCCCACTCCAAACTTTATTTTGCAATAGCAGTTTTTCTAATTAGTGGGTTGAATCACATAAATTTGGCAATCTGACAATAATTTTGTATCAGAAGGCATGCTTATGTAATTTTTTGAGCCATTATACAACATATTTTGGACCTATATTATGAAATCATACCTGCTTTAATTTTGGCCTACTGCTATCAAATGACATGAGCTCAACTGGTTAAATTCTTCAACTTGCAAGGAAGAGACCCAGCTTCAAATCTTGCTAAGCAATACATGCATAATTGTCAAGTTGTTGTAATACCACTATGTGGTCATGATGTAATACTGATGGGCCTGTTTCAATCCTATATAACCAATAAATAATTAAAAAATAATGGCCTGCTGCTTCTTTTCCAGCATTTGCTCCCATCGTGTAGTTTTCCTAGTGCTTTGGAGACAACTTTTAAAGGGCAAAGGTATGCTGTGTCCTTCGATAGAACATATGTTATTATGTAATGTAACAAGCTATTTGTTATTGAACTAATGATAATGATTCTCCTTGTTCTCAAGGAGCATTATACTTTATGATATAAAATTGACTACTTAAGTGACATGGGGCCTACTTGGTAGTTGGAGAGTGCTTAGGATTGCTTACTCTCCTCTTGTTATAATAGGGGTCCTCTTACCCTTTTATGTATCAAACTATTCTTAATATCAATACATTCATATTTTGGACAACCGTTTCTTTCATTTTTTTTTGTAAGAATCCATTTCCTGGGTTTGTAGATGCCCTCAAGTTTCTTATATACTGATGTAGTTGTATATTTTATGGATTTATGTATTCTATACAAAGACTTTCTTGAAGTTTAGAGCATAACATGTAGAATCTCTCTTATTTCTGCAGTCCTTGGCAATAACAATTAGTGAAACAAGTTGTTGCCAATCTCTTGTGTTTCTGTGGAAGTATTGGGTCAGTTTATGGTCATCTTCTAACTGTGAAAGATTAAACCTACATTTATGAATTAAGATAAGATAAATATTGCTAGTTCTTGCACTTAGATCCCCTTATAAAGGAAAAGTATTGCCTTTATTTTTGAAGATAGTGATATTATTGTCTAAATTGCTATCTTTTGTGTTGTTGGTGATCTGGAATTGCATAACTTTCTGTTGAGGCTGATTCATCACAGTTCATTTTCCAAATGCCTAACTTTCTGTTAAATAATTATGTAGGTCTTTTAAAGATTTCGAGGTGCTTCCATGTGAAATTTACATTTGCATAGTCTGACTTATGTATTGATTGTTTAGAATTCCTTCTTCATTGTAGGGAAATTCTAAAATAATAAATTGGATATTGTAGGTGCTTTCTTGGTCCCAGTTATAGATAATGCGATTCAGAGCACACAATGCCCAATGCGTGGAATACGTATGAAACTCCATGTAAACAGCTAGAAGAATACATGAATTGTGCTTCTTTATTAAGCAAACTAATGAGATTCAGAGCACAACAACATTGACAAGCAAACACACATGGAATGCATGGATTTAAAGTGGAGAAACCCTCTTAGGGAAGAAAACCCTACAAGCCAATGAAGAAGAGATTTATTCCTTCAAATGCTTCCTTTACGAATGATTACAAACAACACGGACAAACAAAAGTACACATGGGATGCATGGATTTAATGTGGAGAAACCCTCTTGGAGAAGAAAACCCTACAGGTCCAATGAAAAAGAGATTTATTCCTTCAAATGCCTCCTTTATGAATGATTACAGAGGTATAGCTTATTTTTGAGCATAAACTTCTGTGCTTACTTCCCCATGCAAACGCTGCAGCATCCCTCCTCCGTTCTGCCCTACACATCCTATTCTACCAAATGAAAGAATCTATGCAAGGTTTGTCCCCATGCCTTTTATGCATTTGCCTTCAAATCTGGAATCTTAGAGGGAATCTGGAATAAACTAAAAATGCAGGTCCCTGGTCCATCATGGTTTGGTACTGTTTTGTAATCTATACACTCATGCTAAAGCTCAGACAAATAACTGAAAAGTCGAGGAATGTTTTTTGACCTCAATTTGATTGATCGACCATCTTCAATCCCTATGAACACTAATTTGAACTAATCTTATCCATCTAGATTGGTTGGGATTCTTGTAGAAGGTAAAGTCTGTAGGAGCAAAATAACATGTCAGAACTATGTTATCATCATGGTGAGATATGATTTCTTGCTAGATGTCTTGGTTGTAGGAGTAACTCTTGTGAATCCTAATCTTGGAGATAAGACTGTTCTTGATATACAGGATTCCTTCTCTCTCTTTGCATAGTGTTTTGTTCCAAATTGTGAAAAGAGAATGTTCTTCAATGCCTAGGATCCTAAATTCCTTGTGCTTCCCAGTTTTGCTACTAACATAAGTTCAATATTGGTTTGAAATCTTAATTTAGGGCCCTTTGTCTGAGGGTATCCTTGGTTGTTTCAGGCAAGGGTACCAAGTTTGCTTGTTTCATGTTTGTTTCTTGTTTCATCTCAGCCTCTTAGTACTAAGTTGGCGTTCTACACTGAGCATTTCATGAGGATTGAGGATGGCATTATTATTTGTCCTGCATTTAGCAAACAACCTTAGGATTCCTCTTGGCCCTCTGAGAGTTTGCTCACATCAGTTGTGGGCAGACATAAACCACCATATTCCTCAAAAGAACAGGGTATCTCATCTTTGCTTTCTCAAGGAGGTGGAGATTTAAGACAGGGTCCTGTTTATTATGAGATTTGGGGGAGGTTCCTGTTTAAACTCCATGTAAACAGCTAGAAGAATGAAGAATACATGAATTGTGCTTCTTTATTAAGCAAACTAATGAGATTCAGAGCACAACAACATTGACAAGCAAACACACATGGAATGCATGGATTTAATGTGGAGAAACCCTCTTAGGGAAGAAAACCCTACAGGCCAATGAAGAAGAGATTTATTCCTTCAAATGCTTCCTTTACGAATGATTACAAACAACATGGACAAACAAAAATACACATGGGATGCATGGATTTAATGTGGAGAAACCCTCTTGGAGAAGAAAACCCTACAGGTCCAATGAAATAGAGATTTATTCCTTCAATTGCCTCCTTTATGAATGATTACAGAGGTATAGCTTATTTTTGAGCATGGACTTCTGTGCTTACTTCCCCATGGAAACACTGCAGCATCTCTCATCTGTTCTGCCCTACACATCCTATTCTACCAAATGAAAGAATCTATGCAAGGTTTGTCCCCATGCCTTTTATGCATTTGTCTTCAAATCTGGAATCTTAGAGGGAATCTGGAATAAACTAAAAATGCAGGTCCCTGGTCCATCATGGTTTGGTACTGTTTTGTAATCTATACACTCATGCTAAAGCTCAGACAAATAACTGAAAAGTCGAGGAATGTTTTTTGACCTCAATTTGATTGATCGACCATCTTCAACCCCTATGAACACTAATTTGAACTAATCTGATCCATCTAGATCAGTTGGGATTCTTGTAGAAGGTAAAGTCTGTAGGAGCAAAATAACATGTCAGAACTATGTTATCATCATGGTGAGATATGATTTCTTTCTAGGTGTCTTGGTTGTAGGAGTAACTCCTGTGAATCCTAATCTTGGAGATAAGACTGTTCTTGATATACAGGATTCCTTCTCTCTCTTTGCATGGTGTTTTGTTCCAAATTGTGAAAAGAGAATGTTCTTCAATGCCCAGGATCTTAAATTCCTTGTGCTTCCCAGTTTTGCTACTAACATAAGTTCAATATTGGTTTGAAATATTAATTTAGGGCCCTTTGTCTGAGGGTATCCTTGGTTGTTTCAGGCAAGGGTACCAAGTTTGCTTGTTTCATGTTTGTTTTTTGTTTCATCTCAGCCTCTTATTCCTAAGTTGGCGTTCTACACTGAGCATTTCATGAGGATTGAGGATGACATTATTTGTCCTGCATTTAGCAAACAACCTTAGGATTCCTCTTGGCCCTCTGAGAGTTTGCTCACATTAGTTGTGGGCGGACATAGACCACCATATTCCTCAAAAGGACAGGGTATCTCATATTTGCTTTCTCAAGGAGGTGGAGATTTAAGACAGGTTCCTGTTTATTATGAGATTTGAGGGAGGTAGTATTGCTTGTAGAGAGACTTAGGATCTCTTGCCACTTTTCATCTATCTTGACTCAAGATGCTTGGCTTTGTACATGTTGGTTACGGATCTGCCACTGGGAAAGGATTTGGTCTATCTATGCGCCCTAGACCCGCCCAACAGATTGAAAGGCCGGAAGGAAGGGATGCCTTCCGTGCCAATCTCCAGATAAGGCCGGCTCCTATACTACACTACTCTTGGTTTTAGATTAGGGAACATGAAAGAGATGGGAAGAATGCTGAAAGGGATAAATAACTGAAAGAAATGGGAAATATAGATGGTTCCAAGGGGAAGAACAGGTAGCACAATTTCTAACTACTACTTGAACCAGCAGCAATCAATACTATGAATATAGCAGAAACTAACACTGAACATTCTTTGATACGTATCCTTCAGTAATTCCAGGTTTCGCCCTTTATCACACACTTAAATCCAGATTGCAGAATTTACTGTATGCAAATAAAGAAACAGAAGTAACAAAAATAATCATAGAAGGCATCATACATAGAGGAGTCCAGAATTAGAACCAGGAGTCTTAATATTGATGCAGAATCTAAGTACAACAACTTTCTAGCAGATGTTCCCCCCCTATTACATTTACAATGAGTGGCTTTTTATAAAAGAATTCCCCCCAATTACATTAATCTTCAAACCCTAAAACTGGCGGAGCAGTTGAGATTTGACCCCTGTTAGATGACAGAGGGTCCATAATATGCAGCTCACCCATGTTTAGAACGGCTTCGGACGATTTCTGCAGTTGAGACGGTATGTCTCATTAATGTGGTTGGTGCAGCTTGCCCCTTGGGGTTTTTCAGGGACTTGACATAGCCGACCTGATGGGATGGGCAGGAGACTCGGACTCGTGCGCCATGGCTGCGCCTTGAATGCCCACCTACCTCCTTTCACCATTGTACGAAGCTAGAAAAACTTGTCGGAGGTAGCTGGAGTTGAGCCAGGGTTTGAATATGAATTTATGCTAAGTTTAAGGCGGATTTCGAAGAGCGCTCACGTCTGGCCCGAGACTGGAGATCCCTGCAGAATGGGAGCGATGCTGGGAATCGCTCAGAAATGGAGCGAAGCTGGGAGTCGTTGGAGAACTTGGGCGATGCTGAGAATCGCTCAAAAATGGAGCGAAGCCGGGAGTCGTACAAGGGGAGGAGCGGGTTTGAGAGTCGCTCGGAAATGGAGCGAACTTGGAGGGGGGCTGCCTTAAGGCTTTTCCGCTTTAGCTGCGCCTCGCTCTGCCTCTTCACAGTTTCATGCTGCAGTTCGCTCGGAGACCGGAGCGAGACCGGGGTTCGCCCAACCCCGGAGCGAACTCGGGCTGAGTCGCCCCTTAGCCCCCTTTTCCACCTTTCGTGCTGCCGTTCGCTCGAGAACCTGAGCAATTCCGGGATTCGCTGGTCCCTGAAGCGATATTGGGGGGTACTTACTTAGTCTTTTTCCATGCCTTGGGCTGTAGTTTTCTGGCCGAAGTTGAGCATTCTGGCGAAGTTGGGAGCATTCTGGCCGACATAGGCGTTTTGGCCGACATAGGCACTTTGGTCGACATTCACACTTTGGTCGACGTTTGTTGCGCAAGGAGCCCGAAACTGGGAATCGCTGGAGGTTTGAGCGAACTTGAGATTTTTGGCCGACATTCACTCTTTGGCCAACGTTTCCCGGATGGCCAACATTCGCACTTGGCCGACGTTCGTTGCGCAAGGAGCTCGAAACCGGGAATCACTGGAGGTTTGAGCTAACTTGAGCTTTTTGGCCGACATTTTGGTCGGCGTTTGCTCCTGGCCGACGTTAGCTCCTGGCCGACATAGAACATTTTGGCCGACGCCGGGGTTCGCTGGAGAAGGGGAGCGAGGCTGAGAGTCGCTCGGAAATAGAGCGAAGTTGAGGTCTCCGTGCCTTAAAGCTTTCAAACCTTAGCCATTCCCTTCCTGGCTTAGGCTGTAGTTCGCCCGAAAAGCCGAGCGAAGCTGGGATTCGGTGACTCTCGGAGCGAACCGGAGACTTCCTATGCCTTAGCCGATTTTTGGTTTTTCAAAGTGGTTTTTTCGCTCCGGTTGCTCCTCGCTCCGAAACCAAGCGAGGTTGGGGTTCGGCCCTCCATTTGAGCGAACTCGAGACACTTCATTCCCTAGTTAATTTTGCACCGTCCAGGCTGTACTTCGCTTGAAAACTCGAGCGAAGTTGGGGCTCGCTGATTTTTGGAGCGAACTTGAGCATTCTAGCCGTGCCTTCTGGTTTTGCTTCCCGGGGCCATAACTTTTGATCCGCTGCCCCGATCGCCTATTATAATATATCGCCCGAAAGCTTGCGAAAAGATTTGCAATGACGAAATATCCCAAGATCATTAAATCCACTTTATCACCCCCTTTTAGGGCCTGCGAAAACGCCAACACTTTTGCATGCTCTTTGCCGCTTTAAAGCTCCATACTTAGGCAAAATTTTGTCAAAAAATTTAATGTGGCAAAAATGCCAACAGTACCTTTGGGAATCTATCACTCTTTGACATCTAGTATTAGCTAAGAGATCAACTAATACTTGGCTATTTGCCTCCTCCTTTTACCCTATCTTTATTGTCAAGCGTAACACGTGTTCATTTGAAGCTACAACTCTCCAAAATGTTAACAATAGATTTGTGTGTCCCTGTCTGCATACGAGAGTGACTATTAGGCTTCAACACTTCTTCTTGCATGCGGTAGGACAAGACTGTAGTTCTTTGGCACTGGGTTTTAGCCACCCCTCACATGCCCAAGAGTTGCAGACAAACGCAGCTTTCCAATATCCTATTTTCTTATATGTCCTCCCAGGAAAATCCAACCAGGCCCCCTCCTTACTGCTGGCCTTTCTCCTAGGGGCATCATTAGCCCCTGCGTTGGTCCTTTTCGGATGGTTGGTAATGACAACAATTCTGTTTCTACTTTACATCCCGCTACAAATTAGGGTTTGTGCTTGGATCCACTTGAGCTTTTTTCTATTTCTCTCATTTACCTTGACAACTGACTCTTTTTTCTCTTCATAATTACATTTAGCATAGTAGCTTAATCCATTTTTGGGTCTAACCCTCGAGGCTGTAATTTGATGCCACACAGTTGTTCACTTTATATAGTTTACTGAAGTTTCTTTACTCTAGTTTAGCTCATTGTGTATTATATTTTTGGTTACTAGAATCATTTTAACAGCTCTATTCGGCAACTTGCATTGGCCTACTTGGTCATCAGTGGACATCAATAGAATTATTTGTCTCTAATCATAGCTTTCCTGTTTCTTATCATTTGTCCATTTTACTTGTTATCTAGATTTGGATGAGTAAACCATCATTATTGCCTGTAATATCTTGTTAAAATTACATTACATGCTAATAGTTTGAGCAAATATCTCATTGTCTGCATGTACAGATAGAAGGATTTATAGCAATGGTGTTTAGTAAAGTAGGATCTTCCCTTGTACCAACAGACACCTGGTTATCTCACTATAGAAACATTTTGCAAATCCATTGCTTTAGAATCTTAGATTATATAACTTCTTTGCTCAAAGTCATGTAGTTATGTTTAATAACAAATTCTAAATAGTTCTCAAACATGAGCCAAAACTCATATGTTAGAACTGCATCTTGAACTTGCAATTGTAGGTCATGAGAATCGACAACATCGAACACATACTTGTGGATATGGATGAGGGATATTCATCCTGAATCATGGGATAATTGCATTGTATGCTGTAGGTGATTGTAGTCCACCTTATAAACCGAGTCTGTGATTAGTAATTGTGCATAGTGTCTTGTCTTTGTATAGGTGTTCATGAGATGTAATAAATTAGTATGTCATATATTATTGGGTACTCTTATTGTTTGTATGTATCTGGGAAGCTAGGAAGTTTAGCAGATGCCAACTGCCCATTGTTTCCTGTAGAACCTATGTATTCTATTTACCTTGCTTGATGCAAGGTTGTTTTCAGTAGTGTTGTTGTTGCTCAGTGTGTGTGGGGTGGCTGTGCTGTTGTCAGACTACTTTACACTCAACCATTTCTGTTTCCAATATGTAATGCTGATCCAGATATTAATGAAAAATGTTACTGATATTCTACTTTCATGGTGGTTAGTGATTTCAATTGTTGTCTTCTATTTTGTAAAGTTTATATTTAATTAGGTTTGTTCTGCTTTACTGGATTGTTCTGGTTTATGCGCGATTAAAATACTTCCATTACTATGTGGGCTAATATGGGAAAATAATTTATGTGTATATGTGTATGGAGGTGTATGGAAGAGACTTCCCAACAAGGGCACTGTAGCCAAATACAGTCCCTTGTTGACAACATACAAAAATGGTTAGGTCAGGATTGGGACATCTCACAAAGCCAGCAGTGAAAGTTAAGTAAACCAACCATGTCAAAATTTATAACATTGATGTCTAGTTGTAACAATGGTTGGGCATAGGCTAAAAATCATATGGAGAACTATAGCTTGAACCTACAAATGTAGAACATTTTTTAACATTGAAGATGATTAAAATTGTCCCATTTTGGGCAAGCATCTCTCTTCATCAAAAGTGTGCAGTACTTGTTATTATGTCATTGACTTATCATCTTCTATAAACTACTCTGTTGATTGTATGTTACTCTTTATAAAGCTAGAACTTGACTTTTACTCGAGGAAGGACACTTATTTATTGGTTACTTAGGAGTGAGATTTTTTTATTTTTCTTGAGAAAACACCTTTTCAGTTGCGTTTTCATGTTTAAACTTGTATGTTTGATAGATATGATGGACTTATCTTTGTATTTCTTTTGATTTTTCTTAATAGATAGGGGAATTTGTCATTCATGTTTCAGTAAACCTCAGGCATGGCAGCACTTTTTTGTTCATTTGTTGCTTGATAATGGGTTGGTACTTTGGGGTGGATATCCTAGAATGAGTGTGATCCAAGTGCCCCCAGGTTAAGCACGGGACAACACATCAATTGAGGAATTAATGTGTTGTATTGTTTGGAAGCATAACGTTTTATTATGTGAGAGATAACAAACCAGAGATTTGACCCAAGTCATAGCATTCACTGATTTTCAGTAATAAAAACAAAAATTGGCAATTTGTACGTTGCAACTGAAAATTCTATTATTCAGCAAATTAAGTAGGCTGATATAACTTTTTAATATCGAGGCCATTGATGAATTTAAATTTAAACGGCCAAAATATTAAAAAAGAAAAAAACTTAAAATTTGCACAGCAATTACACCCTAGTGTGAGAAGTGGACACCCTTTCTAAGAAATTTGCCAAGGACAGGAGTTTGTAGAGAATTTCTTTGCAACAGACGTGCCCTACTTTTTAAACTGCATGGTCTTTCAGGAAATTATTTGTAGATGAAAATAGTTAGTGTATGACTTGGGTGGGCCTAAGGACAAGGCTTTGGAACTCTGAATAGGAGGTCCAAGGTTCAAATCCAATGGGTGTAGGTAGAGTTGTACACCATACTTAGATTGGAGGAGTTTGGTTTGATAAACATATATTATGATGTACACCCCCTTATGTATTTCGGAATGCAATGAAGACTGATTTTGTTTTTTCTGAGTTTGTTTTCAGTCTGATTTGTTTTTTTTTGTTTGAGTTGCTAATAGGTTTGATTTGCAATGCCGAAAAGAAATGATAACATACACAATAGAGTCTGAACTAGTTGCCAAATGAAAGATATGACAAATTATTGCAATTTCAACAATTTATTTGCTTCCAAATAAGATTACAAAGTTCTGATTCAGAATTTCCAGACCTGGAATATTTATCTTCAGACTTGCAAAGGAGTACCAAACAATGCTCAAAGGCTGCCAAGATGTCCTTGGATGTTGTAGACAATATCCACTATCCTTTGCCAAAGAGATGGAGTCAATATGATGCTGGAGTGATGAAATATAGAGGTCTGATATTCAACTGTAATGTTGTGCTTCAGACTTTGTAGATGCCACGATTTGCTCCAATGAAACCTCCAAACTAGGCGCTAGGCACTAGGGATGATAACTGTAAAGGTTGGTTGCCAACACCTCCAAGTGAAAGTTATGAAGGTCTGAAATAAAGTCCGGCAGACTTCATAAAATGCTGATAACTCCTTATGGTTGACAAACTGGACCTCCAAACTCAATATCTAATGTGTACACTCAATGCCAAACAAGATAGCACCAAAGTGATGACTGAAAATGGTCTCCAAACACACACAAACAACTGTAGAAATGGACAGCCTCCCTAGAAGTTTGACCACTATTAAAAATAATCCCAAGCCTCAATAATTGCAAATGAATCTTTGAAATGATGGCCTTGGCAAGGGCTTTCCAATGAACTAACACCCACAAAATTATACCTCCAAAATCCGAAGTTGTGAACAAATATGTGTGGCTGCCATGAAAATACCAGTCAACCCTAATACCTGCAAAATAAAATAGATTCCTCTCCCAAGGGGACCAAATTTGTACTTGAAATGATTGTTGGGACGAGAGCAATCCAATGATAAAATACCCACAAAAAGATAGTCCTCCAATCTGCAACTATGAATGAAAATGCATGGCTGCCATAAAAATACAGTCAACTTAAACCCTTGAAAAATACCTCAAAATGTCCTCCAATCCACAAAATAATCATAGAATCATGGATGGCTGATGTAGAGGAACAAAACCCATGTCTTCGTTTGCCTAAATAATGATCTTCCAAAATCTGCAAACCCTAATGTCAAAAATCTGAAGCACAATGGATTTCCGAAAGTAGAAATCCCTCAAATGGCTAGGTATGATCTCTCACATACGAAACCAATGCCACTAATGGAGGTTTTCGTCTCCAAAAGCCTTAACCTGCAAATCTCCAATTCTGAATTATGCAAAGTCTCCAAAGAGCTCAAAATGTGACTTTAACCCTCGATGCCCAATGGCTGTAACTTTTCTTTACTTATTTGCCTTCTTTTCTCTCATTAGGATTTCCGAAAATAAAATAATATTCTTGTAAGCCTCCAAAAGTGGACACCCCCTTGGCCTAGTAACATAACGTTGTTTTTAAAAATGTTATAATTACTTTTAATAATTTTACTTTATAAAGTCATAATATAACTTTATATTATAAAGTAACTCTCTCACCAATGAAATATAACATCATACTTAGGCAAATAACATATTAGCTCCTCAAATGATGATGCACAACCACAGCTCCAAACCGAAGCTCACCAAAACTGCTGCGGACAAGACCTCCATAAAACCTGAGTCCCTTAACACTGCACTGATCAACCTACAGGGATTCTGAATACAGCCATTGGGCATTGAGGGTTACAGTCACATTTTGAGCTCTTTGGAGACTTTGCATACTTCAGAATTGGAGATTTGCAGGTTAAGGCTTTTGGAGACGAAAACCTCCATTAGTGGCATTGGTTTCGTATGTGAGAGATCATACCTAGCCATTTGAGGGATTTCTACTTCTGGAAATCCATTGTGCTTCAGATTTTTGACATTAGGGTTTGCAAATTTTGGAAGATCATTATTTGGGCAAACGAAGACATGGGTTTTGTTCCTCTTCATCAGCCATTCATGATTGTATGATTATTTTGTAGATTGGAGGACATTTTGAGGTATTTTTCAAGGGTTTAAGTTGACTGTATTTTTATGGCAGCCATGCATTTTCATTCATAGTTGCAGATTGGAGGACTATCTTTTTGTGGGTATTTTATCATTGGATTGCTCTCGTCCCAACAATCATTTCAAGTACAAATTTGGTCCCCTTGGGAGAGGAATCTATTTTATTTTGCAGGTATTAGGGTTGACTGGTATTTTCATGGCAGCCACACATATTTGTTCATAACTTCGGATTTTGGAGGTATAATTTTGTGGGTGTTAGTTCATTGGAAAGCCCTTGCCAAGGCCATCATTTCAAAGATTCATTTGCAATTGTTGAGGCTTGGGATTATTTTTAATAGTGGTCGAACTTCTAGGGAGGCTATCTATTTCTGCAGTTGTTTGTGTGTGTTTGGAGACCATTTTCAGTCATCACTTTGGTGCTATCTTGTTTGGCATTGAGTGTACACATTAGATATTGAGTTTAGAGGTCCATTTTTTCAGCCATAAGGAGTTATCAGCATTTTATGAAGTCTGCCACACTTTATTTCAAACCTTCATAACTTTCACTTGGAGGTGTTGGCAACCAAACTTTACAGTTATCATCCCTAGTGCCTAGCGCCTAGTTTGGAGGTTTCATTGGAGCAAAGCGTGGCATCTACAAAGTCTGAAGCACAACATTACTGTTGCATATCAGACCTCTATATTTCATCACTCCAGCATCATATTGACTCCATCTCTTTGGCAAAGGATAGTGGATATTGTCTACAACATCCAGGGACATCTTGGCAGCCTTTGAGCATTGTTTGGTCCTCCTTTGCAAGTCTGAAGATAAATATTCCAGGTCTGGAAATTCTGAATCAGAACTTTGTAATCTTATTTGGAAGCAAATAAATTGTTGAAATTGCAATAATTTGTCATATCTTTCATTTGGCAACTAGTTCAGACTCTATTGTGTATGTTATCATTTCTTTTCGGCATTGCAAATCAAACCTATTAGCAACTCAAACAAAAAAAACAAATCAGACTGAAAACAAACTCAAAAAAAACAAAATCAGTCTTCATTGCATTCCGAAATACATAAGGGGGTGTACATCATAGTGGTATCAGAGCTCAAGTTCTACACTGCCAGCCTGTGAGGTTCATCCTATGAGTGAAAGGGATTTGAGGGCTTACGAAAGGGGGCTCAAGAAACAATATCAAATTACTCAACCTTATCTAGAACAGAGCACATTTTCAGCAGCAGAGAGGGCTAGGCAGCCCCAGATTGATACCAATAGGGATCCCATGGGTGAAAGGAGTGTAGCTGATTAGAGTACCATGGATATTCTTAATGCATTAGCTAGAGGGCAGCAGGAGATGATGTTAGCTATCCAGAGGATGTCCATTTCTATGCAGAACCAAAACAATAATAATAATGCTCACAATGGAGGTACACAAAATGGACCACAGCATGGGAACAATGGGCACGAGGAGTCAGTCGGTAACAGGATTGGTGGACACAGTTATAGAGTAAGACCTAGTAGTTCGAGACCAACTATGCCTACATTTCCAGCTATATTTGTTCCACAGGATGAGCCAGAACGAGATGTGATTGAGATGCAGCAGCACATTAGACAGGAGTGAGTTGCTCTAGGTGATGAGTACCATGCATTGATGTCATTCAGGGACTATACGGATATGTGTATGAGACGGCAGCCTAGGCCAAATCAGAGAGGCCGCCCACCATACATGGGTAGGATGGTTCAGGTAGGATGACAGCGAGGGCTTGGGTACAGAAGGTGGACACTTACTTCCAGCTTAGCCCTATGCCTGAGGATGAGGCCATCAAATTTGCAACTCTTCATCTTGATGGTATAGCACATGATTTGTGGCATCATCGGATGGACACCTTAGGACATAATTTGATCACCACATATGCTGAGTTTACAGATAGGCTGATCAACAGGTTTGACAAGAAGGATCCAAAGTTAGAGTTCAAAGAGTTGGCACAGCTCAAGCAGTGGGGATCAAGGGAGGCATACATAGCAGATTTTTAGAGGTTGTCAGTCATGGTAACCGATATTTTAGAGAGGAGGTTGGTGGTGTTATTTATAGATGGGCTGTCCGAACCTTTGAGAGAGTGGATTAAGGCATTTAACCCAAACACTCTACATGAGGCCATCCGCAAGGCAAGAGACATGGAGCATACTTCGTCCAAAACCAAATTTCAGCACAAGGGAAGTGGTTTCAAGAAAGATAAAGATAAAAAACATTTCAAAAAGGAATCAGATCAGACTTCTAAACCATCAAAAAGATTGGATGAAGACACCATAAATGAGTTAAGAAAGAAGAATTTATGCTTCACTTGCAAAAAACCATGGCAACCAGGTCATAAGTGTGAGCATAAGGGCAAATTACAGCTTATAGAATATTATTCTGCGGATGAATCTATGACTGAAAATTCTAATCAACAAATTGATTCAAAGGATAGCGAAGAAGAGACACCATCATATGAACAAAAAATTGAAGATACTCGAGGAAAGGAAGGATGAAAAAAAAAAAGCAATTTTAGCCCAATTACAGAGTTTTCAGAGTGCCCAATCCTTGAGAGTACGTGCTGTACTTAATGGACAACGAGTTCTTGCTTTGATAGACACAGGAGCTACTCATAACTTCATAGATGAAGGGTTGGTTGCTTGTCGGGAATTACAGGCACAGAAGGTAGAAGGCTTCCAGGTGATGGTTGTTGATGGATTCACCATCACATGTTCCAGTGTGATACCACAGTTCAGGATTAAGGTAGGGAATCACCAGATTTGTGACGATTTTTATGTGGTTAAGATTGGTGATCTTGATATGGTTTTAGGACTTCAGTGGTTGCGCTCTTTGGGAGAGATATCTCTCAACTTTCAAACTATGGAACTGAAGTTCAAAGCCAATGGACAGAATGTTGTTTTTCGTGGGTTATCTAATGGAGGGCCATGCGTGGTATCTTTCAAAAGGTTGGAGAGAATTATGCGGCATAACATGGTTGAGTGGGCAGCAGAATGTTTGATCAAGCCTACAAGTGATTCAGAGGGTAAGCGCCAATACCATCCACAAATTCATGCTTTTCTTGATAAGCGAAGCAAGGTGTTTAGTGACATTCCTCCAGGGCAGCCACCTGATCGTGGCATAGAGCATGTTATAGAGCTTGAGGAGGGTGCCAAACCCATTATCACTACTCCTTACCGCCATCCCAAGCAATTTAAGGACGAGATTGAGAAGCATATTAACGAGTTGTTGGAGATGGGTTTCATACGTCCAAGTAAGAGTCCATTTGCATCATCAGTTGTGTTGGTTAAGAAGAAAGATGGTACTCTTCACATGTGTATTGATTACAGGGCACTGAATATGAAGACAATCAAGAACAAGTACCCAATTCCGAGGATTGATGAATTGATTGATGAGCTACATGGAGCTTGTTATTTCTCCAAGATAGATTTGAGATCCAACTACCACCAGATCAGGATGAGAGAGCAGGATATAGAGAAGACAGCGTTTAGATGCCATTTTGGACACTTTGAGTACATAGTCATGCCATTCGGGTTGACTAATGCCCCTGCTACCTTTCAATCCTGTATGAACAGGATCTTCAATGGACAGCTCCGCAAGTTTGTGTTGATTTTCTTTGATGATATATTGATCTACAGCAGATATTGGGAGGAGCATTTGGGACACTTAGACGAGGTACTTGGCATTTTGGAGAGGAAGTCATTATATGCCAAGGAGTCCAAGTGTGAGTTTGGGATGACAGAATTGTTATACCTTGGTCACATCATCAATGTTGATGGAGTTAGGATGGACCCTGAGAAGGTCCAGGCGATTCTTGATTGGCCTCCACCTACTAATTTGACACAGCTTAAGGGCTTCTTCGGGTTGTGTGGATTCTACAGGAGGTTCGTGAGAGGTTTTTCACAGCTACCTGCCCCACCTACAGATTTAACAAAAAAGGGGGCATTTGTTTGGTCAGATTCAGCACAACAGGCATTTGATACTTTCAAATAGGCAGTGGTTTCTAGTCCAGTACTAGCAGTACCTGATTTCTCCAAACCATTTGTGTTGGAGTGTGATGTTTCAGGTGATGGGATCGGTGCGGTGCTTATGCAGGATAGAAATCCCATTGCATTTGAGAGTAGGAAGTTGAGGGGTTGCGAGAAGAGTTACTCTATATATGACAAGGAGATGTTGGCCATTGTTCATGCTTTGGCTAAATTCAGACAGTACTTGGTTGGTGAGAAGTTCATTGTTCAAACTGATCATAATAGCCTCAAGTACTTCCTAAATCAAAAGGATCTTAATGATAGACAGCAGAAATGGGTGAGTAAGATCCAAGCATATGATTTTGATATAGAGTATATGAGGGGGAAGAAGAATGTAGTTGCAGATGCCCTATCCAGGAGACCCCACTTGTGTTCACTCATTGAGATATCCGATGATTGGAAGCATCACATCATTGTTGATTATGCTAGAGACACATCTGCTAGCAGCTTGATAGATGGCTCTCACAGTGATGACAAGTATGTTGTGAGAAATGAGCTCATTTTCTATAAGGAAAGAATTTGGTTAGTGGCTGATTCCAAAATAAGAAGGCAGATTTTTACATGTTTTCATGACACTCCTATGGCTGGCCACCCTGGTTATTTTAAGACATACAGGTAGATCCGTGAGAGATTCTCATGGAAAGGACTGAAGGATGATGTTTTGCAATATATTAGGGAGTGTCCCACTTGCCAACAAAACAAAAATGAGCATACTTATCCGGCTGGTCTGCTACAGCCTCTACCTATTCCAGCCACTGAGTGGGCGAGTATCTCCATGGATTTTATCACAGGACTGCCCAAGGTGAATGGGAGGGATTGTATTTATGTGGTGGTTGACCGTTTAACCAAATATGCACATTTTTTTGCCATTTCAGCAGGGTATACAGCTGCACAAGTGGCAGATTTATTCTTCAGAGAGGTGTTCAGACTCCATGGACTGCCCAACAATATTGTTAGTGATCGGGACATCAAGTTCCTCAGTTTTTTTTGGCAGGAGCTCTTCCGAATATGTGGCACAGAGTTGACACCTAGCACGAGCTATCACCCTCAGACAGATGGACAGACGGAGGTAGTGAATAAATGGATTGAGGGGTACCTACGCAATTACATTTCAGAGTAGCAAAATGCATGGGTTAAATGGCTCTATTTTGGGGAGTATTGCTACAACTACTCCTATCACATATCCATCAGGATGTCACCGTTCATGGCACTTTATGGGTATGAGGCACCTAGAATCATGGATTTATTGCTCGGAGATAGTAGAGTGCCTAAGGCTAAGGCCTTACTGCAGGACTATCAGGATATTATGCACTCATTGAGAGACAAAATCCAGCAAGCTCAAACTCAGCAGAAGAGGTATGCAGATCAGCGAAGAGTTGTGCGCAAGTTTGAGGTTGGTGACTTAGTATATCTTCGTCGACAGCCTTACAGGCAGTCCTCATTGAAGAATAGCGGTGCCGAGAAACTTAAGCCTCGCTTCTATGGTCCATACAGAGTAATCAGGCGTGTGGGTGAGGTTGCTTATGATGTAGAGCTTCCTGAAGGAAGCAAGGTCCACAATGTCTTTCACGTTTCTCGCCTCAAAAAGGCGATTGGACAGAAGGTGGTACCGATTGCAGAGTTACCTCCGTTGGATGAGGAGGGGAGATTGGTTTTGATTCCTAAGGCCATCATTGATTCTAGAGAGCGTACTCTACGGAGGAGGATAGTGAAGGAGTATTTGGTGAGATGAAGGAATCTTTCGGAGGAGGATGCTACGTGGGAGAGCGAGCAGATACTTCAACATCTTGAACTTCGATTACTTGAGGACAAGCAATCTTTGGAAGGGAGGACTGTAATGTCCCGTATTTTGTGATTAGCATAGGGATTCTGAATAGGCTATCAGAATCACAAACACTGCTAATCACAGAAGAGGGGACACTACATATATTGGGTAAATAACATCCTCTATGAGGATCGAAGGATATAAAGGGTATAGAATAACAACCTGTAGGCCTATACACCGGGAGAGAGGAGATTGACTATCTCTATCAATTTTTTTGAGGTTGAGCGCTTATCTAACAACTTTATCAATTAGGTTGTCGGTCGAGGGCTCCCCTTTTAAAGCTCTCTATCTCCTTAATGAAAAGGTTGATCTCCTTAAACTCGTTAATACGTATGCTTATAAAGGGCATCGGCTCTCCCGCTGTTTAAATGGGGGGGCTCGGGCTTTTATTAAGAAGAGTGCTTAAAAGCAGCTTAAGAGTGCATGCTCTCTCCCTATTATAAAGATAGGGGGTAGAGTCGTTTTATATTCGTATTAACAACTCATCCTTTAAAGCCCTTTAAAGTTTAAAATGAGTCTCATATGACCTATGGTCTTGTGGATGTTAAAAACTACTTTTCCTTTACCTTAAACAGAAGGCTGTTTAAGAGGATGTCTTGAAAAGCCTCATGAAATTATAATACCTTACAAAATTTACTAAATGATCAAACTTATAGTATCATTGAGAGTTCAGATTTACTATAAAAAACTTGAAGTGCATTTTACATTTCACTTAATAATAGAATTAAGTTGTACATATCTTATAAACTCTTACATTTCATAGCAACTCAAATAAAGATTACAAACAGACATTTCATTTATAAATGTATAGGATAAATTACAATATGTTTTAATTATAGGATAAATTACAATACGCATTAAAACATGGTGAAATTATGTGGTTTAACTTACAGTGTTTTTTTTTTATAATAAGTTATATGGGATTGAATCAGGTCCATCCATGTTATATCATGAATGCATTACCATAGTATATTAGGAATTATGCATATAGCACTTGGCAAAATTTGAACCTCGGTCTTCGTATTGAAAGTAAACATTTTTAACGACTTGAAATCATGCTATTTGATATACAATGTTAAGGTTCACCCATGGGATTGGAACCTTTGTCTACAGTGTGAAACTCCTTGCTCCAAAACGCATGGGCAAAAATATTAAGTTTCACCCACAGGATTGGAACCTTGGTTGAGGGTGTGATACTCCTTACTCCCCACCACTTGCTCCAAACCCCTTGGGCTACAGAATGTGTTATATTAGTTCCGTATTTTTAAAATATATATTTGTAAGTTAAGCATTTTATATTAAAAAATATAAATATTTTGACATCTAAAGTTGTTTAGACATGTATCTTTATTTAAACAATAAAAAAATTGTCGTGTTTAGTTCAAACTTAATTGAATTTAATTTTGGTTAAACTTGAATAGGAATTTGAACCAGGTGACTTAGGTTCTAATTCAAGAATTAAACTACAGATGATTCAGAAGCAGAGTATTTCATTGTGAAAGTCTGAAAGAACTGAAAAGGGTGTACACTGACAATTTCTAATTAAAGAATTGAATTGTCATGCTTTGCTCTGCACAGGAGTAAAGCATGACAATTAGATTAGTAATAACAATTCCAGTGTGCTATAAACATGAAGCCTACAAAAGAGCAGACTACATAATTTTATAACTTGGTAGTAAAAATTTGCAATGCCAATGACGATGTAAAATCCATGTACTTTGTAGGTTGACAAAATGAATGTGCTGTTTGGATGGTTAGAGTTGCATTCCTCAATGGTGTTATGGAATCCCTCTGTGTAAAAGCACGCTGTGTATATCAGGACACTAACCCAAGCTATGTTGCATACCAACTGCTTTTTGCTCTGCTCTCATTTTGTTGATCTACCTCGCCCAAATTTGATCTGGTGCGTGATGAGTGACAGTGCTATGGAAACCTCTAGGGTTGGTCTGCCATATGGATCAGTTATCCATTCTTGGGAATCGGTGGCCCCCATTGCATCAGGCTTAGAGGACTTATCTCTAATGAACATAGGAACAACTCAGCTTTGAAAGTATCCTATTTCACTTCAGCAGGGCAATTGATCCAAAAGTTATTTTTAATAACTAGGAAGATTCCTGAAGAGGAAATCCATTGCACAAGCATGTAAGTGTGTTGTGATCACATTTGCCACATAGTTCACAAAGATGAAGACTTCAATACCAAGTGGGCTCATTGCCTCTTCTGCCATAATAGTTGCATATAACAGGATGAGATGCATATGTTCGATAGGTGTTGGCAGGTTGCTTTTCATTGTGGGCGGCACATTTGCTGAATAGGCTCTCCTTCTATAACTGAAATATATGTCTCTGCTTCAAACAGTTGTTGAACCAAAATAGAAGCTGTGGTGGTTTAAAAACTTTGTCCACCATTTGTTGTTCCACCAATGTATTTGAGAGCAGCATTATTGTTTCTAATTTCTACGTTAACATTGTTTCTAATGACTTGGCCTTCCTTTCCCAAACCCTGCTAATTGTACACTCTTTTTAAACAGCTTTCGACCAATTACTTTGTAGGAGCTAGTTCTGACCAGCCACCGAAGTAAACAACGTACATGAAAAATAAATGCAAATGTGCGCAAAATGTGATGTAAATTTAATATAAATTTAGATGTACATGTAAAAGAAATGAATTGTCAAATGAAATACAAATGTAATATGAAATGAAAAGTCAAATGTCATTTTGTACATGACGTCAAAAATGATGATGCCATAAATTCCCTGGTTTGTGGAAGACGAAATTCCCCGAAAACCACAAATAAGACAAACTTCCAAAAATGGGGACATTACACTGTTAGATTGTGTGTGTATTGTCAAGTTCTGTATGTGTAGGGTTGCAATCTAGAAACCGTACAAAGTTGCCATACTAGTTGTGTTAACGGAGTGCCGTATGAGGGTTGTCACAAAGTGCCATACGAGGAAGGTTGTTGTACGAGGAGTGCTGATGAAGGTGTTGCTGTACAAGTCATTGCCGACAAGAGTGATAGTTGTTTGGAGTTTGCTGTTCAAGTGGATTGTAACTGTGCTGTTCAAGTGTTGTGGTACAAGTACTTGCCATACAAGTGAGTGAGCAACTTGCTGTACAAGTGTGGAGAATGAATAATGTTGGACTAGCAATGACTGAAGTCTTGGTTGGCTCTTAAAATCTGTCATTCCAATTGTTACTCCAACTGTCGGAATACACATGCCGTGCTACATACTTTGTCTTACTGATCAAAACTGCCAAAATAATTTGATCCATGATTAAGTTGATGGGGTTCAGAAAAACTTACCATGCTCTCTATTGTTTTCATTTAAACATCTTTAGTTAAAAACCTTCTTCCTTTGCAACTTTTCACATTCCATCTATAGATTGATCAACATTTCCTCCATGGTAGCCAAATCTTGATGAAGCTTCTTAAAAGCCTTGTTACGTGTTTCCTTTCCTTGAGTTAATTCTTCAAGGACAAGAGTGGCAAGATTAGGATTTTTTAGATGTAGGACTATCAGCTTCATAATAACAAGACTAATAGTATCTTTCCATGCATGGAGCTCATTTTTGCAACTCCTGATTCCTGTCTCTTAGATTTGAATCTCGGGTAACTATTATATAGTGTTCCTGTTGCCACATTTTGCTAGGGGTACAAAATTTCAGGTTTCATCAGTTTCCAGTCCTCAGCTTTCATCAGATTTGAATGCCAGCATTGGCACAAAAAATTGTAAAATTTTGCTAAGTGTTAGCCCTTCCCCGAAATCGCTGTCGCTGTCGCGCGATTTCTGGCGCGAGCATGTTTTTGAGCGACTAAGGGTCATGCTTGAAAGTGGCAGATTTGCCTAAGTCCTAAGAAACCCGAAATCGTTGTCGCGCACTCCATCCGCCCGTCGCTATAACCCTTTTCGAGCGACAAGGGGCATCAAGATAAAAGAAGGCAGGCTCGAGATCGCTGTCGCAAAGGGAAAAGCTCCTCAGCGCGCAAGAGTTTCAAGCGCTTCGGAGCCTATGAGAATGCTATGAGTTGGCACCCGGGATCGTCGTCGCTTTCAGCGACGCCCGATGTCGCGCCAGCTTTCCAGCGATTATGGGAACAACGCTTAAAAAAGGGAAAAATTCTAAGTCTCGAGGAGCTAGCGATCGCCGGCCCAGGCCGACGACATCCATTGCCGCAGCGCTTTCGAGCGCGTAGATAGAAGAAGAGCGCTGAGCCCGAGATCGCTGTCGCTACCCCTCCGAGCCCGAAATCGCTCGACTTTTCCAGCGACATCCAGCAAGATAGAAAAGGGCAGAATTGGCCAACTTATCCCCCGTGCCCGAGATCGCCGTCGCCAGGCAAAAAATCCCGAAATCGCTCATTTTGTAAGCGCTTTCCAGCTCAAGTCAAAGATTGCCTTGGGTTTTAATTCCAAAGATCGCCATCGCTTCTCAACGATTTTGGGCGTATCTTCTCCATTTCAGCGATCTTCGGCAACAATCAATAAGATGTCTGAAGATGGTTTTCCCTCCAATTCCAGATCAAGTTTTGGGATTCGTGCCAGTTCCATAAAGAGTAAAGTTGTATTTCAAAGAGAGAGTAGGTGGGCATTGAAAGATAAACTGTACCCCACCTACCAAAACTAAATGATCACTCCGCTTTCAGCGACCAAGACCGTCGGAGGTTGTACGAAGTTAAGAGAGAACATGCTGCAAGTACAGGGAGGGCCGACAAAGATCAAATCTCTTCCCTTTTTGCAGCTTTTACAACTTTTGCCAGGTTTGGGGATCTGCGCTTGAAATGTAATCGGGAGGGAAAATATGTTATAAATAGCAAGTGCATCTCATTGTAAAAGGGGGGAGGGGGGAAACATATTACTAGAGGACTTTGTTCGTGACGGACCACCTTCTAATTAATTCAAAGCATCCTTGGCTCTGCTTCTTGTCTCTGTCTTTTATGCTGCCTTCTGCTTGTATTTTTGCTTCACGTCCATTTATATTTCTGTCTGTTTGAATTCTGAATCTTGGATTTGAGCACTGGTAATTATTTGGATATGGAATACAAACAGAAGGATACATAGGGTAGAATAATAGCTGCAGTTTCTGTTACATGCTTTGTTTTAATTGTTGTTGGTTCGGATGCAAATTTGCGATCGTGTTGCTTGTTCTCCCCCCACCCAAAACGCATGATATTTACATCCCTTTCCTGTTCCCTTATCTTTTTTAATCTCTTTCTAGTTCCCTTTACCTTTTCAATCCCTTTCCTGCACTCTTATCTAAACCCCCCCAAGTAGGTTAGGAAAGGAGCCGGCCTTCTCCGGAGATCGGCCCGAGAGGCATCCTTTCCTCCCGGCCTTTCAATGTTGGTCTGCGGGTCTAGGGCGCATTGATACACCAAGTCCTTCCGAGGTGGCGGATCCGTGGCCAACAGTTTCTGGCACGCTCGGTGGGACGAACAGTCTCCATATTTTAAGGAAGCTCGAGTTTGGTGAATCTCTGGCTTGCCTTCATTTGGCAAAATCACCTGGCGACTCTTACTGAGCTGAAGATCCAGATTTCTTGATCGTAGGCGCTTTTTTTTAAACTAATAGAAGACACCCTGGAGGAATCAAGGTTTGGTGAGTAGCCTTGACCTCACAAGCGGAGAAATGAATGTTCACCTACAGTCTCCATGTTTTAAGGAAGCCCGAGTTTGGCGAATCTCTGGCTCGCCTTCATCTGTCAAAATCACTTGGCGACTCTTACTGAGCTGAAGATCCAGATTTCTTGATCGTAGGCGCTTTTTTTAAGCTAATAGAAGACACCCCGGAGGAATCAAGGTTTGGTGAGCAGCCTTGACCTCACAAGCGGAGAAATGAATGTTCACCTACAGTCTCCATATTTTAAGGAAGCCCGAGTTTGGTGAATCTCTGGCTTGCCTTCATCTGGCAAAATCACCTGGCGACTCTGACTGAGCTGAAATATGGAAGCCCGAGTTGGTGAATCTTTGGCTTGCCTTCATCTGGCAAAATCACCATGGCAAATCCCTCATACTATGCAAAGACCTAGAATGCAGTTGTGTGGAGCTCAAGAGGCAGATCTCGTCCAAGGCCAATGGTGGGAATATGCAAACACCACCCAAGCAATGAATAATTTGGTTGCTTGCAGTTTCCATCGGGAGACGGGCCAAGAGGAGGAACAAAATCCAGTGGCAAATTTTGAGTACAAAGAGGGCACATTTTTGCACCCTTTTTGTGTCCCAGGGCATAGCACGCAAGCAGTCAGCCAAGGCCCAATAAGCATGCCTGATCAGGATGTTGATCCTGAGGAGACCCTGGTAGAAGGTCCATTGCCGGTAAAATCCTGCTATCGCATCGCGGAGATGGAGGAGCCCGTGCTCGAGAGCCCACAGGCAGTGGACTCTCTAAAGTGGTGGTATTGGCTCCAACCATCATCGCAACCGGTATCCAAAGAGGGCCTCGTGTGGAATCTCCTTGCCACTTTTCTCGGTTGTCCCTTGAAAGATCCGTTCCCCGTTTGTAATCTAGCAACTTTGGGAGGCCTTGTTAGTCTGGTTGCCGCGTTCCCTGTAGGCCCCGAAGCTAAGTTTGTGTAGCGGCATGCCAATCGTGTCGCATTTTTGTAATGTTGTAAATGGCGCTTTAAAGTTTCACTTGTTTTTCAGTTCGTTCGTGTTTCTTTGAGCGCAAAGAGGGCCATGGGTGCCAAGGGTTTGAGAAAGAGGTTGTTGCCGGCAGTGAATATCAAGAGGACAGCGAGTATGACTCTGTTGCCCAATGGATAAAGGCTTGGGTCCTCACATCGAGGCGAGCTCGATACCCCGCGAGCCGCCAAGAATGTTGCCACATTTTGCTAGGGGTACAAAATTTCAGGTTTCATAAGTTTCCAGTCCTCAACTTTCATCAGATTTGAATGCCAACATTGGCAAAAAAAAAAAATTGTAAAATTTTGCTAAGTGTTAGCCCTTCCCCGAAATCGTTGTCGCTGTCGCGCGATTTCTGGCGCGAGCATGTTTTTGAGCGACTAAGGGTCATGCTTGAAAGTGGCAGATTTGCCTAAGTCCTAAGAAACCCGAAATCGTTGTCGCGCACTCCATCCGCCCGTCGCTATAACCCTTTTCGAGCGACAAGGGGCATCAAGATAAAAGAAGGCAGGCTCCAGATCGTTGTCGCAAAGGGAAAAGCTCCTCAACGCGCAAGAGTTTCAAGCGCTTCGGAGCCTATGAGAATGCTATGAGTTGGCACCCGGGATCGCCGTCGCTTTCAGCGACGCCCGACGTCGCGCCAACTTTCCAGCGATTATGGGAACAACGCTTAAAAAAGGGAAAAATTCTAAGTCTCGAGGAGCTAGCGATCGCCGGCCCAGGCCGACGACATCCATTGCTGCAGCGCTTTCGAGCGCGTAGATAGAAGAAGAAGAGCGTTGAGCCCGAGATCGTTGTCGCTACCCCTCCGAGCCCGAAATCGCTCGACTTTTCCAGCGACATCCAGCAAGATAGAAAAGGGCAGAATTGGCCAACTTATCCCCCGTGCCCGAGATCGCCGTCGCCAGGCAAAAAATCCCGAAATCGCTCATTTTGTAAGCGCTTTCCAGCTCAAGTCAAAGATTGCCTTGGGTTTTAATTCCAAAGATCGCCATCGCTTCTCAGCGATTTTGGGCATACCTTCTCCATTTTAGCGATCTTCGACAACAGCCAATAAGATGTCTGAAGATGGTTTTCCCTCCAATTCCAGATCAGGTTTTGGGATTCGTGCTAGTTCCATAAAGAGTAAAGTTGGACTTCAAAGAGAGAGTAGGTGGGCATTGAAAGATAAACTGTACCCCATCTACCAAAACTAAATGATAACTCCCTTTCAGCGACCAAGACTGTCAGAAATTGTACGAAACTAAGAGAGAACATGCTGCAAGTACAGGGAGGACCGACAAAGATCAAATCTCTCCACTTTTTGCAGCTTTTACAGCTTTTGGCAGGTTTGGGGATCTGCGCTTGAAATGTAATCGGGAGGGAAAATATGTTATAAATAGCAAGTGCATCTCATTGTAAAAGGGGGGAGGGGGGAACATATTGCTAGAGGACTCTGCTGTGACGGACCACCTTTTAATTAATTCAAAGCATCCTTGGCTCTGCTTCTTGTCTCTGTCTTTTATGCTGCCTTCTGCTTGTATTTCTGCTTCACGTCCATTTATATTTCTGTCTGTTTGAATTCTGAATCTTGGATTTGAGCATTGGTGATTATTTGGATCTGGAATACAAAACAAAAGGATACATAGGGTAGAATAATAGCTGCAGTTTCTGTTACATGCTTTGTTTTAATTGTTGTTGGTTCGGATGCAAATTTGCGATCGTGCTGCTTGTTCTCCCCCCACCCGAAACGCATGATATTTACATCTCTTTCCTGTTCCCTTATCTTTTTTAATCTCTTTCCAGTTCCCTTTACCTTTTCAATCCCTTTCCTGCACTCTTATCTAAACCCCCCCCAAGTGGGTTAGGAAAGGAGCCGGCCTTCTCCGGAGATCGGCCCGGGAGGCATCCTTTCCTCCCGGCCTTTCAATGTTGGTTTGCGGGTCTAGGGCACATTGATACACCAAGTCCTTCCCAGGTGGCGGATCCGTGGCCAACAGTTCCTAGATGTTGGGTCTCCTTGAGCAGGTGGTACTTATCTTGTTTAAAAGTTGCAATCTCTATCTATACAGTCACCATTGTTTAGGATGCTTCAAAACAAACAGAGTCTGTTGTGATACCACTGTTTTGACCATGATCAAGAATTAAAATGATATGTAATAATTTGTAAAGTATACAAATTTTTGTTGTAGTTGTTGTTTCATGTTGAGGTGCTAGTTACCTGTGCTAATGTGGCATGTGAACCCAAAATATTGATGCCCTTTGGAATTTGGAAGATATTGTGGAAATCTATCTGTATTATATTTGATGCCAGTGGGGCACTGTCTCGTGTCCTCCTACGAGGAATGCAGGAAAGAATGAATGTCTCGCATGGGGCCATTGCACGCTTTATTACAGTGATATGGTACCTCCCATGTTGGTTTGCTACATAGGCCAAAGTTATTGCCCAAGAGTCACTGTAGATAGTTTGTCTCTGTAGCATCATTTAGCCAAAGAATAATTGATGTGGGTTGTTGACTTGTAAATATATGTATATTTACGCGGATGGAGTTGTTGCATTGAGGTTGTTGAATGTGAAGGATATGGGAAGCATATGAAGGCCTCAAGTAACGAGCCCTATTCTGACAGCATGACTCCTAGTGGGGAAACTGCAATGAATAAAATGACATTGCTCTTATATGGTGTTGTACTATGGGAGGTTTGATATTGTCATGACTTGTCTTCACCCTTTTCTTTTATTGCAGATTATTCAGCCATCACTCTCTCTTGTGTAATTGCCTCATACGGCTACAAAATATTTGGGCAAGCATCTTTTGTTTGTGTATATATGTTGGTATAGGAAGGTATTAGATAGCTCATATCCTCAGAATGACATGCATTTTCTATGGCAAGCATTACATTGTAGCCATTCTTGAACTGTTCGAGGCAGTTGAATGTTTATGTTTTAATTTGTAATAATTAGCTTCACAGCGATGCATATTTTGAGTACTTCGATTTTCTTGCTGCTTTGTTGTTAAAACTATCAGAAATTTTGTTTCTTAGGTTCTTATGCCCTATTCATTGATGTATTATCTTCCATACAATAAGGTCAAATGAGTAACTTTGATATCTATTAAAATCCATAAAGACATGAACTATCAAGGCTTTAGACCCCAGTTGACCTTAAGAAGAAGCTTTTTAATTACAAAATATTTAACAGCCTTTGTTTCTTATTTATGCTTTTAATTATTAAAGGTACAAAGAAATTAAAGTCATATTGGTGAAAAGAATTTTGATTGTCATTTACTTCTCTGAAGAATGAATACATGAAATTCTTTTTCTTCCTCGAAAGTTGTCTTTAATGCAAAGGACTTCTATGTTGTATACTCTCAAAAGAATTCCTCCATATTCTGGGGTTCCAATTGACTGGTACGTGTATTCTTCCTCTTATGTGTGGCAGGTTGTTGGTTGCCTGGTTGAGCATAACAATAAGGTGCTGCTTTGCAAACGGAAGATACAACCATCTTATGGTCTTTGGTATGCTTTTTCTGTGAATAATATTGATTCATGGTTACATCTAGGATTCAACTGTGCTGTAAGTATCAACTTAAATCCATGTATACAATCATATAATCTGATACTCTTTATCCAATAAAGGTGAAGGTAAAGTAAAAGGTTACGTAGTTTTTAATGTCCATGAGACCATAGGCTATATGAGACGACTCTCATAGAGGATGTTATTTACCCAATATATGTTTATCCAACCAAACTCCGGTTACTGAAGTATGGTGTACAACTCTACCCCCCATTGGATTCTAACCTTGAACCTCCTATCCCGAGTTCCAAAGTCTTGCTGTTAGGCCCCCTCAAGTTGTAGAATAAACTCTTTGAAGCTTTCTAAATCATACACAATTGTGATAATTTGCTCCATAAACACAAAAAGACAATGTTGGATCCTAGAAGCACTGCTATCAATTTTATTTGTTTTAAATAGGCAGTTGAGTTAATGCATAAACAAACCTATCAATGCTTATTCCAATCCAATGCACTAATGTACATGGAAATTCCAGAATGCATACTGTAAGATAAAGTAGCTAGATGCTTAACGACAATTTGGTTAGATTTTACAAATTGAAATACCTGATGAAAAGTTTTCTTTTGATGTCTTATTTTTCTAATACTGCTAAAATACATGAATATGAATTGAAGGTTTGTGTCTTGACTCCAAAGCAGTTTTCAGTTTCCTTCAATCCATGTCATAAAGTTATGAAAAAATGGGCCAAGTTGCTTTGAATTTCCAATCAATAAATGATAAGAATGCGTGCAATCATAGTATTTTGTCCTTAATAAAAGATATAGAGAAATTTGATAATGGGCCTTTCATCTTGCTGAAGAATCACCAAACTAATGGAAGTCTTCATTTTAGTGTCAAACAAATTTAAATTCTAATATGATGTCCAATTATGATTTGTAGGATAACCTAGTTTGGAAGTTTAGTGTGTCATTGTTCCTTGGTTTAAAGACAACGTTGCAAGTCTGCTAGCAAGAATTTAGCAGCCTTTCATTGCCATACAAGATATTTATGCAATAGCTAAAGATCGTTTGAAGGAGGGTGATGTATTTGGCAAATTGATGTTGCACAAGCTCAAGTGCCACCATAGCGAGTTGTCACTCAAGAAATTTGTCTTGTATATAGTGGTCGATTTGTCATAGGTGTCACGGGGTGGTTGTATGTGTGTGCTTGACACCTCTTATGTTGTAATAATGTACATTGCATAACACAATAGTGTATTTTCAAAATTCATGTACGTAGTTAGATATTGGGATGCATGGCATTCAATTGGTCGCAATCACTTTTTGATAATCTCCTTTGTTTATGTTGACCCCTTGCCAATTTTGTATGGTATCATTGGAGTGTTGGTATCATTCTACATCTTGTGGTAGATTATGCGAGAGATAGCTTTGTATGCATTCATGTTGCTAGTGTATATGATGAGACTTGTTTGTCAATGTACTAGCTCCAATGAATAATAATATACCTTTGCTGCTGTTATAAATTTTTATGATTGGTACATGTTTACTTTTATTGTGTCTTTTATTATTGTTATTCTATATATTGTTTTTTTGGAAAACTCTATACTACATTTGGTGCTGTCGTAACAAGTTTGGGTCAAGGAGAATGTGGTGACAAGAATGGATGACCAACAAACCACAAGGCATGCAAGGGTGTAGAGAATGGATTGCCCAGCGTACAACTATGACGAACAATGAACATGGTGCCAACGACGTTGCATGTTGATGTTTGATTGAACCACAAAAGCCCCTCTTGGGCAGGGAAGTGTAGAAGGTGGGCTTTCTACAAAGCCCCCTTGTGACGTGGGAAGAGAGGGTGTGCAAACACCTCTACCAATTCTTGTTGTATGAAAACACATTGAGAAAAAGTGACAATATCATCCTGATTGTTTGGTTGATAGAGAGAATATTGTCACTTGATATCCAACATTTGTGGTCTCCTAAGGAGGAGGGAAGTCCTTAGATGGAAGACCTATATTCTAATAAGGAATGAAATGAAATATGAAAGAATAAGGCCTGGTTGGAGATATTGTTGTTATCAACCAGAGAGTAGAAGGTCGACTTGGAGCGTGGGAAAGGCATGACAAAGTGAGTCATGATGAAGTCAGGCATTGCGAAGGTGTTTGTGATGACACAAAGGCATGACAAAGGTTTATGTGCCGATGAGGTTCTTGTTGATGAAGGAGTTGACAATGTTGTATGCAATGTAGGTGTCAACGATAGAAATTTCATCACTAATTGCTTGCAAACGTCTTTGTGTTCTATGTTGATCATCAAGCACTTTTATACCTCATAAACAAGCCAACTATTTATGGGTGAGTTAGCAGTTTGCTCTTCAAGTTGCGGGAGTTCGTATTTTGAGTGGTGGTCTAGCCTTGGAAGTAGCATATCATGATCGACTATCTTGAATTCGTTTAGAAGAACTTGTAGACAGTGGGGTGTCAAATGAGTTTCTAGATGCTCACAGTTTTTGCATCACAATGCTATCGTCTTGGTACAAGCATATAAGTACTTACCTATCCACAAGATATTTACCAAGAAAGCTGTTTGGAGTCGAGCAAAGACGATTTGTATTGAAATTTGGACCCTCTTAGTTGACTGAGGGACTTTTGTACAAGATGGGACCTAACTTGATACTGCACAAATGTGTGACGAAGGAGGAAGTGCATAGTGTGTTCAAGGAGGTGCATGAAGAATTGACAGGTAGGCACATGGGACTTGACGCAACACGAGGAAGGTGTTGCGCTTGCCAGACTTCAGTAGTTGGCTCTATATCATGACGCAAAGAGTTTTTAACATCTTGTAACATGTATCAAAAGATAGGGAAGCTATTGAAACAACACTTCATGTCCTTGTAACCATATTAACTCTAAGAATTGTTTGAGTGTGGGGTCTTGGACTTCGTTGGACCCCTAAAGCCTAATTGATGATGGAGAAGCACATACATTATAGTTGTCATGGAGTATGTGATGAAATGGGTTGAGGTGAAAGCATTGCTTGATAACTTTGCTAGAAGCACAACCAAGTTCACCTATGAATGAACAAATAATCACAAGGTTTGGCATTCTGTTGCAGACCATGAGTGACCATGGCAAACACTTTGTGAAAAAAGTCATATGAAGCCTAATGTCAGATTTTCAGATTTATTACACATTGTCAAGTATGTATTTTCCTCGAGCAAATGGATTGTCAAAAAAGGTGACAAAAATGTGATCTTTGTGATTCACAAATTTAACGAAATTGAAGGTGCTGATTGGGAGGAAAAGTTGCCATTGGTTCTGTGGGCATTCATGACTACATAAAAGTTGATGATTGGCCATACGTTGTTCCGACTTATTTACAAATAAAAGGCTACTATACTTGTGGAATTCCTGATTTTGAGTTTGAGAGAGGTGATGCAGATTTGTAGTAGTTGACTACTACCATTGCTTCCAGATAGAGATTTACTATGAAAATGAGATGAAGAACACAAAGGAGACCAAGTCAAAGCCCCAGAAGCACCTCGTTCTAGTGGAAGTATGCCTTGCTCAACACGTGTGCCCTGCTCGAGGAGGTGCGCCCCACATTCAACCTTGGGCACCTCATTTTTACATTGAAAGGGTTTGTGTGTTACACTAACACACATGAAACCGACAAATCTTTTTTGCATTGAAACTTTTTGAGTTGTTTTCCAATCTAACTTTCATATTTTTGTAATTTTTCATGCAGATGATGACTCCATTTGAATTAATCCAAAATCTTGCCTAAATTGTGATCTTTGAATCTCGTTTTTTCTAGGAACAAGCGAAAGTGGTAATGCAAGAAAAAGGAAGCGAACAAAACCAAAAAAGTGCAATGTTGAAAATCTAAGTGTCTAGCACGCCCTGCCCAACCATTGCACCTTGCTCTCCAAGCACGCCCTGCTTTGATCAGTGCACCTTGATTTTCGTTCCCATTCTTTACTGTGATTTTCGAGGTTTCCCCCCTGGCTTCGTTTATGAATAAAAGATTCGAATTGTGCTTAACTAGGAAGGGGACCCCTCCAATTAAGCTATTTACTTCTTAGAAGAAGATACTTAAGAGAACAGGTATAGCAATTTGGATTCACGACCCGGCCAACCCATCAAAAGAGCACCAAATTGAGAGTATTGATTTAGAACAAGATGAAGAAGGTCATGCAACAAGCGATACAACCACCCTAGAATCCCCAAAATTCCCGTTTTCAGCAACAAGCGTAGTAGGTCATGCAACAAATGATACAACCACCCTAGAATCCCTAATTGTTGTAAAGCCAATAGACATAGACCATGCAAGCATAGCAAAATCCTAGGGCTAGCTTTGCTCAAAACCCACAAATCCCCGTAGGCCAACTAGAACAGATATCTCAACATCCTCAGGTGCCCTCGTTGTAACAACAACAGATGACTGTTGCACAATATTGATAGATAATGTAGAATCCACAAGTTGCCCAAAATAAACAACTTGTTCAAAACCCATTGTTGCAAGTAGCTCAAAATCCACAACAAAAAGTTGTGCAAAATCCAAAGCAACAAATTGTCCAAAACCTATAGCAACAAGTGGCTCAAAATGTGCAACCAAAGCCATTTGTGTAGTCCCAACAGGTAGTACAAAACCCCCAGGTTTCCCAGAATCCTTAGATGCAAATGGACCATTCCCTCGATGTCGCCTCTTCAGCAAATTCCACCCCAACAACTTGAGCAAAACTCACAACAATTTCAAGTGCAACAATTTTTGCAAAACCAACTGTGACAATTTGCTTAGAATCAGGCATTACAATTCTTATAAAATCCGAATCCCAAAGTTCGATGAGCAGAAGTTCAACAGGATTGGTAGGTTATGAAGCAAGATAGAGAGATGTGCAAGAAGTATCGAATAATCTTGTGCATGTTGACAAAAACTTGCTGGAAAGTGATTTTCCAAATAACCCTCTACATGGCATCCATTTGCTGAACAATGGAATGTGTTGGTCGACGAAGAGCAACAATGTAACTCTGGCGAGCTTGAGCAATGAAGACTAGAGTAGTGCCAACACTTGTGTGGGGCTAAAAAGACAAAGACCGAGAAGTCGATGTTGTTACAATAATTGCCACAGGCAATTATTGCATTTGCACAACTATTACCGCCGAGGAGTGGCAAGCACGACAATGTTGAGGTATGTCGACAACGAAGCGACAAACCATTTGCTAGATAGAGAAGTTGAGCGCATGCCTTGGTTAAGAAGCGTCCTAGACGAAAAGTTGGAAGAAGTGCCACAAAGGCAAAATAGGTTGCAAACGGGTCGATGAAGGTGATGAGGAATAAGACTGAGTTGGAGTCTTTGTCAATGAAGGAGATGAGCCAGGGAACATGAACAAATTCTAAGTTTCTCAATGACGACAATGTCATTGGTCGTCGATGAGTGTCATATTGCTTGCAAGGAATGTCCAATTTTTTGGGCCATCTATGTAGGCTGTTAGGAACATTCACACGGTCTCTTGGGCCATCTATGTAGGCTATTCAGTTTAATCAAACAACCTCTTGGACCGTTTGGGACGATGATTAGGCCCCCTAGGTCGTTTGGGATGAATAGGCCAATGGGAAGGTTGGTTGAGACCTTTCCGATCATTTGGCCCTTAGACGGACATGAAGTAATCAAGCTGTCAGCTTGGGCTGTTTGGCCATTGGGCTAGGCTGTTAGGTCGACAAGGCTCTGTTTGGACTAATAGGGAGGTCATTTGGGACAAAACTAGGGCCATTGGCCTAAGCCATTTGGTCGTTTAGCCAATGAGCCTGCCCTCTTTTGTCGACAAAACACCGACGAGGAAGAACTACCCCCCTCAACGACCACTACCCTTCAACATGGTAGACATGGCATGCTCAATGAGTAGTTAAACATGGAGAAATACGAGTTATTTAGTGTTTGGCAAAGGAAAACCTAGTTTGGTGAATGGCAAGGGTTTGGAGGGTAGAAGAAGCATTGTGTTGGGCCATTTGAGGAAAGTATCTTGCCGACGATTTTTTGTGCATAGTTGTCTGGCCAAGGAGTGTCGTCCGACCACTTGCCAAGGTCATCTAACCAAGACAGGCTGTCAGAGGCCAAGACAAGGCTGTAAGCGGCGAAGACAAGGCCGTCATAGGTCAAGATAGGGCTGTCTGAGAACAAGGTAGGGCCGTTTGAGCCTAGGAGAGGGTTGTCGGACTAGTGAGTTGGGTTGTCTGATTATGAGAAGAGGTTGTCAGGAGCCAAGGAGAGGTCCAAAGCAAGAGATTGGTCGTCCAGAACTGAGGAGAAGCTGTTTGAGTGGAACAAAGGGCCGTTTGGGCTAGCCATCTAAAGACTGTTGTCAAGGTTGTTGGAGTAGTGATTTGAATGTGAAAAGTCGGTCTAGAAAAAGCCACCAAAATGCAGATGAGGAGAAAAATTCACTTTAGACAAGGTATGCATGAAGGGCATTGACCTTTGACTCTACAAGGGGTGCTGCCCCTTGGCTCTACAAGGGGGCTCTTGCCCCCTTGATCCTCATCAAAGGCATCAATGGGCGTTGTTCGTCATGTTTGTAATGCAGTTGGTTGCACTAAGTGGAGCAAGCAATTTGTAAAGAATGTTTTGTTGGCAACAATTTGAAGCAAAGCTAGGTGCAGAAGATGTATGGAACAAATGAAATCAAGAGCGCAATAAGAGATTCCAGTACAATATTTAACGCTTCTATAAGGGTAGATGTAGGGAGATGATTTGACACATCTGCATGTTGAGTGTAGGAATGTATATGTGCAAATGTGTGTGCACAAACTGTTTGTAATAAGTTGTCATATAGTGTTGTGTTAGGTTGCAAAGTGTTTGTAATAATGTGCACGTGCCAAAGTGTTTGTAATAAGGTAACGTAATGGGGTATGTTCTAATGTTTTATGTAAATGGGTAGTTCAGAGTTAGTTGGGTAGTTTCCAACCTCCCACCAATCCCATTATATCTATAAAAATGCATCTATGTGAGGGATGTAGGAGGTGAATGCTTGTTGTTGTTAGTTGAAGTATGTTGTTGGCCAAGAATTGCTTTTTGGCAGATTGTTCGTTGAAGTAATGATGTATTAGAGATGGTTGTTGTGCAGGATAAATGCTATGTGCGCAATGTATCCATTAGTATTTGTAAGTTATTCTTGTTGTGTATTTTGTTTATTTAAGTGGTTATGGAATTATATTGCAGTGTGTTATATTTCATTTCTACAGAGAGATTGGTGTCAACAGGTTAATGAAGGATTTTATGCATTGGCTACGAAGGAAGAATGTGCACAAGTGTTGATGCACAAGGTACCCATGTTGATGAGAAAAGCACTAGACCAACATGTTACGTTAACACTAGTGCGAGGGTAGTTACATCCGCCAAGTTCATTATCCTCTGGATTTGTTAGATACCAACCACTTGGGGGATTCTGAGCTATAAGGGTGTAGAGATTAGCATTCAAGGAAGTTTTTTTTTTATTAGGAAAAGAAGGGGTTTTGAGGCCCCCAAACCTTTACAACAGGCTGTTACAGAAGATACAATGAGTCCTTGCAGCCATGCAAAACCATACAAACACAAATCGTTAGCTGTTCCTAAAAAGATATTAGCAAGAAGATTTGAACAACTCAAAAAACAAGATACATTTACTAATCCGAAGTAATTAGAAACATGAGCAAGCCTGTCAACAGTCCAACAAAAACAAATTTAGAACTAGAGACTGCCCTTCTAGTGTTGCATTCCAGGGACATTGCTGCAGCCATTGCTTCCATAGTACCAAGATCTCGTAGTTTTTGTTTGGTGTCTTCCTTGAGGGCTCCAATTTCCTTCGTCAGTGCAGTCATGCAATTACCAATACAACCCATAGAAGTTGCTAGACCCAGAGCTGAATTTCCTTTGGCGAAGAGCTAGATTCTCTTTTGGCTAAACGGGTATCAATTTTAGGTTCTTCCTCTAAATGCTGTAGAGAAGCCGAAATCTCCTTTAGGGTGTGCTTGAGTGAATCCAACGATTGCACATTCTCCTCCTCCGAAGGCTGGTCCCCAGAGTCCTCCGAATCTGACGTTAAATCCAGCTCATCTGAAGGCTTATTAAGAAGCCTTTTGGACCTCCTAATTTCATTGGAAGCTGAGGCATAATCAGGACCCACCGAATCTACCTTGACCTTTGCTTGCACCTTATCAATCTTTCTCTTCTTTTGCATAGCACCCGTTTTCGGTTTCTTCTTGACTTTTCCTTGCATTTGCTCCTTCTAGGGGGTGAATTCAGGGTCCACATTATTAGAAGTTGATGACTCTCCTCAATTCCTGCCCGAGAACCTGGTGTAATGTCCTCCGCCTTCAAAAAGTCCTCCCCTCGGCCAAAAAGGCCTTGCATGAGGCTTTGACTCGAGACCAATTTGCCGCTGCTGCTCGAAGCTATTAGTTTCTCTTCGCTGGATATTTGTTACCAGATTTTTCCATTGCAGCCTTAAACAACAATTTCAACAATCCTTTATGGAGGGGGATCCTTGATTTCCCTTTCATAACTTTATGGATAGAGAGTGCTCCAACGAGTTAAACAGGAAGGCTGGAATATTGACTACAACCCCTTGGTGGATATGGTTTAGAATTGCAATTTAGTAATTGAAGAGCACCTTATATCGCCCATCAAGGGTAATATATCTCATAACTTGTTCCGCAACCTTGTGTCATGGTCTTGGTAACGACTCTTGGGCTATTCCAGACTGATACCAACATAATGTCTCTTCCTCCTCCAAAACCCAACTCAATTCACGAACTTGGGAGTGCCTATCTCTCAGGACGTAGTCTCCCTCTAGTGGAAGTCCTGACACCTTTGCAATTAAAGTAGCCATGATGTAGAATTTTACTCCATTCACTAAAACCTTTCCATCCACCCAAGACTCAGCCACTTGACCAGAAATGTCCTCATTGTATCCTTCAAACTTTCTAAAGAAATCAAGGAACCCAGCTTTTTCCAGTATTCCTACAATATCCTCATCAATTTTCATGATTGCTGTCTCCATCTTCACCAGATCACCCCCCATCTTGTTCCTATTTTGCATACTAAACCAAATCTGTTCGCCTAAAGGCTTTTTCATGCAAGATTTCACGAGGTGACAAGCGCGCCACTCATGCCCTTTCACAACTTCGGACTTCTTTCTAGAGATCTCTAGGGATTTGACAATCAGATCGATTGGAGGTTTGAGCCATGTTACACGTTTTAGATTTACATTCCCAAGCTCGTGATTCCAAGCCCTTGGATTTTTTGATCGTGAACGGTCCCGAATTTTTTTGATCGTGAGATGGTAGTTAGAAGTAAGTCCCCTTCAAAGATGTCCTCTTCTCTTCTTGAGATCTTGCATAATTGGCTTGTTTCATGGTTGAAGAGATCATGCATAATCGACTTATTTCATTGTTTTCTACCCTTCCAGAAGGATCTCCTTAGCATTATATGACATCTTTTAACTTTATTGATGTTATCATCCATCATTGCGAAGACCAATTGAGCTCAATGTGGGCTCATCATGTACCTAATGCTTTATTTGAGGCCATAACATTTGTTCTATTTTTGAAAGTAAAATATAACGCCATTCTTCTGTTTCAAAATCAAATCCTTGAAAGCAAGGTAGAATATTTTTAAATGATATGGTCATTTCAGGAACTTAATGCTTACAATGTTTAGAATCTAATAACTTCAAATAGTTTATGTTCATACTTTGCCTAATATTGGAATGATACAGGACTCTTCCTGCAGGCTACCTGGAGTTGGGAGAATCTGCAGCAGGCGGAGCAGCTAGAGAAACATTGGAGGAAGCATGTGCAGAAGTTGAAATTGTCTCACCATTTGCTCAACTAGACATTCCTCTCATTGGTCAAGTGAGGGACTTCTTATTTTTTCAAATTATTCAATATTGCATGTAATGTTTATGCACCTCTTTGATTTCTTTCTCTTCTTTATTGGCCAAAACCTTTCATTCTGTTTTGTGTGTTATGCAGCACAGAGCTATTTTATTTTTCGAGCCCAATTCAAGATACCTTACTTTTCTCCAGGTCCAGAATCTTTAGAATGTGCCTTGTTCAGCTTGGATGAAATACCATTCGACTCCTTGGCATTTTCATCAATTTATGTGACACTGAAAATGGTGAGTGGATTGACCCCATATTCCTGGATTTGTTGTGTTAGTATTTTGGTTTCGTTACTTTGCTAAATTCAAGATGGATTAAGATAGCGGTTCTGAAATTGTGTGATAATTTTTCATTAGTGATTTACAATATGAGTGGGTATTGCTTTCATTACAATGATGAATCCTCCATTTGTACTTGGGGGGTTATTTCATGAATAGAAGAGTACTGTTCTTTCATCCATCACCCCAAGGTCTGTATGCAAGGGTCTGAAAAAGGTTTGGGTACATGAAAGTTGAAGATGGGAAGAGGATCATCTTTCCCACCACAAAGATAACAGACATTAAAATGTACTATAATTAGAGATTAACCAATCAGCCATACCAGTATTAATTTAGATATACTTGTAATGGATGAACAATTGATTTTCTTCTTATTAGTAAAAATGATAAAACTATAAGAATGTCAAATTAGAACTATGTTAAATTGCTGGATTTATGATTTATGATTCAATGCTCATATATAAGTGACGAATCCTCCATTTTTGTTTGGGGGTTATATCATGAATAAAAGAGTACTGTTCTTTTGTATTTGACCCCAAGGTTTGTATACGATGGTAAGAGTGAACAAGTTTTTGGTACAGCGTGATGATGAAGGTTGAAGAAGTGAAGGATCACATTCCCTTCCAAAAAGAAAGCAGGCACAAAAAAGCTTGGTGATGAGGGTTGAAGACGTCAAGAGGATCACCTTCTCTTCCAAAAAGAAAGCAGGCACTAAAAAGTATAGTAATTAAAGATTAACTAATCAGCTATAACGATATTAATTTAGACACACTCATAATGGATGAATGATCACTTTTTAAATTAGTAGTGAAAATGTCAAAATAAAGCTACATTAAATTGCTGGGTTATTAATTATAATTCAGTCTTCATATATAAGTGATGAATCCTCCATTTTTGTTTGGAGGTGATTTCATGAGTAAAAGAGTACTCTTGTTTCATCTCTGACTCCAAGGTTTGTATGGAAGGGTAAGATTGAACAAGTTTTGTGTACAGCTATGGATGCCTTCAAAAATTCAGTGATGAGGGTTGAAGATGGGAAGAGGATCAATTTATCCCCCGAAAAAAAAATGGGACCCTAAAAAGTATGGTACTTAATGATTAACCATTCAGCCATACCAATATTAATTTCGACATACTAATAATGGATGAACAATCGATTTTCTTCTTACAGTAAAAATATTAAAATAAGCCCATGTTAAATTGCTATATTTATGAATTATGATTCAATGCCCCATATATAAGTGTCGAAGTTTAACTCATACTCACAGAGTTGAAACATCTATGAGAACTGATTTAAAAAAATAGGAAAATTATGTGTTTCTTCCTCTTCCTTCAGGGGACCTTAAAGTCCATGGGCCTCATGAGCTTTAGCATAATCAGTATCACTATCAGTCGCCTCGTTTATGACATCCACTGGAACACCAGGCAAGCTGAATTGCATGTGAGAGTCTCCTCATCAACCACTGAAGAACCTTCTTGTTGCACCAGAGAATGCTGCAGGTCCTTATACATACTATAGGCTGCTATGTACATACCAATATTTCTACTCTTTTAGAGGTTAGCCTGTTCATCTTTATAGAATCAATCAATCTACGATTGGACTGACTTCTCAAAAGAACAGATGGATCGTAAGCAAAGGAATCTCTAGAGCTCTATCTATAAACCACCATTCACAATCGAATGGTTCATCTTCGTGATATGAATCTCAGGTTCATTTCAATGGATAACGATGTAAATTGTTGCATTTAATGCATTATGACAAAGTTGAATTCATGTTAATGATTTTAAACAACTACTAAAATGCAGGAAGGGAACATGGAACCATTCATATACACAAAAATAGCAATATCAGTATTAAGGATTCAGTCAGAATTTTATCCATATATTAATTCTGTACAATGCTGTAAATATCTAATGCCTCCAACGAAGGGGAAGGAAACTGAGTCAATTTAAGCGGAATTCAGTCTCTTCATAGAGGAGATTAATATTGGTGATGTTTTGAGATTCCCATGGATGGATTTATTTTTGGCTAGCCAAAGTTATTGGTTTTAAAATTTAATACCATTAATGTGGCAGAAGCAATGTGAATCAAGTTGGGGCTAGTGGAAGCAATTAAGAGAGGAATTAGATGTCTGGTTGTTGAAGGGACTGAGAAGTCATCCTTTCCTACCAGATTCAACTAGATGCTAGCCAAATTTACATTTGTCATCTTTGGAAATTCTGAAAGATATTCATGTTTTATCCTAGGAGTTTAATGAGATTTATTTCTCTCACATCCCTAGAGAATTTATTTTGGTGGTGGATTGCTTAGCCCATCGGGGTATGGATATAAAACAAGATGAGGAATTGAGAGACTTTATCCAACGGGGAGAATCTAGGGCCGATGATTTTAAATTATTTTCAGATTTAAAATCCTCCTTCTCATTTAATTAGAAAGGAATTTAAGCTTATCCCTTGGATTGGTGTTTTTCATCCAAGGGGCACGTAAAAAAGATAACTTTTGTTTAAAGAGGTTTATCCCAATAGTTTTTTAGGAGTTATTACATCATAGCCCATGTGAGAAGTCAAGTGGTATAACCACCTCTGACAATGCACATGCATGTAGTAGAGGACAAAGATAGTTGCAAGTTTGGTTGAAGGTTTGTTATGTCTAAAATAAGCATCCTATGTATTTAAATACCTATCACTTCCATAATGCAAGCATCAAAGCATTGAGTTCTAACATGTGGTATTAGAGCAGGTAGAAGGAAGAAAAACTCTCCTTTTGATCCTCCTCTAGCTTTGACACAAAGAAGCCAAAAGAGCACTCTGTTTGAGAAAAGAAGTTTCAAGGGTAAAATTACCTTGTATAAAATTGTTTAAAGAAAACCTCAAAAGGAGAGGTAATCATCATCGTGAAGCAAAATTCCATGGTAGATTCAAAGGTCTCAGGGTGAAAAACCCTTGCCAAAGACCAAAAAGGCAAAATCCTTCAAGCATAAAAAAGGGTTTCAATCCCTTCTAAGACCAATAAGGTCATAAGCCTGCAAGTAACAACAAGGCCAATTTCAACAAGAAAGAAAGGGGTCATAAGTTTCCCTTGAAGAATTGCCATTTCAAAAGGCAAGAAAGGAAGTCATAAACCTCCTTAAAAATTACAGGAAAGGAAGCCATAGAAGCTCCCCAAAATTAAAAAGAAGATAAAGAAGCCATTGAAGTTTCTTAGAAGAATACAAGAAGATAACTAGCAACAAGGAGGCCATTAAAGCTCCTTAGAAAATTGCAAAGAAACACACTATCAACAAGAAAGAGATCCAAGGTTCAAACCCCATCGGTATGAGGGGACCAGGACCCCTCATAAAAACCCGTGTAAACTCATAGAAAAAAACAAGAAAGAGATCCACCATTGAAGTTATCACTAAAAAGTGACAATTGTTATTATCTTTGTTCTAAAAACAAAATTTGAAGAACGCCAAGAAAGAACAAGAAGTGTTTTTTCAAAAGGATATTGCAAGCACGAAGATAGTTGGCACGTAAGTCGTCAAACAAACTGACAAGAAGCTCGTGTGAATGTTCCATTTGGAACAAACTAAGGCAAAACAATTGCGACTGAAGAAACAAGGAAAAGACGAAAAGACGCCTTGGCAAAATCAGTTCGAAAAGGATAATGTGAAGTTAACCGCTGTTCTAAAAATAGTGCAGGGTTTGCATGCTTTAACAAGCGACCAAGCTTGAAAAGGGAAACAAGAAAATCAACATTATATAACAAAAGAAGGGGCAAATCGAGAGACCTCGCAGAAGTGCATCTCCTAGGACGTCCAAAGAAAACTCAAAGTTGCATGTTTTAACGAGCGACCAAGCTTGAAAAATCTTGTGTGGGAAACAAGAAAAACAACATTATATAATAGAAGGAGCATATTGAGAGCCCTCGCAAAAGTTCTTCTCCCAAAACGTTCAAAGAAAACTCAAAGTTGGAGTTAAATATTGTTTGTTGAAGCTCAAACAGTGTATGCATTACTCAAGGCATTAAGATATAAAAGCACCAGTCAATACAACTGTGGTTGTAGTCAGCGCTCAGCCTCCTTAGATGCGGCCTGAATCATTAGTCTAGCTCGAACAATTATCACCCTTCGGAACAAAGAATAAGAATCAGAATTCAAAAAGAACCAAGAAATATGACATACAACAAAGCAACCTACGCGTCACAACCTTAGATGAAATGTGATGAATTAGTGGTAAAAGAAAGAGGAATTTGGCTCTTCGAAATGTGAAAATTTCAAACAAGATCGGACAGGAGATCGAAAGCGTATTGGGAAAAGAAAGAACGCATTACTGAACGTTTTCCAAGTTGAAAAATCAAGTTTCTAGCTTCTGATGTGCAACAAAAATCATTTGAGCAAATTCAGACGCCTAGATGATTGGATCATTGACACCTGAACAAATTCAAGACAAAGTCATTTTCCAAAAAGAATTGTAACTTTCCTTGAGCATGAACGCTCGGATAAAATTCTAAAGGTACGGGCACAAATCATCAACAATTAGAAATTAAATTTGTGCAAAGGATAAGAAGTCCCACATTGATAAGCAAGGTAGAAAAGTATTGCATAAATTGCACCTCTTTCCTTTGAATATTTGCAAGAGAAAAGAAAAGGTGAATATAATTTTGAAATAAGAATATTCTCGAAGGAAAGGACTCGTTGGAATATTTTCAACATTGCCTCCTTAGTCCTAAGTATTAAGTCCTAGTATTTAGTTTTAGTTTAATATTTTGATTTACATATTTCTAGTTAATTTGATTAGCATACGTTGAGGTTTTGGCTTGGTTGATCAATGTTTGACTATAGTCCAAGATTAACATGTTGTTAGGATAAGAGCTATCTTCAAGTTAGTTTGTTGTAATAAGTTTAAGAGGATTTCTCTCAACCACCGTGGCTATTTTTAGTTCTTTCAAGAACTATAAAACTATGTAATGCATTGTTGATCAATAGAACAATTTCACCATTGTTTCTCATTTGGTATCAGAGCAGGTTTGCTCAGATGGATCAAAACCTATGGAGAGTGGCGTGAAGAGATTTGAAACACGCACTTTGTCAGAGAAACTCAAGGGGCCAGCACTCAGCAGATTTGCAAAGAATAGCTCGAGTAAATAATTAATATCTCATGCATTCTAAGGTATTTGATTATGAAATTTTGAGGGTTGTTAGATAATTGTATCAAGAGGATGTAGTCAAAATTTAAGGTGATTTGAAGCTAATTTGCTGATTTTATTAGCATTTTGAGTTTTTCAATAAAATGGTTGTATAAGGTGGAATACGGGGTATTTGCTTCTCAAACTTTGGGAGAAATATTATTTAGATAAAATAATAATTCAGACAAAATTTCAGGTCATTTGGATCTGTATTTATTGATTTGTGTGAATATTGATTTTTTCTTCAAAAATCCTAGATCCAGAATTGTGATAAAAAGGGAAAAAGTAAATGATCACATCTTTTTCACCTTTGCAAATTTTCTTCAAAAATTTAGAGGGTTTTCAGATTATTGTCTCAAGAATACAGATTTTAATTTTCAGAAATTTTGGAGTTGTATGGATTGATTTATGTGAAGAACATTGAGGTTGTCTCAAAAACACTCTAAGATCTAGAAAGGGCAAAAGTAAATTGATCACATATTTCTCATTTGTGTGAATTTGGATCTGAAATTTAGTGGATTTTCAGTTAAGTTTATCAGAAGTCTACAGGAAATTTTTTAGTTTGTTTCAATCAGTATTGGCCGATTTATGATAAATTGGGTGCTTGAGACTTTGGTAAATAAAAGGAAGCCATGTATGTAAACTTGGCTGTACCAAAATTTGATGGCAATAATTATGCTATGTGGAGCATAATGATGAAGACCTTCTTGAAGGCTCAAGACTTATGGGATATAGTTCAAGAAGGCTATGAGGAACCCTCTTGGAGCAAGCTACAAGGTGAGGAGAGAAAAGAGAAGGAGCAGCAATATGCAAATTGCTTAGCTCTTATGGATTTGAGGAGAGGAATGGAAAAGAATGTTTTTCCTCTCATAGCCAATTGTAGATCAGCTACAATGGCATGGCAAATGTTGAAGGATGCTTATGGGTTTGATGAGGACACCCCTAAAGCCATGAGTGACAATCATGAAGATTGTTTAAGCAAGGAGGAGCCTTGCTTCCTTGAAGCAGTTTCTGAATTAGATCCTTTTGAAGGAGTTTTTGAAGAGTCTTGTAAAGACTCATATGAAGCCATGCTTTGTAATGGAGAATTCTTTCTTGCAGAGGAAGGCCTATATGTAGAAAACCAACAAGATGAAGAATGCTTCATGGAGGAAGCATATGTTGCTGAATTTTGTGATGAAAAGATAAGAAGAGATGTGTATTCCTCAAGAGGACGAGGAGGGAGAAGAGGATTTGCTGTTGATAGAAGGCAAAGTGATAAAAAATATCTCATGGAGGAGATAAATGAAGAGTGTATTATGGATAATGCACCTAAAATTCTCATGGGAGAGAATAAAGAAGATAATAGGATCAACCAAAATTGTTGGCATGATGATGGAGAAGCAATGTTCATGGAAGACCATTGGCTCACTTATCTTGAAGACCATTCACTTGGAATGGATGTGTGCTCTCTTGAAAGAGCAAATACAGTAATGTGGGATGATTACCCAAGTGTAGAAGAGGAAGAAGAGATGAAGGGCATAAATTTTTTGAAGTAAGAAATACAAGCTTATATATACTCAATTGAAAATATTTTAGGAGGCCAAATTAGTGAAAGGAAAATATTTAAATTTTGTGAAAGTTTACTATGGCTACTGGGACATCGAAGTTCTTTTTGCTCAATTCCCAACTACTAAGGGGGAACAATTATGCTGCCTAGAAAACCAAACTCAGAACACAACTTGAGTTTGAGGAAGTATGACAAGTAGTAGACAGGACCACGACTTGTCTTGAAGAAGTAAATGAAGACCAAATAAAGTTCGTCAAGGCAGATAGAAAGACAAGATTAATCATCATGTTTAGAGTAGCAGATGAAGTCCAAGCATACATTCGGGATTCAACCATGACCAAAGATGCATGGGAGAAGCTAAAAACAGTCTTTGAAGCAAAGAATCAAAATCAAATTCTATTCCTCTAGAGCCAGCTCCATTGTTTGAAGATGAAAGGTGGAGAGAAAATGGAATCATTCATGAGGAGAATAGTTGCTACAATCATCATTACAAGCATTGGGAACACAGGAACGTTACCCCAATTATTTTGAGATCTCTCCCATCAAAGTACAATGTTTTTGTGACAACATTAAATATCGTTGAACAAACACCAAGCTTTGAAAAGTTGGTGAACCAATTTAAGAAAGTAGAGGCCTTATGTACAACAGATGAAGAACGGTTACTACTTACAAATCAAATGAGGAAGCAACCATTCAAAAGAGGCATGAAACCTCCACAACGTTTCCAACAAGGACAGTTTTCAAAGATATCAAAATCAAAGAAATGATTCTCAAAGAAATACTTTTCACACACAAAGTATGTGTGAACATTGTGGTAGAAATGAATACATTGTGAAGGAATGTTGGCATAATCCAAAAAAAAATGGATCACTTTCACGAGAGATGAACCAACAACATGCAGGTCATCTTCAGAAAAGCAAAATCAAAATTGGAGAAAGGCACAATAAAACAACGTAGCCAAAGAAAACCAAGTTGAAGAAAAAGATCAAGAAGAAGCAGAATACGTGTTTGTTGCACATGCACAACCAAGACAACACAAATGTTTGGTATGACTCCAAAGCAACCAAACATATGACAGGTTGAGAAACTTGGATCCATCCAAATCATCCAAATTGTTATACAAGAAATGTTGCATCAATTGATCACTCCAAGCCAAGGAACCAACAGGAGGGAACACTGCCAAGATACAAAGGTAACCATTACAAGCACAAGCCATGGGATACCTCTAAGGACAAGAAGTTCACTACATTCTAGAACAAAGATGGTACATTCAAAGTTAATTCCTTTTCTACTCATTTTCCCAAGTACAGAGAAAAACATTTGTAGGATGAATGGCCTATTGTGAAGAAAGCTTTGAAAAAGCATGGCATAGCTTGCAAACTCAATCTTGTTGAAAGAAGATTATCTATTTTTGCAACTCGAACAAGAGATCCATATATCTTTATCAAAGCCCAAGATCTAATAAGACTCTTGTCAAGAAGTGTACCAACATTACAAGCAATCAAGATAGTAAATGATAAGATGCATTGTGATATCAAGATTGATAACATAATACGAGATAAAGGGAGATTTGCTAGACAACGTCAGCAACTGTTGGGCCCTAATGGTTCAACTCTAAGGACTAGAGTACTTGACAAGTTGTTACATTCTTGTTCAAGGAAAAACTGTGGCAGCTATGGGATCATTTGTAGGGCTGAAACAAGTACGTAGAATTGCTAAAGATTGCATTCAAAATATACATCCCATTTATCATATCAAAGAACTTATGATAAAAGGAGAACTTGCAAGGAATCCAAGATTTGATCACAGTGAAATGCAGAGAATGGTAAAGCAACAAGAAAAGCCTTACACAACCTTCTTCTCATTACATACAAGACAAAAATCGGCGACCAATCAATTCAATGGTTGATATTGGATGCATGGCAACACATACTTCACTTGAAGACATTGAAAGAAGCACATAATTCATGCATTGAATTCTATCAACTTTGAAAGAGTATTTTGTAATAAAAATATTTTTGGAGTGCATGATCGGTGGAACCTGACACTCCAAAGTATCAAAGTAGAAAGTTTACATGGGGGGGGGTGCGAATTTCTCCCCAATCTATAGATTCTAGCATCACCCTAGAAATTAATTTTTGGTCATAAGCTAAAAATAGAACTTTGACTATATGATGTAATAAGGGGGGAATGTTAGGAGTTATTACATCATAGCCCATGTGAGAAGTCAAGTGGTATAACCACCCCTCACAAGGCATATGCATGTAGTATAGGATAGAGATAGTTGCAAGTTTGGTTGAAGGTTTGTTATGCCTAAAATAGGCATCCTATGTATTTAAATACCTATCACTTCCATAATACAAGCATTGAAGCATTGAGTACTAACAAGTTTAAATTACTCTTATTACTCGAAAATGGATTTTAATTAGAAGGCACAACCTTGGAACAGTCCGGTAACTTCTTTAAATGGACAAGGCAGAAAATACTGGAAATTCCAGCTTTGGCCAGCTTAGAATCACGACAGTTGGATATTTTCCACTTGGTAAGTTGAAGCCATTGCTGTTATGGATCAATTTATGGGAAAAAGATGGGGAACTTTTGTCTAGGCTTCTACACCATTATGGTCTAGAAAGTTCTTGTTCTTTGTCAGCTTTATCACTGGTCTTACAATATTATTTTATTTTTGTTGGAGGAAAAGGGGTTGTATGCAGGCCTCCCACCTTTGACAAATCACAACTCTCTCCTTTACAGCTTGAGAGTTTACAAACAGATTCAATTCTCATCTCAATTGAGTTGATATGGCACCTACATCTTTTTCCATAAAATGTCTGAATTCTTGATTTTCATTTTTTGGATCTTCAATTTTCTTTGTAAATACAAATATTCCAGAATTCAATATCTTTCTCTTGACATTTTGCTGCAGCAGCCTTTACAATACCAAAACTCTGCCTTTACTGTGTATGCACTGCATTTTAATAGAGTAATATTTCCAAAACTTTGTGTTATCATAGTCTGCTTTACCAGCTCTGGACTGTTAGTTTCCTTCCTGAAGCATAAGTGCAACCACAAGAACTGTAATAAATAGTTTAGTAGTCTCAAAAAGTTGAAATTTCATGATTAAATCTTATCAAGGGATATATGCATAATAATTAAACTATGGGTCATATAAAACAAGTGGAATTCATTTTAAAGAGCAAGAAAGAGGAGATATAAGGGAAAAAAGAATTCATTTTGAGATTATGCTTATGTTATTTTATCTTATTGGAAATTTTTGGAGAGCTTCTTCGAAAATCAAACCCTCGAACGAAACCCCATGGGAGAACCAGTTTTGGCAGTGTAAGATTCTGCCCTAGTTGGTCAGTTGGAGAAACCACCCAGGTTTCTTAGCGAGCATTCACAGGAAGATCTACCATTGTTGGAGGGCGTTTTCTGCAGGGTCGATCAGATATAACCTAAGCCTACATCGAACTATAGTATGGGCGCCGTGGAAATTGAAGGTGACGTGGAGGACTTGTATCATACATTGTCGATTTCATTTCTCGAATTGCTTTATACCAACCACCGCCGACTTGGATAGTGGAGTCTTCCTTGGTCGACCGGTATTCATACTAGCTGCGCGGAACCTTGGGTGACTGCGGCTTGCCATATCGCCACCATTTTCTATATGCTCGGCCTCCTTGTACTAGCTGTCTAGCATCTGGAATGTAACAGGTCAAAAATATTGTTTATTGTTGGCATTGAATGAATGATAAAAAAAATATATATATAATATTTAGCATTGATGAATTCGGTTTTTTTTCACATAATTATCTGCACATTATATGCATGTGAAACTTGCAACTATCATCAATATATTTGAATATGGGTGAGCACAACTCTGGTTATTTGATAAAGTGGACGAATTGATCTTTTGATGTCTCATTATTGCAAATATTTTCGCAAGCTTTCCGGCGATATATATTACAATAGGTGATCGGGTCAGTGGATCAAAAGATATGGCCCTGGAAGCAAAGCCAAAAAAGGTACACTTCGGGCTTGAAAAAAATTCTAAGGCATGAGGGGCACTTCGCCCAGAATGCTGCCGAAGCTGCCACTTCGGGCTCTTTGGTCACCGAACCTCCACTTCGGCCCCAAATCTAGCGAACCCCCATCCCGATGATGAAAAAAATTTAAGACTGCTAGGTCACTTCGCCCAGAAAATTGCCGAAGTTGCACTTCGGCCAATGTTCCCAGCGAACCATCCCCAGAAAAGCGCTAAGTTCGGGCTTGAGCCTGGCGAAGCATCCACTTCGGCCACAGTTTTAGCGAACCTCCATCCAGTTGGCAGAAAAAGCTTTAAGGCAAGAGGGGCACTTCGCCCAGAATTTGGCCAAACTGCCACTTCGGGCCTCCACTTCAGCGAAGCTTCAAGTCGGCCGAAAAGTTAAACGTCGGCCAAAATCCTCCATGTCGGCTAGCGAAGTTCAACGTCGGCCAAAGCGCTCTATGTCGGCCAGAAAACTCCACTTCGGCCCCGAAGCTCAAGTCGGCCAGCGAAGTTCAAGTCGGCCAGCGAAGCTCCATGTCGGCCAAAAGGTTCAAGTCGGCCACCGAAGTGCAATGTCGGCCAAAATGTTCAACGTCGGCCAAAGTGCCCACTTCGGCCAAAAAGCTCCACTTCGGCCCCCAAAGTGCAATGTCGGCTCCGAACCTCATGTCGGCCGCGAACCTCAGGACGGCCAAAGTGCTCTAAGTCGGCGTAAAAACTCCACTTCGGCCCCGAAGTTCAAGTCGGCCACTGAAGCTCCATGTCGGCGAAAAAGTTCATGTCGGCCGCGAATCCCAACGTTGGCCGGAATCCCGTCGGCCAAAATCCTTTATGTCGGCCAAAAATGCTCAAATTCGTCCGAATCACCTGCGAACCTCAGCTTCGGGGGCGAACTGAAGCGAAGCTCCCCCTAAGCCGCTCCTGACAACGGTGCTTCTCCCGAGAGGCACACATTCCAAGGCCGGGTATTTATCCAAGGCATTGGTGCGGCACATAAATGCAGTTTTTCGCCCCGAAAGACCCGGTATCTAGTTATGGTAATAGGATGGGAAGTTTCAATTGTAGAAGATGGTGAGCGCGATTTTTGGAGCCGCTTGAGCGTCCTTGTAGATCTAGCGCATTAATGGCTCAGAGGGAAGGGTCCTCTATAAAAACCCACTCATTGTAATGAAAACGGGGGGAACATTTGCTTGAAAACTGCTGTATCTTGATTTTTGCAATTAATATTAAGAACTTTGGGCTCCATTTCTCTCTTGTATGCTGTCTTCTGTGATTATTTCTGCTATTATGTTTCTTCATTTGTATACTGTAATTCTGCATCCTGGATTTAGGTGTGTGATTGGGGATAGAACCCTGGAATTCTTCTGGAGGATACATAGGGGAGAAAACGCTGTGTTAGTTTTCCTTGTATGCTGCTTGTGGATAGTGTTTCCGCTATATTCATGTATTTTCCCAACTGCTGTAATTCTGAAACTTGGATTTAGGCGTAGGAAGATAGGTGGATCCTGGAGCTCTTCCAAAGGATACATAGGTAAGCTAGCGTGGTGTTCATTTATGTTTTATTCTTTGTATTTATTGCCGCTACTTCAAGGTATTAGGTAGTGATCGTGCTGCTGGTTTTTCCTCTTTAAATCAGTTATTTACATTTCTTTCTGCAATATTTCAATTTCTTTCCAGTTCCCTTAGCTTTTCAATCTCTTTCCAGTTCCCTTAGCTTTTTCCCAATCTCTTTCCTGCACCCTTATCTCGAAAACCCCAGTAGTTTAGTATAGGAGCCGGCCTTCTTCGGAGATTGGCATGGAGGGCATCTCTTCCCTCCGGCCTTTCAACGTTGATCCAGGTCTAGGGCGCTTAGACATGCGAAAATCCTTTCCTGTGGCAGATTTGTGACCAACAGGAACAACCAAAAAAACAATAATGGGCGACAAGAGAATCAAAGAAACAATGGAAATGGCGAAGCCTCAGTGAATAACAAGGCTGTAAACCGGAATCAGAATGAAAGGACAGCAAGCACTAGGCCCTTGATGCCTAACTTTCCTCCTAGGAACCCTTCGCAGGATGAAGTGGAACCTACAGTAAATGAGATGCAGGATCAGTTTTTACAGGAGTGGACCAATGCTAGTGCGGAATTCCAAGCCGGAATGTCCTTCCGAGATTATGTGGACATGAGGATGAGACAACAACCACACAGGAGAGGTAGACAGTATAATCAGGAGTTGCAAAGGAGAGTGGGGAAGTTGTCCATTCCTTACTATGACGGTTCAAGCAAGACTTCAGCTAGATCATGGGTGCAGAAGATGGATACATATTTTCAACTGAATGTCATGCCGGAAGATGAGGCCATTAAGTATGCTGCTTTACACCTTGATGGGATTGCTCACGAGTGTTAGCACCATGGTTTGGTTACGCTTGAACATAGCCAGATTGATTCTTATGCAGAATTTACAAATAGCCATATTGACCGATTTGACAAGAAGGATCCAGAACTACACTTCAAAGAATTGGCACATCTAAAACAGTGGGGTTCAGTGGATACTTACATTGCTGATTTCCAGAGACTATCAGTGTTAGTGACAGACATCTCTGAGCACAGGTTGATTGTATTGTTCATAGATGGGCTTTCAGACCCTTTGAGAGGTTGGATTAAGGCATTTAATCCTCCCTACTCTACAGGATGCTATTAAAAGGGCAAGAGATATGGAGTCTTCTACACCTAAGAGTAAATTTCAATCAAAGGGATTTCCATCAAAAAAATAAAAAGATCAGAAATATTTCTAGAAAGAGTGGCCTAAGAAGGACAAGATGGATGATGAGGTTCGGAATGAATTGTGTAGGAAGAAACTCTGGTTCAGCTGCAAGGAACCTTGGGAACCAGGTCACAGGTGCTTGGGAAAAGGTAAGGTCCATTACATTGAGGTGCAATATGATAGTGAGGATAAGGAGCAGTATGAGCACAAAAGGGCAGCGAACACAATGATTTTGAGGATGAGTAGGACAGGGATGAGGAGCATGCACCTAAGGAGGTGAAGGGTGGTGCCATTGCTACACTTTTAGGTACACCTAAATTTAACTCATTCAGGGTCCGTGGAGTTCTTCAGGGCAACAGGTAACTGTGTTAGTTGATAGTGGGGAAACCCATAATTTCATAGGCTCAACACTAGTTGCTAAGAGGGGTCTACAGACAGAGCCATTTGAGGGCTTTAATGTTATGGTGGCATATGGGTTTCATATGACTTGTACCCAGCGTATTCCGCAACTTAATATTACCTTAGGTAATTACATTGTCACCGATGATTTCTATGTTGTGGATTTGGGTGATACTAATGCCATTCTTGGCATACAGTGGCTACATTCCCTTGGTAAGTATTCTCAAAACTTTTAGACCATGGAACTCAAGTTTAGGAGTGATGGGAAGAAGGTAGTTTTGAGGGGGATGTCAAATGGTTCTCCCAGGATCGTTTCAGCGAAGAGGATGGAATGTATTTTCTGTCATGGTGATATTGCTTTGGTAGCCGAATGCCTAATTTCTTCTAAGGCACAAGTGGACAGCAGTACGCAATATTCAGTGGATATATAGGATGTGTTGGATAAGCACGGTAAGGTTTTCAGTGAGATTCTGCTAGGGAAACCACCTGATAGAGGCTTTGAGCATACTATTGAGTTGGAGGAGGGCTCCAAGCCCATCATCACGACCCCATACAGACACCCCAAGAAGTTTAAGAGATAGAAAAGGCTATCAAGGAATTATGGGACATGGGGTATATTAGACCTAGCTCGAGTCCCTTTGCTTCTTTTGTTGTGCTTGTAAAGAAGGATGGGACAATGAGAATGTGCATAGATTATCGTGCACTAAATAAGAAAACAATTAAGAACAGATACCCAATCCCCAGGATAGATGAGCTTTTAGATGAGTTGCACGGTGCAGTTTATTTCTTGAAGATTGATCTTCGATCTGGGTATCATCAAATCAGAGTGTGGGAACAGGATATTCATAAGACAACTTTCAGGTGTCACTTTGGACACTACGAGTTTCTAGTTATGCCATTTGGGTTGACCAATGCTCCCGCGATCTTCCAGTCATGCATGAACCACATATTCAACAAGCCGTTGAGGAAATTCTTGCTAGTGTTCTTTGATGATATACTAATCTATAGCATAACTTGGGAGGAGCATCTGAAACATATTGATGAGATTCTTGACATTATGGAAGCACAGTCCTTGTATGCAAAAGCTTTTAAATGCGATTCGGGTTGACAAAGATCCTCCATTTGGGGCACGTCATCAGTGCTAAGGGTGTGTAGGTGCATCAAGAGAAGATACAGGCAATACTTGATTGGCCACCTCCGAGGACTCTTACGGAGCTGCGAGGTTTCTTTGGGTTATTCAGCTATTACAAGAGGTTTGTAAAGGGGTTTTCTAAGTTAGGTGCACCCTTGATAGATCTCACAAAGAAAGGGGCTTTTAGATGGACAGATGAGGCTCAACGGGCATTTGACAGGCTTAAGGAGGTGATGAGCTCTTGTCCAGTATTGGCTCTTCCCGATTTCACTTGTCCATTTGTGTTGGAGTGTGATGCTTCAGGCGAGGGGATAGGAGCAGTGATTATGCAGGATAGGCACCCCATTGCCTATGAGAGCCGAAAGCTCAGGGATGCAGAGAGGTTGTATTCCATCTACGACAAGGAGATGCTCGCCATCATGCATGCATTGGCGAAGTTTAGACAATATTTGGTAGGTGGGATATTTGTGGTTAGGACGAACCGTAATAGTTTGAAGTCCTTCCCGGAACAGAAGGATTTGGATGAACGACAACAAAAGTGGATCAGCAAAATTCAGGCCTATGATTTTGACATTGAGTATGTTAAGGGTAAGAATGTTGTTGCCGATGCCTTAACCAGGAGACCTGCAGCACTTTAAGAACTCATCTGATGAAATAGAGCAAGATGTGTCTGCCACCTTGCTCTATTTCACCCATCTGCCATCATAACATTAAAGCCCTCAAATGGCTCTGTCTGTAGACCCCTCTTATCACCTAGTGCTGAGTCTATAAAATTGTGGGTTGCCCCACTATTAACTAACACAGTTACCCGCTGCCCCTGAAGGACTCCACGGACCCTGAATGAGTTAAATCTAGGTGTACCTAAAAGTGTGGCAATGGCACCACCCTTCACCTCCTTAGGTGCATGCTCCTCATCCCTGTCTTGCTCATCCTCAAAATCACTGTGTTCGCTGCCCTTTTGTGCTCATATTGCTCCTTATCCTCACTATCATATTGCACCTCAATGTAATGGACTTTACCATTTCCCAAGCACCTGTGGCCTGGTTTCCAAGGGTCCTTGCAGCTAAAACAGAGTTTCTTCCTACGCAATTCATTCCGAACCTCATCATCCATCCTGTCCTTCTTAGGCCATTCTTTTTGGAAAGGTTTCTTATCTTTTTATTTTTTTGATGGAAATCCCTTTGATTGAAATTTACTCTTAGGTGTAGAAGACTCCATATCTCTTGCCCTTTTAATAGCATCCTGTAGAGTAGGAGGATTAAATGCCTTAATCCAACCTCTCAAAGGGTCTGAAAGCCCATCTATGAACAATACAATCAACCTTTGCTCAGAGATGTCCGTCACTAACACTGATAGTCTCTGGAAATCAGCAATGTAAGTATCCACTGAACCCCACTGTTTTAGATGTGCCAATTCTTTGAAGTGTAGTTCTGGATCCTTCTTGTCAAATCGGTCAATAAGGCTATTTGTAAATTCTGCATAAGAATCAATCTGGCTATGTTCAAGCGTAACCAAACTATGGTGCTAACACTCATGAGCAATCCCATCAAGGTGTTAAGCAGCATACTTAATGGCCTCATCTTCCGGCATGACATTCAGTTGAAAATATGTTTCCATCTTCTGCACCCATGATCTAGCTGAAGTCTTGCTTGAACCGTCATAGTAAGGAATGGACAACTTCCCCACTGTCCTTTGCAACTCCTGATTATACTGTCTACCTCTCCTGTGTGGTTGTTAGTCTCATCCTCATGTCCACAATCTCGGAAGGACATTCCGGCTTGGAATTCCGCACTAGCATTGGTCCACTCCTGTAAAAACTTATCCTGCATCTCATCTACTATAGGTTCCACTTCATCCTGCGGAGGGTTCCTAGGAGGAAAGTTAGGCATCAAGGGCCTAGTGCTTGCTGTCCTTTCATTCTAATTCCGGTTTACAGCCCTGTTATTCACTGAGGCTTCGCCATTTCCATTGTTTCTTTGATTCTCTTGTCGCCCATTATTGTTATTTTGGTTGTTCCCACCATTTGGCTGAGTGTTGTTATTATTATTTGCCATCATAACAACCATCAACTGATTGAGGGTTTGCTGCAACTCTCGCTGACCCTTAGCCAAATCATTAAACATTTCCTGGGTACTCGGTTCCTGTGGAACCCTATCACCTATATTTACCTCTTCTTCTGAATCTGCGCTGAGAGCACCTCTTCCCCTTGGTCCTCTTCTCCTGTATGTGATATATCCCCTGTTCTCTGGATTCATTAATTATTTTGACTCTTTCGAAAACCCAACAGGCTGGCAGGCTCGAAGCTCTGATACCACTGTAATAGCCTGGACAATTTATTAAGCAATTTTTTTTTTCTCGATTTTATGGATGGATTGTGTGCAGACCCAACATCAACAGTTCATTGTCTTGACACCCTTAATACTGCTATAGATATATTTCCCAGCTTTCACAATAACCAGAGTTGTGCTCAACCATATTCAAATATATTGATGATAGTTGCAAGTTTCACATACTTATAATGTGCAGATAATTATGTGAAAAAGAACCGAATTCATTAATGCTAAATATTATATATATATATTTTTTATCATTCATTCAATGCCAACAATAAACAATATTTCTGACCTGTTACATTCCAGATGTTGGACAGCTAGTACAAGGAGGCCGAGCATATAGAAAATGGCGGCGATATGGAAAGCCGCGGTCACCCAAGGTTCCGCGCGGCTAGTATGAATACCGGTCGACCAAGGAAGACTCCACTATCCAAGTCGGCGGTGGTCGGTATAAAGCAGGTCGAGCAAATGAAATCGGCGGTGTATGATACAAGTCCTCCACGTCACCTTCAATTTCCACGGCGCCCAGAATATAGTTCGATGTAGGCTTAGGTTATATCTGATCGACCCTGCAGAAAACGCCCTCCAACAATGGTAGATTTTCCTGTGAATGCTCGCTGAGAAACCTGGGTGATTTCTCCAACTGACCAACTAGGGCAGAATCTTACACTGCCGAAACTGGTTCTCCCACGGGGTTTCGTCCGAGGGTTTGATTTTCGAAGAAGCTCTCCAAAAATTCCAATAAGAGAAAATAACATAAGCATAACCTCAAAATGAATTCCTTTTTTCCCTTATATCTCCTTTTTCCCGCTCTTTAATTTAATTTCACTTTATTAAAATATATCATTGAGCTCCACATTTAAATGAATTAAATAATATTTCCGTCAAAAGTCAAAAACGGAGAATATTAAAATAATTAATTTAAAAATAATTCCCTTTCACCCAAATTAGCTTACGGGAATTAAATAAGCTAACGGTTCCTGGTTACACATCGGAAGGGGACATGACAGTCCTCCCTTCCCAGAATTGCTTGCCCTCAAGCAATTGCAGGTTAGGATGCTGCAAAATCTGATCACCCTCCCAAGTGGCATCCTCGATCGGTAGATCTCTCCATCGAACAAGATACTCCCTGATGACTCTGTTCCTCAACTTTCTCTCTCTGACATCCAGTATCTCATGTGGCACTAAAACCAACCTGCCCTCCTCATCCAATGGTGGAAGCTCTGTAGAAGAAATAACCTGCTGCCCCAGTGCCTTTTTGAGGCACGAAACATGGAAAACATTATGTATCTTGCTACTATCCGGCAGCTCCAACTCATAGGCAACCTCTCCCACTCTCCGAACAATCCTGTAAGGGCCATAAAAACGGGGTTTCAGCTTCTCTGCTCCGCTCTTCTTCAATGAAGACTGTCTGTATGGTTGCAGCCGTAAGAAAACTAAGTCCCCAACCTCGAAACTCCGCTCAATCCTGTGCCTGTCAGCATAAATCTTCTGCTGGTTCTGTGCGCTCTGCAAATTCTCCTTAAGAGTCCTGAGAATATCCTGACTCTCCTGGATCCAATCCTTAGCTTTGGGGGCTCTACTATCGCCAAAAGCTAAGTCTAGAAATGTGGGAGCATCGTAACCATACAATGCCCTGAATGGTGTCATACCAATCGACATATGATAGGTGGTGTTGTAGCAGTGCTCACCCATATGCAACCACCTAATCCAAGCCTTCTGCTGCCCCGCCACATAGTTCCTCAGATATCCCTCAACCCATTTGTTGACAATCTCTGTCTGTCCATCCGTCTGAGGGTGGTAACTGGTGCTAGGAGTCAATTCTGTGCCAGCTAATCTGAAGAGCTCCTGCCAAAATGCACTGAGGAAACGACTATCTCTGTCACTGACGATAGTCTTAGGTAACCCATGGAGTCTAAACACCTCTCTGAAAAATAAATCTGCAACCTGAGGTGCCTTATACTCCGAGGAGATGGCGAAAAAGTGGGCAAACTTAGTCAATCGATCCACAACTACAAAAATGCAATCTCTGCCCTGTACCTTGGGTAGACCGGTTATGAAATCCATAGATATACTCTCCCATTTCTGCTCCGGAATAGGCAACGGCTGAAGCAACCCAGCAGGGAAAGTATGCTCTGACTTGTTCTGCTGACAAGTCATGCACTCCCTCACATGCCGCAAGACATCATCCTTGAGGCCCTTCCAAGAGAACCTCTCCCTAACCTGTCTGTAAGTTTTGAAATAACCAGGATGTCCTGCAAGGGGTGTGTCATGGATAGCTCGTAAAATCTTCTCTTTGAGTTTTGACCTGGGAACCAAGAAGATTCTGTCCTTGTAGTAGATTATGTCATCTATCACCCTATACCTGTCATCCTGCACCTTACCATCCATTACCTTACTGGCAAAAGTGTTCTTGGAATACTCAACTAACAAGTGAGCCTTCCAATCCGCTGAAATTTCTGCCAAGGAAAGTGTTGCAGGTCTCCTGGATAAGGCATCGACAACAACGTTCTTCTTACCCTTAACATACTCAATGTCAAAATCGTAGGCCTGAATTTTGCTGACCCACTTTTGTTGCCGTTCATTCAAATCCTTCTGTTCCAGGAAGTACTTCAAACTGTTATGGTCCGTCCTGACCACAAATCTTCCACCTACCAAATACTGTCTAAACTTCGCCAACGCATGCATGATGGCGAGCATCTCCTTGTCGTAGATGGAATACAACCTCTCTGCATCCCTGAGCTTTCGGCTCTCATAGGCAATGGGGTGCCTATCCTGCATAATCACTGCTCCTATCCCCTCGCCTGAAGCATCACACTCCAACACAAATGGACGAGTGAAATCGGGAAGAGCCAATACTGGACAAGAGCTCATCACCTCCTTAAGCCTGTCAAATGCCCGCTGAGCCTCATCTGTCCATCTGAAAGCCCCTTTCTTTGTGAGATCTGTCAAGGGTGCACCTAACTTAGAAAAGCCCTTTACAAACCTCCTGTAATAGCTGCATAACCCAAAGAAACCTCGCAGCTCCGTAAGAGTCCTCGGAGGTGGCCAATCAAGTATTGCTTGTATCTTCTCTTGATGCACCTGCACACCCTTAGCACTGATGACGTGCCCCAAATAGAGGATCTCTGTCAACCCGAATTCGCATTTAGAAGCTTTTGCATACAAGGACTGTGCTTCCATAATGCCAAGAATCTCATCAATATGTTTCAGATGCTCCTCCCAAGTTCTGCTATAGATTAGTATATCATCAAAGAACACTAGCAAGAATTTCCTCAACTGCTTGTTGAATATGTGGTTCATGCATGACTGGAAGGTCGCGGGAGCATTGGTCAGCCCAAATGGCATAACCAGAAACTCATAGTGTCCATAGTGACACCTGAAAGTTGTCTTATGAATATCCTGTTCCCGCACTCTGATTTGATGATACCCAGATCGAAGATCAATCTTCGAGAAATAAACTGCACCGTGCAACTCATCTAACAGCTCATCGATCCTGGGGATTGGGTATCTGTTCTTAATTGTTTTCTTATTTAGTGCACGATAATCTATGCACATTCTCATTGTCCCGTCCTTCTTTACCAGCACAACAGAAGAAGCAAAGGGACTCGAGTTGGGTCTAATATGCCCCATGTCCAATAATTCCTTGATAGCCTTTTCTATCTCTTCCTTAAACTTCTTGGGGTGTCTGTATGGGGTCGTGATGACGGGCTTGGAGCCCTCCTCCAACTCAATAGTATGCTCAAAGCCTCTATCAGGTGGTCTCCCTGGCGGAATCTCACTGAAAACCTTACCGTGCTTATCCAACACAGCCTGTATATCCACTGAATACTGCGTACTGCTGTCCACCTGTGCCTTAGAAGAAATTAGGCATTCGGCTGCCCAAGCAATATCACCATGACGGAAAATACTTTCCATCCTCTTCGCTGAAACGATCCTGGGAGCACCATTTGACATCCCCCTCAAAACTACCTTCTTCCCATCACTCCTGAACTTGAGTTCCATGGTCTGAAAGTTCTGAGAATACTTACCAAGGGAATGTAGCCACTGTATGCCAAGAATGGCATTAGTATCACCCAAATCCACAACATAGAAATCATCAGTGACAGTGTAATTACCTAAGGTAATATTAAGCTGCGGAATACGCTGGGTACAAGTCATATGAAACCCATCTGCCACCATAACATTAAAGCCCTCAAATGGCTCTGTCTGTAGACCCCTCTTAGCAACTAGTGCTGAGTCTATGAAATTGTGGGTTGCCCCACTATCAACTAACACAGTTACCCGCTGCCCCTGAAGGACTCCACGGACCCTGAATGAGTTAAATCTGGGTGTACCTGAAAGTGTAGCAATGGCACCACCCTTCACCTCCTTAGGTGCATGCTCCTCATCCCTGTCCTGCTCATCCTCGGAATCACTGTGTTCGCTGCCCTGTTTGTGCTCATACTGCTCCTCATCCTCACTATCAGATTGCACCTCAATGTAATGGACCTTACCTTTTCCCAAGCACCTGTGACCTGGTTCCCAAGGTTCCTTGCAGCTGAAACAGAGTTTCTTCCTACGCAATTCATTCCGAACCTCATCATCCATCTTGTCCTTCTTAGGCCACTCTTTCTGGAAAGGTTTCTTATCTTTTTCTTTTTTAGATGGAAATCCCTTTGATTGAAATTTACTCTTAGGTGTAGAAGACTCCATATCTCTTGCCCTTTTAATAGCATCCTGTAGAGTAGGAGGATTGAATGCCTTAATCCAACCTCTCAAAGGGTCTGAAAGCCCATCTATGAACAATACAATCAACCTGTGCTCAGAGATGTCTGTCACTAACACTGATAGTCTCTGGAAATCAGCAATGTAAGTATCCACTGAACCCCACTGTTTTAGCTGTGCCAATTCTTTGAAGTGTAGTTCTGGATCCTTCTTGTCAAATCGGTCAATAAGCCTATTTGTAAATTCTGCATAAGAATCAATCTGGCTATGTCCAAGCGTAACCAAACCATGGTGCCACCACTCGTGAGCAATCCCATCAAGGTGTAAAGCGGCATACTTAATGGCCTCATCTTCCGGCATGGCATTCAGTTGAAAATATGTATCCATCTTCTGCACCCATGATCTAGCTGAAGTCTTGCCTGAACCGTCATAGTAAGGAATGGACAACTTCCCCACTCTCCTCTGCAACTCCTGATTATATTGTCTACCTCTCCTGTGTGGTTGTTGTCTCATCCTCATGTCCACATAATCTCGGAAGGACATTCCGGCTTGGAATTCCGCACTAGCATTGGTCCACTCGTAGACAACAGTTCTAAGCAAGACAAATCCTAGAACTGGCTGGAATAATGTTGTCCACCAATTTTGATTGTACATAGCAATTTTGGAATGTATATGTTGCATTTGATTTTGTAAAATCAGCCAATGAAAAGGAAGGCTTGATTGTAAACGTACAGGACACTAGATGACAAAATTAGCCGTCATTTTCTAATGGGCTAACTAGTGTGTTAGACGTCTAGTTAGACGTCCATGGTTAGACGTCTAGTTGTTAGACGTCCAGGATTAGTTAGCGTCTAAAATATGTTAAGGCAAGACGGTTGGGGTAGTTGAGAGCGAAGTAGTTGCAGTAACTACTTCGCCTCCCTATTTATACCCCCCTCTTCAAACATTGTGGATATCATCATGATCAACATTTTGCTACGAATGCCAATGCTCTTGTACGGAAGTTCTGTTCTGTGTATGGTGATGTTGTGAGTTTATGAGATTGCAGGTTGTATTGCACTGACTTGTGAGTTGCAGGTTTCCATCTTGATAAAGCATTGCAGGTTGATTGTTGCAGCAAGGACGAGATCGAGTGATGTTTATTGCAGGTACAAGGAGTAGATAAAGGAAAACTGTAGACGTCTAGCCCTTGACGTCTGGGCAGCCGTCAGACGGCTAGCCGTCTAACCCAACTGCCTTGACGTCTAGTCCTGGCCAGTAGCCGTCCGAAACCAAGCAAGACATTAGACGTCTAACCCACCTGTATGACGTCAGGCCTCTGTGACGTCAAGTCACTTGTGACGTCTAGTTGCTTGTGACGTCTAGCCAACTTGTGACGTCTAGTTGCTTATGACGTCTACCCACCCTGTGACGTCTAGCTGACCTGCGTGACGTCAAGCCCCTGTGACGTCTAGTCTTAGACGTCTATCCACTACATCTAGACATTTGATCCTTTGACGTCCATAACCAGTCTATAGGAGTATACATTGTATAAGCTTGAAACCTGACTGTCCTGATTGTCATCACCCCTATCCCGGGAATGTACTCACCACTGTCTACATTTGGCGTCGTTGCCTAATTAAACTCGGAGTCTAGAGACGCAAGTGATAGGAAGAATAGGTGAATGACTGACTACAGGTTACAAAGAAATCAAATACCGGTACGAAGAAGTGCACGACTGGCGAACTTAAGAACACACGAGGCAACAACAGTCTCTCATCCGAAAGTGGAGAGAGTCTGGAACCTTGAAGACAAAGAGAATCCAAGTATTGAAACATTGTTGGTGACTGCAGAAAATGAAGAATGAGTAGCTGAGGAAGTGCCCATCATTGAAAACTGGACGGTAACACCAGAACCAGCGGGAGAGGGTTTGCCAGAGGATACTGAAGGAGAGAACCTTGTATTAGGGCAACCACGCGAGGGTTCGTGGGTAGGAAGATCGGAGCCACGTTTGGTGTATTTGTGAAGGAGGTCGCGGAGTAGAGATCAATTGGAGTTGGGCAGAAGGCTATTTGGGTACAATTTTGCACCATCAACAACAGATAGACAACCTAATCGAACTCCACAACCACCTACACCAGGGAGTCCGACCAATAGAACAAATACAATGGCGAATCCCGCCAATAGAACAGTACAACAAAAGTGTCCACCTTTTTCAGGTGAAGGGAAGGAGGATCCGTCACGACATGTGGGAACTTGCATTACCATTTGGGGAGCAAATGGGGTCACACAAGACACACAATGGTTGCAACTATTCCCAGCCACATTGAGAGGCATGGCGATAGACTGGTACTTGAAGAGACAAAGTACGCAAGCATTTACACAATGGGAAGACTTGAAGAATGCATTCATAGAAGAATTCCGACCACTCAGAGATGACACCAATATCATCACGAAAATTTGTGTCACCAAACAAAAACCAGACGAGGATGTCAAGAATTACAATAGAAGATTGAAGCAGCTGACAGATAAAATGGAGATGACATCGGTTGATGGCATGGTAAAGCGGTGGTTTTTGGATGGTCTACTACCAAAATTTAAGAAGAAGATGAAGGCAGTACCATCCTCAACATATGCAGAAGCACTGGAAAAAGCGAAAAACTTTGAAAGTGAAGGTAAACAAACGACCGCAGGGATTGGAGGATATCTAAAGCATAACGAAGATTTAGACAGTGATGCGGATGATAAAGTTCAGAGCACAATTCACACCTTCCGGAGAGAATTTTACAAGATTCTAAAGGAAGTGAAAGGAGAAGGCCGCAAGGATCGGAAAGAGATTTGGTGCTAAGACTGCAAGGCAGAAGGACATTCAAATGTAAACTGTCCAAAGAACGCATACTGTAACATATGTGAGATAGCGGGACATCCTGTAGCCGATTGTCCATTCAACCTGAAAAGCAAGAGGCATTAGACATTGGCTATACAACAGGAGGAGCAGCCAAATACGCCAAGGAATGGACAAGGAGCCACTAGTGGAGGATATAGGAATAGTTGCCGAGGAGGAAGACAAGGAGGCCAGAGTCGACTGCAATACGACTCTGAGGGTCGACCAATTATTCAATGTCGGAATTGTCAGGAATGGGGCCACTTTGCGAAAAATTGCTCCAAACCTCAGAATGCAGGAAATAACAGTGGTAATAACACCACTCAAATGTGTAAATGGTGTGGTCCAGGAAACCACAAGGAGGCCAATTGCCCCAACAAAGCAAGTATGAGTGGCACTCAGAATATCAATCTTGTTGGTATTGGAGAAGTGACGGAAATAGACAACGAAGTTTTGGCGGTAACGCGAGCACAAACCAAGAAGACTGAGCAGTGCCCAAATCCTGCCAAGGAGAAAGAGCGATGGCAGGAAGCCCAAGAGTTAATTAAAACAGAACTAGCAAAGGAGAAGAAAGATCAACTAGTTCTGGAGAAAGTATTGAAGAGACCGGAGATCACCAAGAAGGCATCAGTAGAAGGCTTGGTAACAGAGGTACTAAACACGAAGGTGGAAATGAAGGTAGCCAACCTGTTTAGTATAGTACCTGAGTTGTATGCTACGATCGGGGAAGCCATCAAGAGGAAGGATGAAACTCGACAGGTAGCAACCATCAAGCACGGACAATTCATCGATCCTACAATCTTGATGATTGAAGCCGGGAGGAGGCCAGCTATAGTCCAGATGGAGGTGTTGGACCATAGGCTGAATCAGGTGATTGTGGATGGAGGATCGAGTGTGAATGTAATGCTAGAGAAGACATGGCGGATTATTGGGCAACCCGCCTTATGATCTCCAAATTTCAAACTATATGGCACTGATCAATATGGCATTGAAACACTAGGCGTCTTAATGACTTAGAAAGTACGCATAGCAAAACATGATTTCATCCTGGATTTTGTTGTCATTGCTATGCAGAAACCCGCATATGATGCATTGTTAGGACGAGGATGGTTGAGAACTGCAAAAGTCAACCATAATTGGGAGAAGGAACGTCTATCTTTCAAACAAGGACAACACAAGTATATAATCAATCTGAAGAATCAAACAGTGAGTGAAGATATAGCAACTTCAGATGATTCAGAATCCTCTTCAGTCGATGGTGAAACAGGGTACGAACCAGATGAGGAAGGAGTGCTGCACCTTGAAGACTGCACGGAGGATGAGTATGACCAAGACAAAGGTCTACTACATTGGCAGTTGGAAGACTACGAGATATTTTCTCCCCAATGTTTTTGCATAGATGCGGGAAAGGAGATTCAAATGGATGAGATACAAGAACCTGAAAAGGGAACTAGCAATAGAAGACAAACATCAACAGAGAAGGACAAGGAAAGGGAGAAGTGGACATTTCCCAAGAATTTTGCAGAATTCATGATGGGGGAGGCAGTCATTGAAGATAAACCAGCCCACCCCATCGCTGCACTAAAAGCAGCAAATGAACCTGAGTCAATCAAATATGAAGGTCCTAAAATGATTCAGGTAAACTTAGGAGAAAATGGCGAGGAAAAGATGATCAAATGTGGAGACGATTGGGATCCAGTCCTGAAAGCAGCAAGTCCTGAAATCAGCAACATTCAAAATTTTTCTGGACTATAAGGATGTGTTTGCATGGACATATAAAGACTTGAAGGGAGTTCCACCGGAACTCTGCGTACATAAGATTCCTCTGATCGAAGGTGCGCAACCAGTGAGAAGGCGACCTTACAGAATGAATCCCAAATACGCAGCACGGGTGAACGCCGAAATTGAGAAAATGTTGGATGCAGGCATTATCTTCAAGGTTACGACAAGTGAATGGGTGTCGCCGATTGTGATTACCCTAAAGAGAGAAGTAGATAAAATCCGAATTTGTGTGGATTTTAGAAGTTTAAATGCCGTAACCGTAAAAGATCCCTTCCCGATCCCTTTCACATACTCCATACTGGAAGAAGTAGCCGGGCATGAGATATATTCATTCTTGGATGGATTCTTTGGCTACAATCAGATCAACATCGCGGAGGAAGATAAGTTGAAGACCACCTTTGTTGTGGAAAATGGGATATATGCTTATAACCGCATGCTCTTTGGATTGTGTAATGCACCAGCTACCTTCCAAAGGATTATTTTATACATTTTTGACAAGATGTCCACAAGGAACTTCAAAGCCTTCCTAGATGATTGGTCATTGTATGGCAGGACACAAGAACATTTAAAGGCCCTAGAAGAATGTATGGGGTTGTGCAGGAAAGCACAAATATCATTGAACCCAAATAAATGTGTCCTATTGGTGCCATACGGAAAGCTGCTAGGGCACATTGTGTGCCAAGAGGGTTTGAAACCCGACTCGGATAAGATAAGGGTAATATTGCTAATGGAGGAGCCACATGATGTGAGCTCGATAAAAACCTTTTTGGGAACAGTCGGATATTACAGGAGATTTATCCGAAACTATGCGCTGACATCTCACCCATTAGACGCGCTTACACGTAAGGGTGTTCCGTTCAAATGGACAGAGGAGCACCAGGGAGCGTTTGAGGGATTGAAAGGGCACTTGGTAAAAGCACCTATCCTAGTTTACCCAGACTGGGAGAAAGAATTCCATGTGCATGTGGATGCCTCAAACTTTGCCATTGGATGTGCATTGGCACAAGAAGGCCAATTCGGGCTAGATCAGCCCATATACTTTGCAAGTCGGCTATTGTCTAGAGCCGAGAAGAATTACAACACAATAGAGCGAGAAGCACTGGGAATGGTGTATGTGGTGCAGAAGTATAGACACTATTTACTAGCTAATCCCTTTGCTTTCTATGTAGATCATCAGGCCCTATTGTACTTGATCAATAAACCAACAATCTATGGATGAGTGAGTCGATGGCTCGTCACCCTGTAGGAATTTGTGTTTAGAGTGGTAGTAAGACCAGGGAAGAAACACGTAATAGCGGACCAATTGTCAAGGATTCGCTCCGGAGAACCTACAGAGGGAGGAATACCAGATGAATTCCCTGATGCCCAGTTGTTTATGATTAGTGCAATACCAGGATGGTACAAGCACATAGGGGAATACTTATCGACAAGAGAGCTGCCAAAGGAGCTAACGACATCCGAACGGAGAAAGGTGATTACGAAATCAGCACCCTTCACCTTGATTGCAAGATTGCTCTACAAGATGGGGGAAGACCACATATTGAGAAGATGCATAATGGAGGATGAAGTACAACAAACCCTGAAAGAGACACATGAGGGATTGGCAGGAGGACACATGGGACCAGATGCGACAACCAGGAAAGTACTGTTGGCAAGTCTATGGTGGCCCACCCTCTTTCATGATGCAAAGAATTTTGTGACAACATGTGATACGTGTCAAAGAACAGGGAAACCATTGAAAAGAGACTTCATGCCATTACATCCATCATAGCCTCAGGAACTCTTTGAGAGGTGGGGACTGGATTTTGTAGGTCCTTTAAAAACAAGTCGAAGGAGGAAATGTCGATATATCATAGTTGCCACAAAATACCTCACAAAATGGGTAGAAGCAAGAGTTTTACCGGACAACTCGGCAAAAATTATGGTTCGCTTTTTGTACGAATAGGTGATTACAAGGTCAGGGATACCTCTCCAACTAACAAGCGACAGAGGATGCAATTGTGTGAATGCCATGATTCAAAATTTGACGATAGAATTCAGGATTTTTCATTCCTTGTCGAGTCCATACTATCCCAAAGCAAATGGACAAGCATAAGCGACAAATAAAGTCTTGGTTTCAATAATGTATAAGATATGCGGTGTGGAACACCGTGCCCCGAGGTGATAAATGGTTCCAAGTTGAAGGTATACAAACCACATGTTCAGGTAAATATGATCAACCTAGAACAATCAGGAACTTCCGAAACAAGGACAGATCCAGGAATACAATCCCAGGAAACTGACGAGCAGAGTAGTGTTGTTCGAAGGGAGGAAACACATAACCTGGATTGGTTATTTGGAACCGATGGAGAAGAAGAGCAACAAAGATTGCAACAGCAGGTCCGGAATCCAAATAACAATGAGGGAGACCGACTCCAGACTCTGACGGAGGTCGCTCTACAAGAAGTTTTGGAAGAAGAAGAAGAACAAGAAGAAGATGAAGAAGAGGGAGCTAGACTTCTGCAACGAATGCGATTAGAGACCCAAAGGTTGCAAGAAGAATATGAAACTCTAAGACAATACAATAATCAGCTGCGGGAACAGGTGATTCAGGAATTGGACACAATCATGCAACGAGTGAATGAAAGACATGAAGCACGTCAAGCGGAATGGGCAGAATTAGAACAGGGGGAATTAAGAGGAAGTGCAACAGGCAACTCTTCAGAAAGCAGTTTATTTTCCTTGGAGGAAGAACAGGAAGATACTATAAGCCCAGTGGAAAATAGAAGAGGAAAAGCAATAACAACAGGTGCACATTCTAGGAGTTCTTCTTCAGCCACATTAAAAATCGTGCTTAATTCAAAAGAGTCCTCAAGCTCAAAGTCTGTGAACCATCAAGAGATGAGAGAATCTCCAGAAATACCCAGGATATGGGAAGCAGGACAAAGCTTGACTGCCAAACATCAAATAAGCAGGGAGGAAATGGCAGCCATTATATGGAAGGATATCGAGATGGTACCAGAAAAACCAAAGACCGGAAGTTGGTGGGAAGAATCAAGTAGTGACAAAAACCTACCTCAGATTCCTGATATACCATATGCCAGTCCTAACCCAGATCGTAGGAGATAGAGGGATGAAGATCACAGTCGACAAGCAGGTGTCAGATTTATAGAAACTGCACACATAATCGAAGATGATGCTTCACTGAGTCCACAAGACGAGTACAACGGAGGATTGAATGAGGACATGATGCCAAAAGTACCACCACCTCGTGCATGGAGAACACCATATGTTGGAGCCATGAGACGTCCAACTGAACGGGAAGAGGTAGCCAGGTATCGAATGGCTGCACTTGACTTACGACAACATAGAAGGGAAGTAAGAAGATTGCAGCAACGGGTTCAAGAAACCTCAGAATGGCCAATGAACACGGCAGGAGAAGGGAATGACTCCAGCACTGATTCAGTCTTTTCAGAAGAGTATCAGGAAAACTTAACTCATTGTGCCATGCAACGACACTTTGAGGAAAGTAGATGGAGATGAAGACTGATAAGGGCCGATAGGAGACTGAGGATCTTGCACCAACTAACACCTGCGCATTTACACCATCCACCAAAAACAAGAGCACAACTGATAAACGAAGCCCGTAGCAGAGATAACTTAGGTACTCTCGGAAGACCGCCAGGAATTCCGAGAGCACCTGACCAAGGGAGGAGCGTGGTTGACCTCCATCCCGGTAGCTCGAGAGGAAGAAATTCCCCTCCGGCTACCAATAGGTCGATTGGTTCTCAGTTTGGACCGCAAGGGCCATCTGAGAACTTAGTCCAAGCCAACCCATCACTACGTGCTCTTGAGAATAGACCAATAGGTCCATCTCAACGAGCTCGTAGGAACCGAAGACGTCGTCAGGAACGATCGAGGGACCAACCGAATCTCGGGCAGCTGGGAGTTCGACAACCCAACACTAGGGAGATTCGATCGGAAGGAGGCCGAGGACGCGGTAACCAGGTCCGCGGAAGAGGAAATTGGGACAAAAATCCCAATCTAGAACAAAGGGATCAAGAGAGGGCAGTTGCAGGTAATGACAGAGGCCAAGGAAGAGGCCCAAGAGTAAGACGACTCCACCAAAACAAAGGACACCGGAGACAACAACAGCCCAATCAAAATGAACTTGATCAACAGGCGCAAGAAGGGGAGAGGTTTCACTACTTGGATGATTGCATAATAATCCGACGAAATGATGGAAGTACGGAACGAATTCCACTGGTGCCCGCCCATCCAGGAAATGACATCACACGCCCAAATATGACCAGTAGACACCTGGAGGATGTAGAAGAACACCTGGATAACAATAGCGCTAACCTAGAAGGGATAGAACAAACTCGTCTGGCAGCAGAAAGAAATCAGCAAGCCACTAATAATGTCAGGCTGATGGGCCAGTACCCACCAGCCCCGTGAGCCGGAAACACAACATTAGCCGGAAGAAGCAGAACGGCCAGATTGGCGTATTATACCAAGAAATATGAGAAGACGCCAGCACAGCCACGCCCGAAAACTCCCCCAAGACGAAATAATCGCCGGAGACGTCAGCCGACGGAGGAAATAAACAGTGCCAGCGATGATGACTTCAGCAGTTTCGGAGAAAATAGCCGTCATCATTGAAGTGAGACGTCAGATGCATGGGAACTGCGTATTGGCTTGGCCATACGGTTCACCCGTCGACGTTGAGAGAAGACGTCACATGCAATTTTGAAAAAAATAAATAAAAATAAAATAAAAAGAAGAAAAAGTCAAAAAGAAAATAGAAAAGTCAAAAATAAAAGAAAAAGACAAAAAGAGAATAAGACAAAAGAGGAAAAAGACAAAAAGCTAACTTAGACGTCTAGAAAATCCGACGTGGCGCGCATGCAAGAAATTAGTTGCGATGTGGCGGTTGCATAACGGTTTTAGGGTTGGCAACTATAAGGAGGAACTGCTCGCCATGTGTGCTGGGGGTATTGCTTGGGGCGGACGTTGAAAACGTCGATGCAATTTTGAAAAAATAAATAAAAATAAAATAAAAAGAAAATAGAAAAGTCAAAAATAAAAGAAAAAGACAAAAAGAGAATAAGGCAAAAGAGGAAAAAGACAAAAAGCTAACTTAGACATCTACAAAATCCGACGTGGCGCACATGCAAGAAATTAGTTGCGATGTGGCGGTTGCATAACGGTTTTAGGGTTGGCAGCGCAACTATAAAAGGAGGAGACGCCATCCATTTGGCACATCACTTTCATGTGCAGGAAAGAAGAGGAGAAAGGCGAAGCGCTAGAACAACAGTGGAGAACGGCTCGACGCGCACCATTTTTGCTTAGCAAGACGGGGGATGGACGCCATAAGTCGTCAATGACCTGGCTGTCATTTTCTCCGTGACATTCAAGTCAGATTTTTCAGTGCAATTGCTAGGGCAGATCTCCGAATCGGAAGCGCACAGGCTAGGGTGCAAAGGGCGTATGAAGTGCAGAAGACGTCAAGCACGCAGGTAACGTCCAGGGTAGACACACGACGTCTAGAAGACAGAGTAGACGTCTAGACGGCGTAGAAGATGTCTAGGCAAGGACGAGAGATGTCTAGGGTAGAAGACGTCTAGGTCAGAAGAGGGAAGACGTCAGATCAGAAGTACTAGCCGTATAAGAAGGGACATACATCAAGCATAGGAGGAAGACGTCTGTCGACAGGAGATGTCTGGTAGAAACAACAGGTGGCTACAGCAGAAGTGACGTCTAGTGCAGGGTTGATTCGACGTCTGAAAGGATTGGACGAGTGTAGAACTAGGAGGGAAATTGACAAAGATGGCACACCAGAAATCCGGAAAAACTTCAGTCCGAACTGAGCCCGAACCTGAATCAGTGGTAGCCAAAAGATTACGGCACCAACAGGAAGTTGAAATGCGGGGACAGATCAAAAGTCCAGAAGGAGGACAGGTTCGGAGCCGAAGAGAAGCAGCAGAGGTGGCTACCCGTAAAAATAAGGAGATCCATCAAAGTGGCAAAGTGCCCATACCATTGGAGGAAATCACCTGGTTGTGCCCAACAGGAGACTATTGTCGTCAATGGTGGGCAGAGGCACCAGCCAACCACCCAGTACGGGCAAAGCTCAAAGATGCAGGAGTGCACTTCATCTTACAGGCTCCTAATTTCGAGAAAGAGTTCTTCAAAGAATATCTGCTGCAGATGGTGGAGACGTACGATGAAGGGAGGCACAACAGTTTTGTAGAAATAGGGGATACAACACTAGTGGTTGATTTCTCTCCCGGAGTTTTTCAGCGTACATTTGGACTTCCACGAAAGGGCACAGCGGTGATGAATGAGAGAGTGGATCCGAAAAAGACACCTGAATTAATCATGAGCGTCACCAAACTGAAGAGAGAAGATGTGGACGCTATGTTAAGTGTTCATGGTGGAAGAGGAATAAAACAGGCACAACTGCGAAATGAAGGATTGGAGGTAATTATGAATGTCATCATGGCGAGGTTGTCAAGAGAACAACGCAGTACAGACTTGCCCATATGGCTGATTCCATACCTACAAGGGATAGCACAGGGTGTACAATATGATTGGGCAACGCACTTGTCAACGCGTATACAAACTTTTTTGATGAGGACTACAAAGAATTTTTTTATGGCTTTCCATGCCATTGGGTTGCTTTTGGATGCAGTAAGAAGAGCAGGAGTCTCGATCCCGGACTTTGATCCCCCCAGACACCTACCAGATCTAGCACCATCTATCTGCAGGTGGATGGATGCCCAACCAACAAAGAAGATGATGCCAGTGAAGAAGGCTCGAGTCAAGCATATTTCACATAAACCGCGTCAGAAGAAGCTGGTGGCCGTGCTAGAAGGGGAGGATAGCACAGTGGCACAAGTTAGGGAGGAAAAATCACAAAAACAGAAGGATGCCCAATCTCCAGAAGAGCCCAAATGAAAGAAGAAGAAAGGGCGATTTGACGAGCCACCCCCAGTATTCTCTCAGGAGGCACTACAAAAAATTGCACAGAATCTGGAGGCAGCTCGTGCTCGGGAGCAACAACAGGCAATACAACAAGAGGAAGTGGATTTTGCCATACCTCCAGCTCTTCATGATTAGGCAGTCGGAACCAGTTCGGCTAAACAATTTGGACCTAATGAGTACCTGGCTGAGGCTGAATTTATGGCCCGCGCAGGTTCACCAGAACTGACTGGGGTATCTTTGGTGAGGCCAACTTCACTATCGGCTACTTTGAGTACATTTTCAATAGATGACATGTTTGCCGCAGTAGTTAGGGAATCAGCCGCCACAGGTATTTTGGAAATAAGCAGTAACCCTGGGGTAGAGGAGGGCCTACCACCACCGGTTATAGGACAGTTGACACTTGAGGTAGAAAGGCCTATTTTGGAGAAAATAACGGTGGAGATCCCTACGAGTGAAGGGAAACAACCCACACAAATAATAGATTTGGAAAAGATGGAGGAATAGGAAGGGCAGAACAACCAGATTCCAGTACAGTCTGGAGCAATAGACAGACCACCTGTTCACCGAGCGGAGAAAGGGAAAGAAATTGTACAAGAGGAAGAACAGAAGGACACTTGGTCCAAGGATTTCCTTGTCCGAGTGCCCAATCTCATGGACCTCTCAGATAAGATGGACGAGCAAGTGACAACATGCTTTGAAAAGTTGGGAGAGATCATGGACAATTTTCGCTTGTAGTTCAATATTGCATGTATGGGTCAATTGAAAAAGTGGCAAGGTATGATAGAGGAGGAACTAGACCAATTGGTTAAGTGGGCGGCATAGGGTCCGTGGCAGAAGGACATCTCAAGCATTTATGCGAGACAACCATGGTCACTACCCATTGCCCAGTTGCAAACGATGGAAGGCATTAAGAAGTTGCCAGACAAGACACCAAGCCTCTATCTGGAGACAACGCATGTATATATCTGTGGCCACGGTAATAACCCTCCTCAGCATCCTGTGGAACACGACACACAAGTGGAAGTGGTGCCAAAATTACTGTCAATATACACAGTTAAATTTCCTTGCACACTTGTTGACCTGGTTAGGAGAAGGGATCAAGCATTTACATTCAGCAAAACAGGCAGTGGATAAAGCCGTGGAGGACAAGGATCGCCTTCTAGAGCAAGGAATGCAACGAATGGATGCAGTTCAACAGGAAATGAAAGGACTGGAACAGACAATACAGGAATTGGATACCTAGCTGAAAGAAAAAGAGCAAGAAGTTTCTTAGTTGGAAGACGAGGTCTCACACTGAAAAGTGCGAAGGAACTACTGATCAAGCAGACATAATCATTTGCAGCTAACAGGAGCCAACAAGAGCGTGCTTGGACTCAGGAAAGAGAAAATTGGCAAAAAGAACAAGCAGCCTTGAAAGAAGAACTGCGGCTGGCGAAACAACAGTTGGCACAAAAAGCTACAACCGCTCCATCAATATCAGAACAACGTTTGAAGGACATGTTTCGAAGTAGGGAAACAAAGCTGTTATCCAATCTCAAGCAGACTGAAGATCGGGCGAACGCCTTGGGAGTAGAATGGGCCAAGTACTTCAACTATTCTAAGAGGCTCAAGGACGAACGGGACAGCTTGCGGACACAACTCCAGGAGTACAAGAAGATATTCCAGGATACCAATTGTAATGTCCCCGTCCTAGTCAGTCTTCAGTTGCAGAGTGGACTGGTTACTCACGGGTTCCCATAGGCAGTGTCAGATGTGTGGGAGCCCACTTGGGATGTTGAGTTGTCATTTGGATAGGCAGCGTGTTCTTTTCCCAGTCTTTCAGGCCATTTTGGACAGCTTGACAAAGACTTACTATTTTAGTAAGTTAGTTTGGAGCAGTTTCTTGGGGAATGGAAGGTACGTTTGGAATCTACAGCGAAATGGGTGTACGTTTCTCATATTATTTCTTGGGTGGGCATTGGGGAGCGAAGAAATTTTAATGGCTGAAGTTTATTTCCTAATAAATTAAATGTAATGTTTAATTTATTAATTTTGGGCCTTATATTTTAATATGGGAGACATAAGGATGTGCTAGTCACTTAAAATTAAATTTGATATCATAAAGTGACTATTAGTATGATTAAAAGGGACGCCAATTTCAAGGGGGACTTAGATGAAATCAAAACAAATTAAAAGTAATGAAATGCCCAATGTGGTCGGCCCCCTTGGTGAGTAATATAAAAAGGAGATGAAACTTCATTTTTCGTATCTTTGGCTATCTTTCATATGAAGTTTCTTGGAGAGCAGCTTGAAGAGATTTTTGCAGGGTTGTATTGCTTGTTCGGAGATGAAAACCTCCAGCAGGATCATCACTTTCGGGATTGCAAGACATCCTCAGAGTGATTTCGGGCATCTTCATCACAGGAGGTGCATTTGTGCTTACAAACTACATATTTTTAGTGAGTATTGAGTGAGGGTTTGCAGATATATTGATGAATATTTTATTCTACTCACTCCCAGCAGTGGCCGTACAAATCTAGCCAACATTGTATGCATTTTGGGGCGATTTCTAAGGCAAGGGTTTCAAAGTTATTGGCATCACTTATTAAATCTACACCCATCGACCAGATTGAGGGAGTTTTTGGAGCAGAACATAGGCAAACAACATTTATTCTAGCAGGTCGTACATGTACCAGCTGGCCGTACATCACAGGGAGAGCGTTGGAATTGGTGTTTCCATTTCTCTTCATTTTTGGCAATTCCATCACTTGGAATAGAGGCGTCCAACTTAGGAATGCAATTTGGAGACATTGTTTGTACGGAGAATTCATCCATTTGATGCTTGTAATTAAAACTCCAAGTTCTGTACCTGCTGTAAAAAAGCACAGTCAGCAATATTCGGCACTTCATATCTTCCGGGTACTTTGTTGTTTGTTAAAAAGCTTCAATGGGTTGTTAGATGTATATATCTAGTACTTGCGTTTCAAATTTCAAGTGGTTTGGATTATTAGTTTGTGAGTTACAGATTTCTGAAGTTAGCAGTTTAGTCTTTTTTCTGCATTTTACATTTATATGCAAAAACACCAAAAAAATCAGAATATTGTCAAAACCTTCAAAAAATCAAATATCACAAAACCTCAAAAAAAAAAAACACAGAGCAGGGTAGCATATTACACCAATCCACAGAGTTCAACACCCACGGACGCTGGAACCCCTTTAGCGGAATGGAGAAAGTCGCTGAGGACATCGACTTCTTTGAAGGGGAGGATAGATGTAGACAACATTTCTAAGCAAGACAAATCCTAGAACTGGCTGGAATAATGTTGTCCACCAATTTTGATTGTACATAGCAATTTTGGAATGTATATGTTGCATTTGATTTTGTAAAATCAGCCAATGAAAAGGAAGGCTTGATTGTAAACGTACAGGACACTAGATGACAAAATTAGCCGTCATTTTCTAATGGGCTAACTAGTGTGTTAGACGTCTAGTTAGACGTCCATGGTTAGACGTCTAGTTGTTAAACGTCCAGGATTAGTTAGCGTCATTAAGGCAAGACATTTGGGGTAGTGGAGAGCGAAGTAGTTGCATTAACTACTTCGCCTCCCTATTTATACCCCCCTCTTCAAACATTGTGGATATCATCATGATCAACATTTTGCTACGAATGCCAATTCTCTTGTACGGAAGTTTTGTTCTGTGTATGGTGATGTTGTGAGTCTATAAGATTGCGAGTTGTATTGCATTGACTTGTGAGTTGCAAGATTCCATCTGATAAAGCATTGCAAGTTGATTGTTGCATCCAGGACGAGATCGAGTGATGTTTATTGCAGGTACAAGGAGTAGACAAAGGAAAACTGTAGACGTTTAGGCCTTGACATCTGGGCAGTCGTCAGAAGGCTAGTAGTCTAACCCAACTGTCTTGATGTCTAGTTCTGGCTAGTAGCCAGCCGAAACCAAGTACGACATTAGACGTCTAACCCACCTGTATGACGTCAGGCCTCTGTGATGTCAAGTCACTTGTGACGTCTAGCCAACTTCTGACGTCTAGTTGCTTATGACATCTACCCACCCTATGATGTCTAGTTGACTTGCGTGACGTCTAGCTCCTATGACGTCTAGTCTTAGACATCTATCCACTACATCTAGACATTTGATCCTTTGACGTCCATAACCAGTCTATCTGAGCATACATTGTATAAGCTTGAAACCTGACTGTCCTGATTGTCATCATCCCTATCTTGGGAATGTACTCACCATTGTCTACACACTCCTGTAAAAACTGATCCTGCATCTCATTTATTGTAGGTTCCATTTCATCCTGCGAAGGGTTCCTAGGAGGAAAGTTAGGCATCAAGGGCCTAGTGCTTGCTGTCTTGTCATTCTGATTCCGGTTTACAGCCCTGTTATTCACCGAGGCTTCACCATTTCCATTGTTTCTTTGATTCTCTTGTCGCCCATTTCAATGCCAACAATAAACAATATTTCTGACCTGTTACATTCAGATGCTAGACAGCTAGTACAAGGAGGCCGAGCATATAGAAAATGGCGGCGATATGGAAAGCCGCGGTCACCCAATGTTTCGCGCGGAAAGTATGAATACCGGTCGAACAAGGAAGACTCCACTATCCAAGTCAGCAGTGGTCGGTATAAAGCAGGTCGAGCAAATGAAATCGACGGTGTATGATACAAGTCCTCCACGTCACCTTCAATTTCCACGGTGCCCCTAATATAGTTCGATGTAGTCTTAGGTTATATCTGATCGACCTTGCATAAAACACCCTCCAACAATGGTAGATTTTTCTGTAAATGCTCACTGAGAAACCTGGGTGATTTCTCCAACTGACCACCTAGGGCAGAATCTTACACTGCCAAAACTGGTTCTCCCACGAGGTTTCGTCCGAGGGTTTGATTTTCGAAGAAGCTCTCCAAAAATTCCAATAAGAGAAAATAACATAAGCTTAACCTCAAAATGAATTCCTTTTTTCCCTTATATCTCCTTTTTCCCACTCTTTAATTTAATTTCACTTTATTAAAATATATCATTGAGCTCCACATTTAAATGAATTAAATAATATTTCCGTCAAAAGTCAAAAACGAAGAATATTAAAATAATTAATTTAAAAATAATTCCCTTTCACCCAAATTAGCTTACGGGAATTAAATAAGCTAACGGTTCCTGGTTACACATTGGAAGGGGACATGACACCTGACCACATAATATAGATTAAACTTTTTCCAATTGATTTTGGCATAATATACAAGGACATATAATATATTGGAATGGCTTGTAAGATTGATTTAATTAGCTGCACTCTTATTTCTAACCATAACCATCTAGCTTTCCATACTGGTAGTTTATTCTTTTCTTATAACTGGATTCTATGATTCTATCTTCATTCTCCCCTCAAATAAGGGCATCTTTAGATATGTTGTTGGCAAATTTGTCTCCTTCGTTTGAAGTAACCTGCCTATTCCTACTTCGATTCTAGCTGGAGTGTTTAGGAAGTAAATTTTGGATTTTGTCCTATTAACTTTTTACCTAGATTCTCTTTCATAATCCTTTTAAGTTATTCAAAGCTCTGGCCTCGTTTTTCCTTGCCCTTCCAAAAAGGGCCGTATCATCTACAAAGTGTTGATGTGTGATGTTGTCGATGTTATTAATAGCCCCAAGTCTACTTTTAGCCCATATTTGTATGCCTTATTTAGGTTCCTTCCCAATACCTCTGCCATAATTATAAATAGATATGGGATTTCCTTGTCTAAGACCCCTCGTGGCCTTAAATGATTCAGTTACTAACCCATTGACCAACATTGAATATGATACTATAGAGACACAATCTTTAATCTATTTGACCCATGTCTTCCCAAATCCAAACTTTTCTAGTATTGCAAAAAGAAAATTCCATTTAATCTTATCATAGACTTTATTCATATCAAATTTTAAGATCATTGCTCTCTCTTTTCTAGAAGCTGCTGAATGCATTACTTCATAAGCAACTATAATCTCATCTAGAGTTTGTGTCCCTTTCAAAAATCCTCCTTTCTCTTATGAAATGATTTTGTCTAATATTCGGCTTAACCGATTTGCCATCACTTTGGAGATTATCTTGTATGCCATATTACATAGGCTAATGGGCCTGAATGAATCAAACAATTCTGCATCCTTTTTTAGAATCAGGGTAAGATTTGTTGCATTTATTTTATAAGGTATGTACTGTTTTACCCTAGACTGTTACATTGCAATAAATAATCCTTCACTATTTCCCAGTTATGCTGATAGGTTGCAGAGAGTCCATCCAGACCTGGGGATTGATCCTTATCAAAAGAGAAAGAGCTGAATGAAATGAAATATTATTAATGTCCACGGTGGGCCAAATATGACCCAAGGGACTATAAAAAGGACAACAATAACGACAAGCGAATGGGCCAAAGTGCCCAACAAAAGAAGGAAAGAAACAAAGATAAATACAATGACGCGACCCGATAAGCGGGCCAAAGGGAATGGGAAGAGAGAAGAGAGGAGAGAGGTGGGCTGCAATCCATTAGAAACAAGCTGTGTGGAGTGTTCTCCAAGAGGAACGGAGAGAGAGAGGGGGCGGGGGGCTGCCCTAAAGGGCACTCTCCCATGGCCTCGGGCACTAGTCTCTCCTAAGAGTCAAGGTTGAAGAATCTCCGCTAAAGAAATCAATGATCTATCTCTGCCCATCACTAATTCAGAGTCTTGACGAACCGTGGGTGCATTGTTTAGTGGCCCTGCCTCTGTCTGAATGGATAGATATGCGTCGTTTCCGTCTGATATGCTCCCTTGGTCCATTTGATTTGGTGAAGTAGGTTATGATGGGTCGAGAGTGTGGGGGGTGAGAGCCGCTTGGAGGAGAGATCCTCTGTCGATGAAACTGAGTTGCCTCCAAAAAGTAGAGTGTGAGACATCGTTGGTTCGAGTATCTGAGGAAGGTGGATAGTTTTCGTGAGTTATCCTTGAAAAGGCAATGAAATCTACCTCGGATCTCATAGTAGATGGGACATCAAAAAATAAAGTGATGCAAGGTTTTTACTCCCAAGGAGCAAAATAGTTAGACTTTCTCCTCCCTTAGAAGATGGTGATCTGACTCAACCCGAAGTTGGTGGGAGCACACTTTGAGCTATCCAATCGAAATCCATATGTTATGCATCGTATGCAGCTAGAGGTATTGAGGGGGGACTATCCAACCGTCCTATATCTGAAGGAAGTGCTTGTGGTAGAAAGACAACTTGGGGGAGAGAGGGGCAGTGGGAGAGATCCATGTGCAGCTGGTATACTAGAGGCTAATGTCCTTCCGGATCTCGTGGAGTATCTTCTCCTTCTTATTCCAAGAAGGGGGGAGAGCTCCCAGGGAATAAGGGGGAAGTCTATCAATCTGTATCTAAATGCTGGCTATAAGGGTAGAGACCTGAAAATACCAACTCCTCCGATCCCCCCGAGGGATTTAAGAGAGGTCCATCGAGGAGTGAAGGGCAAGGTAAGGGTACCGTATACATCCCGAGGGGGAATCTCCTAAAGTATGAACCCTATATAGATAGGTGATAATTGAGAAGATGATCTTGAGCCAAAGAGGAGAGGCCCCAAACTCTGCCAGGATAATGGAACAGGGAATCGTGCCCTTGCAATGAATGAATCTTCGAAGAAAAAGTGTCTACACTCGTTCAACACGAGACCATTCAGTCGGGCCAAGATTAGGACCCCATATCACTGATCCATAGGTTATAGTTGGTTTGACCAAGGTATCAAAGATTCTCATATTTATTGGAATATCCTGGAAATGTGCTCTGAAACAACTCCTCTCGAGCAAAGAAAGAGCTGCATACCCCTTACAAACCCGAGCTTGGGCGGTGGGTTTCAACCCAAAGGTGGGTCCAGTGAAGAGAACCCCCAAGTACATGTAGGAGGTGGTGATCTCAACCTCCTGCCCCTGGAGATAGAAGTGGAGATGGGATAGAGCATCTTTGGTAGTATTGAACACCTTCACCTTGGTCTGGGAGGGGTTCACTATCAATTGTCTCAAGGTACAAAAAGCGGCTAAAGTATCCAGATGACGTTGGAGCCCCTTAGGGGTCGAGGCTAGAAGGACAACATCATCAACGAAAAGGAGGATAAAAATCAAAACATGGTGGAGAAGGCAACCGTCCTTTGCTTGTGTTCGCTCTCGGATAAATGATTCAAGCTCTTCTATGAAAATCCCAAAGAATGTCGGAGAAAGGGGGCAACCTTGTTTCACTCCTATGGTGTCGAGAATGCTGTCTAAAAGCCCTTGCGGAGAACGAAATAGTCCTATCACTGTCTCATACAACCGCGAGAGAGAACGATCGGTAGCGGTAGGGAGAGATGACAACCTAGGAAGACCTGACATAAATGTTACATGTAAGTAAAGGAATAGTAGTTGTCAAAATCTATAGAAACCCGAGGGGAGGGAGTGGGAGTGGGAGTGGAGGAAGGGGGTGGATTACTAATAGGGAGTGTGACTCTGGAGATAGTGAGAGAGTACAAAATGATCAGTAGGGGGGGGAGGGTGATCAGAGACATCGAATCGAGAAACGAACGGGATGAGGGTGGTGGAAGATAGAGCATAGCCCACGACACTAGCACCACTATTGTGAGGAAAATAGGTGAGCCCTCTAGAATCTGGGAAACAAGATAGGCCATTGAGAATTATGAGCCTGTTGGATTCTCCCAATTCAGGAAGATGCTTCCCATAAGTAGTAACTAGTGTGTCGATGGAGATTCTAGCAAAACCAAGGTCCTCGGGATCTAATTCATGAGTCTGCATCTCGTCTGTTGTGAGTTCGTGGAGAGAAACCTGCATAGGTCTAGTCTGGGTATTGGAGTCTCCCAGCAATAGCACCTCCCCTGAAGCACCTATTGATGTCCTCATAAAGGTCTTGAAATGGGTCCCCATTAGTGTGTATAGCAATGTTGGATGTGGTTGGGGGGAAGTAACAAATGGCAATGAAAACATCCCGAAGAGGTGGGTGATGACAGGATTTTATCCATAGGAACCTGGAGTGGGGATTTGAGAAAACCAGTGTCATCGAACCCTGGAGTCTATCCTTGATAAGAGCAGCAACACCTCCTAACCCTCTAACTCCCCCCGAACGACGAGCAGTTTGCAGACAGCTAGACCACCAGAAGTAACCAGTGATGGATGGTAGGGCTTGCTTGGGGCTCTCATGTGTCTCGCATATGAGGATGATGTCGTGTTCGCTGATCACATTTGCAAGGGACCCAGGAGTAGACCATGTCATACCATTACAATTCTAGCAAGCTATAGCCAACTCCTCAGTCCCCCCTTTTCGTGTCGAAGGAGTCATTTGGTAGGTAAGGGTTTGGACCACCTTGGTGGAGGGGAGTCCTTGATGACTGCACGCAAATTACGGATTATTGCCCATTTGTTGGCTTTTCTGGCTATGGCTACCTGTGCTCTGGCTTTCCTCAATTCATCAACCTAGAGTCGCGTAAGGTCCTCATCAAGGAAGATCTTGTCTTGGAGATTGAATAGTTTCCGTTTGGCCCTTAAGGCCTTCATACGCTCTTCGGCGTTCTTGAAGCGTATGACCAATGTGGAATCAAGAGAGACCCATGCTTTCTCTAGGGTGATGTTTGTTAACTCGAGAGTGTTTTGAATGAAGGTGTTGCCAGCTTGAAGCGGATCTGTTGGTTTGGGCACTCCACGGACCCTAAGATTGAGGGCCTTAGCATTGCAAACTCTTTCCTCTTCAAACTTAGCCTGAATTGCAGGCTTGACTATAGGAGGGGGGTTCTTCTTCCCGGCCAGTTTGCTATTGTCTTCATCTGATATAGCTGAAGGTACTTTGTGCAATATCTTATCATTAAGAACTTCAATCTCCGATCCTAGAATATTCTGGTAAAAAAGCCTTACCTCCTTTCTGATTTTGCTCTAGTCTTCAATCCAAACCCCTTCTACTAATTTAATTCTACTAATTCTAGATGCTGATCTTTGTACTATTGCCATCCTATGAAAAAAATGTGTTTTTATCTCCTTTTAACCAAGTTTGTCTTGATTTTAATCTCCAAAATTTCTCTTCCTTACTCAAAATATTATGATATTCACCAAGTAACTCCCTTTCTTTTGAGCTTGGATTATTGTGCTCATCCTTTTGGAATTTTTAAAGTTTTTCTTTTAGTTCTTCTTTCTTCTCAAAAATGTTTTCGAAAGTGTTCTTGTTCCATTCTTTTAATTTAGATGTCATTGATTTAATTTGTTTTGGAAGTGTATACAACCCACCGTTTCCTGAAGAATTCCATGTTTGCGCTATCATATCAACAAATTGAGGATGTCTTCCCACCATTTTAACTCTTATTGGCCAGTGATTTGAACCAATCCTTGTCAAGGTATTAATTTTTAGCACAAGTCCCTTCATCTAGCCAATGATTTGAGAGTATGCATCTATCCAATTTTTCTGCTATTAGGTTTTGGCCTATCCTGTTGTTGGTCCATGTATAGCTGTCCTCTTCAAACTCAACCTCCCATAGACTATTGTTTTGAATGAAAGCTGAGAAATCTCTCATACTTTGGGTTATTTTCCTAATTCCCCCAATTTTTTCATCTAGTTTGGTTATGGCATTAAAATCTCCTATGATCATGAATCAGGTTTCTTGGTCTTTACTTCTCATAAAGGCTTCAATCCCATTCCATACTTTTGATCTGCCTGACTGAGTTGTAGGTCCATAGACATTGATAAGGATGAAACGAATATCTGCAAAGTAGCATGTGACTAATGAGGCTATCCAATGCCTAGTTTTATGAATGATTTCACAGGAGGTTTTAACCGGATTCCAACATGTTAGAATTCCCCCCTGCTGCTCCTTTTGAATCCACAACATCCCATTCACATCTTGCCCATACTACTTTCATAGTTTTGGAAATTTCTTCCATTATCATTTTAGTTTCTTAGATACAAAGAATATCAGGCTTATTACTTAAACAGAGGTCCCTGATACACCTTTGCTTTGAGGGGGCATTAGCACCCCTTATATTCCATGAGATGGTAATCATGTCTCATTAGGGGCTGCTGGCCCCTCCTGCAAATTACCAATATCATTTTGCTGTTTGGTAAAGAGAAGTTCAACCAACTTAGATTGTGTTCCTTTCTCTATGTTTGCTTTTGCTTCCCTAACTCTCACTTGATAATTTGAAGGTTTTATTCTTTTTGCCTTGCTAGTATTGGGGGTAGGTCTTATTATTCTATTCCTCAATATTCTTTCACAACTTTCCTTTTCATTAGATATTTCCTCTCTTGGCTCTGCTAAGGAAGCTTTTGACTTATCCTGCTCATTTTTTGGTATTTCCTTGTTAATGGTAGAGGTATTAACATCTAACACTACATTTTCTCTACCACTTTCCTTCTCATGAAATGTGCATGGTACTTCAAGAGAGTCTTCAAAATCTGATGAGGCACATTCCTTAGGTTCAGTAGGAGTGTTCATCTCTAAATTGGGTTCAGATTGAATAGATGGTTCCTTGTTCATATTCTGATCCTGTTGTATCATGTCCTCTAGGTTTCTTCATAAGCTAAAGCCTCAAAAGAATCCAATATCCTTACTGGTTTCCATTGTTTATTTACTTTCATCTGTCTGGACCTATTTTTTGAATGTTGAAAACCATCCTCATCCATATCCATTTGTAAGTTTCTCTTGTGGTTTTCTACATATGTTTTTGCTGGACTTTTTTCAGGGCATGATTACTCAATATGCCCGACCTTATGACATCTGAAATATATATTTTTATAATCCATGGTTTGGGTCCACAAGTTACCCCCATACTTAAGAATGATTGGTTTTGGTAAAGGTTTACTGATATCAATCATAACCAATATCCGGGCATAAATAGCCAAGACTCCGTCTTTTGTAGTTTTTGAAATCTTAAGGAATTCTCCTAGAGTATTGCCTATTGCCTTGAAGGTATCTGTTTCCAAGAATTCAATGGGCAATCCATACATCCTGACCTAGATTGGTACTAGTGATGGATTTACATTTTTAGGTGCAAAGCCTTCATACGAGCAGGTAAGGAAGAGTCCTGCTCTTCTCATAAACCAAGGACCCCCTTTAAGGATTTTATCTCTTTCCTCCCTAGAACAAAAAATGGCTAGGAAGAAACCTTTGGGAATAAATGATAGACTCACTCCTGGAGACTTACATCTCCTATCAATCATTTTCTTAGAGCCGAAGCCCTTGGCCAAGACCCATTAAATTTACCAATGACTACCTTATCTTTGAGTAACGAGGATCGTTGTTCTGTGAGGTCCTCCCTAACCTCTACTAGTAGGGATGATTCTAAGGATTTAGCTAGAAATTGGTCTATGGGAAGGACACTATAACTCAATATTTACTAAATTTACCAGTATATCCTATAGTGGTTATATTATTTGAAAATATACCTAGAATAATTTGCATGCAAAACTTAGAAGATAATGAAGGGATAAATCAAACTTAGCTAAATCAAACTTTGCTGACAGATAGTGACTTGAAAAATTGTCACTGCACTTGTTTCCGATCGCTGACTTTACAGGGTCGTATCTTTTTCAATATTGCGCGAATTCCTTCATATGACCACTCATTTTAAAGCTCTTCAAATTCCGCACAAATTGGTCCAAGAATCATCTGAATTGGACAACCCTTCGCAAAGATATGGCTCTTGAGAGATGAGACGTTTTTTCTGGAAAAATTTGCCCTAATGCTGCCCTTGTTCCGGATGGCTGTCTTCCCATGGACATATGTCCCTCAATACTGCTGGGATTCTTTTATATGACCACTCATTTCAAAGTTCTTCAAATTCCATACAAAATGGCACAAGCAATATTATAATAATAAAGAAAGAAATAAAGAAGGAAGATTTTCCATCCTTTATTGCTCGGCTGATGGGATTATTTATGGTCGAAAATATTTTCCTGGGGTCAGTGAGGAGTGTGAAGCCCTCATAGCCTAGGGATCTGAACGTGGAGAAGAGTGCTCTGAGCAAGATATACTGCTATTTTCCTTCCATGATACCTGGAAATTGTGTTAGGCAAAATGAGAACAATTGATGGAGATGTGTCTACCAGTTCAGATGGTAAACAGAAGCTGTATATGGGGGAGCAGAAGCCAGCAGAAATGAATAAAAGACACTCTAGTTTCTTTTTTGCAGAACAAAATGAGGATTTGGAGGATTATTTGGAGCAGGGCAAACAACCAGCATAGACTCTGGAAAAAATCTCAAACTTTGAGATTCAAGGATGTTTAAAGTCTGAAGTCTTGGGCACACATTGCGTACAATGAAAATAATGGCTGCATAAAAAAACAAACCCCCCCCAAAAAAGAATTGCACCATGTCTGGGAATACATATCAAGAACAAAGTTGAAGATGGCCACAAAGATACCTAGAATATGCTGAAGACCGAATTCAGAGCGGTGGAACTTTAAATAAAGGAAGTGGTTGTGGACATCAAGAAACAGCTTGTGTTTCCTTTGAAATTTGACCTTTTCTGGGGACACAAAAAGTTAGATTTACCACTCCTCAGCCAGTCCAAATTTCAGTGCTCAAAAAACTAATGGGAATCTTATTTTGAAGGAAAGGAGTTCTGGGAAAAAAGGGATAGAACATTTTGTTTCCAAAATTTCGAATAAGCCAGTTAGTTTTGAGTATAGTAGTTTTTAACGTCCTCAAGGCCATAGGCCATATGAGACTACCCTTGTTTTACCCAATATATGGTTATCCAACCATACTCCAGTTACTGAAGCATGGTGTACAATCCTACCCCCTGCAGGATTCGAACTTTGAACCTCTATTCAGAGTTCCAAAGTCTCCACCGTTAGTATGCAATGCTAGGAGGCTAGATTTGTGGCCGTACAGTCTTTAGTGGCCTATTATGCAGATTCTCTTGATGCTCGGTCCCTTAAATAACAGGAAGCACAAATGCAGGACATTTTCAAGATTGTCTATGAGTTTATTTAGCAAAACCAAAACCCTCAGTTATCTCTGAAATCAGACATAGCTTGTATTAATGTTTGGACTAGACACCATATCTGCCATTTACGGTAGAAATGCTTGAAAGGGGTGTTTGAGAAGATTGACCGAGCCAATTTCCAGGCCAGCTTTATGGGAGTGTAGCAGGAGGAATTTCAACGCCACCTTGAGAAGGAGGTATAAAGAAGGATGCAGATAAATCCCAATTTCAGGCAGCAGGGTAATTGAATTTGGTCTTCTTAAAATCCTAGGCTTGTTAGGTCTCATGTTCTTTGAGTTTTTGTGTTCAGTATAGATTACTTTGAACAGTTCTCAAGAGTGTGTGGCTGTTTTTTGGATAGTTAGTATGTAGATTTGGAAAGTGGAATTTAATGCTACTTTATCAAACTTCTTTGAATTTGACTTTTAAAGGCCTAAAATGTCCGGGGGACTTTTAAAACCCTTGTGGTACTCTGAATGCTCGAATTTTTGGACTCTAGTAGGATCTGGAAACCCTCCAGATCTGGTCTTGCAGGTATTTTCAACTATAAATAGGACTTTTATCTTTAAAAAGAATGCTTGAGGTCTCTAATAACAGATGTAAAGCTATCACACTCCCTCTCCCAGAATTTTTGCAACAGATCTCTATACCATCTGTGTATGATAGGAAATGAATAGACACTGGTGAAATATGAAACGTTTCATCTTCCAACAGTTGGAAAAGGTTGGTGGCACACCAGGACAATCAGTGTTGGTTTGGTACCATGATGGCCGATCTCACATGGAGTTGGCTTACGTATGAAGATGGGTGCTGATTCTGAAAGTGTTAACCTCACTGCCTTTTAATTCCTCAAGGGAAACAAAAAGAGATTTGCTTAGAGCCGTGTTAAGCTGCTCCAAGCAAAATATATATAATGGTTGATATATTTTGAATTTTCCCTTACCTCAGTTGTGTTGTGGATCATTGAGTTCAACAAAATGTAGAAATTTCTGTCAGATTACTGTATATTACATCTTTGAGCTGGCTTTCCTAAACCAATTTGCCTACCTATTTGTTTTAAGGCATCACTGTTGTGTGCCTTTCCCTATACCATTGCAGATCACAGATTCATCCATTTTAAGTGGTCTTTTTATCTTAGATGACTTCTTATATATGATGTTTTGAACTTGTTTACCCAAAGAAGCAACCCTCTGGCAAATACCAGATCTCATTTTCCCAGTTATGCAGTCAGTTGCATCATATCTCTCTCCATGCCTAAGGAAATTGGACTCTGTTTTTTCAGTTATCTCAACTGCTTGAATTGTGAACGTAACCATATAAGTCCATTTGGTGATGAATCATCATCCTAGATAACCTGCTTCACCTTCCTCTGTTTTGGATTTCTCCCACTAAATCTAACTGGACCGCTGTTCTGACCCATTGTGGACTGCAAGGTCATTGCACCTCAATCATGCACCATAGAATGATAAATATCATATAGCATACATATACAGGTTTTAGAAATCCTTTATTTGTGTGGATCTTGTAAATTGCTAAGGACGTATGATTGAAAATAAACATATTTACATTATTTGTAACAGACACAAGCTGTGAGATGCATGAGGTCTTGCTAATACCCTTAAGCACATTATTCAGTTGATCTGCCTGTAGCCTGAACTTAGTAATAGGTTAATAGCATATCAAAATAGAGCAAATATCAAGAAAGTGGGTGGGAGGATGTAGAATCACTTAATAGTGGTTATAATCTTGAAATTTTATTATTCCTAAATATCTCGGTGTAACTAATTTGTTCCCTGACAATTTTAATAAAGAGGCACCCAGTATACGGTCACTTATTCATAAATTCTGATTCTTTGTAGCATAATATGAATAACACTCCTTCTACATGGTTTTAGATGCGAGTTTCAAAATTATTCTAATGATGGGTTACAGAACATTTGTCTTTTTTTTTCCCCTTTTTTAATGTTTCCTTTCTCTTTAATAAGTATTCATCTCATTGTATTTTTTTGGTTTTGACTTTGCAGTATGTTGAAGATGTGAAGGCTGGAAAATTTAGCTTCCACTATTGTATGATTGATAAAAGGTATTCCTTTCTGGTCCTACACCTCATCATTATCGTGCATAGATGCTATTATAGTATTTTCTGGAATTTCAAGATTAGATGATGAGCATTGCAAACATTAGCTGTCTTTGATAAGCATCAAAAGATAAAACTTATGTTTTCCTCATAATCTATCACGTGCCTCCAAAATTATTTTTGTCACATTAATGACTCTCTAATCCCCAAAACCATAATTGGACAATCACACTGGAAATTATCCTAGGAAAAAGCAAAAGTGGGATGGGTTTCTTCTAAGTGTCCTAGAAATGGCCAAGAAATACCGATTGTTGTTTCCAACAGTCTCAAGATGATCCTTGAGCACAATATTAGATAAACTTATGTTTTCCTCACAATTTATCATTTGCCTCCAAAATTATTTTCATGTCACATCAATGACTCTCTAATCCCCAAAACCATATGCGGATTGGACAACCACATTGGACATTATCCTAGGAAAAAGTAAAATTGGGATGGGTTTCTTTGAAGTGTCCTACAAATGGTAAGAAATACCCAATTTTGTTTCCAATATTCTCAAAATGATCCTTGAGCACAAGATAATTATTGTTAGATTTACTACGGTAATTCTTATTATTACTTTATTTATGTTGATAGGGTAGTTAGTTAACTACCTAGATTAGTTACGCTATTGTTAGCGTACTAATATTTGATCTATTTTAATTATTTATTTACAGACCTAAGTTGTTGATTAGATCCTACGATTACGAGCTAATCTGGGCTCTCAATGTAATATTTAAGCTGGTTCTAATCAATAGAATTCTGTTCGGTTTATTTCAACATGGCATCAGAGCCAGAAGGGTGAGAGAGAGAGGACGCGACATTTTTTTTGTGGAGCTGGTCTTGCCTGGAGAAAAGCAGATTTTTTTTGGAGGAAGCGGAAGCTTGCTGGTCTGAGAAATTTTTTTTCCAGCGTTGGTCTGAGAAATTTTTTTTCTCTGTGCGTGTTTTTTCTGTGCACGCATTTTAAAAAAAAAAAAACTCAGACCCCCCCTCCCCACCTGCGCTGCGCACCTCCTGTGCATTTTTTTTCTCACGCCACTCCCTCCCTCCCTCCCCCCACGACGATGTCGCGCGTGATTTATTTTCATCACGCGCGTCGCCCCCGCGACGTGCTTAAAAATCACGCGCGACCGCCTCCCCAACGCGATTTTTTTCTCGCGCCGTCCCTCCCCACCCTCCCCTACGTCGCGTGACGTAGGCCGCGTGCGTTGCTCGCTGCAGCCCGCGACCACTTACGACGGCCGCGACCACTGCGAGCAGCGGCGGCAACCGCGTGCGGTCCCGCCGCCGTGGCCTTCCATTGCAGCCGCGACCGCCTTCAGCCGCCACGGCCACCTGCTGCAGCCGCCGCGACAGCCTGCTGCGGACGTCGCCGCGGGCCTCCCGCCGCCACCAGCCACGGAGGAAGCCGCGGCCAGGCGGCCACGCAGGGGAAGGGGTTAAGGGACCCTCCTCAAATAGGAGGGGGTCCTTGATCCTTTCGGATCAGCCCGCTAGTCCACCTGGTGGTGGACTGTGCGGTAAGGCTCAGGGAGCCTGCAAGGTCGGGGGTTCAAATCCCGCCGACTCCCCCTTGGAAAGAAAAAAAAGGTAAAAATTTTTTTCTAAAGTTTTTTTTTATTAGTATTTTTTTTTAGTTAGTAATTTTAATTTTAATTTATTTTTCTATAGTTTTTAAACTATATAAATTAAAATTTGATTTTAATTTATATTTTCATAGTTTTTTAACTATATAAATTATTATTATTTTTTTTAACTTTAAAAATATATAATAATTATAAAAAAAATGCTTTGTTAAGAGATTTTTTTTACGAGGGTATTTTTTTTCCAAAAATCAAAGGGGGAAAGTGAGTAATTTTTTGAAAAACAATTTTGGCATTATTGTAAAGGTGCATTTTCAGCTGCGCCCGACACCTAGTGGGTTATTTACGTGGGCACTTTTATGTTGTATGTTGCATATTTCATTTTTTTGCACTATAACATTAAAAGTTAAAATGAAATTCACTCCTAAGTCCTCGGAATAATTAAAACCCATCCGTGCAATTTATTGCACTGCAGCGTTCGGTATTTGTGATACCTCTGGCCAGCACTTACAGGTAAAGCTATCGTGATTGCGCTACTGTATCCACCGCCTAATATAGTTGCCAAAACGACGTCTGAGCTTGTTCTCTATAAATCGTCGGGGAGAGATAAGTTTGCCATTTTGCATTTTTTTACTCCATCCATTACCCTAATAGTTCTTGTGTTTAGGCGTAAATCCTGACGAAAGTTTTGAAATCCAAAGTGTTTAGGGGAAGTTACGCCCCACGCATGAGGATTGCAGACTTTCTATGGTAGGTGCCATCAACAAGACTATTCCCTTTCGATACTGCTTAAGTTCCACGTATCGTATGATCTCTAAAAATTACCTATAGTTTCCCTCACGTAAGGGCGGGTGATTTTTTTTATCTTTCTAAATACCTATAGTTTCCCTCACGTAAGGGCGGGTATTTTGTACGGTATAACGGCCTAGCAAAAGGTATATCAAAAGGGGGACCAATTGGTGTTATAAGGAACCTTCACCATGTCTGCAAAATTAATGACTGATTCTCATCAGTTGTTGAAAGGTCCTAATTACACACCATGGAAAAACAAGATGAAGGCTATCCTAGTCATGGATGACTTATGGGATGTTGTATCTGGAGCAACAACAAGACCTTCATCTGCTGCTGGTGCTACAGCTCCATCTACTGCTCAAAAAGACTTTGACAAGCTAGACAGCAAAGCAAAGGTGCTCATTTTGCTTGCTGTGGCTGATGAAGTTCAACCCCATATTGCTGACTGTGAGAATAGTAAAGAGGCATGGGATGCCCTTAATACTATATATGAGGGAAAGAATGATTCCACTATTCTATTTCTTCAATCTCAATTACACAGTCTAAGCATGAAACGAGGGGAGACAGTTGAATTTTTTCTTTGCAGAGTGTCTGAATTGAAAGCAAAGTTGAATTCTTTAGGAGAACTAGTTGATGATAAACTCCTTACCTCAATTGTATTGAGAGCTTTACCTGATTCTTATCGGTGTTGATCACTTCCCTTCAGGTGTCGCAACGGAAAGTTACTTTTGTAGAATTGGTTAATATGCTTCAAGAGGAGGAGGCATGCCAACTACAGCGAGATGATTCTTCTAACATTGCCCTCTACATCAACAGGAAAGGGCAGAACCAGAAGAAGGGTAATTTTCAGAAGGGAGGGAATTCACAAAAGGATTCAAAAGGGAAACAAACTCAACAACCTCAACAAAAGAAGCGATATTGCAAGATCTGTGACAAAGAAGGTCATGATACAAACAAATGTTGGCATAAGAATAAACAATCAAAACAGAGAGGCCGAAACAAACCACAAAAGAACAAACAACAAGTGAATGTTGTTGTTGAAGAATCTGACACGGATTTTGAGAGAGCCCACAAAGTTCTCATGACTACCACAGTGTCCAAGCAGACGGATCCTATCTGGTATGTTGATTCCAGTAAGCACATGATTGGTGACAAATCGTGGTTTGAGTCTTTTGAGGCCAAAGAGGGCAAACCTGTCACTATTGCTGATGATAAAACCTACAAGGTTCAGGGAGAAGGTACTGTTTCGGTCACTCTTCCTGATGGCAAGTGTCAGATTGACGAAGTTCTCTATGTTCCAGGATTGGCAAACAATTTGTTGTCAGTCACACAAATTCTGGACAAAGATATGGTTGTGAACTTTAGTGTTGAGGGAGGCAAGAAGTGTTGTTCTATTACCGGGAGAGGTAAGCACATTGCCACTGCTTCATATAAGCATGGCTTATTTGCCTTAGATGCTATCTCTACTCCACATGTAGCCATGACAGTCTCTACAAAGGAGGCAACTTCCCTATGGCACAAGAGATATGGACATTTGAGTTCTGGTTACTTACTTGAATTAAGTAAGCATGAAATGGTAAAAGGTCTTCCTTCCCTTTCTACCACTTTACCGGTTTGCTCGGCTGCTTGGCGGGAAAGCAGCATAGAGTGCATTTTGAATGAAGCTCTACAAGAGCAAAGAAACCTCCGGAGTTGATTCACACCGATCTGTGCGGTCCCTTAACTCCCAACAGTTGTGGGGGTAAGAGGTATTTTCAGTTATTCGTAGATGATTACTCATGAAAGATGTGGGTATTCTTTCTTCAACTGAAATCTGAAGCATTTGGCATATTTCAGCAATTCAAGAAATCTGTTGAAAAGGGTCAGGGACTTCTATAAAGACCCTCCGCTCAGATCGAGGGGGGGAGTTCACCTCTAAAGAATTTTCTGAGTTCTTGAAAGAAAATGGGATCACACGACAGTTAACTACTGCTTATACTCCTTAGCAAAATGGAGTTGCTGAAAGGAGGAATCGTTCCATCATGGAAATGGTTTGTTGCATGCTCACAGGAGCTAGTCTTGAGCAACTATATTGGGCAGAAGCTGTCACCACAACAGTCTATCTGTTGAATAGGGCACCCACAACGGCTTTACAAGGAATGACTCCACAGGAAGCATGGAGTGGTAGGAAACCCTCCATTTCTCATCTACGCATTTTTGGATGTAAAGCTTTCATGCACATACCAAAAGAGAAAAGGAAGAAGCTAGATGAAAAGACATTGAAGTGTATTCTTCTTGGGTATGATGAGCACTCTAAGGGTTATCGTTTGATTGATCCCTTAACCAAGAAGATACACATCAGTAGAGATGTAGTTTTTGATGAGGCTTTCACATCAGAACCCACATCGGATGTATACCTAGACCTTGTGGAACCTAAGGTTGATAAATCTCCTTCATCAAAAGTTGGAGGTCCGTCTTCATCTTCTTCAACACCTCAGAAGAAGAATCCAAAGTGGTATACAAATACAATCAAAGACTCTTAAGCTATCCACTCCACCGGATTTGACATTAGATAGACCTCGTACTTGTAGCATGGCTCGACAGGAGAAAGCTGCAACAGAGAATACTGGGGTTGATGAGCTGTGTCAATATTTTGAGGAACTTTCTATAGATCCAGAGAGAGATACAGAAGATATGGATATTGATAGTGATAGGGTATTTATGTCTTCCATAGACGATCTTGAACCCGCATCAATGCAAGTTGCTCTTGGTGAGCCTCAGTGGAAGGCTGCTATGGATGCAAAGTATAAGTCTTTGATGAAAAACAAAACTTGGAAGCTTGTTGATCTGCCATATGGAAAGAAGCCCATAGGCTGCAAATGGGTGTATAAAGTGAAGTATAAGGTAGATGGTACAATAGATAAGCATAAGGCCCGACTTGTTGCAAAGGGCTATGCTCAAAGAGAAGGCATTGACTATGAGGAAAATTTTGCACCTACTGCTCGGATGACAACCATTCGAGTTCTTTGTGCTATGGCAGCGCAATATGGGTGGAAAGTACACCAAATGGATGTCAAGAGTGCTTTTCTAAATGGTGATCTCCAAGAAGAAGTCTATATGACTCAACCGGAAGGATTTGAAGTGGAAGGCCAACAGCAAGAAAGTTTGCAGATTGGTAAAATCCTTATATGGTTTGAAACAAGCCCCTCGGGCTTGGTATATAAAAATGGATCATCACCTTTTGCAGCATGGTTTTAAGAGATGTCCGTCAGATGCAAACCTCTATTTTAAGAAACAGGGTTCTGAAATAGTGTTGCTTGTACTCTATGTTGATGATCTGCTCATTACGGGAGTTCAGAAACAATGATTTCTACTATCAAAAGAGACTTGTGTCAATCTTTTGAGATGCCAGATCTCAGACTTCTCCATTATTGTCTTGGTCTGGAAGTCAGCCAGTAGGAGCACTGTTGGTTACGAATCTGCCATGAGGAAAGGATTTGTCGTTATTGCGCCCTAGGACCCGCAAACCAACATTGAAAGGCCGGAAGGAAGGAATGCCTTCCGTGCCAATCTCCGGAGAAGGCCGGCCTCCTTTGGGGTTTCGAGGTTCAAGATAAGAGTGCAGGGAAAGAGATAAAAAGTACAGAAAGATATCCAAATTAGATTGGAGTTGGGTGGGGGGAACTAACAGTACGGCAACGCATCAATCACCACTACTAACACCAATATAACAATAACACATCACTATGGATGTTGTCACTCGCCAGTAGAACAGAGCCAGGTATATGTTTTGTGTTAAGGGCTAGAAGCACAGCTACAATGGTTCCCTAACAGACATTCCCTCCAAGGAACTAACAGTACGACAACGCATCAATCACTACTACTAACAACACTATAACACAAAACATAACCAGAAAACTGCCGCTAACGTTTGCCCTATATATCCTCTGATTTATGCACCTCAGGTATACCTGACCACCAAATGCTGAAACGAATCAACAAGCCATGACACAAGAAAACGTAAGGCAAAAATGCAAAGGAGAGGCAGCATACAGAATAAAAACAGTATAATAGCACCAAGTGTATGTATTATATTAATTGGCGTAAGCACAGCTACAATGGTTCCCTAACAGACATTCCCCTTCCACCACTTTACAATGAAAATGTGGTGGGTATTTATAGCATGAGAACCCCCCCGATTACATTAATGGGCACAAAGTCCCAGTCAAACATTAGCTGACAAAAGCAGCCGCGGAACTGCTGATGCTGACCTTTGTCGGGCAGGACTGTACTTGCAGCATGGTCTCCCTGAAGGTTGTACAGATATGTGGCAGCGCGTTAGGTAGAACTTCTCATCGGCAGGAATGCGGGTAGCTGAAGCAGGTAGAACCTCCAATCAGCTTTAAAGGCAGCAGCTGACATAAGTAGTGCATCCCATGCTTGTCCTTGTGCTTGGCACGTCTCGGCTCGGATCCCAAAGTTGGACACTTGTCGGATGATGCTGCTTGACACGTGTCTGCCTTGAAAGGCAGTTTATCCAACTTCGCCCAGGATCAGAGCGCTCGTCGGGTTGCGCAGTGAAAAATAGCGCAGCTTGGGGAGGCCTTTCATGCCTTAGTCAAATTCCCGAGTTTGTCTCCCTACCGCGCATCGGTCAAGGGCGCACTCCGACTTCGCCGCGAAGTCGGGTTGCGCACCGGTGGAAGCTGATTTACACTGCCGTACGGACTTCGCCTCGGAAAGGGGGCGCACTCCGACTTCGCTGCGAAGTCGGGTTGCGCCCCAGCACTTAGTCATTTTTCCTGCCAGCTCGTTACCTAGTGTGCCCAGAAAGAAGGGCGCACTCCGACTTCGCTGCGAAGTCGGATTGCGCCCTGAACACTTAGAATTTCTGGCTGATTCTGTCACACTGCGCAGTTTGCATTCCTGCTGCGCTCCAACTGGAGGGCGCACTCCGACTTCGCAGCGAAGTCGGATTGCGCCCTGATACTTAGCCATTTTTCAGGGCAACTGCTGTCATTTTGAGATTTTGACTGAGGGGCTCAAGAGAAAGAGGGAAGAATGAGAATGTAGGGAAGAGAGAGAAAGGGAGAGAAGAGAAAGGGGAAAGAGAGGAAGAGGGAAAGGGAAGAGCAACACTCTTACAAAAATTGAAAACATTGCACCCCGTGCAAAATGTGACAACATTCTTGGCGGCTCGCGGGTGTCGAGCTCGCCTCGGCGCAAAGAATCCATGCCTTCATCCATTGGGTGCAGAGGAACTTACTTCCCCTGCCTTCTACTGCTCTGGCCGTTCTCCTCGCGACAACTGTTCTTCAGATCTGCTTCCGGTAGCTGTCTCCTCGGATTTGCCCTTCGAATGCTCTCCAGCGTCGGCTTCTGCCTCGCAGATGGGCTTGTATGCGGCCTGGGCTTGGCCCCAGGCTTCTGCTTCGAAGTGGCGGCGGTCAGCAACTTCTTCTAACGCTGCGTGGAATGCAGCGACCGTGTGCAAGTCGATGGTGAGGTATCTCTTTCCCAGCTCCTGGAAGTAGGAGTTGATCTTGCAACACTTGGACACCATTTGGGTGACCTGACTTTCTTGAATTGGCTCGGTCCAGCTATCGATTTCAGCTGTATTTGCCTCAAAGGACAACCAATTCTTTTTCACTCGCTCATGGGTGAGAAACTCACCATTCTCAACATAGCCCGGGCACCCTAGTTCAGAGAGAGCGTGAAGGGGAGCCATACAAATGTCTCTTTCATGTTCGAATGCATCCAGCATTCGTCTGGCAACTCTCACCTCTTCTGTTTTCTTAAAATATTTATGCAAGGTTATCCTTGCATCTGCCCATTCTGCAGCGAATGAGGACATGGGGGAGAATTGGAGGCCATTGCGCTCGTGTTCTTGAAGTTTTATCGCCAGGTCTAGCCATTGCTTCGCCTGGCGTTTGGCCTCCTCTACCACAGGCTTTCCCTGGGCAGAAACTTCTTGGATCCTGGATGCGAAATCCAGGACAGACATGGCTTTATTCATGTGGGGCTTGCATCCCCGCAGCAGATCAGCCCGCATCTCCTTAACTTTGCTCTTTGAAAAGACCGTCGCTTGAGATGCTTTCTCTCGCAGATTGCGACTGCGCTTGTTTCAAAGACTCCCGGAGCCGAGAAATCTGCTCCAGTGGCTGCCTCGCTTTTCCGTTGCGGCTTCTTGCCGAGAAGCGGCTAGCCGGGCTTTTAATTCATCTATTTCTCGTCGCGCCGATTCCAGCCGCTCAGTGGACCTAGACAGGTCCTCTTCAAGCTGTCTTGTTTTGTCCTGCAACCGAAAAAGCTCTTCCTGTTCCTCCAGATTTTTGACAAGGAGATTATCCGCTTTACGAAGGATTCCATGAATCTCGTATTGGTGGTGGATATCATCAAAGCTCTTCTCCTTCCTCTAAAGCTCGTAGTCCACCCTGGTCATTTCTCGGAGAGGCTTCTTCACTTTTGGAGTTATCTTTTCTGTCGTGAGCACTCTCCTCTCGAAGTCAAACTTGGTGCGCTTTACCGAGGCGGCAATCTCCTCAGGTCTCCTCCGTTTCAAGTTTTGGAGGAAAGAGATTGGATATTCTATGGCTCTTGCTGCCAGAGGCAAATCATCCGTGTTCTGGAGATCGTCCATGAAGTCCGGTTCCCCCAGCCTAGGGTTCTGCTGTGACATCTCTCCTGCTAACAGGGAAGTAGGAAAAACCGGGAGGACTTTGGAAGGAACGGCCGCATTTGAGGGCGACCGGGGAGCGGAGAGCGGAGCGGTTGATGCTGGAAGGGTTTCAAGCGGCTGAGGCGATGGATGCAACGGTGAACGCGCAGCTTCAGCACTAACCACGGGTGAAGGGTTTGGGGTTTGACTCAGGGATAGGGAAGTGTTGGGGTCCTAAGCAAACTGGTCGAAAGAATGGTGGCCGCTAGAAGGCTGTGGAGATGGGGAGGAAGATGCGGCCACGGCTTGCTCGGATTGAGCGGGAGATGGAGTCGGAGTAGGGCCAGATGGGATCTGAGGGAGTGGGGCAGCGGAGGTACTTGCGGGCTCCGCCTGAGCCGATGCTGGATGAATGTCTGCGGTTCTGGTTCCGACGGCTGGCTCAGGACTATCTAGAGAAACAACCTCTGGAGCGGCTGGACGCGGCTGCGGCTCTGCGACCGATCGTCGCACCGTCGAACTAGGTCGCCTGACCCTATCAACTCTCTTCTTCCTTTTCTCTTCTGGAGCAATGGCTGGTTTGGAAGAAAGAGATGAAGTAGGTGCAGCGGGCGCTGATGTTCCCACGGTAAACTTGTACCGGGGTTTGACCTGCAGAAGATCTGCCGCGGCTGGTCCGGTCGCTGGCGGTGCTGGCGCTTTTTGTGCCTGAGGTGTCACCTCGGGCGCTGACTTGACTGATTTTCGCGCCTTTTCGGGCACCACCTTGGAAGCAACAGGCTGCATTGGGTCCACTTGGATATCTGCTGGGCCCGCACTGGCAGTTGTAAAAGTGTACAACTGCTGGGAGGAAGACCCCCTTTATAACCCTCAAAGGGACCTCGGGGAACGTAATCTCGGAATGCGAAAGGCCGCCAGCTGCCAATGTGTTGGTCATATAGAGCTGAAAAATCATCATCAATGGCCAGATTCCTCCTGATGGATTTATCGTGCTGCGTGCGGCACCTCATCTTCCAGCATTCAACAACTTTTTCTTTTGGCCAATTAAGGCCTGCCAGTTTGGTGATGAGTTTCTTAAATCTCGAAGAAGTGAACTTGTGGTCCGGGTTTCGCTCGGGGTCATATGCTACCTCCTCGCAGTAAAACTCCTGCCACGGAGGCCATGCTTCCATCAAGTCAATCTCCCAGTCGAGGTCAACATGGACCACATCGCATTTGTCTTCGATTATATCCGCCCGGGGGCAGATATGTGCAAACTTTCCCCTTATTCCGTATGGGTCACACTTCCAGCGCTGCGGCAGCAGAATCAGGCCAATGTCAAAGAGTTCCCGCTCGAGATAGACATGCTGTCCTATCTTTGATATTTCGACGTTCGCCCAGGAAAGAGGATATTGAAAGATATGGCCCTTTTTATTTCCCTGGCTGAAATCCTCTTCAACATAGTCCATCTGCCGCACAACCTCCATCCCAAACTGATGATCCATGCACCAGTAGGGCAGCAGATGAGGCTTGCCCTTGAATCCGTAGATTCTAGCCACGATCCCCTGCGTCAGTCTAAAAACGTCCCCAAGCTTGTGATTCAAAAAATAGTTTGTCATTTCCTACGGGGGGCGAGGGATCTCACCATCGCTGAAGACTGACATGACCAAGCCTAGAAAGTTGAAGTTGAACTTGTAATAAGACCCTTTCCGGTATAGGTCATCCGTCCATTCATAGACGGGTCGTGGCTCTCCCTTCTCATTTACCTTCTTCAGGTTAGGGATCGGCATACGGGAGTGCAAGTGATACAAACATAGCCAAGCCAAGAAGGAACTGAACCGAAATTCAGTTGACTGCTTTTTCTGTAGCTTCACCAGGCTGGAGTGAATGGCGTATGCAAGCCAGTCCGCCCAGTCGAAAGAGATCGGGCGCTTCCCACTTTTCTGCGCTGCTGGTTCATAAGACTCTCCGCATAGGAGACATTCTGCCAGCGCTAGCTGGTACGGCCGTACCAGCTCGTCAGAGTCGCAGCCGAGGACCCACGCCAGGATGGTGTATATGTATTTGCTTTGAAACCTTTCCAGGGGTATGGGGCCGGTTGGCCATTGTCCAGCAGCGAGCGGGGCGTTCAACTCTGAGTTGAGGAAATCTCTCATCTTTTTTGTATGCGTAAAGCGCCCAGCTTGCTCACCAAGATTTATCCTTTTAACAATTGCGCTGGAGTCATACTGCAACCCCGGGTGAAGGCCGGCCGGACGGTCTCTCTGCGGAGTGCGAACAAGGTTTTCCGCTGCAGTTGCAAATTTGCCCGGTAGCTGGCCTGTAATGTCTGACAATGATGTTGACCAGCTCCGGGCAAAGGTGGACAGGGGGGCATAAGAACCAATGAAGGTTCGACTTGTAAGCAGCCCCGAAATGGTGAGAGGGCGAAACTTTATCCGCCCAACTTTCCACATTTATCCGCAGCTTAGTCAGGCTCATGGAAAACGAGCCGTCCTTGTACCCGACAGGTAATTAACCGGTGGTGGTGGGGCTTGCCCACGCTGTACTTTCTTTGTCCGGGATTTTGACTTTTGATCCCGCGGCGTCTCACTCCTGAAAACATTTGACTGCGGGGAATCTCCACTTTCGCGCCCTTCGCTGGACTGAGCTTGTACTGGCAACTTTCCTTTGTCCATTCCTTCGAAAAAGCAATAATTATGACCTCTGGACGTCTGCAGAAGATTTCGCAGTCACAGGAATAATCTGCACGATTTGGCATGTCTGGGCGCACCAGACCTCCTTTAAATGATAATGACAGCGTCATTAATGGTGCACAGGAGGGGGTAGGTCGGCCGGTTAGTGAAGAAGTTATGTTTTTAGGTGCCTGCGCAGGAGAATGTCTTGAAAGATGCACCCTGGTTACCGCGCCATGCCTCCTTGATTGCGTTTTCTTTGAAAGTTGCGCAATCATTAAATTTGACTTTGAACGCTGCGCCATGGCTGACGTCACTGCCACAATCCGGGCACATTGCTCGAGGCAAAAACCCTTTTGGTTCGGAAACCCATCTTACACAGCCGTTATGCGCCCTGGGCCCACACTTGGAGTATTAATTTTTTTATTTTTTATAAACCATCCAAGTTGCGCCCAGGAAACAGGGCGCAATCGGACTTCGCCCGAAAATTGGGCGCGGTCCGACTTCGGCCACGCAGTCGGACTTCGCCCCAAAATTGGGCGCAGTCCGAACCGACACTTGCTTGTTTTCGTTGCTGTTTTCACTTCCCAGCTGCTCCCCTTGGATGGGCACAGCTCGAACTTCGCCCGCAAACCGGGCGCAGTCCGAACAGTTAACTTCCTTTTGAGGCTCCTTATCCAACTGCGCCCTTTGGGTGGTGCGCAGCCCGAATTCGCTGCGAAGTCGGGTTGCGCACCCGGACTTAGCAGATTTTGCGCACCCGGACTTAGCAGATTTTCATTGTTTCTCTTGGGCAGTCTCCTTTTACAAACCTCGCTCTTTTTGAGGGGCGACACCAAACTTCGTTGCGAAGTCTGTGTCTTCTCCTTTTGTCCGACTTGGGCTTACTAAACTGGAAAAACTGAAAGCTGAAAACTGTACATACTGAAAAATTTAAAAATGCATAAGGGAAATATGTTACAAGGAAGGGCCCGTTAGGACGCCTTCAACAGCGATATATTTTCAAATGGAACCCGTTAACGGGAATAGGCAGGAGCTGACCCTCCATATCCCGAAGTATGTAAGCGTTGAGCTGGTTCACCCGGGCAATCTGATAGGGACCCTCCCAGAGGGCATCGAATTTTCCGTGGTTGCCCGGCTTCGCCTTTAATGAGTCCCACTTCAGCACCAAGTCCCCGATTTCAAAAACTCGGGCAATGGTGCCTTTCGCAAACCAGCCTTGAGTGGATTCAACATGCTTGGTGAAGGCCTGGTATGCTTTTTCCCTATCTTCCTCCAACTACAGGAGTTGGCACAGTCTGTCATCCATCGGGTCTCCGCTGCTTCTCTCTTCGTCCAACATCTAGAGAGCGGGGATTTCAATGTGAGATGGCATGACAGCCCCTTTGCCATAGACGAGCGCATAGGGGGACGTTTTAATGGATGTCTTGAACGAAACTCTGTCCGCCCACAGCGCCCGGTTCAGAAGTGAATGCCAACTCCGCTTGTTCCTTTCAATGGTCCTTCTGATGATCTTCAAGAGGTTCTTGTTAGTAGACTCGGCAAGGCCATTCCCCTACGGGTAGTAATTAGAAGACATTTTGTGATAAATGCCAAGTTTGCCAGTGTACTCTGAGTACAGCGCTTGCGAACCCCAGACCATTTACAATTGACTCTGGAACCCCGAAGCGGGTAATCAGGCTTTCAAGGAACCCGATGACCGTTTCTTGGTCCACGTTTTTGGTCCTGTCTCTTGGCACAGCAAGAAGCAACAGGTGGTTGCTATTTCATCAACAGAGGCAGAATATCGTGCCGCACGTGAAGCTGTGTGCGAAGTGATATGGTTGCGTCACATCCTTACAAGTATGGGTCTTCCATCAAAATCTCCAATACACTTGTTCTGCGACAACATGGGTGTTTTGAATCTTGTCAAGAATCCAGTACATCATGAAAGAACCAAGCACATTGACACACAATGTCACTTCATTCGAGACGAAGTTCCAAGGCACCGAATTCAGCTTTAGCACATTCCCACCAATGCTCAAGTTGCAAACATTTTCACTAAGGCATTTGCACGTGTCAAATTTGAATTGTTTCGCAGCTCTCTTTGTATTACCAAATGATGTAATCAGGGGGGATGTTAGTCGTTTTAAATTACATAAATAATGTAATAAGGGGGGATGTTAGATTTACTACAGTAATTCTTATTATTACTTTATTTATGTTGATAGGGTAGTTAGTTAACTACCTAGATTAGTTACGCTATTGTTAGCGTACTAATATTTGGTCTATTTTAATTATTTATTTACAGACCTAAGTTGTTGATTAGATCCTACGATTACGAGCTAATCTGGGCTCTCAATGTAATATTTAAGCTGGTTCTAATCAATAGAATTCTGTTCGGTTTATTTCAACAATTATTTGCTGCTAATTTTATTTTTCAACTTAAATGTAATATGAATTAGCCTAATGGTAAGGTTATAATGTAACCCAACATGTACTAACCATAATCCATTCTATGAAAGCCCTCAAAAGGCATTTCCAACAACTTTTCTTTCCTACAAGAACGAAAGAGAAAAGGTCTGCAAAATAAGGTGGAAAGAAATTCCATACATGGCCACAAGAAAATAAATATGAAACGAAACGTATCACAGAATTAACATAGAGAATTGTTGAGAGCAACTTCAGTTTTTAACCTTTGGAAAAATTTAGGCTTTTTTCTGTCCATGTATTGAAGAAATTAAGGGGGCACCTATCAAGGTTTCAAACTTATATAGATATCTCAAAGTGGCAAATCCTTGCCATAAGGGTCAGATGCAACCCCAATTTTGCCTACCTCTATGTTAAAAAATGCCAGTGGTGAAGTTTGTGAGTTGAAGCTGCGGCTAAATCCACAAGTATTAGCTACAAGTATGTTGCATCTTTTGTAAATTGAGTTTCAAGGCAACTATGCAAGAATAGGTGTCTATTTATCATGTGAAAAAGAGTTTAGAGTCTTAGTTCGTAAATTTTTTCAAAGGACAATGGGCCAAAAATGTTGAGGGTGCACACTGAAAGATAGCCTCTTCTAGAATAGTATTTGATGATGAAGCGGACTTAATTTCTGGATGTGGTAGAGGATATAACCTAGGGATAACATTTGTCTTGACAATTAACCTCTTAGATACAAAAGGAGTCATTCTGTATCAGGCATCTAGACTATCTGAAAGGAGGATAAGCATGAACAAGATGCAATAGTTGACTTTATTTTTCTAATGCAAGTTCAATTCCTTCCTGTGCTGCATGTGTACCTTGTTCTTTGTGATTAAATCAACCATGGGTGATCTACAAGGTTTCATAGTACCTTGTCGAGGTTCAATAGCACCTTGTCACACTTAACTAAGAAAGACCCTAATTAATAGGCCATGAGCATAGGGGATGCAAAAATTGGTAATGATAATCAGACTTGTTTAGAGTTTGGCTGTTCCATTAGGATAGGTCATTAATGTGCATATAAGATATTGTCTCTTGTAAGACCTTGTTGTCACTTCTCTAGATGATCATTACTTGTGGATAGCTATAATTTTACACAACACGATTTTTCATTATCATTTTCTTTGAGATGCTATTTAGCACTTTGGACCTCAAATGTGTTGCAAGCTAGATGGGGTTGATTTTGCAAGCTGTCATTGGCACTCGTATTGGATCTTATTTTTTTATTTTTTATATGGGATTGAAACTGGCCCCACCCGTATAATGGTATGACCACATAGTGGTACTACAATGTAATGTTCTGCCCCAATCTGAGTTTTGATGTTTTGCAATGTTTTTGGTTTTTTCAATGTTCTGATTTTTTTTTTTAGAAGTTTTGCATATATTGAAAAGGTGCAGAAAAAACATAAACTGCTAACTTTAACCAATTGAAAGCATGCAGAAAAATGGCGTACCGATATGATGCAAACAAAAATAGATATAGATGCTAAGTCCTACGAATGCGATGAGCAATGCATGAAGGAAATGACGCAGAAACGAGATGTGAGCAAACAAAGCGGGGCCTCCTTTATTGATATTGCTTTTAATATTATTACAATACGTCCCCCTTCTAGGGCTCAGAATATTTGATACAATTTGTTACATTAATGGATGCCCGAAAGAAGCCACGCTTCCAAGATCGGACGGTACGCTTCCAGCGTCTTCCGCGTGCCCACATTCGAAGTGGGCGGGCTAAAAGTTGCCACCGCTTGTGTCCATGTGTTCATCATTCCTTGCTGCCCCTCTAGTATTCCTGGTGGTGAGATCCTACGCACAGAAAGACAACAAATCATTAATAGCATATGCGTATCTAGAAAAACATGCAATCCCCAAGGCCTCCAACGGGCGCTTGTGGAATATCAGTGATAAGATTGATAAATCGATTACAGAATGATATATAAATGTAAAGGACAACTTCTAGAATTGGTATCACCTGATTTTGCATCGAAGCGGCGTCGGACGGCCCCGTTATGCTCGTTTGCCCGTCTGGGGCCTCTCCAAAGTGAGCGCTCCAATGTCCCACCTATGCTTATCCAAATCACCTAAAACTCATGGGTTAGGCATTATATGTGATTCTAAGACTACCCAGATGCTCGGAATTTGCATATCCTACCCAGATTCTCCTGTATGTGACAGGGGCGCCCTACGAGCTAGTTAATACATAAAATAATAAAACGATAGTCAAATCATGTCAGAATGAGTTCAAAATTTAACAGAGGCATTAGGATATCATCTGGGACATATTGCAAAAATAATAGTAAGGAAATCATGCACATATTTCTAATCGCTCTGGGGTGGGACGTTGGGGACTGTCGCAAAACCTGCAAAAAGTGACCTTGCAAATGTCCTACCCAGAGGCCTCCAAAACTCCTGCAAACTTGTGGTTAGACTAAAAACAACATTTTGAGATGACCCAGAAGGTCATATTTGGCAGATTCTACCCAGGTTATCCTGTATCCGAAGGCGCTCCCTGTAGGTTAGTAGACGCATAAAATGACAGAAACCAGGTCAAATCATGTCAGAAAGCAATGAAATTTGGACAACAACATAAGTACATTAGATATAAAAGAATGCAAAAATAATAGTAACAAAACCATGCATAGATTTCTAATCACTCCGGGGTGGGGCGATTAGGACTACAGTAGTTTGGGGGGCCCGGGGGTGGGACGCCCACCGTTTGGGGCCTAGTTTTGACACCAATCCAAGTGGGATGGGTCCAAAACTTCCTAGGGGGTTGTGTCGATGAGTTTGGGGTGGGATTGTGGCTGATTTCTTGGGTTTTTGGATCTGGATTGCGTTCCTAGTGTTCACCCGATAACCTCTCTTCCAGAAGAGAGAGATTAGGGATGTAGGAAGCACAAAGAGGAATGGGGGTATAGTTTGGCAGCACTTCGTTGCTCCAAATGCTCCAGCTCTTTCTTTTTTGGGGTGAGGAGGCTCACCTTTTTATAGACCTAAGGGTCTCCTTTGAATGCGCATGCGAGGGCGCCACTTGGCTCATTATGCCTTTTTGGGGGAGAGAAGATTCCTCCCTGATTAGGGGCTCCTTGATTGAGGCCTCCATGATTTGAAACGTTCCCTCGCACTCCCATGCCTTGAAGGCGGAGTTAGGTGGCGGATTTGGGCTGCCATTTGTCAAGGTTTGACTTTTTTCTAGTCAAACTTGCTAATCGTCCCACCCTGGAGCGATTGTTGCTAATCATCCCGGGGTGGGACGAATAGGATTCTAATCGTCCCAGGGTGGGACGAATAGGGAGCAAAGTGCTTAAAAGGTGCAAAACTGACCTCTGACCTTCCAAAACTGATTTGGGAGTGGTTAGGACCACTTTTTAACCTCTGGAGGCTGCCCTAGGGGGTATGTATGCCAATTCGGTCAGTGCTTGTAGTCACATAATCGGATTGGTGTTGTTTTGGTGTCTACAGATGCCCCTTTTTGGGATGCGCTGTGTGTGGCGTAGTGCTGAGCAAAAATAGATGACCAAAGCACTTAATGATTAGGGTTTCTCAGTAACCTAACCAAATTTTGATGCCCCAAGTATGGAAAGGGCACGCATTCTTGAATCCTTGCTTCGACGAGCTAAGGAGCTTAACTCAAGTGTAACCTTTTTCAGTGAGGTGTACTTGATCTTGGACATTGTTCAGTCATGAATAGGCAAAGGGCACAACCTTTTGTCCGAGGAACCTTTTCTTCATGCTTCCAGAATGCCAAGTGTTTGTTTAGCTTATGATTATTGCTTGTTTGCTGCCCCAAGCAGGAGCGTGATTGTCTTTGTCAATGATTCTTTGAATGCATGCCATTTCCTTGATTGGGTGTGTATTTGTTGATTGGTGACTAAGTGTGACTACCCCCTCAAGCGACGAATCGATGAGGGAATGACCAAAAATGAGAAAAGCGATGAGTCACTTGACCCAAGATGACGTTTGTAAGGGTGCCTTCAGTTGTTTTCGTTGAACGCTTATTGCAGTTTTCCAACCATCGGACCTATTTTTGGTGGGTTTTGACCCTTTTTTTTGACGCCTATTGGGGTAGAAATTATCAAAAATCCTCCTTCCCGTGGAGTGGTCCGGCTATGCTAGCCTTCTTAGGGAGTAGGATAGTGAGTATTTGTGACCCCGACGATGGTTTTTCATGCCATGAATGTCAGGTGCAAAGGCACCTTTGTTCGGCAGATTTATTGTTATTTTTGGTGCATTTTTTGGATGCAGTTTTTGTTGCTTTATTTCTTGCTCTGTAATCGTCCCAGGGTGGGATGAATACCAATTTTGTAATCGTCCAGGGTGGGATGAGTGCTAACTAGAGTGCTCATCCTAGGGTGGAACGATTATAGGCCTAATAACCTATATAAGGACCAAAACTAGGTTTTGGGCTCATTTGCAATATTTTTTTCTTGGCGATTTGGAGTAGTGAGGAGGAGTGCGAGTGTGCGTAGCGGAGCGCTGCTGAAATTTTGTGGACATCATGAGTGTGAGAACTAGATCTTCGAGTGGAGGAGCCGAGGTGAGACCGGTATGATGTTCCTTCTCTTTATTCGTGCGTGTTTTATATGAAGTTTAAAACTCACATATAAAATGTTTGTTCGCTTTATTTTGTTTTTAAGGTTTTAAAAACCTAATTTTTTTGTGTGTGTTGGTTTGATTTTATTCGTATATCAAGTTGAAAACCTAATATAGGAACTTTATTTTGTTTTTTTTTTTCGTATATTAAGGTCAAAACCCTAGTACACAATTGTTATCTGTACTTTGTTTGTGTTTGTATTTAGGTTTAAAACCCAAAATGTTTTTTTTATTTTGTTGTTTTTGTTCATATTATGGTTGAAACCCTAATATGTTTTATTTCATTTTTGTTTTTGCCATATTAAGGTTGAAACCCTAATATTTTTTTATTTTATTTTGTTTGCGTTCACATTAAGGTTGAAACCCTAATATGATTTTTGTTGTTTTTTGTTGATTGTACAGTTATTTTCATGTATGTTGTCGTTGTTGTACAATTTTATTTTAATGTTTTTGTTTATATTAAGTATGTACTTAATATATTTTTTTGTTTTATTTTGTTGTTTCAGGTTGTGAAGAGTCGGTACCGCCAGTCGATTATTTTCTCTGATGCCCGGATGCCCTGACAGTTGTGGATTGGGAGTGGCTTGATGCCCTTGGGCTCAAGCACGTGACGCGTCTGGAGCCTGTGGTGGGGGATCGGGCATATTTGACTGCCCTGATCAATCTGTGGGATCCTCGCACCAACACTTTTCATCTCCCAATAGGGGAGATGACTGTTACTCTAGAGGATGTGTATCGGATTCTACGGATTTTGATAGATGGACTGCCTATCCGGATGACCCACCGTGACTAGTGGACAATGGTATTGACATGATGTTTTGGTCCGATGGTGGAGAGGGGGTGGAGAGGGTTGTGGAGAGGGCAGAGGTTGACTGCCAGATAGGCGGTATTCTGGTGCGGTGGTGGTTGGAGAAGGGCGTATTAGGGGTGAGGCATGCTTTGATCATGACCCTCATCTCCAATATGCTACTTCCTGACTCCTCAGGTGCGAGGTTCCCTTGGAACCTGCTTGAGTTGGTTTTCACATTGGTGGAGTGTCCTACATCAGCTCCACTTATTATGAGATGGGGTCAGACGTTATTGGCATAGTTGTACGATGAGTTGTACGAGGTCCCTTTCGAAAGTGGAAGGGGATCGGGTGCAGCTATCTCTTGCAGTGTTGGGGGTGGCAGCACATAGCTGTGGAGCGGCCGTAGGGTTTGCCTTGGACCACCCGAGGTGAGATGGTGGATCAAGAAATTGGATATGCCAATTTATGGTGGAGGTCAGAGGAGCATGGATAGAGTCGACGGTGGGTAGGTGACGTAGGTCACTATACTGATGCCTTCTCTCGTCTAGTGCTAGGGTAGGTGTTTTGGTGGTCGTACGAGACTGTCCAGCCTAGCTTGAGGCTGGAGAGTGGCTTCGACGTGTGCGTAGGGGTAGATGGTTGATTGGGTGGCATGGGATAGAGCAGGAGTACTTCCCATATGTTTGGGTGATGTGGTAGTTTGGGGTGCACCAGGGATTGCTTGGTGATCCCTTGATCTATCGACATCATGGTGATGAGAAGACTCTAGTCTGGCCTACCATTGAGCAATTGGGTGAGGGGTCCGATGTAGTTATTGATGTACCCAATGTGGATGATGTCGGGGTGACTATAGAGTATGACCGATGGTGGATTATGCGGTGATGGCGGAGTGAGGGGCCTCTAGGAGGTATGGATACTAGCAATAGGAGGTGGGGGTGCAGAGGCACCGATGGAGGGTTGGGGGGCTCCGCTTGATGATGTTGACATGGTGGAGGTCGATGACTTCATCGATGATGGAGATGATTTGGGGGTTTCAGAGCAACCGAATGTACAGGATGTCCCGGAGCAGTGGGTGCCAGAGCAGCAGGCCATCCCGAAGGTGCCCATGCCTCAGGCTGTCTCAGGGGATGTGGAGGTTGGGCTTCATGCTGAGATAGCATGATTGGAGGGTCTCCTACGAAGATGGGAGGAGGAGCATAGAGATGCTTTGGTGGAGGTAACGCAGGAGAGGGATCTCCTACGGACTCAGTTGGCACAGCGGGATAGTGCATTGGTTGTGTATCACCAATGAGATATGGAGTGGGGTCGGTACCGGGTAGAGTTAGAGATAGAGGTTGTCCACCTCGGTGGACAGTTGCCTATGCTTGATGGAGGTGGTTCATCACACCGTACGAGAGGCAGTGAGACTGAGCAGTCTGCATCATCTCATCGCAGGCGGCTAGGTGAGGGTAGTGTTGGTGGGCAGGGTGCGAGGGTTGGCAGCAGTCACCCTGAGAGGTCCCATAGGACCCATACTACTGGGGTAGTTCCAGTCGCACCGATCCTACGTGATCATGGTGGCCGACTCCCTAGGCTTTGGGGATTTTGAGTTTTTGGTTTTTGTGAGGTCGGAGGACCTTCTTATTGTAGCTTGAGGGCATTTTGACTTGATATATATACATGACTCTTTTTGGTTTGATTATATACTTGTCATGGTTTATTGTTCTTTATGCACATTTATTTATGTTGATGTATGCATATGCTATTATGACTACGGATGATTTTAACTATATGATATAGATGTATGCATATGGAATGGATGGAATGATTTGTTGGTATACAAGTGGTGGCACCATAGACTGTACAGGATTTACTGGCTTTCTGTACTATGTGATTGCTTTATGGAATAACTTTGCATTTGTAATTTTTGTTTTGTATTTTTTGATGGTGATGTAAGTAATGAAATATACAACAATTGTTTTAGAATGTAGTTAAGGTTTTTCTGAGACTCAGATGCTTTAACTAACTAGTCAAGACTGTACATTATCTTACAAGACTTTCGAACAAGGTACGAATCAGACTTGAGTTTGACCAAGTTATTTCACATCCTTGTGTGTGCGATTGAGTTCGTTTATGTGGTATTCGTAAGGATACCGTCAGTGCTGTGTAGGCTGTCCACCAAACCTGTATTGAGGATCACCTAATTAGCTCCACTAACTCCTTTGTTGTATTTAGTAGGATTAATCTATGATGCAATCTAGGATACCATAAGCTAGCTCATCCACATGCAAACATTGGTCTACACACATGCAAAGCTAATGTGATAGACATATCATCATGCGTTTAGGATACCGCCATTGCCAGGTAGGCTATCCACCAAACCCGTAATGAGGATCACCTAAATGGTTTTTCAAATGCTGAGAATTCTAGGGATTCAAGCTCAGACGTCTTTCGGTTGTTCAATTTGTTGGGATACTTGCTCTCACATATAGTGATGAAAATCACTATTTATTTTGAGTTTTTTTTTCTTGAGCAAGGGGTTTGAGTAGTGGTGATAACCACTGTTATTTTTTATTGTTGCTTTTTGAGGATTTAGATTTTGAATTTTGATTTCAAAGTTGAGCTTGTGGGATTTTTGGCTTGTGAATGGCATTGATCCTTTAGGCCTTGGGGATGACTACCCATCCTTCTCAGGGCATGTAGTATGAATCCTTATGACTTTGGGGATCAAAGGTGTTTGGGAATTTTGATGGTGAACTTTTGGGATTTTGCTTTGGAATGGTATTGATCCTTTAGGCCTTGGGGATGACTACCCATCCTTCTCAGGGGTGTAGTATGAATCCTTATGACTTTGGGGATCAAAGGTGTTTGGGAATTTTGATGGTGAACTTTTGGGATTTTGCTTTGGAATGGTATTGATCCTTTAGGCCTTGGGGATGACTACCCATCCTTCTCAGGACGTGTAGTATGAATCCTTACGAATTTAGGGATCAAGGGTGTTTGGGATTTTTGATAGTGGTGAAAACCACTATTTATTTTGGGGAATTGGATGGGGAAGAGCTTGTCCTTTTGTCAATTCTCAGCATTCTTGAACCATTCGCACAGGGGGATGAGCAGGATAAAATTTTTGCTCAAGGTACCCTAGACCACTTTGTAGGTTTCGTCTTTCGTTCACACAACTTGGGAATTTTTATGTGTTTTAAGCTTGTGTTGGGATGCTATGTAACAAGGCATGATCCAAGTAAAACTCTACCTTGTAAAAATTGGTCTGACTTTGTACAACATTTGACTAGAAATCTAAAGACAACTGAATGACGAAAACCCTAAAGACATTAGAAGACAACTGACTATGATATGGCGAAAATGCGAATGGCGTTATTCTTGTTGGATCATTTACAAAATGGACTGAATGTGGAAAATGATGGAATTGTCGAGTAATTACAGTCTATGGTGCGTTTGACATGTATGACCAGCAAATATGCAATGTATGTATGCGATGCCTAATGCAACTTTTTTTTTGTGTTTTGATTTTTAAGATTATGCATGAAAGTGAGATGCAATTTTTTTGTTATTTTTGATTATCTGTTGTTTTTGAATATTCGTTATGGACGGTTTAACCCGAATGGGTGTGGACCAAGTGATTCTTACGGATCCTTGGAGGTTTTGACCAAAGGGATTATAGATACCTTTGGGGCATTTTGGGTGACCAAGCGGTGGTGAGAATCCTTGGAGCTTTTGGTTTGACCAAAGGGATTATAGATACCTTTGGGGCATTTTTGGTTGACCAAGCGATTGTGGGAACCCTTGGAGCTTTTGGTTTGACCAAAGGGATTATAGATACCTTTGGGGTGTTTTAGGGTTGACCAAGCGATTGTGGGAACCCTTGGAGCTTTTGGTTTGACCAAAGGGATTATAGATACCTTTGGGGCAGTTTTTGGTTGACCAAGCGATTGTGGGAACCCTTGGAGCTTTTGGTTTGACCAAAGGGATTATAGATACCTTTGGGGCATTTTGGGTTGACCAAGCGATTGTGGGAATCCTTGGAGCTTTTGGTTTGACCAAAGGGATTATAGATACCTTTGGGGTATTTTTGGTTGACCAAGTGATTGTGGGAATCCTTGGAGCTTTTGGTTTGACCAAAGGGATTATAGATACCTTTGGGGCATTTTTGGTTGACCAAGCGATTGTGGGAACCCTTGGAGCTTTTGGTTTGACCAAAGGGATTATAGATACCTTTGGGGCATTTTTGGTTGACCAAGTGATTGTGGGAATCCTTGGAGCTTTTGGTTTGACCAAAGGGATTATGGATACCTTTGGGGCATTTTTGGTTGACCAAGTGATTGTGAGAACCCTTGGGGCTTTTGGAGTGGGCCATGGCTCTCTAAATGTTGAATGGCCTCAAATGACTGATGTTCAAGGGTTCTAGTTCCTTGATTCCTTCAAGAGAGGTGAGCTGGTATGTTCCAGGTCCTATTTTACTATCGATTACATAAGGACCTAACCAATTTGCCATGAACTTGTCCCTTAAATGGGGTGGCAAGTTAGAATTTTGTTGGTTCTCTTTTAAGACCAGGTCACCGACCTGAAAGTCCCTCAGGTGAACTTTCATGTTGTATGCTTTCTTAAGTCGCTCTTGATAGATACGTAAATGCTCGAGAGCATTGACGCGTCGTTCATCGAGTAACGTAAGTTGGTCTAACCGGGCTTGCCGTGCAGTGTCATCATCGATGAACTCTTGCATTGATATGCGTAGGGAGGGTATTTCCAACTCGAGAGGCATGACTGCCTCGGAGCCATACACTAGCAAAAATGGAGTTGCCCTAGTGGGCGTCCGAATGCTAGTGCGATAAGCCCATAGGGCAAGTGGTATTTGGATGTGCCAATCCTTATGACTATCTGTGACCATATTTTTAAGGATGGCAACTAGCATTTTGTTTGACGCCTCTGCTTGCCCATTTGCCTATGGATAATAAGGTGTCAAAAATCTATGCTAAATTTTGTACTTTGTTGTCAAAGCACGCACATATTTGTTCTTAAATGACGTCCCATTATCCGAGATGATCTTGGATGGAATACCAAAATGACATATGATGTTATGTAAAATGAACTCCGTAATGCGGGGCCTAGTCGTAGAGGTAAGCGGAATTGCTTCCACCCACTTAGTGAAGTACTCTGTGGCCGTTATGATAAACGTGTGATGACTTGACGATGTAGGGGAGATCTTTTCGATGAGATCTAAGCCCCACTATGAAAATGGCCAAGCCGATTGGATCGGTTGCAAGGCCTGAGAAGGTACGTGTGTCAAGTTAGCATGGTGTTGACACTTCACGCACTTCCGCACATATGCACAACAATCTCACTCTAAATATGGCCAATAATAGCCCATGCAAAGAATGCACTTTGCGATGGCCATACCATTGAAGTGGCCACCGCATGTACCATCGTGCGCTTGGGTGATCACCCAAGTGGACTCCTGCTGGTCCAAGCAATGGAGGAGGATTCCTTCGTAGCTTCGATGGTATAAAATGTCTCCTAGCAAGACATGTTTTGCCGCTTTCTATTTGAATGATCTTTTCACGGCGTGCGACAATCCAAGTGGGAGGCTACCTAACTTGAGATAGTCTCTTATGGGTGTGTACCAATCCTGCTGATCAGAAACCTCGATGGTATGAATGATCGATCCCTCTTGAAGTTCATCCCTAGCAAAAGTTGAGCGGGAAAGAACTTGTAAAAATAGCGTTGTGTTGCTATTAAGAGGGGTTGGAGAGAACAAAGACCCCTAGTTGGCATGATTCAGACTATCATGGATTCGAGAGAACCTATCTTGAGATGGTTCAATCTGGATCAGGTGGATTCCTGGCGTTATGTCGAGCTTGCACGCTCCATCATGGATTGCGATAACATTTTGACTTGAATGGTTGTCATCTCACCAGAAATGTCTTGCGGGATTAGTGACCCCAAGGAGGCCATAGTGTCCACAAAATGATTCGATGATCGAGGGAGTGCCTCGATGTCGTACCATTCAAGATTTGCTAGGAATTTATCCACAAGGGCTTTGTAGGCCTATAGAACTGGGCATTTGCATTGGAATACCCCTTTCACTTGGTTGACAATTAACAGTGAATCACCAAAGATATTCAAGCATTTGATGTTCATGGTGATGGTTGTCTGAAGACCTATGAGCAAGGCTTCATATTCAACATTGTTATTGGTGCACGGGAAATCAAGTTTAAATGATAAAGGCATTGGAGCCCCTTGCGGTGTGAAAAACATGATTCCCATGCCACCCCCTTGCTCACATTTAGAACCATCAAAAAATAAGGTTATGTCGGCCTATGACTCAGGCTCATCAAAATCTAGCGATTCTGAGACATGGAAGACCCCATCATCGGGCAGCTCTATGGTCAGAGGCTGATCATCTTCGAGAGGAGCCTCTGCTAGTTGATCGACGATGACTTGACCTTTGATGGACTTTTGTCCAATGAATTCGATGTCAAACTCCATCAACAACATGATCCATTTCACCGTGCGACTACTGTGATAAGTATGACTCATCATGTACCACAATGGATTCTCCTTAGACACAACATACGTCGTATTGCTCAACATGTAATGGCATAGCTTTTTGGTGGCAAATACCACCGCCAAGCATAGCTTCTCAATGTATGCATAGTTAAGTTCATAACTGACCAGGGTGCGGCTAAGATAATAATTAGCCTGTTCTTTATGTAATTCATTTTTTGGGCTAGCATGGCACCTAGTGCCACCTCGATAGCTCGAGATGTATAAATAGAATGACACTCCTGGTCTAGGTGGTGCCAATACTAGTGGTGAAGCCAAGTATTGTTTGATGTCATCGAAGGCACTCGTCATCCCAATGAAATGCTACCCCCTTGTGTAATAATTTATTCATGGGTCGACACTTGTCAGATAACTGTGCTATGAAGCGCTTGATCGACGTGACCTTACCCTGCAAGCTTCTGAGCTGCTTGATGGTGGTTGGGGGAAGCATTTCAAGGATTGCCTTGACTTTATTTGGATCTACCTCGATGCCTCATTTTGAGACTATGAAACCCAAGAGTTTTCTAGATGTGATGCCAAATACGCACTTCTTGGGGTTTAGCCTAACCTTGTGTTCGATGAGGCGATCAAGGATCTTGCGTAAGTCATCGAGATGATTTTGGCACAAAAGAGATTTGGCCAACAAATCATCCATATAATCTTCCAAAGTTTTATGCATGTGATCATGGAAGATGTATGTCATAGCGCGTTGGTAAGTGGCACCAACATTTTTAAGGCCAAAGGGCATGACCTTATAACAAAATGTCCCCCAAGGCATCATGAACGCCATTTTTAGTTGATCATCGAGATTGATACGAATCTGGTTGTATCTCGAGAAACCATCCATGAGGGAAAGCATTTCGTGGCCTGCTGTAGCGTCTACCAATGCATCGATGCTAGGCAAGGGGAAATCATCCTTGGGACTCGCTTTGTTTAAATCTCAAAAATCGGTGCATATGCGAATCCTCCCGTCAAGATTTTTGATGGGTACCATGTTGGACAGCCATGGTGGGTAATCTACGTAGATGACAAACTGTGCATCCAATAACTTTTGTAGCTCATATTTGACCATTAAGGCCACTGTTGGGTGCATCTTACGTAGCTTTTGCTTGATTGGCTTGACTGTCGGATCAAGTGTTAGATTATGCATGACTAGCTACGGGTCTAGCCCCGACATGTCTTTGTAGGACCATGCAAAAACCTCCTTCTTCTCTTTGAGAAGGGCAATGTAATCGGCTTGCTCTTCGGGGGATAAACTTACCCTACTTGATGATTTATGGATTCATTGGATTAGAACCGATGTCTACGTCAATCGTCTCTTTGATTGACATGTGGGATCCGTCCTCCAACTGGTGTGGAGTTGGGATCAGGTGGATATCATTTTCTGAATTTAGATCTACGTTGGGAATGTCGGGTTCCTCTTCAGCATGGAAGATATCCTGAGTCTGTCTTGGGGTGAAATGAAACATCTCACCGCAAGGCCAGTACTCTGATGGGGATGGTGGTGAGTCAGCGTGATCCTAGTCTATGGCATCTAGGTCTAGATACAATGGTCATGTTGGATCGGCTGGATTGTGGATGGGGGTGGTTAAATCAATGGAGATCATGTTGATGGAATGAATTTGGTCTCCATTGCCATGTGGGTGTTGATTCAGACATCCTTGGTGATCCTTGTACCCCGGATCTGGCTCTGTGGGTATTGGCACAAAAGGATCGGCCCTATGTGTGGATAGAAGGATAGGGTCTACCCTTGGCACTGATGGCCCTATAGGGTCTCTAGGTGGGAGGTGCTCCCTGTATGCCCGAAGTGGTGGATGAAGCACTTGGTTTAACTGTACTTGGTTTAAATGCCACCTATGCCTTGGTCCCATATTTAGATGTTCAAACATATCATCGATGTCTATGGGGTATTCCTGTTGCCTCATATGGTTGAGATATGCCATCTCAGTCTCATCCTCATAGTCACTATCGGAGATCCATAGGCCTTCATTGGCTCCGACAACTATGTGCCCCTCTGGTTGGTATAGCCTCCCACTAGGCATTTCTTGATCACTATCCTCACTCTCTACGAAAATCAAAAATCTGGCATGTAGGTAGTCGATGTTGAAGAAGATATTTGGATCTTCTTCCTCCGGTGGATCACTTGGCCTTATGGCCGGCATGGGAGGCTCATTTTGTTCGAGCAAGTTGATTTGGTCCCTTCTGGGTTGTTCCGCTCTCTACGGGAGGGCTGGATTCTCTGGAGGTAGCAATTGCCCGATTGGAACATTAAAGGGGAACATTGCCATGAAGTTCTCTTGATAGTCGTCAATGGGTGTCACCTGCGAGTGATTGCTATCGGACTCAAAAGGGTCCCAAGGTGCTACCTCATAATCTGACTCATCTTTAGAAGACCCCCCTTGATCTTGTTCATATCCCTCTTGGAGGTTACTTCTTGAACTTTCCCCTTCCTCGATCAAAGGGGAGGGGTTGTTGAGGTCAACAAGGTTTGTTGTTAACAATGGGAGATAATCCCCCAATGTGTATGTTGTGTTGGGATTGGCATATGGATCTTGTGCCAACCCATCCCCGTTGCCTAGACCTAGGCCTTGCATGGTTTCTACCAAGATGTCGAGGGGCAAAGGGTGGTTGAACCCTACTCCTGATTTATCATATTGCATCTGGTATCTCGGTTGACAAAGAATGCGCATTCCTTGTTCGTATCTGCCCAATCCATATCCATGCCAATTACATTGGTCTAGGTATTTCAAGGCGAAGTCCGGGTTGGATAGATAGTCAACATTCTCAGCAAATGGCTCTTCATCCTCTTCCTCTTGTAGGTAGGGTTCAATGCCGTTCTCGAGGCCCCCATATACAAAATTGGTCTGATTTGGCGGGTAGCCTAAAGGGACGATAGTGTCGATGGGGAGGCGAGGTCTCCCCATGTCTTGCATGGATTCGAGCATGGGTGTTGCCACAACGTTCCACACTAGGTACTCCCCTAGGCCCGTATTGGCCATCTCAATGGTAATCATCGATGGTTGAGGGGGAGGGAATGGGAGTTCTCCCTGAGTCCACTCCATGTTGGGTGAACCAGGTGTCTCGACTTCCATTCGGCTGGGCACCTCTTCGGTAGAGATGGTTGAGACTAATGGTGGTACCTCCTCTAGGGGCTTCTTCCCATTGTCCTTCGGTGTGGCCACCATAGGTGGCATCGTTGGTGAAGGAACAGACGATGAAGATGGGCCAGGTTGGTGAGTTGAGGGACTCAACAACGAGGATGTAGGCGGAATCGGACCCTGTGTGGACGGATTCAATTGAAAGTCCAAATGTGTCGATGGGAGGGTCGATTGTGGCATCAACTGCACCACATTGCAAAACTTAAAGGGCTCTAAGTCCATTGGGACTACATGTACTTGCCCTTCGTATGTGTATTTGAGGCATTGATGGGCTATCGAAGGGACACACTTCATGTCCCTGATCCAAGGCCGGCCTAGCAAGATATTGTAGGCCATCTCACCCTCAAGGATGTGACACAACGTAGGAATGGTCTTTTGTCCTACTTGGATGGGCAGGACAATTGTGCCAACCGTCGAGCATAACGCGTCGTTGAATGCTCGAAGAGTGTAAGTGGATGCCACAATGTGGGATGCTGGTAGCTTAAGGTGTTTTAATGCCATTGTCATGATTATGTTGTTGGATGAGCCAGTGTCCAACAACACCCTCTTGAATGGAATCTCGTTGACCCATGCAATGACGTGCAGGGGTGGATCCACCATATCACCAGTCACCAATTTCAGTTCGTCTTCCCTGAAGGTTATGACTGGTTCTATGCATTGTCTCACATGTCCCATGAAATTGTTGAAAGAATTGGCTTCGTGGGGTTGTAGCTCAATGGCTTTGAGTATCTCCATCAGAGCCTCCCGATGGGGCGGTGATTGTTGGATGAGCTCATAAATGGAGAGCCTAGCCGACGTGGTCCTTAAAATTTGAGTAAGTTTAGTCCGAATCATGGCCATTGGTCTAGGTGGGGAGGTTGCGATAGGGTGTTGTGGAGGTTGTGACGTGGTTGTTGCGGGGGCAACCGCATGTTTGGGTATCTTTTGTTCCGTGTCACGATGCTTATCATCCCTACGTATCCTTGCATGGGGTAGTTTTGTGTTACCTCATTCACTTGTAAAGTCTTTGCCTGTGCATCATGGGTAGGCGGGGGTCTTTGAAGACCTCCATCTGTTGGTTGCTCAGTGCTACGGGATTATCTACCATGAGCGTTTTGTTGTCTATCAAGTCCTGCACTAAGTGTTTGAATTTCCAACAAGTGGAGATTTCGTGTCCTTTCTACCGATGAAATCTACAATATAAGTCTTCCCTATAGCCCTTGGGTTTTGGCATGTTGGGGTCTATGGGTCGAATTTTCGGCAAGTTTATCAGGTTTTCCGTGAACAAGCGGTCAAACAAGGAGTCTCTAGACTCCGTGAATTGTGTGAATTGTCGCCTAGGGTGACGCTGCTGATTTTGCTCTTGTTTATGATTTTCCTTTTCATAGTTATCAAGAGGAACTGCTTGATAATTAGCCTTTGGGGGCTGTGTCATTTGTGCAGGCTTTGGTATAGTTATGGCAACCTGATTGACCATGGCGGGTTTCGGTTGCGTGGGCCCAGTTTTAGCATTTTTGGGCCACTCTTTCTTGCGCGGCTTGGCAATCTCGTCGTCTTGTATTTTGATCTCCTCAATTATCTTGGCTTGCGCTAGGGCTTCTTCGAGGGTGGCATATTGCTGCAGCTGCAATAGCATGGAGATCGACCTTAAGCAACTCTTTGAAAACATTTGAGTCATGTCGGCCATGGGAGGGAGGTAAGGTAGCTTTGAAAGCAATGTCCTCCATCGATTCCCATAAGCAGCTATGGTCTCATCATCATACTGCTTAAGGCCAGCTAGGTCACTTAAGGATGCCTTCTTCTTGGTGTTGAAGGCAAAACGTTCAAGGAACGCATCCACTAGCTGGTCTAGATTATTGATGCTATGCTTCGGCAACTGGGTAAACCAATCCGAGGCAGGGCCTACGAACATGGTTATAAACGTTCTCAGAAGCAATGCATCATTGTCCTGAATGCCAAAGCATTGACTCAGGAACCTTGTTACGTGCTCTTGGGCATCCTCATCCCCTCTAAAAATTGCCAATTGAGGCACTTTGAAGTGGTCGGGGTATGGGGGTGCCGAAACTGAAGGATGCACAGGGTGACTGCGGAGTTGGCGTAAGGTGGGCTTTTGGGGCCCTGAAGTCTTAGTCTCCATAGACTCTAAGCGCTCTAGCAGTGCTTTGTATGCATCAGAGGATTTGATTTCCTCTTCTTTGGTTTGTTCCCATTGTGAATTGCGAGGAACTTGAGGCCTATGGAGGGGTAGCCGGATAGCGCCCCCTTGCCTTGGTAGGGCATTTCAGCCCGCTCTTCTTCTCACTCAAATTCCTCATAGGCCTCTTGAGGAGTTTTTGGGCATGACCTATAAACATGGATGGGTGCCCGAGGAAGGCGCCCATCATTGGTTCTAGGAGTGGCCTCCCGCTCAGGTCTAGGAGGTCTTGGAGGCAATGCTTGATAAGGTCATGGAGACCTGTCTCGTACTAAGGGGTTGTGCCTCTCATAAATTTCTATCTTATGCATGCGAGGGGTTGGAATCCTCTCATGCATAGTGTTCTAGAACAACTCATCTGTCTGGCGTTGAATGCGCTCTTTGTTAAGATGATACAGTTGTTCTAACTACTGCTGATCTTGCCTAAGCTACATGATTTGCGCTTGGCGGGCGGCATGTTTGGCAAATGCCAAGTCGATTTGTTCCGCCGTCCTAGGTCTAGGAGGCCTAGATGCCTCCCCTACATATCTATCTCGGTCGTGGTGATCCGAGATCTCTATGGGTCACTTTCCTCTATCGAGGTTAGCAACATTCACCCGAGGCTCTGGCCTCAATAGGTGATCTTGATAATCAGCAAGTGCGGAGGCGCATTGCTCCCACGCGGTGTATTGCTCTTGAGGAATATACAGGTTTTCCTCATGCTCCCTTTCGTACATGTGAAAGGGATGGGCGGAGTTGGCTCGCCCTATCCGAAGAGCCTTGCACTCTAGATTTGGCCTATTAGTTCTAACAAGTAATGAGGGGTGGAGGAGGAATGATATAATCATGTGGGCCCTCCTTATGAACCCTATGCTGCTCTAGCACTTCATCGCGTAGTGGCCACTCATAATGAGTGTCTAAGGGGGCCTTCCCATGTGTGTACTCCTCTTGAGAGGGTCTGTGTTGAATGGGAGTGCCCCTCAAAGGGGTGCCTCTATAGTCCTGTTCTGTAGTGGTATGGTGTGGACTATGTTGTGGGTCAGGCTGCCAAGGTGGTATAACCAAGTCCTTGGGGCTATAACGGAGGTGACTTGTGCCTCCTTGCATACTTTCTGTAGCTTCTGCCCATGATTGGGCTTGGCTACGGGTATACACCATGGTGGTGGTTTTTCTAAAAAGATATGTATATTTTTATCTCCTTTACAATTTTTATGCTATACCAAACAAAAGGGGACCACACAAACAAAGAAATGATTATCTTGTTTACATAGATTAAATGTGTGTCCTAGATCTGGTTCAGTGTGTTTGATTTTTGTTATGTAAATCTTGTAAAGAAAACTTTGTTATACATGCATAATGAGGGCTCTTGTATCTCCAAAATGGTCGCCCCTTCAATATACCATTGCCAGGCCATTATACCGAACCTCTCAATATACCCGCCCTTACGTGAGGGAAACTATTGGTACGCGAGAGCAGAACAATAAGTGGAACATAGGCGGTACGGAAGGGGGATCGCTCTATTTTTGACACCTACCTTAGAAGACTTATCCTCATGCATGGGGAATCACCCCCGCTACACTTGGTCAGCTTTCGTCAGGATTTACGTCTAGCAACAATCGCGATCAGGGTATATGTATGCAAAATCCAAGCCAAGGTGGTGATGAAACCCACCGTTGGTCTTGATCAAGTGTTGGGGTATTAAGACCAACTCCTTGATGTTAATTTTATTAGGTGGTGTGTGTGGTTCCTTTTAATTGTGTAAAGAAAGAAAACATACAACAAAAGATGATTTTCACTAATGCAATGCTTTAAAGTACGTTTTATCTTTCAGAGACAATTAGTAGCAAAAAGGAAATCACAAAACCTAACTAGAACTGAAACCTATAATGAGGACTTGCCATTTGTGCAAGTATCATGCAAGCAAACCAGAGAAAAATGCATTCCTAATCAAGTTCCTTCCATTTAATTTACTCTATGTTTTTATTTTTTCTTTATTGCAAGAAAGGAAAACAAACTACTTAACCTTTCTATGCAAGTGTCTAAAAATAAAGCAAAGAAAATAGAAAATTGCAGAAACATAAAGTAGAAAAACATAGAGGATGTTCAGAAGGCCTACCTCTTCTCTGTCTAAACCAGATGCCTCTGAGTTTCTGCTCAAAAAATGCATAGAGCTCTAATCATCCTGGGGTGGGATGAATAGCAAGTCCCATCAGGGTGGGATGAATACGTATTCATCCCGGGGTGGCACGAGTAGCAGTCCAGTGCCCGAATGAGTAACACCTGCAAAGAAAAACCACAAAATTTGGATCAGAAACTTGATCCTAATAGTAGGGGATAGGGTCCCACCATGATCACCACTAAAAGCATGCAGAAAAATGGTGTACCGATATGATGCAAACAAAAATAGATATAGATGCTAAGTCCTACGAATGCGATGAGCAATGCATGAAGGAAATGACGTAGAAACGAGATGTGAGCAAACAAAGCGGGGCCTCCTTTATTGATATTGCTTTTAATATTATTACAATACGTCCCCCTTCTAGGGCTCAGAATATTTGATACAATTTGTTACATTAATGGATGCTCGAAAGAAGCTACGCTTCCAAGATCGGACGGTACGCTTCCAGCGTCTTCCGCGTGCCCACATTCGAAGTGGGTGGGCTAAAAGTTGTCACCGCTTGTGTCCATGTGTTCTTCATTCTTTGCTGCCCCTCTAGTATTCTTGGTGGTGAGATCCTATGCACAGAAAGACAACAAATCATTAATAGCATATGCGTATCTAGAAAAACATGCAATCCCCAAGGCCTCCAGCGGGCGCTTGTGGGATATCAGTGATAAGATTGATAAATCGATTATAGAATGATATATAAATGTAAAGGACAACTTCTAGAATTGGTATCACCTAATTTTGCATCGAAGCGGCGTCGGACGGCCCCGTTATGCTCGTTTGCCCGTCGGGGGCCTCTCCAAAGTGAGCGCTCCAATGTCCCACCTATGCTTATCCAAATCACCTAAAAATCATGGTTTAGGCATTATATGTGATTCTAAGACTACCCAGATGCTCGGAATTTGCATATCCTACCCAGATTCTCCTGTATGTGACAGGGGTGCCCTACGAGCTAGTTAATACATAAAATAATAAAACGATAGTCAAATCATGTCAGAATGAGTTCAAAATTTAACAGAGGCATTAGGATATCATCTGGGACATATTGCAAAAATAATAGTAAGGAAATCATGCACATATTTCTAATCGCTCTGGGGTGGGACGTTGGGGACTGTCGCAAAACTTGCAAAAAGTGACCTTGCAAATGTCCTACCTAGAGGCCTCCAAAACTCTTGCAAACTTGTGGTTAGACTAAAAACAACATTTTGAGATGACCCAAAAGGTCATATTTGGCAGATTCTTCCCAGGTTATCCTGTATCTGAAGGCGCTCCCTGTAGGTTAGTAGACGCATAAAATGACAGAAACCAGGTCAAATCATGTCAGAAAGCAATGAAATTTGGACAACAGCATAAGTACATTAGATATAAAAGAATGCAAAAATAATAGTAACAAAACCATGCACATATTTCTAATCACTCGGGGTGGGGCGATTAGGACTGCAGAGTTTGGGGGCGCTCGGGGTGGGACGCCCACCGTTTGGGGCCTAGTTTTGACACCAATCCAAGTGGGATGGGTCCAAAATTCCTAGGGGGTTGTGTCGATGAGTTTGGGGTGGGATTGTGGCTGATTTCTTGGGTTTTTGGATCTGGATTGCGTTCCTAGTGTTCACCCGATAACCTCTCTTCCAGAAGAGAGAGATTAGGGATGTAGGAAGCACAAAGAGGAATGGGGGTATAATTTGGCAGCACTTCATTGCTCCAAATGCTCCAGCTCTATTCTTTTTTTGGGGTGAGGAGGCTCACCTTTTTATAGACCTAAGGGTCTCCTTTGAATGCGCATGCGAGGGCGCCACTTGGCTCATTATGCCTTTTAGGGGGAGAGAAGATTCCTCCCTGATTAGGGGCTCCTTGATTGAGGCCTCCATGATTTGAAACGTTCCCTCACACTCCCATGCCTTGAAGGTGGAGTTAGGTGGCGGATTTGGGCTGCCATTTGTCAAGGTTTGACTTTTTGCTAGTCAAACCTGCTAATCGCCCCGGGGTGGGGCGAATAGGATTCTAATCATCCCAGGGTGGGACGAATAGGGAGCAAAGTGCTTAAAAGGTGCAAAACTGACCTCCGACCTTCCAAAACTGATTTGGGAGTGGTTAGGACCATTGTTTAACCTCTGGAGGCTGCCCTAGGGGGTATGTATGCCAATTCGGTCAGTGCTTGTAGTCACATAATCGGATTGGTGTTGTTTTGGTGTCTACACCAATCATAACTTTCAAACTATTTGACGGAAATGAATGAAATTTGGTATTTAGATACTAGATATATACAACTAAAAACCCATTAAAGCATTTCACAAAATAGCGATGTACCCGGAAACTGCGCAAATCTGGAAAACACACTTCAGGACAATTGAGCAGCAACCCAGAAATTGATATTTCATTAATGTCTTCAAATACAATGCGTTCTCCGCTTAGAAAATGAGGCAAACTGAATTACTAAGGCTGGGCGCTGAAGATGCAAGCAAGAAACCCTTCGAACATGGAGAGTTTTGATGGCTCTATTTCCCACGCACCCCTCCAGCACTGGTACGACCACTGTAGACTGTACGGCCTGCTAGGAATGAATGAAATCTGCCTTGAAACTCTGTAAACCCCTCTCAACAGGTCGCTAGGCTGCTGTAAAGGATATGCTGGTGTTATTTTATCAAACCCTAGCCAAGATACTTCAAAAATCTGATATCTATGATGTCCAATATGTACGGCCAAGCTGCAAATGTAAGGAAATCTGGAAAATAGAGAATAAGCACCACGAAACCATTCTCCACTCTCCTCAAATGTTTCAATAATCTGCTACAATGAAGCACATTGGCATCCTCTGTAGAAGAAATGCACAAATCATCCAGAAGATATCTTTCAATCCCGTAGACGATGTCCCTGCTGGAGGTTTCCGTCTCCAAACAAGCTCAATCCCAAAATCTGCAACCATTTGAGCACAAGCGTGAACCTTGAATGAATCCACCTGCACAGAACTGGGTTTTCGTCCAGCTCCAAACCCGAGGGGTTTCGTCCTCAGGAAGACCGTCGGGGTTTTCGTCCCTTCGGAGAAGAAATCTCAACCACCGGCTTCAATCTCCAAGAGAAAATATCAAATATTCAGAATATCCAAAAATGAGAGTTGAGATGCCTTTTTAAAGACCCATTTAGGGTTACTTTTAGGGTTTTGCACTTTTTATAATGTCACTTTATTTTATTTTCTCTTTTCCCTAAGTGACTGGTCCCCTTTTTATAACATAAAGTTATAACTATACTAAATTAAATATTTAATTTAATTTAATATAATTAAACCTTTGCTCATTAAAATCTCGGGCCTCTGATCATCCAATCCGCCAACTGAAGATAAATCCGGATACCCTTTTCGACGAAGAATAACATTGCCTATCTGACCATAAACCCTAAAAATTGACTTACTAAAAATAGTAAGTTCAATGATCCATGCTCAGAATGACTCTTGAAAAGCAGGCACTGAAAGCATACTGCATTCTGATAAAGACTGAAACAACTTCCAATGAGCTCCCTCCCATCTGTTATAGCCTAAGGGAACCCTAAAAACTGACAAGCAAATTAGAAGCGAGAAAGGGACATTACAGTCCGCCCTTCCCAAAGATTGCTTGTCCTCAAGCAATTCGATCTGTATGCCTGGATTCCAAATGAATCTTAAGAACATCCCATGACGGAGATACTGCCACCAACTGTCACCACAAAAACTGACAATGATGATAACCCCTGTCATCCATCGGTATCTGCTAAATCCGACAACTCTGCCAGTCTCTGTCACCAAACTGAAAATTGATCCATCACTGAAACCAAGTAGAATCCCGGGGTCCCAAACCAGTATCAGGTCAGCACCACCATGTTGACGCTGCACCACTCTGATCATAACTGTAAAGTCCATGTGCCACAACTGAACTATCCTCACCAACAACTCAGTATTGAATCCATCATAACCATCCAAACTGCAATACCTATGAGAGCCGGAATCTGAAACATGAAAGACCCCCTGCCATGGCACCTCTGCGTGGTCCACATCTGTAATCTCTCCGTCAATCACGATCCTGGGCAATAGAAAAACCAATCTGCTCAACCAATCACCATTAGTCAGCTTTGAATGATGATCATACCAAGTGATAACATCACCATCACTAACCTGATGTCTCCTAATCCTTCGAGGTTCGCTGCTATACACCTGTTTGATTGGTTGATGATCCCTGTCATGCATGGATGATAATACATTAACTGCCTTCATACCAAGGTATATCTCACCCGGATCCCATATCCATATTCTGTCATTAGCACTGCTCCTTGAACCAACGAGTGTCTCCCAATCCCGCATAGACACTCCTAGATAACCAGGCCTCATAGGGAAACTGACATTCCCACTAACTGAAGAATATTGTTGGGTTAATCTCCGCACAAGTGGAATATTGATCGGCCACAACGCTGTCCCTACATTAAATCCACCCTGATGTAGCAAACAATCATCCCAGCAAAAAACCGGCTTCCCTTCTGATGAAGGAGGCATCTCATATCCAAGTGAAGTATACAACCCATTATAACAGCCTTTCCTCCCACTCATATATGTCATGATCAAATCATTAACATGAGGGCTGAAAGAAAAACTATCAGCATACCTCACAATGCAATTCATAATAACTTCACCAACTGGACCCCTGTGAAGCTCCAAACAATCCTCTGAATTATGATTCTCATCATCATCAGGACCAAAGTCAGAAGATGTATCATCATCCACAACACCAAATGATGAATGAGCATCCGCAACAGAAGGCACATCATCACCCCGATCATACTCATACTGCTCCACCTGAGTGATTGAGGAATCATCATCATTATTGAGCAATCCTTCCTCATTCCCAATCTCATTGATCCCCTCAATCAACTGCCTGACCACCATGGTCTCTGAATTAGTCTCTGAATCTTGGGAAGTGGCTGCCCCAGATATCTGATTTTCTGATTTGTAAAGAGAGTAATGAGCTAAACTCAACTCAAGGTAAAGTTCATCAATCACCTTCTCTTTCCTGGTGAGCTCTCGGGAAGTCTTCTCTGCAATTTGAAAGGTATGATCCCTGTCGGATAGCAACCTCAAGTAATCTGTTTTTATCACCTCTAATGCCTGCTTGATAGCCTGCAACTCTGTAACAGTAGCTCCAACTGTCAACTTTTTCTGTCTCTCACCAAGCTGGGCTGCCTGAAAGAGGCACTCAACAAACTCGTGTGTGCTATCCAGGTGAGTTAATGTTTGTACAATTTGCTCCTCTGTGACCTGCAACTGGTTTCTCCAACTTTGCATTGAATTGGAATCAACATTATACAACAAATTTTCAGATTTGCTATCCCATGCACAAAGATCAAAATCAGCCCCCCTCACAATACTGCACTCACCAACTTCATGCTCTGAAGTTAGGACAGAACTGTGCTCAATCTCAGAATCAACAACTACATGAGTGTCATCATTAACTGCTGATTTGACAACATCATAATCAGCATGCTCACCATCTTCGTGAAGACCATTGCATACTTCTCCATTTGTTGAAGCACATGATGAATTTACTTCATCTTCATCAATTTTGACTTTCTGTTCTTCCATGCAAGTTTCCTGAATAGAAGGCATGATTACAATCTGATTTTCGATCGACTCATCAACTAGGTCAGCACCATGCCCAAGAGAAAAATCCTCAGTAGCAACTTCTTCTAAATCTGCAATAGTCTCCAACTCCTTGGAGAAATCACCATCCAACAATCTGTTGATTCTTTCCATTTCTATTTTCAGCGAAGAATCATCCTCATTCATATCCATTTCTTCATCAAATTTGGGGTCTACAGAAACTTCATCATGAAAGACACCATCATACATTAATGAACTGATGCTAGGAAAATTACAAGATTCCTCATACCTCATATCAAAGATCTCACAATCCTCACTGGATTGTTCTGAATACATATCCAAAGTTGTTGTTCTATCTTTCTCATCACTAAAATCATCCTGGTTCCTTGTTATGCATGATACCTGAAATGAAGCATCTTTTTCCAACTCTAAGGCCTCAACTTTACTGCTGTCCTCTTCTGTGTTTGGCTGCATTATGTCATTTTCTTTGTTGTCTCCACATATGTGACCAAAAGTCCAAGCCTCTTGACATGTGAAACAACGTTGTTCTCTCCTCAGCTGATTCTTGCTTATTCGTGTAAGTCCTGCAACCTCATGGGATAAAGTATTTTCTCCATTTGGTTGTTGCCTCATACACATATCAATATAGTCCTGAAAAGACATACCTGCTCGGAATCCCGCACTAGCATTCTCCCACTCCTGTAAAAACTGGTCTTGCATCTCATTGACTGTAGGGTTTACCTCATCCTGTGGAATGATCCTAGGAGGGCAAGTAGGCATCAAGGGTCTTGTGTTAGCTGTTCCAGCTCTAAAATTCTTATTAGCAGCCCTATTATTTACAGATCCATCACCATTCCCATTATTTCTGTGATTCCCATTTTGCCCACCATTGTTGTTGTTGTTATTGGCATTGTTACCCATGACCTGCTGAGTCATTAATTCTATCAATTGTGCCATGCTCTGCTGCAAATCACGATGTCCTCTGCTCAACTCTGCAAGCATCTCCCTGTTGGTGGGTTCTCTTGGTTCTCTTTGTTCTCTGTTATCCCGGTCACCCATTGGTACTTCTACCCTCTCTACTCCTTCAAACAAATCAAGTGGGTCCTCAATATTAGGGTTTGATCTGTTTCTCCTTAAATAATACTGATGACTACCCGGCTGCATTCAAACCCTCAGGATGGCAGGAAGAGCTGAGCTCTGATACCACTGTAATGTTCTGCCCCAATCTGAGTTTTGATGTTTTGCAATGTTTTTGGTTTTTTCAATGTTCTGATTTTTTTTTTTTTAGAAGTTTTGCATATATTGAAAAGGTGCAGAAAAAACATAAACTGCTAACTTTAACCAATCATAACTTTCAAACTATTTGACGGAAATGAATGAAATTTGGTATTTAGATACTAGATATATACAACTAAAAACCCATTAAAGCATTTCACAAAATAGCGATGTACCCGGAAACTGCGCAAATCTGGAAAACACACTTCAGGACAATTGAGCAGCAACCCAGAAATTGATATTTCATTAATGTCTTCAAATACAATGCGTTCTCCGCTTAGAAAATGAGGCAAACTGAATTACTAAGGCTGGGCGCTGAAGATGCAAGCAAGAAACCCTTCGAACATGGAGAGTTTTGATGGCTCTATTTCCCACGCACCCCTCGAGCACCGGTACGACCACTGTAGACTGTACGGCCTGCTAGGAATGAATGAAATCTGCCTTGAAACTCTGTAAACCCCTCTCAACAGGTCGCTAGGCTGCTGTAAAGGATATGCTGGTGTTATTTTATCAAACCCTAGCCAAGATACTTCACAAATCTAATATCTATGATGTCCAATATGTACGGCCAAGCTGCAAATGTAAGGAAATCTGGAAAATAAAGAATAAGCACCACGAAACCCTTCTCCAATCTCCTCAAATGTTTCAATAATCTGCAACAATGAAGCACATTGGCATTCCCTGTAGAAGAAATGCACAAATCATCCAGAGGATATCTTTCAATCCCGTAGACGATGTCCCTGCTGGAGGTTTCCGTCTCCAAACAAGCTCAATCCCAAAATCTGCAACCATTTGAGCACAAGCGTGAACCTTGAATGAATCCACCTGCACAGAACTGGGTTTTCGTCCAGCTCCAAACCCGAGGGGTTTTGTCCTCAGGAAGACCGTCGGGGTTTTCGTCCCTTCGGAGAAGAAATCTCAGCCACCGGCTTCAATCTCCAAGAGAAAATATCAAATATTCAGAATATCCAAAAATGAGAGCTGAGATGCCTTTTTAAAGACCCATTTAGGGTTACTTTTAGGGTTTTGCACTTTTTATAATGTCACTTTATTTTATTTTCTCTTTTCCCTAAGTGATTGGTCCCCTTTTTATAACATAAAGTTATAACTATACTAAATTAAATATTTAATTTAATTTAATATAATTAAACCTTTGCTCATTAAAATCTCGGGCCTCTGATCATCCAATCCGCCAACTGAAGATAAATCTGGATACCCTTTTCGGCGAAGAATAACACTGTACTGCCCGTCTGACCAGAAACCCTAAAAACTGACTTACTAAAAATAGTAAGTCCAATGATCCATGCTCAGAATGACTCCTGAAAAGCAGGCACTGAAAGCATATTGCATTCTGATAAAGACTGAAACAACTTCCAATGAGCTCCCTCCCATCTGTTATAGCCTAAGGGAACCCTAAAAACTGACAAGCAAATTAGAAGCGAGAAAGGGACATTACATACAACAGCTTGGCTATTATGCATGTATCTCTTGGCAAGATTCGAACCTAAGTCTCCTCCTTGAAAGCTGAGCAATTTAATCGATTGAGCTAATGCCATTTGATGCAAATATTAAGGTCCACCCATGAAATTTGTACCTTGGTTTAGGTTGTGAAACGCTTCACTCGGTACCAATTGTTCTAAACTTGATAGGCCTGTGTTGGATCTTATTTGCAATGCATGCAATAGAAAATATATTGAAATATATGCGAGATATTCCATTGGGTTTTGAATGAATTCTAGGGGCTAGGCTTGTGCAAATTCACATTTCCAATCCCTGTACATTGACTTGCCACATATGAGTCACATATGGTTGGAGTTGCTGCAGCCGTAGTTATCAAGTTTAGATGAATCACCCAAAACCTTTTTGGTCATCTCCCCCAAAAATAATACTATGTTAGAAAACTAAAATAGTAAATATTTAATTATTAAGATTCTTGTGAGTTTTCACAACATAAAATATAACATTGGAATTGGAAATGATATGTTAAAGTTCCTTGAGGACATTTAATTTTAGTTCATCCAAAATGTTTTGGATTTCATTGGCGATAGACCATGTAATCTGTTTTTTTTTTTTTTAATTTTATATTTTTTTTTGAGAGAGAATTTGGATGCTTTTCTTGAGTGCTTTTGTTTGTGAATTTGCTTTGCAATTTTCTAGCTTTATTCCACTGTATGTTATATGACATATCAGTAAAAAGGGGCAAAGGAGCTGTCAATTACTTCAACGAATTCCCTACAGAGGGAAATCCCTTTGCTTGTATATATACAAAATGGCATTAGCTCAAGTGGTTAAAAATGTGGGCTTCGAATGGAGAGACCTAGATTCCAATCGTATTGGGTGATATAATACCACTATATGCTTGTTGAAATACTGTCATAACATGGTGATGATGTTATACAAGTGGGGGCTCATTTTAATTCCATATAACTAATTTAAAAAGGAAAAATGAAAAACAAAAAAGATAAGATAATCTTATAAATGGACATGGATGACTAAAGGAGGCCAATTCGACTCGTAGACAAGAGCTGTTATAGTGTACTGTAGTAAACACAAAATACTACAAAAATAAGCTAAACTAGAGTAAAGAAACTAGCTAAACTACAAAATGGCATTAGCTCAAGTGGTTAAAAATGTGGGCTTTGAATGGAGAGACCTAGATTCCAATCGTATTGGGTGATATAATACCAATATATGCTTGTTGAAATACTGTCATAACATGGTGATGATGTAATACAAGTGGGGGCCCATTTTAATCCCATATAACTAATTTTAAAAAGAAAAAAAGAAAAACAAAAAAGAAATAACCTACATTAAAGTGGAACAATTATATGACATTGAAATACAGCCTTCATGGTTAGCCAAAACCATACTTTGGAGAACTGTAGTCCTGTCCTGCTGCAAGCAAGAAAAAGAAAGAACCGAATTCCTAGTAGCCACTCTTGTATGCAGACAAGGGTGCACAGATCTGTCATTAACAGTCTGGAGATCTGTAGCTTCAAATGGATGCTTGTTACTCTTGACAGCAGAGATAGAGTGAAATAATGAGGTGATTAGTCAAGTAGCAGTCCATCTCCCCTGTAATAACTGACATTGAAGAGTGATTGCTTCTTGAAGGTACAGAGCCATGCTTCTATGGTCAGAATAGCTGAAGAGCGTAGCAAGCAATCCACCTGAGTTGTAATAGACAGGGCACCTGAAGATGAAATGTTTTTCAGTCTCCACCTCTCAGAGACAGCATATTTCTAAGTGCCAGAGAAGTTTATAACAAGTTATTAAAGGGAGTACAGTTATGCTTATCATCGAGAAATGAATATTCCAGTACACTTTTTATGCTTCCTGGTTTTGAAAAAAAAAAATTTGAAATCTTTCTGAACTTTTTTGGGATCCCATTCATTGGTAAACCTTCCTTCCCTCTTATACCTGTCAAACTTTTTGAAGATGGTAACTATGAAGCTAAAAAGATATGTTTCTCATTTTAGATTAATATGTCCCAAATGACTTAACATGCTTGTTAGAAGTGAAGGCATGATGGTCTCATTAGACATAGGAGTGGCACAAGGATCTTATGGATGGGTCACCACAGAATGACGAGTTCCAAGAAGCTAACATGACAATCTAGTCATCTTTGATGGCCATGCTATTAAAAGGAGGGAGTGCATGTTGTTTCTAGAAGGGCCGAACACATCTGCTTTGCATGCAACCAAATCTCAGCAATGTACTTGGCTAAATTTGTTAGGTTAGATTAAGGTGAAGGTGTCTAACTGATATTACTGATCGTGTATGCCTTAATTGGATTAGCGATAATGTGTATGGTGACCATGGTGCGGTGAATCCTCAGGACTATTACATATAAGCTTACTCTACTCTTCTGAAACTAGAGTCAAGTTATTGTTGCATTGTCTGATCAATTCCTTCATTTTGGATGGATCTACCTCCATCTTGTGTTGCAGGGGTAACATGTAGCTATTTTGTATCATTTTGTGAATAATGAGATACAACTCATCGATGTTGACTGTAAAGGTGGTTTCAGAACATGTGCAGTTTTCAATAAGATGGAAAGATCTGTCAATGATGTCAATCATGTCTTTTGAAAATTTTGATCGAATAAGAAGCAAGAGTGTTATATATTATAAGAAGAAGAGGAGAAAGAAGATGATTTAAACAGAACGGGTAACAAAGAAAATTTAAGACCTAGGAAACCATTTTAAAAATGTAAAAAGAGACACATAAGTTGAAGTGATACATATGGAAAAAGCATAAGAAAAACTGGATATGCTAATCCATGATACAATCAATTGCCTTGAGAAGGCAGGCTATGGGCATGACATGCAGAGGGTGATAGAGGAAGGCACCTTAGTATGGCCTCAGTAAGAAGATTGGGAAAGCTAGACAATGCTTTTGGGTCCATAAAACCATTTCAAGGTGCTTGTCATAGCGATTTAAGTATTCTTTGAAACAATTTGTATAAAGAATAGGTTCTTTATAAAAAGTATTTTAGAAAATTAATTTATATAATATGAAGTGACATTGAAGATTGGAGATTACACCCTGAAGGATTCAGTTTATATGACTGATGTGATAGGAGTGGAAGCAGTGTTTGGTATATGGTAATTTTTATTGTTAAATGTTCATTGGTTTGATGAAGTTATGAGTTTATGTATATTATGTATTATCTGCTGTACTGCAATAAAGAATACTGAAACTATGTCTATTACTTTTATGTGTGAATGAACTTATATTTTCTCCGCTTAAGTTTCCTATGATGTTTCTTCTCCTCTCTTTTCTTGTTTTTTGTTGTTTTCCTATTTCCTGTATACATCTACCAAAGTTTTTGGTGGCATGGAATCCAAGCAACTACCGTTTCTGGAAACTGAGTTTTTTTCTGCTTTCACATGTCTGATTAAAATTCTTCAGGTAAAATAGAAATTTTCTCTTTGGATGGCTTGTAACAAATATTTGAATGGACTGTGGCTAGTGATGGATAGAGAGACTGTCTTAATGATTGATGGAGGTTTTGGCATAATTAGTTTCGAATTTGATTATTGACAGCATTGTTCAGAATGTTGAGGGAGAGCAATCAATGTTTTAATTTGTATTAATGATTTATGGATATTTTGGCATAATTAGTTTCTAATTTTATTATTGAAAGCATCGTTCAGAATGTTGAGGGAAAGTGATCAACATTTTACCTTTTTTGTTTCTTACCATTATGTTACAAGATTTTTACAAAATTTTATGTGATTGCTACTTTTCAAGCAACATGCAAAGGAAAGATCTATGCAAAAAGAAGTAAAATAATTTTTGGTTGTTTCTTGATTGGACAGACCAGGTGCTAGTCCATCTGATCCCCAGGGCTTCCTTGTTTCCCAACATATGTGTACCTGATCACTAAACTTGGCGATGTAAAGGGCAAACCATTAATCAATTTCTAGTGGAATAAGAATTACATAAAGCTTCTCTTAGGAAGTCAAATTTATAACATATATTTTGTTTTGAAGAACATATCCGGGCACAGAAATACTTATGTTTGTGTTTGTAGATCTTACAGTCCTGCAACAATCATAACACAATTGTTTCTATTCCAAATAACGAGAGGATATAACCTTGTTTGGAATTTCTAATGGTTCTGCTGCAATGATGAGATGTGCTTTTATCAAATGATATTCCACCAACATTCATCCAGATGGTTGCCTGGAGGATACAAAAGCAACAATTGGAAAAGACATAATTAGGGTTGTTCTCAAACATATTATCATTTGTGAAATTTAAATCTTGGACATTTTTCATTCTCAGTCTTTTCTTGAAACTTCTAAAACATGCATTCAGAAACCAGAAGTTGGAATTTAAGTCTTCTCTGTAAATCAATGTGTTAACTACTAAATTTGTGTGCCTGGGAACTGGAAGTCTGTCCTCAGGGCTATGTATGATATTGTTCTGCCTGGAGTGAAATGATGTGCTTTTCTTTGTGGTTTACAGCAGAAAGATTTTTGAAGTATACGGTGGACATTGTAACTCTCCAGTCATGTTTGCTAGTAAGATTGAGAGTGGGCATGTTTTCATCACAGTACAAATCAAAGTTGTTTGCAAAGTGCATACATGCCATTTCCTCCTTGAAAAACTAGACTACATTTTTCAATCTCAAATAAGCTTTTTTATATGTTTATTGCAAGCTGGTTTCCATTTGAAACTTTATTTATGGTTGTTGGAAAAGTGGAGAACTATCTGTGACTTGAGATACAAATTATATTGAAAAGAAAACTGGGTTTTTCATTCTATTTTCATACTTGATGGCGAGAGCTAATTTGTGCAAAATCTGCGTGCATGGAGCGGTGAATATTGACTTTCAGCATGTTAGAACTCAATGCTTCAATAATTTATATTATGAAATGGTAGGTATTTAAATACATAGAATGCTTATTTTAGGCATAACAAACTCCTAACCAAACTTGCAACTACCTTTGTCCTATACTACATGCATAGACCTTGTGATGGGTGGTTATACCACTTGCCACTTCACATGGACTATGATGTAATAACTCCTAACATACCCCCCCTTATTACATCATAGTCATAGCTCTATTTCTAGCTTATGACTAAAAATAATTTCTAGGGTGATGCTAGAATCTATAGATTTGAGAGAGAAATTCCCCTCCTCAATGTAGACTTTCTACTATGATACTTAGGAGTGTTGGGTTCCACCAATCATGCACTCCTAAAATACACTAAATAGTTATTCAATACTTAAATTTAATGCATGAATTATGTGTCACCTCCAATGTCTCCAAGTGAAGTATGTGCTACCATGCATCCAGTGTCAACCATTGAATTGATTGGTTACCAATTATTGTCTTGCATGTGATGGGAAGAAGGTTGTGTAAGGCTGCTTCTACTGCTTTACTGTTCTCTGCTTCTTTCATTTTGATCAAATCTTGGATATCTTGCAAAGTTCTCCTTTTATCATAAGTTCTTTGATATGATAAATGGGATGTATATTTTGAATGCAATCTTTAGCAATTATGTGTACTTGTTTCAGCCCTTTGAATGATCCCATAGCTGCCATAGTTTTTCCTTGAACAAGAATGTAGCAACCCGTCAAGTGTTCTATAGTCTTTAGAGTTGAACCATTGGGGCCCAATAGCTGTTGACGCTGTCTAACAAATCTCCCTTTATCTCGTATTATGTTGTCAATCTTGATGATATCACAATGCATCTTATCATTTAGTATCTTGATTGCTTGTAGTGCTGGTACACTCCTTGATAAGAGTTTTATGAGATCTTGGGCTTTGATAATGATGTATGGATCTCTTGTTTGAGTTGCAAAAATAGATAATCTTCTTTCAACAAGATCAAGTTTGCAAGCTATGCCATGCTTCTTCAAAGCTTTCTTCACAATAGGCCATTCATCCTACAAATGTTTTTCTCTGTACTTGGGAAAATGAGTAGAAAAAGAATTAACTTTGAATGTACCATCTTCGTTCCAGAATGTAATGAACTTCTTGGCCTTAGAGGTATCCCATGGCTTGTGCTTGTAATGGTTGCCTTTGTATCTTGGCAGTGTTCCTCTTGTTAATTCCTTGGCTTGGAGTGATCAACTGATGCAACATTTATTGTATAACAATTTGGATGATTTGGATGGATCCAAATTTCTTGACCTGTCATTTGTTTGGTTGCTTTGGAGTCATACCAAACATTTTTGTGCTGTCTTAGTTGTGCTTGTGCAACAAACACATCTTCTTCTTCTTCTTCTTCTTCTTTATATTGATTTTCTTTGGCTACATTATTTTCTTCATCTGTTGTATGTGAGGCCTCTACTTTTTGAAGTAGGTTCAACAACTTGTCAAAGCGTGGTGTTTGTTCAATGATATTTAGTGTTGTCACATAAACATTGTATTTTGATGGGAGTGATCTCAAAATAATTGAATTAATGTTTCGTTAGATACTTGGTTTCCCAATGCTATCTACTTGTAATTCCAATTCCATAGAGAACTCCTCGTACCTGTCACAAGATACATTCCCATTCCCTAGGCACCTCTCCCTCTCGTTTGGATCCCTCAACCAAGGAACTAATTCATTCAATTACCCAGGTTGTTGTAGGTGAGTTGGAGAGGAGAGGGCAATCCTCCAAGGGAGGTCCTAGGTTCGAATCTCCACCCTACCAAAAAGCTGAATTGGGTACCCAAAATCCAATTGATAATGTTGGTGCGGGCAGGGCTGGGTGCGACCCCCGGGTGACTTTGACGGTGTAGAACCCCCTGTTCGTGGTCTCTTAGACCAAGGCGGCCCCGCAAGGGGTTTTTCGCTAAAAAAAAAAAAAAAAATTTATTCAATTGCTAGTACCTCCTTTTCATTCAGACTTGCTAGTTCCACTTTCTCATAACCGACAATACCATCGGATTCATGGAAACTCTGAGATTCCATTATCACATCAAGATTGAATGATCTTTGAACCGGAAAACGAAAGGAAGTACCTTGAAATAAGTCCTCATTAATGGATTCTCCGTGACCTCGCCTCACACACTTTAAGGTGGTCTTTACTCTTCATCTTCAAGCAATGGAGCTGGCTCTGGAGAAATAAAATTTGCTTTTGATTTTTTGGTTTAAAAACTGTTTGTAACTTCTCTCATGCATCTTTGGCCATGGTTGAATCTTGAATGTATGCTTGTACTTCATCTTCTACTCCAAACATGATGATTGATCTTGTCTTTATGTCTGCCTCATCGAATTTTTTTTGATCTTCATTATCTTCTTTAGGATAGGTAATGGTACCATCTACGACTTGCCATACTTCCTCTAACTCGAGCTGTGTCTTGATTTTAATTTTCCTGGCAGCATAATTATTCCCCCTTAAACGTTGGGAATTGGGCAACAAGAACTTCGGTGCTCCACTAGCCATAGTAAACTGTTACAAAATTTGAATATTCTTTCATTAAATCAGCCTCGAAAAATGCTTTTTGACGAGTATATATAAGCATATACCTGTGTATTGAGAGTTGACACAAACTGTGAAAATTTAGTCTTACTAGGTAAAAAAGATTATGGGTAGAGTTTCTTTCTCCCACTTGAATCTTAAAGGAATATTCTTCAAAATATTTTGATTTCGTCAAAACTTTATAAGCGCCTTGATTTTATTTTTAATTAAAAGGAGGAAAAATTGCAATTTATTTCCTTTCAGCAAACCTCCCACTATGAATGTGGGATTTATATTCTTCAGCCACACTCTTTGCGAACATGTCATCTTGGCGGATCGAGCAAAGCTTTTGTACTTTGTCTTTTGTTGGATCTTCTCTTGTTCAAAAATGACGATGTGAAACGTCAATAATTCTTTACCTACTTCAGAAGTTAAGGCTTCTAATTCGTTGAAGTTTGCTATTTTGTTAGAATTCCCTCGTTTTATATGATGCTTTCCGAAACTCTAGACTTGATGTTTTTTGTTCGCTCGATCTTGCTAGCTCACCATAAATTCTCTTTTTGTGAGGGCGCTTATTGAAATTTGCCAACAATTTATTTGTTTTGTTAATGTTTGTTGGAGTCCTGGCCCTGACGTTATCCATTTGTCGAGATTCGTGCATTGCAGTGATGCTTGCAGAGATTTGCACGTTTTGATCCGTTGGAGCTTCTTCTCCGGATGCTTGAGGTTCGAGGTTACCTGTCCAAGGTCAAACGGTCACAACGGCTTTGGAGGTTTGAATCCTTAAACGAATGCTCTTTGCAACTTCCCTCAAGATGTTAAGCGTGTCTAAGAGACTTTTCAGGTGCAATGCAGCTTCTCAAGCGCTGTCTTGCCTTTGAAATATTGTTGCCAGTGCCTTCAATGTTTAACTTTCAACACGTCTGCTTTGTGTGGAATCGTGGATGTGCTTCCTTGCTTCTGTTGCGACATCTTCTGTGTTCTAGCAGGAACTTTTTGATCTTCGGGCAGAATGATACGTCTGCTTTAAAGACCGAGTGGTTTTTGCCTTTCTTTTGATTGAGTGAGGACTGAAAATGTTTTTGATGGGACGTTTGCAGATACGTGACTCCAAATCTCCTGAGGTTTTGAGGTTACCTCTTCTTATTTACCCTAGAAACTTCTTTTCAATAGAGAGCTTCTTGAGCTTCTCTGGATCGAAGAGAAAGGAGGATCAAAAGGAGAGTTGGCTCTTCCTTCTACCTGCTCTGATACCACATGTTAGATGTCAGTGTTTCGATACTAGGTATTTAAATACATAGAATGCGTATTTTAGGCATAACAAACTCCTAACCAAACTTGCAACTACATCTGTCTTATACTGCATGCATAGACCTTCAGATGGATGGTTTTACCACTTCCCACTTCACATGGACTATGATGTAATAACTCCTAACACAGCAAACAAACAGGACAGGGTCACTTTTGGATGCTCAAGTATTTGCACCAATTTAGCTACTCCTTTAATTGATATTTCTACACTTTCCTTATTTTCAATCTAAGAGTTGTGCCATATGGTATTTACATTCATTGCATAGGAATACTATTCATTTCATTTTGTATCTGGATTGAACTTGTAGCGCCTCTGACTCTTCAATCCCACTCGTGTCTCTATAGTACTTTTTACACCTTTGTTAGTTGACCCACCATCCCATCCCTTCACTTGTTGCATGATAAATTGCAAGGAATATATATATATATATATATATATATATTGTAAAGTCAATTTTTATATGGACAAAGAAACTCTATAGTAGTTTTAACATCCATGTGGGTGGAAGCATGCTTAAGCTCTAGGGGCAGATTATATGGCCAGTCCAGACCTCTCATAAGAGTTCCTTTTGTGATGGCCATTGAAATGCCTTGTACATATCTCTTTGTCGTAGAATATGTAGAATACAAGAATGTGTACACCTCATAACCCTTTGCTGTTAATGCAGTTCGAATCACATCAATCCAAGTTCATATCGACATCTTAAGTGGGTAACTGATGAAGTCTCAGACATCAATGTTTGAACATTTAAATGGTTAATAGTTTTGATAGCAGGGATGGTTTGGTTTCTCTCAACTTGTGGACTTTCACTGCACTAATGCTTTCCCATAATTGATTGGTTTCTCTCAACTTGTGGACTTTCACTGCACTAATGCTTTCCCATAATTGATTAACCTGTTTTGGATTGTGCTATGTGGAACAATGGACATACAAGACACTTTAGGTCTTACTGGAACCTGTCATGAGAAATTATACGAGAGTCTTATGTACCTATATAATTAACAAAGTCTTCCCGTTGATACATATCTTATCAATGCTATCACCATTACCAAAATATATGAATTGAGTACATGCATAGATAATTGATAAGCATTTCCCAGTGATTAATTTTTTTCCTTTGAAAGGTTTTACGTTTGTTTATTTACTATTCTCTTGGTTGTTAGTAGAAGAGTAACTAGGAAGAAGGAGAACCTGTGTACTCAATTTGAGTGGTGGTAGGCTCTATGTCAGCTAACATTCTCAAACACTACTACATTTTGAGGGTGCAGGGTTGCCTGAAGCATCATTGTGGTATCGAAATCCGGAATCTGTATATATATATATATATATATATATATATATATATATATATATTTTAATTATTTGTTTATGGTGGCACTACAGTAGCATTATAATAGTGCTTTGTGCACTTATTTCTATATCATTATAGCTACAATTGATAGCACCATTGTAGCACTTGCATATGTGCCATCCAAGTGACAAGGATGTAGTGGCATTAGGTAGCTATGGAATTCAATAAAATTACAAATTAATTAAATTTATGTAATATTATCAATTATTAAAAAGTTACAATATAATTATAGGTTGGTAATTAAAATTGAAGGCTATACATATATTAATAAAAATAGTATATTTGTCCATAATTTGAAGTTGGATTGGTGAGAATGTTTTTGGTCACAAAGAGTCTACCAATATTCAATTTCTGTGGGTGTTGTGATAACATGTGTGGCTGCAAAACCACTGTGGTTTGTCAAAAATGCAACAGTAATATGATCATGAAGTAATATGGGTGAGGCTCTTTTCAATCTCATGTAACAAATAAAAAGTTATATGTAAACATAATCAGTTGTTAACATATGATACAATATCAATGAATGTATTAGAAACAAACAATTTAGTATATAAAAAATCATGTAATGCTAATACAATTATATATTATGCATACATTTATATACACAAACATCAACTATATAATCTAAAATGATATTGAATACTATCCTGATCAACGGCATAGGTTGGGATTAGTAGTTGTCGCAATCTTCCTTTTAAGATATGGAGGACTATCAACCACTACCAATACCAATGAATCCATCATCACTATCACCATCTTCATTGTTATGGTTTACTTTCGATAGATGAATGCAAATAATATTTATTTATATATGAACGGGTTATGGCTGACTTTTGATATATGAATGCAAATAACATTTATCTATATATAAACGAAAAACATAAAAAGTTATATTGATTATCTACAAATTTCTAAGTTCAACTACATAAAAAATTAAATGCATACTTTTGGGCAAATAAAAGTGGTTTATTTGGATATAAAATACAAATTAGTGGTTGCAATACTCATTCTCTGACTATTTCAACAACGTATCTCATAATAGTGGTTGCAATACTCATTCTCCACTGTATCTCATAATAGTGGTTGCAATACTCATTCTCCCTTACTCATGAGTCCTTGTCTAGTTCTTTTTTAACCCTGGCTGTATAACCTTGTCATTGCTAGTCTCTCTATTGGTTGCATTTTTCCTTTCTTCTTGGAGTTGATTGCAGAATCTATGCTATGCCTCTTTATCAACCATTTGGTCTTTTCTCCTAACATTGTTTATTAGGGGTTTTTTTGGTACTTAATTTTGAATCGGATTGCAACATTTAAATAACATATCTAAATGTGTAATAAAATTAAAATTAAAGAATTAGAATAATAATTAAATAAATATAATTAATCACTTGTATTGAATTTGCATATGGTCCTTTGAATGTATACACATTGTACAAATTGTCTTTGTAACATAGAAATGAATGAGTTTTATATTATATCGTTTTAAAACTTTTACTTGATATATGTTTACAAGTTCTTTTATCTTATGGTTCTTTTTCTTATGACAATACTTTTAGCATAGTCTTTTAGCCTTTAGACCAATCATATGATTTCAATAACTGTCATTAAAAAATTGTTAGCCTTAAATATTATTTAAAATTTCAAAATAACAAGAAATTAAAAATGATTAACTTGAATCAAATGACATGAGCTCAAGTAGTTAAATGCCTTGACTTTCAAGGAGACATAATTGCCAAGTTGTAATACCATTGTATAGTCATAATGTAATTCAAGTGAGTCTTGTTTTAATCCTATATAACCAATAAAAATATAAAAAATGTTTAATTTGAATTCTTTTTAGTCTGTAAAAAAAAAAAAAAACTTACCTTCTTTGTCTATTAACGATTCACTTAGCCTACAGACCATGGTTTCATGAAAGATACCTAAACTCAGAGATGGTTAGATTTAGAGGGAATTGTTTGTCATATGAAGAGATGGTGATAGAGAAAGCAAGTTATATTAAATCATTAGGAAAGTCCACATGATAACAATGATTATCTTCTTTATATCACTCATCCTTGCATTTAGGTGTCCATCCTATTATTGAAGATACTAATAGTTTAGGGGAGGGATGAATAGGTCTTGATGTTGTGGCATTAGATGGAGATTTATGATGTGGCAAAGAGGGAGGAGATAGGTCTTGAGAAGGTGAATCTATGTGGATGAAAAGGAGATCAATGAGAGATTTGAGTAGTAACGCTTTATTTCTTTAGAAAATTTGTGTTTTCTCAAAATATGTAAACCTCTATTCTCATGAACAATAAATTATTCACTAGTAAGCAAAAATATCAAACATGCATCCACAAATAAATTCCACAATAAGATAGAGATAGATAATACCTTTGAGGTAGGGCAACACCAAAAGTATTCCTTAAGGAAGGAATCACTCCACAATATCTATAAGCTCCATGAGCCAAGAATATTACAAAGAATACTTTCGATGATTGACATCCCCACTCCTACCTTTATATAGACTCTTATTTTCCCTCACCCTAGTAACTCCTACTTACAATAAAGTAATCGTTACATCATTACTAATAACTTCTACTTACAATAAAGTGACGATCACATCATAATGAGACATACCCATATTCTTATCCCATGTATCTAACATTCTATCTCCCTTACAAAATGTTTCATCCTCAAAACATAAGAAGAAACTAAATAATATGATCTTCTAAGTAATGTTGATAATGGGTACAAATCTTCATCATCCCCCCATCTTAGTAATACTCCAATTGGTGGTGGTCTTTGTTGATGCCAATATGCCATTTTCCATTTGAGTAAATTTCACTCTTTTTCATCCATATTTGCTTACATTTGCAATTATTAGCATGTCCAAAGTTTTGGCTCCTCTGGTTCCATGTATGTTCTTCATAATTTTTTTGTTCATGTCTCCATGATTGTAGCCTCATGATGGTGTGGATGGCGATATACTACAATCTTAGCCCTCTATTTGACTTTCTTTGAGTCTTCTTTCTTACTTCCCTCTTTCGGTTCATCCCTTGCTTTTGATTCTTCCTTGATTTCCACTACCACCTCCTTACTATATTTTAGGTTCTTTTGATTCTCCTGCAATAGCTTTTTGTTTCTCTAAGGATTTTTGCCTCTTACATTATGAAATATCTTGTACTGTTATCATCTTTTTCTTGTACTAGAACTTCATGAACTTATTTTGTATGTTAATATCAACACTACCTATAGAATTTAACCAAGGATAACCAAGAGCAATAGCCATATCATCACTCTCAATGGCATAAAAATATGAGTGTAAGACATTTTTCCATAGTAATCTTCAAATCTAATGTTTTTACCCTCAAACTTTGTCTTTGATTTTCATTGCTTGAACTCGCAACCTCTTAGCCAAAGCAATATTAATGAAATTATATATGTTAATAGGGTTTATAGAAATAGTAATCTTTTCCCTTTGGATGCAGCCATAAACTTGCAAAATAGATTTTTTAAAATCAAACAAATCTTTTTGATCACTGATTAGCTTTTCTAACACCAAAGATATGCTTTTGTCTGTTTGGATATTATTACCATTTTCCTTCAATCCTCATTTGCTTAGAAATGCTTGCTCTGTTTGTTCCCAAGTCTGTTGCTAATCATGGGCCTTAATAAAACTATGAAACATGAACAAGTTGACTGACCCAACAATAATCAATAGAAAACATGAATTTTAAATTGTTTCCATCATTCCTTAGCAAATATCTTCCTTTCCAATGAAAATTGACAACTCTATGACCTCAACCCAAAACATTTCCTGAAATAACTAGGGTTTATAATAACCAAAGATTCTTAAAAATTTCAAATATCATTTATTTCTTTCTTTAAACAATTAAATTCGTAGATTTTCTTCAAAACAAAACCAATGGCAATTAATTTGCTTACCCGGATTGAGAGAATTTTTTTTTTTCTCTTTTGACAAATTTTCGTTTAGTTCAAAAACAACATCAATAGCCTAACTTCGAACGATTGTAACTCCCTCAATACTTAACAATATTTAAAAAGTGACTAGTTTTTTTAGTATTCAAGAATATCTATGTAATGATGCAAAAATACTTTGAAGATGATTGCTAAAAAAGTTGATATGTTTTTTTTATTGGAAAAAAATACGTGCAACCAAAAAACAACATAAATACCCCTAGTTCAAATAGCCATAAAATTTCAATACTTATCAAAATTTAATAAATGAGCAACATTTCTGTAGTACTCAAAGATATCTACAGGCTAGTGCAAAATCCTTTGGTAATGATTGCTAAAAAAAAAATTATATGAATTTTTTCTTTTGAAATTTTTTTGTGCAGCCAAAAAATCATAAATACCCTAACTTCAAACATCCTGAACTTTCTCAATACTTTAGAATCCAACAAATGATCAATCATTTTTGTAGTAGTAAAAAATATCTACAAGTTCGTGCAAAAATATTATGAAAATAATGGTTGAAAAAATATATGGCTCTTGCAAGATGAGACATTTTTTGGGAAAATGTTCCCTAACTCTACAAAAACAACCCCACTTTGCCAGAATCGCTGCTTTGATACCAATTGTTATAAACCTCTATTCTCATTAACAATAATTCATTCACCAATATGCAAAAATATCAAACATGCATCCACAAATAAATTCCACAATAATAATCTACACAATAAAATAGAGATTCCTTATGGAGGAATACCTTAAGGTAGGGCAACACCAAAAGTATTCCTCAAGGAAGGAATCACTCCATAATATCTCTAAGCTCCACGGGTCAAGACTATTACAAAGAATTCTTTTTATGATTGACTTCCCCACTCCTACCATTTTATAGACTCTTATTTCCCTCACCCTAGTAACTCCTACTTACAATAAAGTAATTGTTATATCATTACTAATTCATAATTACTAATGACACTTATTTAAAATCAAGTAAAGGTCACATTATAATGGGCTATACCACTTGGCATCTATATTTTTATGTTTGTGTCTAAAGATAGTTTTTGTGCTTGTTTTGTTATCTATGGACTTTTCCAATAATTTGAACACAACTCATAAGAGAGTGTTTGAAATCTAGTTTTAAAAGTTATCAATCTTTTTTCAATGAGTTTACACAGGTTTTTAGAGGGGCCTTGGTCCCCTCATACTGAGTGGGGTTTGAACCTTGGACCTCTTAAAGAGAGGCTAAAGTCCTTACCACTATAGTAAACTTGCAACTTTTAGAAGTTATCAATCTTAACTACACATCATAAATTAATTATTAGATTTTTATAAAATCAACTTAAAAACTATGGCTTATCTTACAAAAACCTTAGAGTTTTGAGTTGTTCTTTTAGAAACCTTACAAGTTATTGGTTAAAAATTAAGATAATTTATAATAAAATTACATCTGATTGAGTGAATATGAGGAAATCTACCTCTGTTGAGGATTTTAATCTCCCTCCCTTATTGTTTTTTTTAATTTGTCTTCTTGATATTTGTCTCCTTGTTTGTTTCTCTTGGTTTGAAATATGCGAGTGAATATGAATTGTTCCCTTGACCAAGATTGGAAGACCCATAATAGCTTCTGGACCAACCTTCGGAGTAGGTCGGTTCCTATGGTACTAGCTAAACTAACCAGAGGGGGGTTGCAAACTAAAGAAAGAAATGTGTAGAGTTAGAAGCTAGAACTTAAAATGATTGGGATTTAGCAACATCAAGAGACACGAGTGTGAGAGTCTCATTCCCTTAACTAAACTGAACTGCCTAACAGACCAACCATCATCCAATATTGCAATGCATTAATCAAATAAGCACATTCATAGCTAAGCATTCTAAAAATTAAACATACAATAATTTAGGGAGAAATTCAAATAATAGAATAACTTTAATATAATACACCGTTCATCCGATTTTAATAGAAATGCTTAATAAATAAATCAACATACATACATGTTCTACAACATTCTTAGACAAAGGCCAAAAAACACTTCAATTTTCATTAAGAGGCGTATAACATTCAATCATACAAATTATGCAATTGTAAAAGCTAAAGAGCCGACCCCAAAAATGGGCTACCTTGTGTTTTTTTGGTGGCTTTGTTTCCTACTGAGGGTTAGTTTGATTCCCATGGGGTGTGTTAACCCACCCACTTTTTTTTTTTTTTTTTATTGTAAAGGCTTTTATTTATTTATTTATTTATTTTTTGATTATACTAGAGGAGTCGGTAACTTGTTACAATTTTCTACGCCTCTTCGTGGGTTTGAATCTCGCTCCTTGTCGCCACTATAACCTCCAGTTGCATCAGGTAAACCTTTTATGTAGCCAGCTACACTGACGAGACACACCCATCGGTACTATAGGGATCGAGGGATTGGAACCCTGGTCTCCGCGCTTGTAAAGGCTTTTATTTTAATTTAATATAAATTTGCTTTTTTCATCAAAAGAATGGGCTACCTTCTAGTATATATAGTTTTACATTGCATTTTGTTGGCTTGGCATGATTGCCTTGAAACTAACTTTAGGTCTGTTAGGTCAATACAACACATGCACATCCCTTTTGAGCTCATTTTGGTGCAACTATAATGACAGTGTTATGATGATGTGGATGGTTTTGATTTCTCCTAAGAACATGGTGTCATATGTGTCTCAAGCTGGTTCTTGAGATCATTTGACATTATTCCACACTACCCGATGACTAGTCCAACTACATAAGGACAAGTGTTGAATGGGGAAGCCTTCCTTTGTTAAGATTCTTTAGCAACTTATTTTATTTTCTAGAAGTAGGTCTGGGCTCTTTGGCATCCTACCAAATTCTTTTGCCTTAGCCAAAATTAGTGTAGCTCTTATTTTCCAAGTGCTAAAATCTCTTTTAACTTGAGTGGCATCAACGTAATCAAAATTCAGGTCCTCATCTCAATACTTAGCCAAATTCTTGATTTACCTTATCGAGTGCCAAATTTTTATGCTCACCTTGATGACATCAGTCCAACCACCTTCTACACTTGCTTATTCAATGCATGTTGTCGGATGCTGAAAATGCTCTTGCTTCAAAATTCTTGACCTTCTTATTCTAAGCTTAATGCCTTAGAAAATTTTCGACTTCAGTCTTGGCCTTTCTCTATGCGTAATACCGGATGTCGAATTCTTACGCTTTTACTAATGTCTTCTATCCAGGCACCAACTAGAAATCCTTTGTATCAATTTTTTTGTCCTTTGATGATTATAGCATCAAAAAGTTTCAGCCTTGAGTTTTACTTAGTAGATTTTGGTCTTGGCTCATTATTGTGCCAAATTTTTTCGCTACTCGTAGTGACGTCAACACTAAAAAATGTCCAGCATCCCACTTAGCTGATTTTTTTTTGTTCGACGTTGTGGCAAAATACCAGATTTAAAATTCTGGAACCAAAAAGCTAGCTTGTGCATTCGACCCTTTCTACTTTGCAAAATATTTCTACAACTTTACTGCATATGTGGGTGATTAATTAACCCAAATTATTGGTGTCTCTTGGGTTTTGGCTTGCTGAAACATATAACTCATTCTGCCTTATTTGTTGGGCATGGAGTAAAAAAAAGAAAAAATACTTTGTATATAGGCTGACATAAGCCAACCATTTAACTTACAACTTTAGCTGCCTTAGTTGTTGAAGTTTCAGCAGTATCACCCAGTTCCTCTTGCGTTTGAGCAATCTCCTTTGATGTTTCACCTTGTTGCTTGTCATTGGCTCTTTGATAAGTTGATGTAGTTCCAACAAGCTAAAATTTTTGACATGCTATATCCCAATTTTTTTGCTGGGAAGATCTGACCCCTAGAGCCTATGGAGGATAGTTCTTAATCAGAGGGTCTTTTTATAGGAAGGATTCCTATATTTTTAGGCCAATTCCTGAAGCTTCGCATGCATTGCAGATAGTCAATCCAAAATTGCAAAAAATTGTTCCTCAATGACTGATGCTAGCCATGAATCAAGATCTTCATCATTATTGGCAATGGCTTTAAGTTGGGCTTTGAGTTGTTCTTGGATGTGGTATGTACCCACATCATCCCCAAAACCTGGGAATCCAAAACCTAATATTTCGGCAGTCATAAGTCTCACCTTTTCTGCTCTTCTTTCCAATGCTAGAATCAAATATCCTCCTTGGGCGAGATGGTAACTTTCAATTATATGTTTTTCCCAATGATCTATTTCATCTAAGAACCTATTTGAGAGCGATTACCATGGAGGGATAGTTCTTTTGGTTAGGATCTTAAGCATTGCCTCTACTTGTTGCAACTTTCCATCTAGTGCTTCTTTTACCCTGTTAGATTCGACTCTAGCATTCCTCATGATTTTGGTGTTATATTTCAAATATTCTACCAATGGGAAGGCTTACATGGTTGCATCAGAGATTCTATCCCAACTTTTGTTTCTGATTTGGATTAATGCTTCTCGGGAGAAGCTAGGAGCTTGAGCCTTCTTCCTCTCTTCCAATTCCAACTGTAATATTGTTAGTTGCTCCTCATAAGATTTCAATGTTACATTTAGGTTTTGCAACTCTTGTTGTTTTTGGAGCTTTTCATCTGTTTGCTATAACTGCTCTTTTAGAGATTGTATTTTTTTACCCCTTTCTTGTAATTGCTCTAAGGTTAGAATTTTACTTAGTTGTTTTTGGAGATCATCAACTTCCTTTTGAAGAGCTTTTTTCTCTTTTTCTTCTTGATCCAATGTTCTTTTCAGGTTATCGATTTTGTTCTGTGCAACTTTGTATTTTGCTTCCATCTTATTTCCTTGCAGATATAATGTATTAGCTTCAACATGCAAAGCTTTGAATGTATCTTCCCTTGGGATTCTTGAGATATCAAACACCTGTTTCCTAATGTCAGCCAACTTCCATAATTTTTTAGGCTAGTTTGTTGACTTTGGGAAAGGCAACTACTTTGAGCTGCTTGTTGGAAATTGAATCTATAACATCAAATATTGGGGAAGGTGCTCTTTTATTCTCCTTTGTAGCTTGCTGCTCTTCTCTCCATTTTTGGCAATTAGCTTTATACTCTTGAAGAAGGGAGAAAACTTTTGGTAGTGGATGACTGGAAACAGGGGGATGCAGCTATAACTAGTCGAACCATGGGAAATAATGACAATGGAGACTTGAGGTAAGCAATATGCATAGTAACATGGGTTTGTGAATGTTTGGGAGTTTGATGTTCTTCATGCATGGGGAAATCAAATATGATACCCTCAATTGGTGAGGGGTTTTGCTGAAGTGGTACTTCTTTTGCAAGGGAAGGTGGCAAAGGTATTTCTAATGGAGGGGAATATAGAGAAAGAGGAAAATTTTTAGAGGTAGGATAAGAGATAGAAATCATACCTGATCCTTGTGCTTCCAAGTGTTGCTCCTGAGTTGCTTTGTTAGACTACTGAATGACAACATTTGTCCTTTGAATTTCTAGAGATAGCTATTGCACCTTGACCTTCCTAGCAATTTCCTTTTGGTAGCTCATCGGGGATTTCTTTCTTTTATCTTTTTCTTTGGACTGTCTGTAGTGGATATGCTAGGTGATATTGTTGAGGCTCATCTAGACCGGAAGTATTGGGTCCATGCTTTCTTTAATGAGGTCCTCTTATTGAATTATATCTTCTACCATTGCACCTTCTGCTCATACTTCTTGAGCTACCACTATAGGACTCTCTTGCCCACTTCATGAGGACATTTGGATTGAACCTCTTTTTGGGCTCGTCATATTTAGTGCATAGTCAAACCTTTCCTCTGATATTGAATCTTCTCAAGAATCTAGATGTACTACTTGGCATTGGCCTTGAGCAGGGTTTCGCTCCTCAACCTCTTCTTCCTCTTCATATATGTATTCTTCTTCTTCACAATTTTCTTTATGAGACCAGGAAGTAGTTCCCATTTTATGTTTAGCTATCCATGTATCATATTCTTTATTGAATTGCTTGCTCAAGCTGCTATCTGAAGCGCTAGGAAAAGCCTTCTTAATATAGTCTCGTTCACACCTCAAAATACACCATTCTCTAACCTTTTCTTCAAACCAATTTAGTTCATTTTGAATTTTATCAATAAGCTTACTACTTATTATTTGTTCCTTGTTCTTGGACAAGTTGTATGATCGCCTAAAAGAATAGCCCTCTTTCCATGGGGGACGTACTTGGAATCCATTTGTATTTAGCTCTAATGCTTGTTCTTCTAGATTGGTTGGGAAAAATGATCAAAAGTTGGTGCTTTATTATTTAATTTATTCAACTTGGCCTTGAATTTGCCTTCCGGATCATAGCTCCATAAGTGTGGTACTACCAGCAACTAAAGACCATTAAAATTTTCATCTAGTACTTTGCCCTAGTTTCGAGCTGTGATGGTGATAGGAACAAAATTAAATGAGCATTGATAAGTGTAGACCTTTTTGATACCAATCCCAAAACTTTCATCTTCTAAATCTATTTATCGATATAACTCCATTGCAAATACCCAATCAGTTACATAGTAAGAGAGCAGATAAGGGTAATCGATGAAGCAATAGACTATAATAAAAGTTCCACTTTGCAAGATCATGCTTAGCATTTCGTAGATTTTTCTTAGTTGTTAGAGATAACTAAGAAATTTTTCCATAAATGCAAGTGTTTTCCCTAAAAATAGTCGATTGAACTTTAGATAGGAATTAGTCTTCCTGACCAAAAGGGTTCAATAAACTACTGGAAAAGGTGCTCCATTGTCTGCTACCATTTTGACTTGCAAGCTTGGCATGTTATCTACCATGAAATATAAAAATAATCAGGATAAGTAGGGTAGTGAAGGCTTTCTTTTTCTTTGAATTTTGGAGCAGTCAATTGGTTATGTATTTGAGAAGCTAAGAAGTGGGCTCAATTAAAGAACAAGTGTGCATTTACACTGGCACCATCATAGTTATGTATATTAGTAACAACATAAGCTATAACTACTTGATGGTCATATACATATAGGTCGGTGTCTAGTTCGAGGATAACAATCACCATAGAAAGAACATCCTAATGATCCCCAAATGCTATGAGCTTATTGGGGAACTCATCAACAGGTTTGCCTAGATATTTATTTAGCCAATTTATAACATTGTCCCTTTAACAATGCCTAGCTTGTTCTTCAATATCAATTATTAGTTGTACTTGGAAAAGCTTCCATTGCAAAGGCTCTTATGATAGCTTCATCTATGATGTCGAACAACCTCTGTCTTGTTGCACTGCAGATTGATTTGAATTTGGGTTGTAATTTTTTGCTATAGATCTGACTAGCTTAGGACATGGATGTACAAACCTTGGCATGTAAGATGAGAGGAACAGATTCTAGGTAGCAGCTTGCACCATTTTGGATGAGAATTTTCTCTCTTTTTCCTTTGCTCCATCTCTAAAAAAATTGAGCTTTGATTTGACTGTGATAAACGTGTCATGAATTTGACTCAGAAGATCCTGAAGCTCTTTAGTGCTCTTCTAATTTTTTTTGTCCTTCTTTTTGTGCACCATAGCTGCAAACCTACTACAACTAATCACTTACACGAATTCTTTTGATTTTTCCTATAACAATACTTAATTGCTCACTTGTGCAACATGTGACCCCAACTTATGTTCTTAAAGTATGAAGTTGGCAACAAGGAAGCCATTGGTGTATTAATGCTAAAGATTTTGACATGGGTTGTCTTTTTGCAAAAAATATTTTTTGGAACTATCAATACTTATGAGCGCTTGGGATGCATGCCAAGTTAAGTTCCGCTTCACCCTTAGCCAATAGAATTTTTAGGATTTCAAAATTTGGTAGCTGGTAACTCTTTATTTTGGCCAATCAACTTTTATCTAGGCAAAATTGTTATGGCCACTACTTACATATTTACAGGTGTCACTATTTACATATATACAACTCAGGGCACACATTTCTAAGCATAATATTTAAATATTGATCGTTTTATTGAAATTGGCAAAAGGCAACCATTCATATCTTGAAGCTCATATGCATTTAATGGTTTCATGCCCAAAATTAGATAGGGTCTAGACCACAATGATTCTAGATTTTCATGCTTTTCGGGTTTAGCTCGATTCTCATACCATTTCAATACCAAGTCACCATCTTCAAATAACTTTGGGGATGTTATCTTATCAAACCATATTTTAACAACCGTTTGATGTTGATAGAGGCTATTATATGCTTCTCTTTTTTTCTTCTAACAACAACAATTTTGCCATCCTTTTTTCAATTGGTGTTGTATTCTTTAGCTTCATGCGATCTATAAGCTTTAAGGCTATCAACTCTAGATGCATTGGAAACAAAACTTCCTTTCATAGGCCAAAGAATATGGAGTTTGTTTTCAAAGCCTTTTTTACTGTGATTTTGTCTTCCTATTGTGCTTGATTAAACATTAGGTGTCAACTCCTTTAATTATCTTCAATATTCCTTTTAATTATTACCCTGTGGGTAATAATTGGAAGAGGCTTTCCAATATATACCATACTTACTAGTGAAGTCTATGGTCTTATAACCTATAAGAGTTGCACAATTATTTGAAACTATTGTAGATGGGATCCCAAACCCGGTGATTATTCTATCTAGAAATTTGATGACAATATCCTGGTCAACATGCTTAGTTGCTTCTACCTTAGACCATTTGGTAAAGTAGTCAGTTGTAGTTAGGATAAATTTGTGTTCGACGAATGAATTGGGATTGATTACCCCAATAAAATCTAGCCCCCATTCCTAAAAGGGATCCTCTGTAACAATTGGCTAGAGGGGTAGTTATAGGTTTTTTCTTTTCCCAACAAATATTTGACATTTATCACATGCACTAGCGTCTTTAAAAGCATTAGTAAATAAAGTAGGCCAATAATATCTAGCCCTTAGGATTTTAGTTGTTGTAGTTGGACTAGAATAATGTCCACCTAAGAAGCCAACATGAAATTCATGCAAGATTTCCTTTGCTTTATCCGAATGTATACACCTCAAGAGTACATCAAAATTCTTCTGGTATAGGATGACATCAATTATAACATAGTCATAGCCTGTAATCTGTACCTTTGCCTTTGGGAAGCTGTAAATTTATTCGAACACTTGTTAGTTTGAAGAAAGTGAATTAACTAATCTACCTAGCTATTTTGTTCCATCTAGCCCTCTGCTACATGTAGTTCTTCCTGTTCCTCAATCAACATATTTGCATCCGATATTGCAAAGTTTACCAAATGTTCACAAAGAGCTCTTTCTCTGATCAACTTGCCAACTTGGTAGGTCATATTTTTATATTGTATTCTTAGATTTTGGTAATTTACCTAGCTCTCTTTTTTTGCCTAACTCCCCTTGCACTATGAAATTTTGAACGTCCGGGTGCACAACATACACTAGTGTTTTACTCTGAAATATATAATGCCTTAACTTTTTTTAGATATTTCATAAGCGAAAATACTCGTTTCTCAATGAAGTTGTAACGCTCTTTGTAATTATGTAGTGTTTGATTAAAAAAATCTATGGGTTGTTTGTTATGATCTCTATTCTTTTGAGTAAGTATAGTTGCATAACTTTCTTCAACACTGAATACATAGAGAATGAAATATTTCTTATAGTCTAGATTGAAATCTATGGCTTGTTTTATGCTTTTAAAAGCATTTCTTCTTGCTTTAGTCTATGTGAAAGCCATTAACATCTCCGTCATTGGCTTTATTACTTGAGCAAAAATAGAAATAAATTTTTAGATAAAATTGATCTTCTAAAGAAATATTGCAAGCCTCTCTTATTTTACGAAAATTGGAGCACTAATATTGCTTTGGCCTTATTCAAATCAATGGCTAAGCCTTCTTTTGATACTACATGTCCCAGTAATTTGCCTTCATGAACAACAAAGATTAATTTTTTTAGGTTCAATGATACCTCAAATTCCCTGCACTTTTGAAATACCAGTCGAAGATGATCTATATGTTTCTCCTTTTGATGAGAGAAGACCACCATGTCATCCAAATAAATCAATATAACATTTTTTACAAACTCAGCAAAATCCAAGTCCATGGCGCTTTGAAACGTGGCTCCAACGTCAGACAGGATGAATGACATTCTTTGATAAGTGAATGTTACCTACTTTGTGGTAAATGCAATTTTATACCAGTCTTCATCTCTAATCCATACTTGATTGAAGCCAAATAATCCATTAAGTAAGGAAAAACTTTCTTCCCCAACAACAAAATACAAAATTTGATCAATCTAGGGTAGAGGGTAATGATCCTTTAAGGATGCTTCGTTTAGGTTTCTAAAATTCACACAGAGGTAGATATATCTATTTTTCTTTCTAAGAGGTATTAGATTGACTACCCATGTAGAGTGCTTAACTAGGTAAATAATATTTGCATTAACTTCAACAAATCTTGCTTTATCAATGCTTCTATATTGGGATTAATTGGTATTTGTTTTTGCCTGAATGGCTTAACATTAGGCAACAATTCTATTGTGTGTTGGATATTGTCTTTGCTATAGACTTTCAAATCATCATAGCTCCATGCTATGATATCACTAAATACTATAAATAAGATAAGAAGTTGTTGAACTTCCTCTTCAGAACACTACACTTAATCTTCAGGTCTCTTCCTGTTAGAGTTAAAGTGCACTATGCCTTCACCTTGACACTTGTCAGTTTCTCTTGACAAGTGTCATGTGTTGAATATAGGCTTATGACTATATATTGTAACCATTTTTATCAATAAGATCAACCCCTTTAGTTCCAGTCTTGACATTTGGTATCAGAGCAGGCTTTCCCTGCCCTGTGAAACCCTTGAGGGGGGATTTCCCTCATGGAAATCCTCCCTCTCCCCTCATTTTTTTGTTTTCCCTATTTTTTAAATTTTTTACCGAGGGAGTATGCTCTCCATCATTTGATGGATCAGAAACCAGATGGTAAAAAATTTTTTAAGTTTGGAAAATATTTTTTAGGAATTTTTTTTTTTTTTCCGAATAGTGTGTGAGATGATCCGGTTTCGAAACAGATCTGAGTGTGTTGTTGTTTTTCTCCCTTGTTTGGAGAGATATTTGGTAGGCCATCGATCTCCACGCAGACGGGCCGCCCTTCCTAAGATGAACGCAAACTACTTTGGAGCTATTGTTGTTGCTACTTTTGCTTGTGCTTTGTTTTGGGATGTGAAGATATTTATGGCTGGGATGGATCAATTAGCACACGAGAAGGAGACAGTAGAATTCGATGTGACTTCCATGAAAGTCGTCTGGGTTGGATCGTTGCCAGCGATAGGATCGCATGTAAAAGTTTGTTGCCAACGATCCTGCATATACAGATCTTCACTAGGGAATGTTCCTTTGTCTGTGCCTGCACTTGTGAGTGCCCTGACCATTGCTAAAGAGACCCTCAAATACATCCAGGTTCGAGAGGCTGGAGCTGAGGCTACGGACTGGCAGCAACAACGGTTTTTCACCAGGAAACTGGTTCTGGGCACGGGAATCTTTCTTCCTTTCTCCATTGATGACGACGAACGGCTCCTCTAGCTGCCATCTAGAGCTCCACATCTCCAATTTGTCATGGACGCCCTCGTCAGAGGCCGCGGTATTGAAGTCATCAAAAAATATCGGCAATCTCAAAATTTTTTTGGACATAGTTCTGCGCTCCCTCACCGCCATCATCGTCGTTGTCTTTGCCCTTGCCAGGACGTCGCTACATCCCAACTCCATGCATGGTTTGCGTAGCTGCTCATGAAGTGTGGGCTCTGCTTGTGAAGCAACGGAAGCACCACCACAGCGAGCACCAAGACCACGCCCTTGAATATCAAGCCATGTTATGCTCATATATTTCTAGACATATGCAGTATGCAAACACCGATGGGCGACTGTGTTCATGTTCAAGTGATTTTTTTAGGGTGTGCGTGCTGGTGAAAGTGAAGAAAACCAATGCCATTTTTGGATCTGCTATGAATTTCGTTTATTTTTGTCATTAAACAGGGATGTTGTGGTAAATGTCTACATCAACCAGGAGAAGAGATTTGCCTTTGTTGAAATGCGAACAGCTGAAGAAGCCAACAATGCTATGACATTGGATGGTATTGTTTATGAGGGTGTTCCTGTTCATGTAAAGAGACCAACCGATTATAATCCATTGCTTGCTGCTGCCCTTGGACCAAGTCAACCAAATCCTAATCTCAACCTGGCTGTTGTGGGATTTGGTTGCTGGATCAACAGGACCGTGAGACAGGAAACTTGAAAGGTTCGTAGGAGGAGCGATGACGGTGAAATCTGGGGTGGCGTGAGGCCTGGGCAGATGTTATGGAACAGGCGTGATAAGGCAGCTCCTCTACGAGAAGCTGCAGGCGTGGAGAATCGACTCGCTGGACTCGCAGTCGAGTTTCTGGATGAGCTGTAGTGGCTCCAAAAACCCGAGGAGGAATTTTGATGACAGAAATTTTTGGCATGGAGATCATGGCAGTAAATCAAAGGCAACTCGGACCCCGTCGCCCGGTAAATCGTCTCTGAAATGGCAGTTTGCCACCGAAACTACTGGTGGTTTCCAATGATGCTGGCGGAGATAGCGGTCATCCCCATCGTGGCCGTTGAGGCAGAGATATCCGTTATAATTTAATGTCATTGTAGTGGGGGCCAATTTATTCAAAATCATGGGGATATTTATTTTAAGAAGGGAGCATTTAAATTAAAAGGAATCATTCCTTTTATTTTTTATATTTGTATTTGTCCATAGTGGGTGGGCTCAGTTTGTTTTTAGTGAGGGGCATTATTTTTTTATAAAGTGAAGAGACCACTTTATGACACTTGGAGAGTGCCCATGCCTATTGGTCGATAATATGGCGGCATGTTGTATATTTCATATTATGAAGATACCTTTGATGGTGGAATATAGGGGTATTTATAGTCGTTGGAAACGTCTTTCCGCGACGGACACAATGGTGGTGTCAAATTGTAATTTTGAGGCTGTTTCAATTCAGTTTTTTTAGCCTCAAATTTTTTACCTTGGAGTGCACTCTCGGTTGTACCCGACACTCCCAAGGTAATTTTATATGTGATCCTTGTACCTAGTGATCTTTTCTATACACTTGGCAAATGCAGCGGCTGGTTACCCATGCATTTCTATGGGATGACATGGTCACCATAAGGACACTTATACTAGGGACTACAGACAAAGACACCCTAGACTCTATCCGAGGTTTTTTTTGGATCTACTTCTGAAGACTACAGATGAAGACACTTTAGAAGATTCTCTTCTTTTCTTCTTCTCTCCTCCTATTTTGATCTATGGCTCATTTTATTGTATTGAGTGCATTTTCGACAGAGACCGACACTCTTATATGGCTTGTTTTTCCTTTGTATTAGGTGCATTTTCAGCAGAGACCGACACCTTCTAGATTGAGTTCACCATAAAGAGATATTTGATATTTATGGTGAATCTAGTTAGTGACCTACGAGAGGCAACATCCTCTGAGGATGACCTGCAGAGGCAACAGACCCAGAAGTGGCTGACCCTGAGGCACCCATGATAACCCTGAGGCACTTAGATGGCTGACCCGATGGCAACAGACCCGTGGAAGTTGCTAACCCTGAGGCAACAGACCGAGATGTATACACAGTGAATCTAGCATTATTCATAGTTGGAGAGCCAAGAACAAAGAGCACGAGCCTAGACCAAATCAGCAATAAGCGAGGATGATAGGTTGTTTTAGAGAAGTCAACATTAAGGGGGAATGTTACCTAATGTTGACTTGTTTTTTTCTTTAGTTAGGATAGTGCACTTTAAGGGGGAATGTTAGAGTTAAAGTGCACTATGCCTTCACCTTGACACTTGTCAGTTTCTCTTGACAAGTGTCATGTGTTGAATATAGGCTTATGCCTATATATTGTATCCATTTTTATCAATAAGATCAACCCCTTTAGTTTCGGTCCTGACACTTCCAAGTTCAATATGGACCTCTTTGAATTCTTGCTCATCAATATTTATTTTTTGGCTAGTTGGCTAGCCACTACTATAAAATAAATTTCTGAGAGTGATCAATCCCTTGGGAATATGATTATTATTCGGTTGAACCACATCTTGATTTATATATTTGAGCAAATCTTTAGTCATGTTTGCACAAGCTACCTCTCATGAATTAAGAAGTCCACTTTTGGCTCATCATTATAGAACACCTACCAAAAGGTGTCTTTATCTGGCATATAAGGCTCAAAAATAAGTTTAACAAATCTTTTATTTCTCTTTATATTTGAAGTTGGAAATTAATTTGCCCCATGGGAGTCTAGTGCATCAACTTATGCATTTTGTTGTCTAGGAATTGCTTTTATGTTTAAAGCTACAACTTTCAAACAAATCCCATACTCTATTTCAGTAAGCCTTTAGATAATGCTTATTGCTGTTATATTTTTTTGTAACCTGGTCTACTACCAGTTTAGATTCATCATAGATCATCAACAACTTTACTCTCAGCTTCTCTACCTCTCACAACCCTATACAAAGTGCATCATATTATGCTACATTATTGGTGTAGCTCCAGGTTAGATGGTATGAAAGGTGCTTAATTCCTTCAAAGGTTGATACTAGCACTATTCTAGCTCCAATGCCATTTCTACATTTAGCTCCATCAAAGTATAACTTCTAGATTTCTATTTGTCAAAGCTCCTTATTTGATAGAGCCAAAAACTTTTTCTCTTCTACTTTTGTGATGGAATAGATGCTTATCCCTGTTTTAGTCATATCATTAAAGTCTCTGAGTGAAAACTCATATTTAGTCTACAACTCATCTATGATTGCTTCTAATGGGTCAACTTCATCACTAATCATGTTGAAATGGTCCTCCTCTTCAATTTTTTCTATATGATATGGGGGTGGGATTTTTTGCATATATCTTTACCTCCTTACCCTTATGAGGAATTTCCATGTGTGCGTAGTCTAGAGATAGATATCCTCATAGTTTGACTGTAAAATATTGGAAAAAACACATGCCAAAGTATGGTTCCAGGTCCACCACAAGAACCTCTTGTATAATTGTTATTTGTAGTATTTTGTGAAGCACCATGGGTATGTCCTTGATTACACCTATGATTTTAACTAGGGTTCTATCCAATTGAATCATTCTAGGACTAGAAAGTGTATATTCCATATCCATTGCTTTGTATATTGCTTTAGGTATTATTGTCATTGCTGCTATGGAGTCTACCATACAATTGTGTAAGATCCATCCTTCCATGCATAGGTGTAAAAAGGAGGAGGTCTATTTTTACCCATTCCTAGTGTTGGTTTAACTTGAGCTAGATTCAACTCTAGATGAGATTGTTCTTTAGGCTGAGTGGATTTCAATGATGCCCGAAGAAGGCCAATATGTCACGAAATCATCAGAGCATCATACATGCTTGCTTTGGATGGATTTTTCTTTAGCTCCTCTACAATATTGAAACTCAAAGACTTCAACTGCTTTTTCCCTTTCTTTTTTGCTTCACCAAATTTCCTTAGATGCTCCTATGTTGCTTCAATTATTTGTCGCTTGGTGACAGAAGGATACCCAAGCTTATTCCTAGCCTGCTCCTGAGTTCTATATTCCTTCGTTTGTACTGTATTCTGTTGATCTTTAGGATGCTCTATTGGAGGTTGCTCTTTTATTTGAGCAGGTTGGGGTAATTTATTTTTTGGTTGCTTTGCTTGCTGAGATGAGACTTTGAATGGATCCAATCTCTTGGTATCTACATGTAATGGATTCTTGCTAGACCGGGTCAAGAATGATATAAACTCTTCCTTTGTTGGATCTTGCATCATCATATTCTTATCTTCCTCCCACAACATGTTGACTCGACTTTTCTATGCTTTCTTTACCTTTTCTATTACCACCATCAATGCTTGATGTTGGTAGACCATACAGGTGTCTTCTCCATGTGGATCATTCCAGGATAAACACCAATAATTTGTTTCTAATGATGAAGTGAAAGGGCCATCCTCCTGGTTAATAGATATTGCATTAGGATTTCTATTGAAACCACTAGAAGAGGCTCCTTGGTCTTTTGTCATGTATGAAAATATCATGGATTGGAAATTTCTCTTAGCTTCTCTTCTTTTCATGGTGGTGACTTCATTGGTTAAGTTCTTCAATGCCAATAGTATTTCTTTCATGTTAGTTGGTTCTTGGGGCACAGGGGAAGGTAATGCAGGTATAGTAGGTGGTGCTAATAATACTAGTATTGTAGGATTTGGTGATAATGCTGGAGTTTTTGTTGTAATAATTGGAGCAACATTTGGTAGATGTGTAATTGTGATTGAGGGTTATGTTTCCTATATAAATTGTGGGATATTAAAAAAATATGATATTATATTTTTGGGAGGAAGCTTACCTACAACAATTAAAGCATTCTCTATAGCTACAACAACTTGATATATATGTGGGAATGTCAGCACATTGGATTGACATATCAACAAGCCTAGATCCAGATTAAAAACACAAAAATAATAGTATAAAGCTTAAGAATCTATTGGATTGATGTCTTGTGGTACTCTATTCTAGGTTTTGTTGAATATGATATTAAATTCCATGATTGCTTCCTAAGGATACCTTTGAATAGTGATGAATTGGATAAACAATGAAAATGGGTCTACTAGTTCATTAAATTCTTGGTCCAATCTATTAAAAAGTTGATCCCATGAGTTAATGCTCCCATACTGAAGGGTCCAATACTAATATGATACATCACCTTTGAATGATAGTACTAACAGTATTATCATAATGTTTTCATCCTATATGTTGTGGATAACAACTAAAAAAGCTACATCTTGACAATGTTCATATACCATTTTCCTAGTATTGTCATAAGCTAGAAAAGCTTTTAGAGTTGCTTGAGGAATTGGGTTTTGATTTACTAGATCAAGCGACCCAATGTTATTCCAATCAGGATAATTCTATTGAGGTGGAGGTTGAGCCATTTTTTTGGAAATGACAGAGTGAGAAGGTTGTGGGGAGCCAAAATGTGTAGAACCTCCACTTTCTTTAGGGGTTGATGAAGGAGATGATGGAGATCTGTCTTCTAAACCTCAATAGAGGTAACTAAACAAATTGCACTAGTTAATCCAACTTTTATCATAAGCTTGTAAGTGAAATGACAATTGGGTTATTTATGAATAATTCATTCTTAGTGGAGTCACCAGGTGATTGTGAATTTGACCTATTAGAGCAAAATATTACCAAGATTCTACTCAATCAGGGAGGTGAGATTTGTGTTATGTTGTCATCTTCGGTTTTCCTCGCTCAGGACAACCACACCTTATAGGGAGCGATATAGTGCGGCCTATTAGGATTAAAGAATAAAATATGAGCAATAAAATACAAAAATAAAACACAAAAGGAAATAATGCAATACACAATAGACACATATTTACGTGGTTCACCCAATGTGGGCTACGTCCATGGAGAAAATAACCATGCTTTATATTCTGTCCAAAAAACTCCTCTATTACATAGCCACACACCGAACCTAATATTTCAATCGCCATACAACATCCTTTTATAAAAGTGCATTACAATTTTAGGGTAAAAAACCTGCCTAAAATCTATTGTCTGATCTGTGACCTAATAACAAATGGTCCATATTTACATAGAGGAAAAAGCATCTATTTTTTGCTTCAGGGGCACTGCCCCTGAAACCCCCACTAGGGGGGGCTCCAAAACATGTCGCCGCCCCCTAGACCCTCCATGGCAATAGTAGTAGGGGGGCTAATGCCCCCCTACACCCCCCTCTTTCACATAGTGGGTCCAAGTGCGGTTGAAACAAATGCCTCCAATTTAATCAGGCTTCACAATCAACAATATCCCACTTGGAGACTGATTATAGTAACTCCATCGCTACTGCACTTGCTGGACTATGCTTCAACTTTGGGCCTAGAAATTTTCTCACCTTTTACTATCATGCTTTAAGACCAAATGAAACTGAGCAGGAACACAGTTTCTTCTTGGTTACTACCTTTGTGAACATATCTACAGGATTCTGGCTAGTGTGTATCTTATCCAATTTTAACTATCCATCTTCCAATACTGAGCATATGAAATGGTACTTGGTATGCATGTGTTTAGTCCTAGAATGAAAAGCTGAATTCTTTGCAAGATGAATGACACTCTGACTATCATTATATAATGTGCTATTCTCCTTCTTGTTTCCCAAATCCTCCATAAACCTTTGTAACCAAATCACCTCCTTACTAGCCTCTATAACAACAACATACTCTGCTTCTGTTGTTGATAGTGCAACAACCTTCTGTAATTTTAAAATCCAACTTACTACAGTTTCACCTACAGTAAAAACATACCTTGTGGTACTCCTCCTGTTGTCTATATCACCTGCCATATATGAATCGACATATACCTGTAAAGCAGTATTAGATCCTCCAAAGCATAATGCCTGAGTGACAATACCTATCAAATACCTGAGAATCCACTTCACTGCCTCCCAATGCTTTCTTTCTGGATCGCTCATAAACCTGCTCACAACTCCCACTACATGTGCAATATCTGGCATTGTGCACACCATCACATACATAAAAATACCAACCGTTGATGAATAAGGAACCTTCGACATGTAGTTCATCTCCTCCTATGTCTTAGGACACATCTCTTTGGCCAGTTTGAAATGTTTTCCCAAAGGTGTGCTAACAGGCTTTACATCCTGCATGCTGAATCTTTCCAACACCTTCTCAATGTACTCTGAGAAAATTTTAATTTGCAATTTTTCCTATCTCTTGTTATTATAATACCAAGGATTTGCTTTGCAATACCCAAATCCTTCATTACAAATGACTCTACCAATTTTATTTTGAGTACAATTATATCCTGCATGTTAGACCCTACAACAAGCATGTCATCTACATACAATAACATGATAATATAGTTACCATTATCCAATCTCTTAAAATAAACACAGTGGTTAGAATAACATCTACTATAACCTTGATCTGACATAAACTTGTCAAATTTCATATACCACTGCCTTGGAGCTTGCTTCAGGCCATACAGACTCTTTTTCAACCTACATTCTAATTCCTCTTTTCCTTTGAACTCATACCCTTGTGGCTGCTGCATATAAATCTCTTCCTCCAAATCCCCATGGAGAAAAGTTGTTTTTATATCTAACTGTTCAATATGTAAACCCTCCACAACCACTAAGCTTAAAACAATTCTAATTGAAGTTATTTTAACAATAGGAGAAAAAATTTCATCATAATCAATACCTTTCTTCTGTTCAAACCCCTTTACAACCAATCTAGCCTTATACCTCTTTTTACCTCCATCTTCTTATTTCACCCTATAAACCCATTTATTATGCAATGCTCTTTTTCCTGCAGATAACTGAACCAGATTCCAAGTCTGATTATTAATCAAGGAGTCCATCTCCTCTTTCATGCCTTGCTCCAATTTCTTATTGGTTTCTACCTGCATTGCTTCTTCATATGTTTTTGGTTCACCAGAGTCAGACAATAATACATAATATAATGAAGGAGAGTAACGTACAGGAGGTCTACTTATCCTGGTAGATTTTCTAACAACAGTTGTAGAAGTTTGAGGTGCTAGATGTTGCTATTTTTGTTGATTTTCTAGCATCTTTGGATTTTCTATTTCATAAAACACTGTGTATTCTGTGTTTACCTTTTCCTATTTCTTTTCCTGCAAGTGATACTTATACATGACCTTCTCATTGAATATTACATCTCTACTCCTAATGATTTTGTGATTTACATAATCCCAAAAACGATAACCAAAATCATTAACTCCATATCCAATGAAAAACATTTCTTGGATTTTACCTCAAGTTTAGTTCGATTTTCTTTACTAATATGCACGAAAGCTTGACAACCAAAAATCTTTAGAAATGAGTAGTTAACAGGCTTACCTGTCCATGCCTCTTTTGGAATCCCATCATCTAGGGAACTTAAAGGTCCTCTGTTTATTAAATAAACTGCAGTATCCACAACATCTGCCCAAAACTGTAAGGGTAATCCTGCATGTAATCTCATGCACCTAGCACATTCCATGATAGTCCTGTTCATCCTTTTTGACACACCATTTTCTTATGGAGTTCCTGGAACCATCTTCACTCTACGAATCCCATGGTATGAACAATAATGTCAAACTCTTTGTTGTAGTACTCACCTCCATTATCAGATTTGAGACACTTTAGCTTATTTTCTATCTCATTCTCAACCAAAGCTTTCTGTTTCTTAAAGGTATCAAAGACATACTATTTATTTCAAATACGGTAAACCCAAGTTTTTCTAGTTGCATCACCAATAAACGTAACATAATAATAAGAGCCGCCAAGAGATGATACCAGAGCTGGTCCCCATACATCTGAATGTACAAGCTCTATCTTTTCACTCTCATTTTATTTTCCAACTCTGAGAAATCTGACTCTTTTCTATTTTCCATAAACGTAGTTCTCACAGAAGTCTAAAACAACCTGCTTCAAACTTGGCAACAAATTCCTTGAGTGGATAATCTGTATCCCCTTCGCACTCATGTGCCCAAGCCTATGATAGCACGAAGTTGTATCCACTCCTATAGAAGATAAAGCAATAGAAAGATCAGTATTACCAGTACATACATACAATGTACCTTCCTTATTTCCTTTTGCTAATAACATTGATCCTTTAGAAACCTTCAATGAATTTGTTGAGAATGTAATTGTACATCCTTCACTGTCCAACTGCCATGTGGAAATTAAATTTCTTCTTAAATCAGGAATATGCCTTACCTCTTTCAACAACCATTGGTTTCCATTTGGTAACTTTATCTATATGTTACCCTTTTTAGCAATTTTACATGGTCTATCATCACCCAAATAGACCTGTCCAAAATCACCTTGAACATAATCTAGAAAATATTTCCTATGGGGTGTGGCATGATATGATGCACCAGAGTCTAGCACCCAACAATCATTAATATTATCTAGTGAAATAATTAAGGCATCTTGCAATACATCACCTGCTACATTTGCTTCCTGATTACCCTGGTTTTCTTCTCCCTGTTTTTCTTTTCAATTCCAATAGTTTCTTTTCAGGTGTCCTTTCTTCTTGCAATGCCAACATTCCAAATGCTTCCCTTTGGATTTGGATCTACCTTTCTTTGGTTTTCCATGATTCCTTGAGTTTTTTCCTCTCTCCCTTTGTCTCCCCCTATTCTCTACAGTCAAAGTATTACTTGATGTCTCGCTTGTGCTTTTCCATCATATTTCCTCGCTAAGGATAACACCAATAACATCATCAAACTTTAAAGTATTTGAACCAGAGATAGAGTTACTCACAACCATTACCAAGCCATTCCAACTTTTTGGAAATGAGCACAAAATCAAGAGAGCCCTAACCTCATCATCAAATTTTACTCCTATAGAACTTAACTGATTTGTAACCGTGTTAAATTCATTTAAATGATCAGTAACAGACCCACCTTATGACATCTGCATATTAAATAAACGCTTCATAAGAAATACCTTGTTCGAAGTCGAGGGTTTTTCATACAATTTAGCCAATGCATTCATTAAAATCTCCATTGTATTTTCCTTCAAAATATTGAAGGCCACCGACGATGCCAAGCACAACCGTATTGTTCTTGGTGCTTTTCTATCTAGAACTTCCCATTCTTCATTTGTTGTCGACGACGATTTCTTTGCTACTCCACCTAATGGTAGGTAAAGATATTTCTAATAAAAATAATCCTCCATTTGCATCTTCCATAGCTGGTGTTAGCATATCATATTGATATCAGAGGTTATGGATATTGATAGTGACAGGGTATTTATGTCTTCCATAGACGATATTGAACCCGCATCAGTGCAAGTTGCTCTTGGTGAGCCTTAGTGGAAGGCTGCTATGGATGTAGAGTATAAGTCTTTGATGAAAAACAAAACTTGGAAGCTTGTCGATCTGCCATATGGAAAGAAGCCCATAGGCTGCAAATGGGTGTATAAAGTGAAGTATAAGGCAGATGGTACAATAGATAAGCATAAGGCCCGACTTGTTGCAAAGGGCTATGCTCAAAGAGAAGGCATTGACTATGAGGAAACTTTTGCACCTACTGCTCGGATGACAACCATTCAAGTTCTTTGTGCTATGGCAGTGCAATATGGGTGGCAAGTACACCAAATGGATGTCAAGAGTGCTTTTCTAAATGGTGATCTCCAAGAAGAAGTCTACATGACTCAACCGAAAGGATTTGAAGTGGAAGACCAACATCAAAAAGTTTATAGTTTGGTAAAATCCTTATATGGTTTGAAACAAGCCCCTCAGGCTTGGTATATAAAAATGGATCATCACCTTTTGCAGCATGGTTTTAAGAGATGTCCGTCAGATGCAAACCTCTATTTTAAAAAATAGGGTTATGAAATAGTGTTGCTTGTACTCTATGTTGATGATCTGCTCATTACAGGGAGTTTAGAAACAATGCTTTCTACTGTCAAAAGAGACTTGTGTCAATATTTTAAGATGTCAGATCTCAGACTTCTCCATTATTGTCTTGGTCTGGAAGTCAGCCAGAAGGAGCACTCCATCAAAGTGTCTCAGAAAAAATATGCCAAGACCCTATTGGAAAAATATCGCATGACTGATTGTAAGCCAATGTCTACTCCGATGGAAACATAAATTCAGTTATCACAATATGATGATTCACCTCAGGTAGATGGTACTCTCTATCGCCAGTTTATTGGGAGTCTCATATATCTGACCAACACTAGGCCAGATATCGTATTTGCTGTCAACTATCTTTCGAGGTTCATGTAGGAGCCTAAGACTACACACTGGAAAGTAGAAAAGCACATTATTTACTATGTATGTGGCACAATGGAATATGGCCTAGAATATAAGAGGAACAACAAATTCTTCTTACAAGGATACACGGACTCCGACTATGCTGGATCATATGATGATCGTAAATCAACTTTAGGATATTTGTTTCATCTTGGATCTAGTCTTGTCTCTTGGCACAGCAAGAAGCAACAGGTGGTTGCTATTTCATCAACAGAGGTAGAATATCACGTCGCACATGAAGCTGTGTGCGAAGTGATATGGTTGCGTTGCATTCTCAAAAGTATGGGTCTTCCATAAAAATCTTCGATACACTTGTTCTGTGACAACATGGGTGTTTTGAATCTTGTCAAGAATCCAGTACATCATGAAAGAACCAAGCACATTGACACACAATGTCACTTCATTCGAGACGAAGTTCCAAGGCACCGAATTCAGCTTCAGCACATTCCCACCAATTCTCAAGCTACAGACATTTTCACTAAGGCACTTGCACGTGTAAAATTTGATTTGTTTCGTAGCTCTCTTTGTATTACCAAATGATGTAATCAGGGGGGATATTAGTAGTTCTTCAATTACATAAATAATGTAATAAGGGGGGATGTTAGCATATCATATTGATATCTTAATTATTTCATTATTTAGTTTTTATTTTAGGCTTATTGTTATTTTCTATAACAATCCCTATTTTTACCTCGAGTGGTTCCACAACCTCCGGGTTTATTTTAAGCTGCAAATGTATTATTTAAATGCTACTTCATGAATGAAATATAGTTCGCATTTTCACAGCTGGTAGTTTTGGCCATTAAAATTATCAACCCTAAATCTACCTTCTTCTACCATTGCTCCCACTCAAACTGGAAACCCTCCTTTCAAGTGCATTTTTCAAACCCTAAGCTCTGATACCAGTTGTTAGGATTAAAGCATAAAATACGAGCAATAAAATGCGAAAATAAAATACAGAAGAAAATAATGCATTACACAATAGACACAAATTTACTTGGTTCACCCAATGTGGGCTACGTCCACGGAGAAAATAACCAGGCTTTATATTATGTCCAAAAATCTCCTCTGTTACATAGCCGTGCACTGAACCTAACATTTTAGTCACCATACAACATCCTCTTATAAAAGTGCATTACAATTTTAGGGTAAAAACCCGCCTAAAATCTATCGTTCAATCTGTGACCTACTACTATCGCCGCCCCCCCTAGACACCCCATGGCGATAGTAGTAGGGGGGATAATGCCCCCATACACCCCCCATATTTTGCATAGTGGGTCCAAGTGCTGCTGAAACAAAAGCCTCCGATTTAATCAGGCTCCACAATCAAATGACCGTAGTTGAGAGCATGGGGTTCAATTCAATCGAGGGCCTTTGAGAGTTTTTACAAAGCCAACTTCTTGTTAGGATGTGATCTTCAAGGTGCTAGTTGATCAACAAAGGGAAAGGGACGCGAGAAAGTAAAAGTAAACAAAAGAAAATGGGACGATGTGCTAAGAGATTTGCTAAGATCTTACTTCAAAAACAGGCTTGAGCACTATGTACCAATGGTGAACATTTCCACTCCTCACCATAATAAAGTATAAATGAGAGTTACTAGTTATACACATGCATAAGAAGGTAGGTCCCACTGGAGAGCCAAGCAAGTGACTTAGTCCAAAAATAGATGCAGGCCTCTCACACACACATACACTTAATAAAACCCAATATTCAGGATTAGGTCATAAACAAATACATACACAAAAATGGGTCTACGAGGCTATGCCAAAAAATAGACACAGACTCCCATGTATATATATATATATATATATATATATATAGATATATATTACATAGAATTTTCTAGAAGCAAACGTTCAAGATCACCCACAAGCCACTCAAGAACCACAACTATTTTTATAAAGAAATGAAACTAAATCTTACAAATGCATACAATTGCAAACTCGTCGATACTTTATAAAGCTAAGACTACTACTATTTATTACAATAGGGAAATTTTCCCTCCAAATTCTATAGGATGATTTGACTTGCTATCTACGCTTTTTTGGGGATTTTTGAATATTTAATGGAGTTACTCTTGGCCATTATTGTTGTCAGTCTGTAGCTACCATGGTTGTAGATCCCCCATTCTTTCATATTTAATGGTTCACCTACCTTCACTTGACTTGCAAAGCCAAAGTGTTCCTGGTAGATAACCCATTTTTTCTTAATAATGATGTATTGTCTTCCTTATTCCTAGGAATCTATGTGCTCACCTACCTCCTTGGTATTGGTGCATTCTTCCTCTTCCAAAACTATTCGCTATTTTGAAACTTTTCCCAACACAATTTCTCTACATGATTGAAATTTTCTTGTTCGTGCAATCGAGACTTGTGCTTGGTCATTTCCTTCGAGACTTTATAAGTTTTGACAAGTTGTTCCATCAAACCTCTTTATCAGATCTTATTTCTTTGTTGAGTTGCATAAAAATTACCAATCACTTTTATTTATGCTTTCAATTTTTCACCTTTGTTTTGTTTTGCGATTCCTTCCCTCTTCTTGTTCATACCAACCTTTATATTAGGATGTTTCCATGTGTGCTAGTCTACTAGTAATTCAGTTGGTTCTTTTATTGCTATAGAGAGGCTTTCACCTTAGTGGCCATTTTGATGAATGTGGGGAAGTATATGTCTTTTGACTTCCATCATTATAGAGTGATCGCAAGGATCCCTCTTCTTCCCCTAATTGCTAGTTTTCTCTTTGCCACCCCCATCATTAAGGATATCCTTGAATGTCTAGTGGCGAGATGATGCATGAGGTGCCAAAGGTCACTTACCCAAACTAATGCAGATGATGATGAGCTCTACTAATTCTTCCATAGATTATGTTTGAGTTGATTCTCCTCCTATATCAAAGTCTTTTTAGTTATCATCGAAAAGGCTCATCAAATTTTATCAAGAGTAAGGTTTGGCTCAAATATCATCGAAAAGGCTTTGAATTGCTCATTGTGGGCCATTTTATTATCAGGTGATCAAATTGCCCACAAAGAGTAAGAGTTTCCACACTTGTATTTACCCTTTGGAGATATCTATTTGGTGAAATCTAACATGGAACCTTTTTAAGCTGGCATGGATTACGACCCCCTAGTTTTGGGATTAGGCTCTTCATCAATTTTGGAGCACAATCTAACAAATATGTAATGATTTATCACTACACGTCCCATCGAGAATGCCAAAAAATCGGTCTAAAATTTGACTAGGTGGATGAATTACACCCTCAAGACCTCGACCAAGATCGGAAGACCCAAAATAGCTTCTAGATTAGCCTTTGAAGTAGGCTCGTTCCTATGGTACTAGCTAAACTAACAAGAGGGGGGTTGTAGACTAAATAAAGAAATACGTAGAATTAGAAGCTAGAACTTAAAATGACCAAGATTCAACAACATCAAGAGACACAAGAGCATGAGAGTCTCATTCCCTTAACTAAATTGAACTAACAGACCAACCATCATCCAATATTATAGAGCATTAATCAAATAAGCATATACACAACTAAGAATTCTAGGAATTGAAAAAATAATAATCTAGGGAGAAATTCAAATAATAGAATAACTTTAACAAAATACATCGTTCATCCGATTTTAACAAAAATGCTTAGCGAAAAAATCAACATACGTACATTTTTTACAACATTCTTAGACAAAGACCAAACAACACTTCAATTGTCATTAAGAGGTGTATAAAATTTGATCATACAACTTATGCAATTGTAAAAGCTAAAGAGCCGACCCCAAAGATGGGCTACCTTCTAGTATATATAGTTTTACATTGCATTCTATTGGCTAGCATGATTGCCTTCAAAACTAACTCTAGACCTGTTAGGTTAGTACAACACGTGCGCATCCCTTTCTAGCTTATTCTGGTGCAACTATAATGACATCGTTATGATGATGTGGCTAGTTCTGATGTCTTATAAGAACGTGGTGTCCTATGTGTCTCAAGTTGGTTTATGATATCGTCTGATATATTTGCTTTATTCCACACTGCTCGATGATTGGTCCAACTGCATTAGGACAGGTGTTGAATAAGGATGCCTCTGATTGTTGAGATTCTCTAACAACATATTTAATTTGCTGGGAGTAGGTTTAAGCTCTTTGGCATTCTATTGGATTCTTTTGCCTTAGCCAAAATTAGTGTAGCTCTTATTTTCCAAGTTTTGGACTTTCTTTTTACTTGAGTAACGTTAGTCTAATCAAAAGTCTAGCTCCCATCTCAACACTTAGCCAAAATCCTGATTTATCTCATTGGATGCTAGATTTTTATGCTCACCTTGATGACATCAACACCTAAAAAGTCCGACCACCTTCTATACTTAGTTGCTTTTTCAATGCATGTTGTTGGATGCCAAAAATGCTTCTGCTTCAAAATTCTTCACCTTCTTATGCTAGGCTTCATGCCTTAGAAAATATTTGATTGTGGTCTTGGTCTTTCTTTGTGTGCAATACCAGATATTGGATTCTTATGCTTTTATTGATGTTTGTTGTCTAGGCACCTGACCAGCTAGTTATCCTTCGTATCAAACTTTTTTTTGCCTTTTGATGATGTCATCATCAAAAAGTTTTGGCCTTTAGTTTTACTTAGCCTATTTTGGGCCCAAATAATTGTTGTGTTAGACTTTTTTGCTACTCATAGTTATGTTAGCACTCAAAAATGTTCGGCCTCCCACTTACACATAGCTGAATTTTTTGGTTTGGCATTGTGGAAGAGTACCAGATTTAGAATAATGGAACTAGAAATCTAGTTTGTGCATCCGACCCTTTCTACTTTGCAAAATATTTCTACAACGTTGCTACATATGTGGGTGGTTAACTAACCCACAATGTCTATTTTTCTCTATCTCTAAGTGGAAACCTATTTTCAATCTCTTTATTGTTGCTCTTTGTTCTTTGTTAGCCACATTGAAAAGTGGAAATGGAGGGTTATTAGCTCTCTCTCTCTCTATGGGAGGTCTAGGGTTCAATATGGTGCTAGATTGATGTTACATAGCTCCAAATTTGTGTCAATGCAGTATCACCTTAGCATCAACCTAGCACCGACATAACACCACTAAGAACGAAAAATGAGGCATGTTAAAGGAGATGGGTTTGTAAGTTTATAATAGATTAGATATTATATTTTATATCTAAGACTATTAGATGCCTAGAGATTTTTTATTTTGAAAAATAATTTAAAAAACTAATATTCAAACAAAGATCATTTACAAGTTGGGATGAGACTTCTCCCAACCTTAGCCAAAGAGAACACATGTTTACAACAGTAAAAGAAGATTTGCATTGGAGCAAAATATCCTAAACCATTTTCTACAATGGTTGTTCACCTGTTTACAATTGTAAAATGAAATCTACATTGGAGCATAAATATCCTAAACCATATTTTTGCAATGGTTGTCTAAATTAGCTACACATTAAATTTGCTCATCAACCTGCCTAATCATCTCATCCTCAATAGCCATGTCACTATGCCATTGAACCCCTACCTCGTTCTTAGTGCCCATCTTAGCCAGGAATTCTACCACTTTATTTAGATCTCTACTCACATAAATTGGAATCACATCATCTAATTCCCTCCACAATTCTTTAATTTGAGTGACAAGAATCCTCAACCTCCATGTCTTCAAAGCAAAGTTCCTCATGCAATCCAGAGCTCCTACCATTATTTGAGAACCTGATTCTAGGATTATCCTTATGTAACCTTGTTTTACTACCTAATAGAAGCAGATTTAATATCTAAGGCTTCTGCTTCATTGTTCATGACCCTTGTATCGCTCCAATTTTTTCGCATCCTTACCTTCAGGCTATAGGATCCGTGCCCGGAAGGAGGATGGAAAAAGGATGTCGCGGTACCTCGGACTGAGAGGACTTTACGAAGGTCTCGCCTCTCAAGGGAGGTGTATTTTGGTGATTTTTCGACGGATGGTGGGTTCACCAAGAAACATTTAATGGCAGTTTCCACGCCTAGATTTGGAATGTGTTTTTATGTGTTCGTTTTTAGTCTTAAGCATTCATATCCTAGGTTTGGCCAAATGAGTCTAAATTAATCTATATGAAAATGCAGATTTAATGAGTACAAAAAACAGATTTAAAGACAGAAAACAAAGAAATTAAGGAGGAATAAGCAGAATACCTGATCCGGATGTCTGATGGAGATTCTGATGTTTGGAGCAGTCAGGATCGTCTGGAATTCGACAGAATCGTCTGAGATCAGACAAGATTGTCTGAGATCTGACGAATTACGAATTCGTTAGAGACCTGCAAACAGAAGAATAGATGCAAAATACAGAGAATACTACTGTTCTAGTAGAGGGAAATTGTGCAAAATAATAGTGAAAACATTGAATTGAAACTTAAAGACCAAAACATATATGAATGATGCTGATTAAATCACAATTATGAATTAATTATGCCTTTGATCTAGATGGGTGAACTCCAAAATGCAATATAACATAAAATATAAAAAAAATAGCTAATTTGTAGAATAAAACAACAGAGAAAAGGTGAAGAAATGCAAACTTATGGCACTGATTGCCTCAATGTGGACTGCAGTCGAGGTCGTCTCACATCAGTATGAAATCATATTTGATTTGACAGGATCGCCTCCAATCTAAACAGGTTCGTCGACGACGATGTATGCTTGCTCTGGCTGAAAAACAAGATGGTACCTATAACAAAATTGATATAGGACTACTGCAAATGAAAGCTTAGGATGATTTATCGTGCATGAAGTTAAGTTACAGAGAATTTCAGCCAGGGGTTGGGAAGGGAAGGTCCTAGGGACTAAATAGGCTTAGGGGAGTAGTTAGGAGGTTGGAGATCATCCATATTTGGGAGATCTCCAACGGGGGAGGGTATTTAACGGCGTAGACACGCTTCTACCCGGATTAGAGGCCTATTGGAACAGAAGCTAATTGTGAACAATCAGTTTTGCGACAAGATCGTCTGGACGTCCTAGCCTAGACGAAATCGTCAGATCTGGGGCGATATTGTCTGATCGATGACGATATCGTCAAACGGTCAAAACAACCTCTAAAAATGGTGCGAAAAAGGGGGAAACGGATTACCCGACGGTTAACGGGTGGTTTGGGAGGTTAAAATTTGAATTTAAAATATTTACTAAGGTGAGTGTAATTATGACAATTTTACTGTGCCAATTTTAGGGTGCTACATTTTGCCCCCTCTTTAGCAAATTTTTTGAAGAAAATGCATTAAAGATGAGTTCTTCTCGATCTACGAGAAAGCAAAAATTATTCCCATTTTTAGGCGACGATTCTTGGTCAAATCGTATGACAGCTTACTATGGTGCCCCCTCCATGTTTTTACCCAAATCGAACGTTTGAGGTAAAAACGCGAAAAAGCAAAAATTATTTTTGAATAAAATTAAGAAAAATAGGGTAAAACCCTAATTCATTTTTTACTGTTCATTTTCTGGTTTTTAGAGCTCTGAAGCAAAAAATGGTGGAGACGACGCACAGATCGACAGAGGTTCGGTGCAGTCTACGGGTAAGAGTCTAGACTTAACTAGAATGTTTTAATTTGATTTTACATGCTTTTTAGGTAGATTTTAGATGAATTTTGAGCATCACGGTTGTTTTTGGGCTGTCAACGTCGTCGGGACAAAATCGTCCCGATTTCGATGAAATCGTCTCAATTTCGTCAATTTCGTCCAAGGGCGAAATCGGTGAAAAGGGGACGATTTCCTCAAATTAGAGACGATTTCGGTGTGCGAAATCGGAGACGATTCTGCTCAAATATTGAGACGATATCATCCAATAGTGGACGATATCATCAATTGCATAAAATTGAACTTTAACTTGCATTATTAATTACTTGAATTGTTTATTAATGATTGTTTGTTATTTTGTTGTTTATGTTTGCAGAGAGGTTTGCTAAAAAGCAGGGAATGGAAGTATGGAGGTTTGAGGGATGACTTGGCCGCTCTCACACAAGCAGAGCGAGATCAGCTGGCACAGGCCGTCTTGCAACATGTGGCAGAGATGCCATAGGTGTCTACGGATATGGGGCTACTGACAGCCCTAGCAGAGAGATGGTATTCGGGTTCCTCATGTTTTTGGCTATCGACAGGGGAGATGACTCCCACTCTAGAGGATGTATGGAGGATTCTAAGAATCTCCATACAAGTACGATTGATCACTCCTGCGGCCATGGGACGACTGTGCGATGACCCGAGCTTCGCCCTGGAGAAGGGTGAATTTAACATCGAGGCACTACGCCAGATGCTTGGGGCATCTAGACTCACACGGGTGCTAGCTGGAGTGGTTGGTGGACTTTTGTTGTGCCACCAGAGCGGGTGCAGGGTGCCATGGATGCTGGCAGATGTGATCTGCGACATGCGGGACCATGGCTACAGGTTTTCTTGGGGCAACTATGTACTATGTTGATTGTACAAGATCCTATATGGGGTTGTGTACAAGGGCGATCGATGTCTGGTGATGACATCGCTCCTACAGGTTTGGTGCTGGGAGAACATTGCAGTGCGGAGGCCGGTAGGGCTTCCTCTGACAGGGGTAGACGGAGAAAGGCCCCAAGTCTTCTACTGGTGGCTCCGGAGAGGGTCACAACGACGGATCGACCTTCCTATGTCCCGAAGACTATTGGATGACTTAGTCCCAGACTAGATCACCTGGAGGCCATGGAGGGAGCATCCAGGGTGGGCCGAGGACGGACAGGAGCTAGCTCGCGTTAGGCGAGTTTGTTGGATTCAGATGGAGAGGGGAGAGGTGGAGCTCCACCGCTATGACCGAGTTTTGCATCAGTTTTGTCTGTAGCAGGGGATCCCATCTTTGAGAGATTACGAGTTTTCTTGGACTGTCTAGGATAACACCACAGTTAGCGGGGCTCCAGACATGCAACAATTCTAGAGTCAGGACACGGATGATGCCCCCATCCAGCCCGTAGATGGGGACGACGCAGGTGTAGCCGATGGCTACGATGCATGGTACGTAGACATCTTCCCTCCTCGGATGATGAGGGTGTAGGGTTCGATACACATGGTTGTGCATCGGATAGGGAGGCGACGCCAGGCAGTGATGGAGGCGGCCCAGGGTCACGGCGAGAGAGATCTGAGGAGGCCACAAGCACAGGAGAGGATGCGATAGAGGGAGAGGAGGGAGGCGAGACCCCCATATCCACAAAGGGAGAGGCCATCATCGCCCGATAAGGGCAAGGGCGTTGATACGGGGGAGAGTAGCGAGACTGCTACTCTCCGAGCGGAGAGAGATCGTCTCCAGGCACAGGTGCAGACTCTAGAGGATGAGGCTACATGCCACCAAGCTGAGGTGGCATAGCTACGAGACGAGATTGCATGCCTCAGGGCATGGGGCAGAGGGCCAAGCACTGGGGAGCTGACACGGGATATCGCCCAACTCACTTTCTATCAGACTTTGTACTATCAGCTGGTGCCAGAGGCGGATAGACTACCCCTACCAGCCAACATCGTAGATCCGATCAAGATCGGGTCGTCGAGGACCTCGTCCCGATCGAGGACTAGGACTACTCAGACTGCGATGGGGCCACCTCGTCCACATCAGGGCGAGGGAGGAGATGAGGTGGAGAGCTCGAGGGGCTCTCGAGGCTAGAGGATTGCACAGCTTTGTACAGATTGACATTGATAGCATTATTTTGTTGATAGAGGATTGAGTATGCCGAGGTACAGATTGTGGCATACCAATCTAGTTTTGATATGATGTACATATGTACTATTGACACATATATATATGATATGTTTTTGATAATATGACTTGTGTTATGTGTATGCTTATGATGCTTTTATGTTTGTTTGATTGATTTGATAATTGGATTGAGGATTCATGAAATTATGTCGTTTTGAAAATTTATACTTTTGATGTCATGCGGTAGTATTTTAAATGAAATAATCTGATGTAACAAATTGATTGTTTGTAATGTGATGTAATAAAAAAAATAAAAAGAGACTTCTAACAATAATTTCAAAGGACATTGTCGCTATTATAGACCATTTCATGGAGTCGCTGCTCACTCGGTCGTCAAGCTAATCCCAGGATAGAAATATTGTTAAAAGTAAAAGAGTGCTTAAGAGACTATCTTAAGACTTTGGTGCAATAGTGAAAATGATGGTGATGATGGTTTGTTTTTCAGATTTTCATAAAAATAGTATGCATGAAATAATGTTAAAATGATTTTTTGCTAGGCATAAATTCCTAAGTGTGATAAATTTTTTGGATAATTCGTTAGGAATTATACCATCATTGCAAAATTGAAGGTTGACATAATGAGATGAAATAATGAAAATGTGTTTGCTTTTTAAAAGAATGATTTCTGTAACATAATGATTTAAGTCATATGTTTTTCATGATTTTTAAATAAATGAGGAATAAAAATTGTTACAATGGTTTGCGCTAGGCATAGAATATGTAGGTATAGACTTATACCATCATCGCGAAAATCCAAAGAAAAGATAGTTTTATTGCATGGTTGATTTTTTTTAATAAACAAAAAATATGAGAACGAGGACTTGCGCTAAGCATAAAATTTCAATTTTGGTTTTGGAACTATACCATCGTCGCAAAAGTCAACCAGATATATATGTTTTGATTGTATATTTTTGAAAGGAATTTTGAAATTTTGAAGACAAAAGTTAGATTTATAAGGAATCCCATGTGCATATGTGAATTCATTTTCGATCTTGAATTATCATAATGATACACAAAATCTCTCAAATACAAATGTGTGTGCAATTGCTTTGTGCATTTACTAGTTTTGAGCGAGATAATATGATACAAGTGATTTGAAGAAACCAAATAAGTGTTCATTAACCATGATGTAGATGCATATAACCATACTAGACTACTATGTAGGTCGGATTATCAAGAGCTAGCTAATCCATAAGCAGACATAGGTCCGTACAAAAGAAGGTCGCTAATGTGATAGACATATCACCACGCTAGGAGTTACCCAAGGCCAAGCGGGTTGGGCACAAACCACCTGTTATGGGGCTTACCTCACAGTTTTCGAATAATTGAGAATTCCAGGGATTCAAGCTCATCAACCCTTATTTTCTTTTCAAAGGGTAGGGAAAGGGGATTTTATTGCAGTTTTGCTTTCTGCTTTCTTTTGAACTTTGCTTATTTTTTTTTTTTTTGTATTTTTTGCTTGATTTTTGAGATAGTGCTTGAAATATTGCTGTAATGATATAAAATAACATTTTTCTTTTCTCTTTTTCTTGAACTTTTTTTTTTTTTTTTTTTTCTAGGGATACTTGCTCGGATTAGCTGTAGAGCAAGGGATTTTTATTCTGGGTAGGGGTGAGCTTGTCCTTTTGCCAATTCTCAAAGATTCTAGACCATGTGCATGATAGGATAGCAGGGGAAACTTTTTGCTTAAGCAACCACTTCTACTATGTAGCAAAACATGGAAATTACAAATATAATCATTTTATTGTGAAAAAATGTGCTTGGTTTAAGTAAATAACAAGATCAATTCTCTATGCTCAAACTTTATTTAATTGAATTTTGTGGACTTTGATATAAGAGAGATTAGTAATCATGCCAGATAAAATAAATATATTTATTGTTGTGAGTGTGCAAGTGAGGGATTCCAAATAAATGCTAATTTATCCAAAATAATTTGAAACATATAACTGCAATAATGTAAGAAAATATATATAAACACTTTTGAGAGGTTTTGAGAATGTTGACTCTCTCTTTCTTCTTGATATTGTTTTGGTTTCGAAAGAGTCAAGCATATTGTTGTTTTGATTTTTATTCTTTATTTTGTTTTTTGGTTTTATTTTTGTTTTTGAACAAAAAATTTGACAAGTGCCATAAATAAATGTAACAAATAGTTTTTGAAGATTTTGATGATTATGAATGTTTTTGGTGTTTTTGAATTTATAAATTGAAAGAAATACAAGATAGTGATTTTGAAATATTTTAAACAAATATATGCAAGGATGAAATGACCAAATTTATGCATAGTAACGTTTAATATGCAAAATATTCATGGGCTCTTTAAGTTTTTTACCATCTAAGGTAGATAATTTGTATGCTCCTGATTCAAATTTAGCAGTAATAATGTATGGTCCAAGCCAGTTGGGCTCAAATTTGCCTTTAAGGTCTTTAGTTGCATTTGTATTTTTTTGATTTTCTTTTAAAACAAGGTAGCCAATCTCAAAGGATTGATGACAGACTTTCTTAGCATATGATCTTTTAATCTTTTTTTGGCAAGCACGGAGATGTTCCAAAGCATTGATGCATTTTTCATCTAGGAGTTCCAGCTGACTGAGTCTGCCAGCACGATATTCATATCCTACTTCAGTGTCTTGAAGTAGCAGAGCCAAAGAAGGAACTTCCAATTCAAAGGGAAAAATGCTTCAACACCGTAAACCAAAACAAATGGTGAAGTTCCAGTGGGGGTTCAAACACTAGTTCGATAGGCCCACAAGGATGGATATAATTGAATGTGCCGATCACGACCAGTTTTATTGACCAATATTTTGAGAATTTTGATTAAGGTTTTGTTAGATGCTTCTGCTTGACCATTACCCTGAGGATAATAGGGAGTGGACCAGCGATGTTGAATCTTATATTTTTGGCATAATTTTTTAACATCTTTATTTTTGAAACAAGTTCCATTGTCAGAGATGAGATTTGCAAGAATTTTGAACCTACAAATGATTTGATTAAAAATAAATTTAGAGACTTGTGTGCCCGTGCAGGAAGCTAAAGGCATAGCTTCGACCCACTTCGTGAAATACTCAGTGGCGGTTATGATGAACTTGTGTCCATCAGATGACACAGGATTGATTTTGCCAATAATATCTAAACCCCATTTGGAAAAGGGCCAAGGAGATGAAATAACCTGTAGCTCTTGTGCAGGCGCATGGACAAGGTCAGCATGTTTCTGGCACTTGTCGCAATGGCGCACATACTCATGTGCATCCGTTTCCATGGTAGGCCAAAAGTATCCTATCCGAAGGAGCTTTTTAGCAATGACACTACCACTGAAGTGTCCTCCACAAGATCCATCGTGGGCTTCACTCAAGGCTGATTTAGACTCTTCTAAATTTAAACATCTTAATAGGATACCTTCAAAAGATCTTCTATATAAACTATTGCCAATTATGACAAATTGACTTGCTCATCGACGTAATAACTGACGCTGGTTTCTATTAGAATTGGCAAGGAAAGTCCCATTTTGGAGAAAATCAAATATGTCCATATACCAAGGTTCAAGAGTAGTTTCATTGATTAGAAACACATCCAAAGGCTCTAAGCATGAATTATTTGAAGCGGGTTCCTGGAGTCGACGAATAATGATAGTGGCATATTCGTCATCTAACTCCAAGGGCAGGAGAGATGCAACTGCGGCCATAGCATCAGCTACACGGTTGCTAGTTCGAGGAATAGCTTCCAAGGTAACTTGATCAAATAGAGACATTAGTTGTAAAACATAGGCCTTATATGGGCACGTAGTTTATCATCTCTGGTCTGATAAACTTCATTAATTTGGTTCATAACCAGTTGAGAATCACCAAAAACTAAAAGATGTTTAATTTTTAGTGCCAAGGCAGCTCGTAATCCAAGGATTAGAGCTTCATACTCAACGATATTGTTGGTGCAAGCAAATGTCAATTTGAAGGACGAGAGGAATAAGATGTTTTTGTGGGGATATTAAAATAATACCGCACTCAGCCCCACTCATGCATCGGGCTCCGTCAAAGTATAAGGACCATTGTTCAATATGGTCTGCCTCTAATTGAAGGCATTTGTCAGGAAACTCAATGATGAGGGGATGAGTAGACTCTAAGGGTGCAGCAGCTAATTGATCTGCTATGATTTGACCCTTAACAAAATTTTGTCCTATGAATGTGAGATCAAACTCGCTTAGAGCAAGAACCCACTTGACTATGCAACCCAATAAATAAGGTCGACTCATGAGATACCTTAAGGGATCGTATTTGGCAATGACATACGTTTTCTGACTAAGCATATAGTGTCATAATTTTTGCGTAGCAAACACGACTGCTAGACATAGTTTTTATAATGCTATATAGCGGGTTTCATAACTGATGAAGGTTTGGCTAATGTAATAATTAGCACGTTCTCTCTTTTCATTATCAAGTTGAGCTAACATAGCTCCTAAGGCAAAATCTGAAGCTGAAATATATAGGAGAAATGGGCGATCAGGTTTAGGTGGTGAAAGCACAGGTGGATTAAGAAGGTATTGTTTAAGAAGTTCAAAAGCTTCTCTACATTCGGTGTCCCAATTAAAAGGGACATCCTTCTTAAGGAGTTTAAGAAAGGAACCAGTTTTGTCCGCCAGCTTATCGATGAAGCGACGGATAGCTTGAAGTTTACCTTGTAAACTTCGTAACTCAGATATATTAGTAGGTGCGGGCATATCAGTGATGGCCGTAATCTTGAGAGGGTCGATTTCAATACCACGTAAAGAAACTAAAACCCCTAATAGTTTATCGGACTTAACTTCGAATATACATTTTGCTGGATTTAATCAAATAAGATATTCTCGTAATCAATTAAAAACTTTTCTTAAATCATCTAAATGATTGTCTTCCATAATAGAGTGAGCTATAATATCATCTACATAATCATGTAGGATATCATGCATCATATCATGAAAAATATAGGTCATAGCTCGTTGATAAGTTGCACCTGCGTTATTTAAGCCAAATGGCATCACTTTCCAGCAAAAGGTACCCCAGGGGGTAATAAAGGCTGTTTTAGCCTGATCTTCAGAAGCTATTTTGATTTGATTATAGTTGAAGAATCCATCCATTAAGGACATCATCCCACTCCCGACAGTAAAGTCAATGATTTGATCCATGTTTGGAAGAGGAAAGTCATCTTTAGGGCATGCAGCGTTAATATCTCTAAAATCTGTGCAAACCCTAACTTTGGTAGCTTCTTTCTTAGTGACTGGAACTACATTTGAGATCCATTCAGCATAATCAATAGCTTGTATGAAGATAACATTCAAGAGTTTTTCTAACTCCCCTTTGACTAGCAGAGCCACTTTGGGATGCATTTTTCTAAGTTTTTGTTTAACCGGTTTAGCATCCGGATGGACCACTAGATGATGCATGACTACAGAAGGGTCTAGACCTGGCATATCTTCATATGTCCAAGCGAAGACATATTCATACTCTTTAAGGAATGCAATGTATTGTTCTTATTTTTCTTGACTTAATTCTGATCCAATATTGATTATGTGAGGATTATCCTCAGTTCCAATGTTAAATTTAATGACGTTTTCTACCTCCATGTGTAGATCTATTTCAAAATTAGGTGGGGCGGGTGAAACGCCCAATTCTTGTAATTTGTAAGGTTAATTTAGATAATTCATCTTGAGGATTAGTGGCCTCAAGTTGGGCTATAGTTGGTATAGAACCATCAAAATAAAATCCATTGTGTAACATCTCTTCAATAGAGACATCATGGAAGATATCTCCTTCCAACTCTTCATCGGGGTCAACAATCATTTCAGGGTAAGCTATGGATAGCATGTTGCATGAAAACGATAGATTTTTAAGAGGCAAATCAACATGCCTATCCAAATAATCTTGATAACATATGAGTTGATCATCATCTTCAAAAGGAAAGGGTTGACCCTTACTAGGAAATAGGCCCACACCACAGCGGGCAGGCCACGGTTCTACCTCGAAAGGTTCTTTCATGCCATTTTGGAAAGGTCCCAAGCCTTTCCCTTTATATACCATTTTAAGCATCATGGGTTTAGCTTTAATAGAATCATTGGTAAAATAACACCGAGCGTATCCCTCATGATGAGTTTTGATATTTCGAGGGATTCTTCCCCAGTCATATCCTTTATAAATGAAGGCACAACTCCCGACTTGGTAAGTACTTCCCATAGGTTGTGGGAGGCCCAAAGTATGAGGAGATGGCGGTAAATTATTCAAAAGAATTGAATCTTGCATGAAAGCATTTGTTTTTTTTGATATTAAGGTTGTGGATAAATCTGGTAAAATTTCATCAGAAAGGGCATAAGATGTAGAAGGCGTATTACCTATATGTTGAGATGTGGAAGGTATGATAGTTGTTTCTATAGGTTTTGAATTTATAGGAATAGAACTTGAAGGATTGATTGTAGATTTAAGATCTTTTTGAGGTTCTAGAGTGATCTATTTAGAGGGTTGTCGATCTATATAGGAGGATGAAATTAATGGAGGAGAAATAGGTGAAGTTATGGGTGTGTGTTTCACAATTTTAGATGAAAAATAAGAACTAGGATGTGTGGATGATAGAGCAGGGCAAAATTGCACTCCAACGGGTTCTACCAAAGCTCACATATCAAAGGGTCTAGGGTCACCATGGATAGTGACCAACTGATTTTTAAACTCAAATTTAACACATTGGTGTAAGGTTGATGGGACCGCTCGCATGGCATTGATCCAAGGGCGACCCAAAAGTATATTGTATGATGTTGGGCAATGTACAATAAACACGGTTGTTTCTAGGGTTCTAGGACCAACTTGCAATGGGAGGGTAATAACTCCACACGTTTCTTGTGTTTCGTCATTAAAAGCTTTGATAATCATATTAGTTTTCTTCATTTCATCACTTCTAAAGCCAAATCGTTGGTAGAAGTCAAAAGTGCAAATGTTTAGAGATGAGCCATTATCAATCAAGACTCGTTTGACAGCTACATCTCCAATTAAAGCAGTAATGTATAATGGATTATCATTATGTAAACTATGTTGTGGGATATCTTTGTCCCGAAAGTCAATACAATCAATCTCTCGAGTGATGATAGTATTAGCCATAGCTTCAGGTTGAATGTTTTGAGGTACCATCATTTGGCTTAATGTAAGCATCAACTCATCCCTATGGGTGGGAGAGGATCTTAATAAATCCAAAAGGGAAATTCTGGCTGTAGTATTGGATAATTGCTCATTAATATTGTAAGGGGGTTTAGGTTGAACATTAGGAGCATGATTCCCTTTATTGGGATTTTTCAGAACAAATGGAGCTGATCCATCATTCTGGTTTGGTTCTTGTTGGGAATTTTGAGCTTGTTGTTGGGTGACAACTCCGATGGTACCTACAATGTTATAATGAAGACACTAAACTGGTCTCGGTTGAGCATTTATGGCTTGTTCATTAGAAAGGAATATATTAGAAGAAGGTCGAGTAGTAACTCGTCTAGGAAATGGTTCTTCTGGAACCATCGCATCTATGACGGGCTGAATAGGATCTGATTCATTTTTAGAACTATTCGATTGGTTTGAAGTAATATCTAGTTCACTTTCACTATCTGATTCTATATCACTAGAATCAGAAGTTTGAAAATTATGTAAAGGCCTGGTCGTAACTAGGGATAAGGTTGTGTCAAATATTTGAGGATCCTGAACAGGTAATTGTCCGCTAATGGTTCCTACATATCGGGTAGGAGGGGGAACATTATGATGTTCGATTTGATTGGCTACCTCTTTACCATGTCTTGGTAAAGGGTGTTGAAATATGTCTAAAGTTTGATTGGCATTTTGATTTTGATTTTGGGGAACGGTCTTTTGAGTATTATTAGGAGGGTTTTGTTTAGGTTGGAAGGCTTGCACTTCCATTTCATTATTGTCAATCAAATATTGTATTTTATGTTTCAACCTTTTACAAGCATTGGTAGAATGTCTAGGTCCTCTATGGAAATCACAGTGTAAGTCAGCTCTGTATCCGGGTATAGTTGGATCAGGTTCCCGGATAGTTGGTAATTGGATCAAACCTCTTTCGAGTAATTGAGGTAAAATAGTTGATAAGGGTTGATTTAATCTAGTGAATTCTCGAGGAGGCTTGTCAGGAGGTTTCAATATAATTTTTTTTGTTGTCTTCGTTGCATTGATATTAGCAACATTTCTGTTGTCAATGACTCCGTCACCAACAACTTGTTTGTTTTTATATTGATTTTTGGATGTTTTCTCATCATCCTTCTTCCTAAGTTGGCCTCTCCTAATGAGGGCATATTCTACTCTTCGAGCTAAATCTATAGCTTGATCGAAGGTAGTTAAGGTAGCAGTTGATAGCTCATAAGATATTTGTTCTTGTAAATTATTGATAAAAATGTCCAACATTTCCCTATAAGGTAGCACAAAGTGCAGTTTTCCTGTCAATTTCCTCCATCTAGCTAAGAAATCGGCAAAACATTCATCTTTGTCTTGTTTTAAATTGTATAAGTCTTTAATAGTTACATGCCTCTCGATGTAGGCACTAAATTGATGGACAAATGATTTAGTTGTTTCTTCAAAGTTTCTCAAAGAATGAGTGGGCAATTGATAGTACCACTCTAATGCCATTCCACCTAAACTTTTTGGGAACATTTTTAATAATAGCAAGTCATCATGCGATATGTCATGACATGCTATCCTAAACATGCGAAGATGCTCTATGGGATCCTCGGTTCCTTTATATATAGGCAGGATAGGCATGGGAAAATGCTTAGGGTATGGTTGAGCTACAACTATGGGATCCAAAGGTTGACTACATATCTCTCGATAATTATACGAGGGACGGTAGGGATCTATCTGGTCCATACGTGAAGCTAACTGTTTCACCATGGCTTCCAGATTACTAGTTTGCCCCCCATATTGGTTTGGTAGGGCATTGATATGGGTTTTATGGGCATATGATGGAGGAACATGAAGATTAGATGCCATGTTACTATTGTGTAAATTATTGGTAGGAAAAGTATTATGAAGGAATTTTGAAGTTGTATTATGTTGTATTCCAGATTGTTGAAAATTGGTGTTTGGCTTCGTTTTAGGTTTTTGTCTACTTGAAGCATATTGCTCAATAGTTTGGCGAAATAAAGTAGTGAAGGAAGGTTTCTTTTGTGTGGGAATGATTTTAGGTTGAATAACAGGTTCCTTAGGAGGTTGGATAGCCTATTGTTTTGACATGTTTTGAATCATAGTGACCATATCCGTATTGGATGGTCCAGCCTTGTCACTTTCTTGATCAATGAAAGACAAAGGATTAGTGCGTATATCAAACTCATGTTCCAAGGCTGCTTGAGTGTTACTAATTTGACATTTATCAATACGAACTGCCACATTAAGATCATCAATGTTATCATTGAGAAATTTCTTGAAATGATCTATGTTGTCAAAAGCAATAGTTCCATCTGGAGCTACTCTAGGGGATGAGGATCCATCCTCTTTAACACTTCCTTCTTGTTCATTATCTTCACCTAGGTCATGTTTTGATTGATCTAGAGTTTGTCCTTCCGGAATTGGATCTCTAGGAAGGACATTTGGGTCTCTAGTTGTATCTTGTACCCAATCTTCTTCTTCTCCTAAAGTTTCTTTACCATTCCTAAGTTTAGGCATGGTGCTAAATTTTGATTTCAGCAAATATATATATATATATATATATATGCAACAAAATTAAGAGGTATATATTTACTATATACCTACTACAATATTTGAAATGAAATGTTTAAGTTTTTGCTATGTTTTTTTTTTTTAGTTTTTTTTTAATTTTTCTTTGTTTTTGAAATAATATTGTAAAGACAGCAAATAACACAATAAATGCAAGAAATAAGACTGAAAGTAATAATCTAGTTTTCTATAAATAATTTATAGATATCATTAATAGGCTCGAGTTGTTCAGGAGTCATGAAGTGTTCTTCTTCAAATTGAAAGTTTTCTTTTAAGAATTTGATGAAAAGAGCTATAGTGATATTATCTATCTCAGATGCTGGTTGATAGAAGTAAAGCTCGTGGCAATACTATCGATATAACACAGCTCGAGGAACTCTATTCCATATTTCCCTATCTGTAAGAACAACCTCTTGGTCTTCTACACAAACTAGGAACTGGTGTACAATGGCTGCATTCTCGAGGTATTCCTCGAAGGTGAACAATTCTGAAGATACTAGAGCTCTCCTATAAGCTAACCATCTATGGCGAGGCTCTCCGAAGTTCATGATAAAAAACTAGTTGATGAGGATCCAGGATTCTATCTAGGACTAGCCTCTTGATTTGCTTAAGTTGTGTGGACCTAGATGAGATGAGACTAAGTCTTCTATCAAGTTCGTTCCACAGGAATTGATTTCTACTTGTTTCAGGCACATTAAGCATAGAGTTGATTTCTACGGCTGCCAATTGGTTTTCTACATTTATAGTAACTGCTAATATTTTCTTAGGAGCTACCATATAAACATGATTTTAAACTTTAAATGTTTTAAAATGCATCTATGTTTTAGTTGTTCTATTTTTGTTTTGTTTTGTTTTTATTTTTGTTTTCAAAAGGTTATGATGCATTCACGTCGGGTTCACCAAAATGTATCGCTCCAAATTTTTCGCATCCTTACCTTCAGGCTATAGGATCCATGCCCGAAAGGAGGATGGGAAAAGGATGTCGTGGTACCTCGGACTGAGAGGACTTTACGAAGGTCCCGCCTCTCAAGGGAGGTGTATTTTGGTGATTTTTCGACGGATGGTGGGTTCACCAAGAAACATTTAATGGTAGTTTCCATGCCTAGGTTTGGAATGTGTTTTTATGTGTTCGTTTTTAGTCTTAAGCATTCATATCCTAGGTTTGGCCAAATGAGTCTAAATTAATCTATATGAAAATGCAGATTTAATGAGTACAAAAAATAGATTTAAAGACAGAAAACAGAGAAATTAAGGAGGAATAAGCAGAATACCTGATCCGGATGTCTGATGGAGATTCTGATGTTTGGAGCAGTCAGGATCATCTGGAATTCGACAGAATCATCTGAGATCAAACAAGATTGTCTGAGATCTGATGAATTCATCAGACGAATTCATCAAAGACCTGCAAATAGAAGAACAGATGCAAAATACAGAGAATACTACTGTTCTAGTAGAGGGAAACTATGCAAAATAACAGTGAAAACACTAAACTGAAACTTAAAGACCAAAACATGTATGAATGATGCTGATTAAAACATAATTATGAATTAATTATGCCTTTCATCTAGATGGGTGAACTCCAAAATGCAATATAACATAAAATATCAAATAAAATAGCTAATTTGCAAAATAAAACAACAGAGAAAAGGTGAAGAAATGCAAACTTATGGCACTGATTGCCTCAATGTGGACTACAGTCGAGATCGTCTCGCATCAGTACGAAATCATCTCTGATTCGATAGGATCGCCTTCAATCTGAATAGGTTCGTCGGCGACGATGTATGCTTGCTCCGGCTGAAAAACAAGATGGTACCTACAACAAAATTGATATAGGACTACTGCAAATGAAAGCTTAGGATGATTTATCATGCATGAAGTTAAGTTACAGAGAATTTCAGCTAGGGGTTGGGAAGGGAATGCCCTAGGGACTAAATAGGCTTAGGGGAGTAGTTAGGATGTTGGAGATCATCCCTATTTGGGAGATCTCCAACGGGGGAGGGTCTCTAACGGCGTAGACACGCTTCTTCCCGGATTAGAGGCCCGTTGGAACAGAAGCTAATTGTGAACAATCCGTTTTGCGACAAGATCGTCTGGACATCCTAGCCCAGATGAAATCGTCAGATATGGGGCGATATCGTCTGATCGGCGACGATATCATCAAATGGTCAAAACAACCTCTAAAAATGGCACGAAAAAGGGGGAAACGGATTACCCGACGGTTAACGGGCGGTTTGGGAGGTTAAAATTTGAATTTAAAATATTTACTAAGGTGAGTGTAATTATGAAAATTTTACTTTAGGGTGCTACAACCCTTCCCAAACCTTGTAGTTCTCAATAGAGCACTGTTCCAACATGATTCCTGCAAACCACTCCAATTCCAGCTCTACCCAAATTACCTTTTGCAGCTCCATCAGTATTAATTTTAATCCAATTTTCTAGGGGTGGTTTCCAACTAGCTCTGTCCTACCCCTCTTGCACTTCAACTTCCTTCTCCATTGTCCCTATAACAATACTGAGTTTCCTCTTTAGCATACACTACCATAGTTTTGTGACTTTGCTCCAAATGACTTGTCAAACTCCATCTAAATATGAAAAGGTTTCTCTAAAAATTCTGCCATTTCTCTCCAACCACACTTGCCACAAAATGAAGTTTAATACAAGCTCCAAACCAATACAAAGAGCTTTAGATTTAAATATACCCCTCTTCCATATTTTCCAAATATTAATCCGATTCAAATCACCATTAACTTGAATTTTATAAGATAAAAACCATCTCTCCTAGATCTGACGCATGAATGGGCACTCAAACATCAAGTGGTCAGATGTTTCCTCACTCTTGTAGCATAAAACACATTGATATGGACCAATGATTCCCCTATGTTTGAGATTATCAAAAGTAAGAATTCCATTATGCATGAAATACTAGGCAAAAAAGTTTACTTTCGATCAACCCTTGGACTGCCAATTTTTTCTCCAATCCTAAACCTAATATGCATGAGGAGGAGGCTCTGGAAGGATCTTATCATATCCATCCTTCACTATGTAGACACCAAGGCTCCCATAGCCCTAAGCTAATTCATCCTCCTCATATCTACTTGTGAGAAATATTTTTGCCAAGATTTTAGTCATGATGGGTGTCAATTTCGGAGGGATTGAAATTGGCCACTCATCCAACTTCTTAAAATGCTTAAAATTATAATCCCCCAGCTGACTAGTGTTGAAATAAATTTCAATTTGGAGCCAACCTGTGGTTTCCATGGCTATTTTTATTGGTTGCAATTTTGGAAATTCAACAATGATAGGTGGGTATTGATCCCATGAATCTATCTAAAATTGTGTCTTCTCTCCTCTACCAACTTTCTAAAATAATTTATCTTTCACTACCCGAGATCTTAACTTTAGATCTTGCCACACCAATGATCCATTACCATCCAAAGGGAAATGACCCACCTCATTTGGGTTTACCTGTCCCAAATATTTACTAGTTAAAACTCTACTGAATAAAAATTCTGGTTGGGAAATCCACCTCCAATAAAGCTTTCTATCCAAAGCTTTATTATTTAAATTTGATCTTCTTAGTCCCAAAACTCCTTTTAACTTATGTTGTCTTACTTTATACCAACCTACTAAGCCCCGTTTCCTCTCTCCTTTTACTCCTCCCTATAAAAATTTCTAGCCATCTTGTCCAAATTCTTTCCATATGGTATGTGGAGAAGCAAGGATAGAAAATTTATAAATTGGCATGGCCTGAATGACTGACTGTAAATAGTTAATCTACCCCCATAGCTTAACTATTTGTGAGACCAATGATTAATTCTTTAATCCAAAATATTCCTCTAAATATCTATTTTTAGTTTTTTTTAATGCAATGGGACCCCCAAGTATACCATTGGAAGAGAAGTCCTTGTGAATCCCAATATCTTTAAAATTGTCTTGAAACATTTGATCAAGATTGAAAAAGATCACTTTTATTTTTTTATCATTGATGACTTGGTTTGTGGCCCTAAGGTAGACATTAAATGTATCTCTAATCATTCTTGCTTTCTTGAAGTTGGCCACTCCTACCAATCTTGTGTCATCCACAAACTGTAGGTGAGTCAAAACTTCCTCACCCACCTTGATACTTGTTAGAAAACCTTGTTGTCTTCTCCTCAAGATGATTCTACCCAAACATTCATCCAATATGAGAAAAATATAGGGGGAACAAGGATATCCTTGATGAAGGCCTTGAGTAGCTCCAACGATTGCGAGGGAAGACCCTTGATTAACACTAAGTATATCAGAGTAGAAACACAGTTCATGACCCATTCTATCCAATATTGAGAGAAACCAAAGGTTGCCATCATCTTTGAAAATAAGATCCACTCCACCCTATTATAAGCCTTTGACATCCAATTTTATGAACATTCCTTTATTACCAGATTTTTGCATTGAATGGATTGCCTCCTGAGCTAGAACCACACCATCCAAGATCTGCCTTCCCTCTACATAACCTCCTTGTTTTGAGGAGATAATACTATGTAGAATAGGTTTTATCCACTCATCCATTACCTTTGTGATTATTTTATATATGACATTGCATAAGGCAATAGGTCTATAATATGAAATATGCACCCCCTCCTCCCCTTTTGGAATTAATTCAATGAAAGTATGATTTAATTCTTTAAGCATTCTTTTACTACCTTTGGACTCCTCTATAACAACCATTACATCCTCCTCCAAGTTATCCAAGTTTACTACCTGGTGTTTTTTTGGTGCTCATTACAAATACTACTTTCTTTAGTTCCTCTCTAGAAATGGGTTTAAGTAGGCCCTAAATTTCTTATTCAGAGATAACAGAGGGTATGACAACAAGAACTTCTTTTTGAGACTCTTCATATTGCACCATACTTTGCTTAAATAGTTTAGAAAAATAATTCCATTAAATGGAAATGCATACCTCGAATTGTATCAAAGGAGTGTTTGTTCTCATCTTGAAGAGCTTCCATGTTGTTCGTTTGTCTTCTAGCACAAGCAACCCGATGGAAAAATTTGGTATTTTTTTCACCTTATAATAACCAAGTGGTTCTTGCTCTCTGTTTCCAGTAGGTCTCCTCTTGGTTGTCAATGTCCTCAACCGCTTTACACAATGCATCATCCTCTTATTTGAGCTACACCACTATGGAATTTTCTTTTCGTAACCAAAATTTTTCAAATTTAAATGGTTTGTGATGTTACACTGTCTTGATCCCCCCTTCCAACAAAATGGGAAAGTGATATAAAGCTGAACCCTCCAAAATATGAAATTTTATATTCCATTTCACAAATGCCTTCTTTGAAACCAAAAAATGATCTAACTTCAACTTTTTGCTATGTGGCTCCCTCCTCTTATTAGTCCAAGTATAGTTGGTTCCAAGGCATTGAATATCCACCAAGTGTAATGCTTGGACTTGGGGAATCATAAGTCGATCTCCTCAGTCCAAAATTGGGATTCCCCCTTCTTGATCTCTAGAGAATAATTTAGCATTAAAATCCCCAGCAAAAATCCAGTCTAACTCCTCCCTTAAGACTCTCATGTTATGCATAAATTTCCATTGATGCATCTGACCATATAGGTTTTGAGCCCCATAAAAATTTGTGATTAAAACCTGTTCAACTGTCACATTGTTCCTAAAATGCGATGTGAGGACACCCCTTCAAGATACATGTTCTATTGCAGTCCATTCAAGAGAGTTTCAAAAAGTAACTATCCCCCCTGAGGCCCCTTGGACAACCACTTCCATATGACCACCACCCTTCTAAAGTCTATTTATTGTTTTACACATAAGATCCAATGATATTTTTGTCTCCTGGATAAGCAAAAAATCTGTTTTACATTTTTCTAAGTCTTCGAACAATAGATTGATGGGTTCTATTGTTTAAACCCCTAACATTCCATGATTGTATAATCATTGGTTACCTTGAGAGCACTAAAAATCTATTGGCCTCACCGATCCTCTAGTGATCAGTTTGTCTCCTTGAACTGCTATCAATTCCTTATTTTATTTTCTACCCACTCCTTGAGAGCTATTTTTTTCTCTTTTCCAGCTGAGTTATACCTAGAGTCGGCCTTTCTTTGTTCTTTTCTGCTATACCCTTGATGACATACTTAATTATTGGTTGCTCTTGGTTATGCACTATCAATGCCCCTGCACTCTTTGATTGCGGTAACTCATTGCACTCAATTACCTGCTCTAAGATGGAAGGAGGTGAAAGAGGGGCTTGAACATGATTGTTATTGTTTTTATTATTCCCATCCACTCCTTCCATGAATTGTTCTTCTTCCTGGTCCACTAGTGTCTTGAATATCTCATACATATTAGAGGGCTTGAGTTGGGTTTGCTCTTTACCATATTTTTTCTTTTGCCTTTTCCTTCTTTTGGGTTGTTCAAAACCATCTCCCTATGCTTTTTTGCCCTAAGAAATGCAGGTTGTTTCTTTATTGATTGTTGAATTAACCTCCTTAGGAATATTTGACATTCCTAGAGGAGCCTCCATTTTTATGTTCATATTGTTTGGGCAAGATCGAGCCAAATGCTCATATTTGTGGTAAACTCTGCACCTGAAGGGCAATGCCTTATAATTCAGTTGTTGAATCCAAGATAGTCGTGCAAGTTCGATTTCAATCTCTACCAACAAAGACTGGCTAAGATCAATTTCCATGCATAATCTAGCATAAACGGTTGTGTTTCCTTCCATTGTGTCTTTGGAAACACCCAAATGTCTTCCAAGGGAATTATCGATAATTTTCAATACCTGCTCACTCCAAAACTCCATTGGAAGTGCATACAAACAGATCCAAACCAGAACAACAATGAGTTCAATTCGAGGATCAAATCCCACTCTCCAAGGCTGAACAAATAATCATGTCGGACCATGATTCCTCTTTTATGATTCGAAAGCCCTATTTCTATCGACAAGTGAAGAAAAACTAACAATAAAATATCCATTGCTAATAAACCACAAAGAATACTCACCAAGAGGCTCCCAGTTTTGTCGGACCCAAGAATGCAAAAAATTTAGGGTAGGGTGAATACCCATAATTTATAGATCAAATCATGATTGGCTCTATATAAATTGTTTCTTCTACCATCCTTTTCTCAATGACAATCTTTGGCCTTGATTCTGACTATGGCAAGCATCCATTAACTCGTTGAGATGTTGATCTATTTCCAACAGCCGTAAAGAGTATTTTTAATGCATTTTTTGTGCTTCTTTAGTATTTGCTAGAGAATTATACTTTAAAAAACCTGCAAAAAAACTACGTCTCTCTAAAAGAGGATCCGGAGGTGTCCCCATTGGGCCCTCCTGGGGCAACAATCTTGTCTTCAAGTCCACAACAACTAGAAATCTCTTTGGCTACCTAACTGATGCCCTAGTTTTCTCTTCCAGAGCTCTCCGACACTTAGGGTTATGCACAGTGGTGAATATTTGCAAATTGGACGAATATTAGGATTTCCAAAATTGAAAATTGGTGAATATGAGGACCCTCGACGTCAGCCCATTTTCTTGAAATTTTTGGGACCAATTTTTTCTTAGGGTCAATTCACCATAATATATATCTAAATATAGCCATATTTGTACTTGTTGGAAAGCTCTTTTTGAGTCCGATTTAATGGTGATATTTTTATGAAGTTATCAGGTGATTTAATAGGTCAAAATTTTCCCCAAATATGACCTTATTTTTTAGGGCTTAAATGCCCCAAATTTTGGTGTGAAGATGATTGATTTGATTTGCTTAATATTTGCCTTGATTCACCTTGATTTCGATTAGGATTCACCATTTTTTTACAAGTACATTTTGAGTCCAACCCCTTATGCATAACCCTACCTACACTTCCCTCAAGTTTTAAATGGGGATTCCATTTCCTAGAGAATTTTAAAAAGGGATAGTTTTAACATTTAATTTATAGGTATCTAAATTGTACCATAAATGTTTAATGTTTAGGTCAAGGGGTTATGTTATGGGAGATTAAAAGTGAATGGATGCACACACACACACACACACACACACACACACACACACATATATATATATATAGAAAATTCGACTATGAATATCAATTCTTGATTAGTTAGAGTAAATTCCTTCATGTCATACTTACATAATTTTAGAGTGGTAATTGAGTGGAGTAAGGACCATCATATGCTGGTCTATACTACATCTACTAGCTCAATTTTTGGATCAAATTACATTTTTTTATTAAACTGAGAATAAGAATGAATGAAATAAGGTGAATAACATAGAAAATCTATATACAAATCCTCAAAAAGTGTCTCCAAAAGACTCCTCTTATCTACTTTAGTCTCTTGAACTTGTTTATATTTACCTATTTAAGATGAAGCTAAATATTTAAGTGAATTGTAACAAGGGCATGTATTTAGAAAGAAGTTAGCAATGCATAGGTGCATATGAACAAATAAATGATGATGAACATTAATCTTCGATATATTAAGTGAATACTTTAATGCCATACTTATACATCTTGTAGATGGATAGAGAATTTCATAGTGATTTTTGTGTGGAGAAAATACCATATGGATTTATGTATACTAAGTGTACTAACTAATTTGAAGAAATTTTGAGCAAATTTATTCAAAACTCTTAGTAAAATCATAATAAAAATGAATGAAATGCTTTGAAAACTATAAAACATGTACATGCACTTTCCTAATGATTTTCTCCTTTGAGATAACCCTCATGTCAACTTTTATCTTTTAGAATTTTTTGATTCTTATATTTTAATTTCAAGATAATTACTTAAGTGAATTGTAATGGAGGTAGGTCGTTAGAAGGCAATTTGCAAGTGGATGTGTGCATATGTACAAATATCTAATATAAGCATCAATTCTTGACGAGTTTAAGTGAATTTCTTCATGTTGTACACTTACGAATGGAAAAACACAATTTCACGATGTTGTTTGGGTGGATTAAGGACCATCTTGATCTAGTCCATACTAAATGCAACAAATGCTTAAATAATTTTCTGAATAAAATAATACAAAGTTTTTAGTAAAATAAAAATAAAAATTTGAATAAATTTATTTGAAAATTATAAACATTTACCTATAAATCCTTAGTAATATCCTCCTTTCAAAGTCTATTGTTGTCTGCTTTGATATCTTAGATTCAACTAATTCTAATGTCATATGATAAAACTAAATATTTGAGTGAATTGTAACAAGGGTATGCCATTAGAAAGGAGTTTGCAAGTGGAAAGGTAGATGATAGTGAACATAAAATCTTGATGACTTAATCCATTTGCAATATATTTTTACATCTTGTGGATGGAGAAACACAAATTTGTAATTGGAAATATGTGAAGTAAGGATCATCCTAAGCTAGTTTATGCTAAATATAATAAATCGCTTGAAGAATTATTGAGCAAAATAATTCAAAGTTCTTATTAATAATACAATAAAAATGAATGAAATATTTTGAAAAATATAAACCATTTACCTACAAATCCTTAGTTATTTTCTTCTTTAATTTATTTATTTTTGTCTCTTGGACTTGTCTAATTCTTGCCTCCATAGGATGAAGCTAAAGTTTTAACTAAACTATAATGGGCTATGTCATTAGAAAAGAGTGTGCACGTGGTGTCCATATGTACAAATATTTGATAGTGAATTTAAGTCTTGATGTGTTAGGTCCTTCGTGATGGGTGGATGAAGTAAGATTAATTTTTAAAGTTGATCTACACTAAATGTACTAACTAGCTTGCAATATTTTTGAGCAAATGAATTCAAAGTTCTCTTAAAAATTAAAAAAAACGAATAGAATAATTTGAAAATATGTATTGTATACTTATGAATCCTTAGAATTTTATCTAAAATTTTGCTTTTGTCTACTTTATTCTCTTAGATTTGTCTACTTATTATTTCCTTAAGATAAAGCTAAATATTTAATTAAATTGTAACTGAGATATTTTTAAAAAGGTACTTGCAATTGTGCAAGTGTATATTTATGAATATCCATTGATGAACATCAATGATGAGTTAAATGAATCACTTCATGTTATATTTCTACATCTTGTGGATGGATAGACACAATCTCCTAATGGTAGATAGGTTGAGTAAGGACCATCTCAAGCTAGTTTATATTGTATGTACTAACTAGATTGAAGAGGTTTTAAGCAAATTAGTAGTAAGTTATATTTCTATTTATATTTTTTAATTGGTTATATGGGATTGAAACTGGCCCCACCCATATTACATCATGACCACATAATGGTGTTCCAATAGCTTGACTATTATGCATGTATCACTTGACAAGATTTGAACCTAGGTATTTTCATTAAAAGTCAAGGAATTTAATTGGTTTAGCTAATACCATTTGATAATTTAATATTAAGTTATTAATAAAATCATAATAAAACTTAATGAAATGATTTAAAAACTTTAGAACATCTACTTGCAAATACTCAGTCATTTACTCCTCCAAAATATCCCTCATCTACTTGGGTCTATTGGGCTTGTATAAGTTTTATCTTTGTAGGATGAAGCTAAGGATTTAAGTGAATTATAATGTGTATGTCATTAAAAAGGTTTGGAAGTGGATGAGTGAGTATTTTATAAGTTAAAGTGGATCCCATCATGTTGTACATATAGCATGAACAAAAAACTAAACCTAATAACATAAGGGCTATTATTACTTTTAAAAGCATGCATGTACTCATTGATACTTCCCATATTTTAATGCTTTCATATAAGATATGACATAATTCTTGTTGTTTAATAATCTATATGAAAAAATGTAAAATTTCTAAAAGGGAGTGCGAGGGCATACTCACTATGCTTTAGTTATAAATTGAAGTGTTGTTGATAGGAAAGGTAATAGATGGAGTGCCTAGGTTTGAGTGTTGGAATAATTTATGTTAAGCTTCACTTAAGTCCACAAATGACTTTTGCATTATATTTGTTGTATAGCCCGTTGGGCCCTTGTACACCTTTATAGGTGAAGTTACTATAATATTTTATTATTTAAACTAATATTGGTTCTTTAAAATTCACCTAAAGGTCTCTTGTATTTGGGTATTTATATCACTTTCCATCAGCTATTTATTTATCCATTTTTTGCTTTTCTTGACTAGATGGGTGCCCTAACCACCAAACTAATTTTTTTAGGTTGTTTGAAAATCTCATTTGCCTTTTACATATTTTTCAAAAATATTAATTTTCTTTTCTCCTTTAGTCTTTTTGTGTTTAGTTGTAGCATATATATGAAGACATTCTGCATGGTTTTCAAAGAACAAAACAAGAAGTTGAACAATTTTTGGTGGCCTCCATCTACCATCACGGTAAACTTTCATGCATGAAAAAGGTCTTCAAGCCACTTGACAAAGTATTAAGATGGTCCTTAAGTTTGTTTGTTGCATTAATGTGAGGTCAAATTTGATTGGTTGTATTATAGAAAAAGTTTGTGTATGGCAAACCATAGTAGAAAAAGTTTGTGTATTAGATTTTTTAAATTCTTTGTAAAATCTTAGAGGGGTCCCAATTTGACACTTTTGGTCATTCCAAATCAAGGTATTTCCATCTTGGCATTGAAAGTTTTATTTTTTCCCTTCATTTTTTAAAAATTGAAGTTATATTATGAAGAATATTTTGACACGAGTCAAAAGATGAACATGGGGGAATGAATGTGTGCACTGTTCAAGAGAGAATATACACATCAATGTTGCAATATGGGTTTATGTGTGTAATAAATCGAGCAAGGATGTCACATGCAAGCTTGACATTGCTCAACCTGATTAAGTCATCATAATTGCCTTAGACCAATGAAGGCAGGAGAGAGAGTGAATAAAAGTAAGTTATGCCACTCCCTATACATAACTGTGTGGGCATTGCATTCGTTAGAGCACCATTGGTGTGGTCATCTTCACCAAGGTGTTGTGGGTTTGAACCCCACGAGCCATAAAGGTAAGGGTGCTTGGATTCAACATTAAAGTTAAAGGGTATGAACCTCCTATATGGTTGCTATTGTATGTACTTGCATGGGTGACTAACAATAGCATTGCTACAACAAGACCTCTAAAAATTCCAAGGTTTAAATCCCATGCCTGGGTTTTAAAAGGATGTTATGATTATGTGGCATTTGATCATTGAATGTTGTGGCACTTGATGATGTGTCTTGTGATGACATGGCATATGATAATTGGTCAATATTGTATGTTGACATAGCACTTGGTGAGATGCAATTTGATGATGTGTCATCGAAAAATGTGGTAATAATTGATATGGCAAATATGATGAGGTGAATACCTGTATCGCTCCAAATTTTTTGCACCCTTACCTTCAGGCTATAGGATCCGTGCCCGAAAGGGGGATGTGAAAAGGATGGGACAATACCTCGGACTGAGAGGCCCTTTGAAGGTCCCGCCTCTCGGGGAGGTGTATAAGGGTGAATTTTTGACGGATGGTGGGTTCACCAGGAAACTTTTGAATGGCAGTTTCCATGCCTAGGTTGATAGTGTGTTTGATGTGTTCATTTTTATGCTTGATCATTCAAGTCCTAGGTTTGGCCGATATGAATCTAAACTATTCTATATGCCAATGCTGATTTAAATGAATACAAAAAATAGAAATAGATGCAAATTACAGAGAATATGCTAACTAGAAGGTATCATACCTGATCCCGGATGTCTGATGGAGATTCCGAGTCTTGTAGCAGTTCAGATCGTCTCGGTTTGTACGTAATCATCCCAAATCATAGGAGGTCATCTGAAATCAGACAGGATCGTCTGAAATCTGACGAATTCGTCAGACGAATCCGTCAAAAACCTGCAATCACAAAAATAGACACAAAATACCAAATATGCAAATGCAAAAACAAGGGATAATGATAGAAATAATAGCAAACATGCCTAAATAATAGTGTCTAATAACAAATGAGGAAATGCAGTAAATTTAATGATTGATTTTACCTTTATCATGCAATTATGCTAAATGAGGTGAACTCCAAGATGCATAAAACATAGTAACTTAAAACAGTGCAGAAATATGTTATGGAAAATGCAGCAAAGCTTAAGAAAATGCGAACTCTAAACTCGGACTGCCCCTAATCTGGACTACAGTCAGGATCGCCTCCAATCGTACGAAATCGTCCGCAATCGTTCGAGATCGTCTGCGACGATCCAAGCTAGCCTCGACTGAAAAATAGTAGAATTCCTGCAATAAAAACAATGTGCAAGCAATAATGCGAGGGAATAAGGAGCTAACTCTGCAATGAAATCCTGTCAACAAAGGGGTTGGGATTTCAGGGAGAATCAACAAGAATTAGGCAAGGAGGCAGGGGATAAACTAGAAAAATCCTAGTTTATATAGGATTAAAAAGAGGTTTGGGAGGTTGGGGATCATCCCAATCTGGGAGATCTCCAACAGGGAAATCTCCAACTACGCAGACACGCTTCTGCCCGAGTTGGAGAGGCTGTTGAAACAGAAGCTAATTATGAAAATTTGGTTTTGGGACGAAATCGTCTGGACGTTCTATTCTAGACGAATTCGTCAGATCGGGGACGATTTCGTCTAATCTGCGACGATATCGTCCAACGGTCAAAACAAATCCTAAAAATGGCATGGAAAACGGGGAAAGCGGGTAAAAGGCGGTTTAACGGGCAGTTTGGGGTTGAAATTCAAATTTTAATATTTTATCTTTTTACTAAGGTTTTAACCGTGCCAATTTTAGGGTGCTACATTTTGCCCCCTCTTTAGCGAATTTTTCGAAGAAAATGCGTTAAAGACGAGTTTTTCCCGTTTTACGAGAAAGCAAAAATATACTCAATTTTTTAGACGACGATTCTTGGTCGAATCGTACGAATGTTGACTATGGTGCCCCCTCCGTGTTTTTACCCAAATCGAACGTTTGAGGTAAAAACACGGAAAAGCAAAATTTAAAATGCTTGAGTTTTTTAAATAAAATTAAGAAAATAGGGTAAAACCCTAATTCATTTTTACTATTCACTTTGACTGTTCCAGAGTTCTGTAGAAAAATATGGTGGAGACAGCGCACAGAGCGACAGAGGTCCGGCGCGGGCTACGGGTAAGGATCTAATCCTAGTAGATTAGGTTTAATGTAACTTTATGCAAGTTTTTTTGATTTAAATTTGATTGTTTGGGGCATCGCGGCCGTTTTTAGGCCGTCGACGTCGTCGGGACAAAATCGTCTCGATTTCGTCGAAATCGTCCCTAGATCGTCGATTTCGTCTGACGGCGAAATCGACGAAGTAGGGGCGATTTCGTCCAACAAGGGGTGATTCCCAAGTTGCGAAATAGGAGACGATTTCGTCCTCACAAAAGATGATTTTGCCCAATTGGGGACGATATCATCCAATGGTGGACGATATCATTTTAAACTTGATTTTAAGTTGTTTAATTTGATGTTAATGATTGGTTTATTAATGATTTTGTTGTTTTATTGTTTGTTTTGTAGAAGGGGTTACTAAAGAGCCAAGAATGGAAATACGATGGGCTAAGAGATGACATAGCCGCGCTTGACCAGGCAGAGCGTGACCGACTTGGATTGGTCGGCCTACAACATGTGGCAGAGATGCCACAAGTGCCGACTGACATGGGGCTACTGACAGCCCTAGCAGAGAGGTGGTATCCGGGGTCGTCCTGCTTCCGGTTATCGATAGGGGAGATGGCTCCCACTCTAGAGGACGTATGGAGGATCATGAGGATCCCCATACAAGGACGGCTGATGACGCCTATGGCCAATTAGGGCCAGGCGATGATGAGGCTCATTGGAGACCCTAGCTTCACCCTGGAGAAGGGCAGAGTGAACATCGAGTCTCTACGGCAGATGCCTGGGGCATCTAGGCTGACACGGGTTTTGGCAGGAGTTGTCGGTGGCTTACTGTTGTGCCACCAGAGCGGATGCAGACTACCGTGGGTGCTCTCAGACATAGTCTACGACATGAGAGACCACGGGTACAGATTTTCATGGGGGAGCTTTGTACTTTGTCGCTTGTATAGGATCCTGCATGGGGTCGTATACAAGGGAGGTCGATGTCTGGTTTTGACATCGTTGCTACAGGTTTGGTGCTTGGGAGCACATTGCGGTGCGAAGGCCGGTAGGGCTCCCATTGATAGGTGTTGATCGAGAGAGACCCTGGGTTTTCTATTGGTGGCTGCAGAGAGGGTCACAGTGGTGGATAGATCTATCGATGTCTCGGAGGTTGCTAGATGACCTCATCCTAGACCAAATCACCTGGAGGCCATGGCGAGAGCACCCCGGGTGGGCGAGAGGATGGGCAGGAGGCGGCTCGCATCAGGCGAGTCTGCTGGCTGAGGATGGAGCGAGGAGAGGTAGAGCTCCACCGCTACGATCGGGTACTATGGTAGTTCGGTCTACAGTAGGGGATCCCTTCTCTCAGGGATTATGAGTACTCTCGAACTATTTGGGATAGTACTACACTGAGCGGGGCTCCAGATATGCAACGATTCTAGAGTCAGGACGCGGACGATGCCCCCATCCAGCTAGTGGATGGTGACGATGTCGGGGTTGCTGATGGGTACGATGCCTGGTACGCAGGCATCCACCCTCCTCGGATGACGAGGGCGCAGGGTCCAGTGCACGCTACGGTGCGCCAGATGGGGAGGCGATGACAGGGTTGCTATTGAGGCAGCACGGGGTCATGGAGGGAGAGAGCAGCGGTGGATCCCATAGGAGAGATGCCAGAGGATGGCACGGGCTCCACAGAGGCCATGGGAGACAGGGCGGAGGGAGGAGAGACTCCCTTCGTAGCAGGGGGAGAGACCACCATCGCCCGATAAGGGCAAGGGTGTGGATGTAGGGGAGAGTAGCGAGACGGTGGCTCTCCGGGCTGAGGCTGCCCACCTCCGAGCTCAGGTGCAGTCACTGCAGGACGAGGCCACTCAGCTGAGGATGTAGGTATGGACACTATAGGATGAGACTACACGGCTCAGGGCATGGAGCGGAGGGGCGAGCAGGGATGAGCTAGTGTGGTCTATGATGCAGACCACATTCTACCAGGGGGTATACTTCCAACTGGTTCCAGAGGGCCAGAGGGTACAACTGCCAGCCAACATTGCAGAACCAATCAGGCTGGGATCGACGAGGACATCCTCTCGATCGATGACGAGGACCCGAGATACATCCCGGACCTCTATGGGACCACCTCCTCCATGTCAGGGTGGGGGAGGAGATGAGGCTGAGAGCTCGAGGGCTTCTCGAGGCTAGGTGTCTATGGACTATAGATTTTGTAGAGATTGTTGAGAGGATTGAGTATGCCAGGGTATAGATTGTGGCATACCAATCCAGTTTTGATATGATGTAAATAATTTTTGGATATATATATATATATATGATCTTGTTTCTGATGATATGACTTGTTCATATGTTTTTATGATGCTTTAATGTTTGAATTGTTTGCTTATTGGATTGAGGATTCATATAATTATGTCATTTTGAAATATTATAATTTTGATGTCATGCTGTAAGATTTTAAATGAAATAATCTGATGTAAACAATTGGTGGTTGTGGTGTGATTTGATAAAAAATAAAAGGGACTTCTAACAATAATTTCAAAGGACATTGTCGCTATTATAGACCATTTCATGGAGTCGCCGCTCACTCGGTCGTCAAGCTAATCCCAGTATAGAAATATTGTTAAAAGTAAAAGAGTGCTTAAGAGACTGTCTTAAGACTTTGTGTTGTAATGATGGAGATAATGATGGTTTGATGATTTGTTTTCAGATTTTCATAAAAATAGTATGCATGAGATATGATGTTGCTAGGCATAAATTCCTAAGTGTGATAAAATTTTGAACAATTCCTTTAGAATTTATACCATGGGTGCAATATTGAATTTTGAACATAATGTCATGAAATAGAATAGGTGTTTGTTTGTTTGTAAAGCATAATTGTGTAACATAATGATGCAAGTCACATGTTTTGATGAATTTTGTTTTAAAATAAATGGAAAAGAAAATTAGAACGATGGTTTGCGCTAGGCATAGAATTATAGGTATAGACTTATACCATCATCGCGAAATCCAAAGAAGAAAATAGATTGTTGGTTTTATTGCAAGATGCATTTTTGACTTTTGATAAACAGAAAAATAATAATATGAAAATTTTGTTTGAAATTATTTTTGAGATTTTATGAGAAGATGTATGTAATTGCTTTTATACAAAACAAAAATTCTGAAATAAAAGGATAAAATTATTCCGAAAAGAGTTACGAGAGATATTTTAAATTATCTCAAAGAGAAATGTAGATTTATAAGGAATCCTCATGTGCAAATGTGAGTTCATTACCAATCTTGATTTATCATAATGATACAAAATCTCTCAAATACAAATGTGTGTGCGATTGTATTGTTCATTCACCAATTTTGAGCAAGATAATTTGATACAAGTAATTTGCCTTAACCAAATGAATGTTCGTTGACCATGATTTATATGCATGTAACCGTACCAGACTACTATGTAAGTTAGGTTATCAAGAGCTAGCTAATCCATAAGCTAACAGAGGTCTGTACAAAAGAAGGTCGCTAATGTGACAGACATATCACCACGCTAGGGATTACCCAAGGCCAAGCGGGTTGGGCACAAACCACCTGTTATGGGGCTTACCTCACGGTTTTCGAATAATTGAGAATTCCAGGGATTCAAGCTCATTCACCCTTCTTTTCTTTTCAAGGGGTAGGGAAAGGATTTTATTGCATTTTGCTTTTGCTTTTCTCTTTTGCTTCTCTTTTTTTTTTTGTACTTTTGTATTTTTGCTTGATATTTGAGATAATGCTGAAATATTGTTGTGATGATTCAAAATAACCTTTTTCTTTTTCTTTGTTTCTTGAACTTTTCTTTTCTTCCTATGCTAGGGATACTTGCTCGGATTAGCTGTAGAGCAAGGGATTTTTATTCCGGGTAGGGGTGAGCTTGTCCTTTTGTCAATTCTCAAAGATTCTAGACCATGTGCATGATAGGATAGCAGGGGAAACTTTTCGCTCAAGAAACCATTTCTACTATGTAGCATCATATTGAATGTGCAATGAAATCATTTTAATGTGAAAAGATATACTTGGTTCAAGTAAATAACAAGATCAGTTCTCTATGCTCAAAATTTTATTTAATGCCAATGTGGACTTTGATATAAGAGAGATTAATAATCATACAAAATAAAATCAAGATATTTATTCATGTGAGTGTGAAAGTGCGGGATTCCAAATAAATGCTCATTTATCCAAAATAATTGAAAATATAACTGCAATACTCCAAGAATTGACAGGTATGAAATAAAATATGTTTTTGAAGATTTTGATAATTTTGATGTTTTTGTATTTTGATTTTAATTGATGAATTGAAAGAAATACAATGTGATTGTTTTTTGAAATTTTTTATTATTTTTATATATGAATTTTTTTGATGATGGAATTGGTGGTATATACAAGATGATCTATATACACTATACAAGGTTATTTGAGTATAGCATGTCTAAGGTTGCTTCAAAATCAAAGGAGGTTTTGAAGGATAATTTGGTTGTGTTGAAGGTAAGAACAAAAGGTGATGAATAAAAGGTAGTGATAACAAAAGCTTTGTTATAATGTAGAATAATGTAGCAAAAGATTTTACTTTTATATGTGTAAAATTGATCATGTTACAAAATAAAATGTCAGAAGGATAAGAAGGTTCTTCATTCTTATCACTATCTTCCAAGTCTTGATAAGATGGAGGGAGCATATGTGAAAGATATGCATGGGTGTTATTTGGTAAACAAGGATGATCATATATGGATGAAGAAAAGTGATGGATAGAAGATAATTGTGACAATAGAGAATGTATAGAACTTGATGTTTCAACCATTAAATATTCTTCAAATGGTGTTGGGTCATTATGTATGGTAACAATTTTATTTGCAAGTTCAAACTTCAAACATTGGTGAAGAGTGGAAGGGACAACCCTCATCGTATGAATCCAAGGACTTCTGAGAAGTAGGTTGTAAGGTGAAGGGCAATATGCTACATAAAACAAAGTATCCAGGATCTTGGATCCAATATTAAGGGGAAGAATTATAGTACCTTGAGCTTCTTGAATTTCATTGTTAAAAGATTTTATAATAACATTTGATTCATTAAGATCTTCTTCCTTTGATTTGAGTTTTTGGAATAATTGATAAGTGCATAAATTAAGAGAGGAGCCATTATCTACCATGATAGTTTTAACAGGTGTTTCTTTACTAGATCCTGTAATGTAAAGATAGTAGTCTTCTTGTGGAGTAGAGGAAGGAATCTCCTCATCATAGAATGAAATATGGTTAACCTCAAGAGGGTTTACACCATTAATTATGTTCTTAGAGAAAATATGATGAGGAACAAATTGTTGGCTAGGTATCTTGAACAAAGTTTCCTTATGAGAACTTTGTAATACTTCTAAAAGGGATATCTTTGCTTGAGGATTAATCACTTGTTGTTGGCTATCAAAGTGGATTTCAGATTGAGATTTTGATTCTAAAGATGAGCTTTCTATGCTTACATTCCATTTTGGATCATTCTCTAGAGCCAAAGATAGTTTTGAAGGTTGGTCAAATGAGGAATCCATCTCTTGAATATCTGATTGAGTTGATTGAACTTGAGGTTGCTCATTTGTAGTTTTTGTTACAATATTAGTAATATCATCATGATGGGACACATTAACATGCAATATTTGATTGGTTTCTTGTTGTTGATAATTGAATAGGGGTTCTTGGGAGATCCCCATGTCTTGATTGATTATTGGTATTTGTTGTGTAGGAGTTTGATAGTTTACTGGAGATTTATCATCAGTTGTAGATTGTAATTCCTTTATATTAAAAAGACCCTCATCAATCAAATCTTGAATTGCACATCTTAAATCTTTACAATTTTGTGTCATATGTCCATCTACTCTATGATATTCACAATGTAGCTCAGGTTTAAACCAATCTGTTGTGGTATCAAGTTGTCTTATGGAAGGGAGTTCAATCTTATTTGTATCAAGTAAATGCTTGAGAATTATATCCATTGGTTGATTGAGCTTTGTAAATGTACGTGATGAAGGTTTTCGAGAGGTTTTTGATATGTGCCTTAGGAGTTTCAGTCATAAAAGGACCTAATGGTTTTTTACCTCTCTTTTCTTTGTTATGGGTAGAATGATGATAGGAAGATTGTGAAGTATGATGTGAGTGCATGGTAGGATTGGAAGAATAAGTATTTTCTTGTTGAAATGGATGTGTTGTATTGAAAGAAGAATATTGAAAGGGTGGAGGAGGATTGTATGTGGATTGATAGACATAATATGGATATATGGGAGAATAGATAATATCGTTATGAAGAGGATTGGAAAAGGGATTGTCCTGTTGGGGTATGGATGAAAAATGAGAAAAGTGTGATGGAGGTGATGTTGAATAGGGATGAGGTTGGTCATAATCAACAAATGTATTTGGCTGAATTCTTCCAACATTACTGATGGGCTCATATGGATTTGAGTAAAAACTCATGGTTTCTTTAATACTTCTAAATATGATATGCAATTTTTTAAGTCTAAAAATGCAAATTTGATGATTTTGTTTTTTATTGTTTTTGAATATATATTGTTTATCAAAAGGTTTTTATGTTATTCACGTCGGGTTCACCAAAATGTATCGCTCCAAATTTTTTGCACCCTTACCTTCGAGGCTATAGGATCCGTGCCCGGAAGGGGGATGTGAAAAGGATGGGACAATACCTCAGACTGAGAGGCCCTTTGAAGGTCCCGCATCTCGGGGGAGGTGTATAAGGGTGAATTTTTGATGGATGGTGGGTTCACCAGGAAACTTTTGAATGGCGGTTTCCACGCCTAGGTTGATAGTGTGTTTGATGTGTTCATTTTTATGCTTGATCATTCAACTCCTAGGTTTGGCCGATATGAATCTAAACTATTCTATATGCCAATGCTAATTTCAATGAATACAAAAAATAGAAATAGATGCAAATTACAGAGAATATGCTAACTAGAAGGATTCATACCTGATTTCGGATGTCTGATGGAGATTCCGAGTCTTGTAGCGATTCAGATCGTCTCAGTTTGTACGTAATCATCCCAAATCATAGAAGGTCATCTAAAATCGGACAGAATCGTCTGAAATCTGATGAATTCGTCAGACAAATCCATCAAAAAACTGCAATCACAAAAACAGACACAAAATACCAAATATGCAAATGCAAAAACAGAGGATAATGATAGAAATAACAACAAACATGCCTAAATAATAGTGTCTAATAACAAATGAGGAAATGCAGTAAATTTAATGATTGATTTTACCTTTATCATGCAATTATGCTAAATGAGGTGAACTCCAAGATGCATAAAACATAATAACTTAAAACAGTGCAGAAATATGTTATGGAAAATGCAAAAAAGCTTAAGAAAATGCAAACTCTAAACTCGGACTGCCCCCAATCTGGACTACAGTCAGGATCGCCTCCAATCGTACGAAATCGTCCGCAATCGTCCGAGATCGTCTGCGACGATCCAAGCTAGCCTCGACTAAAAAATAGTAGAATTCCTGCAATAAAAACAATGTGCAAGCAATAATGCGAGGGAATAAGGAGCTAACTCTGCAATGAAATCCTATCAACAAAGGGGTTGGGGGTTCAGGGAGAATCAGCAAGAATTAGGCAAGGAGGCAGGGGGATAAACTAGAAAAATCCTAGTTTATATAGGATTAAAAAGAGGTTTGGGAGGTTGGGGATCATCCCAATCTGGGAGATCTCCAACAGGGAAATCTCCAACTGCGTAGACACGCTTTTGCCCGAGTTGGAGAGGTCGTTGAAACAGAAGCTAATTATGAAAATTTGGTTTTGGGACGAAATCGTCCGGACGTTCTATTCCAGGACGAATTCGTCGGATCGGGGACGATTTCGTCTAATCTGCGACGATATCGTCCAACGGTCAAAACAAATCCTAAAAATGGCACAAAAAATGGGGAAAGCGGGTAAAAGGCGGTTTAACGGGCGGTTTGGGGTTGAAATTCAAATTTTAATATTTTATCTTTTTACTAAGGTTTTAATCGTGCCAATTTTAGGGTGCTACAATACCAAATTTTGAATATAGAAAGGGATTCAACCAATTATATTTAACTAACCCATCAATTCCTCTATTCTAGTCCTCACATAGTCAATAGATGTGGTGAAATATGGATCTTAGTTGACACCAAAAAGTGATATATGGAATGCTCTTGTTCACGGATACCCTATCCAGTGGCTTGCATAGTTAGCATCTCGATGGCATACCCTTGCATAGAATGGTGATACTTGATGATAGCGATTCATTATTTGCTTATTGATGCTCAATTGACACTCATTCAACCACTTTAGCTAATGACATGTTGTAGTCCCCCATTCACTAAAGGTATAACCAATTTTTTATTTTTGGAAAGGTTTTGGTGGTATTTATTATGATTTTAGAGCTCAACTTCCACAAGCCTTAACTCTTGCATATCAAAGCATTTTGAGACCTTTTGTTTCTAAAGTGCCTAACTTTTTTCTCTTTGCATTGGTAGTATTATTTTTGGTTAGAATGACATATAGGAGACTATATTTTGGAATGAAATTCATGTATCAACATGCACCTTTATTGAATGGGCCAAATTATGCCACCTAGAAAATCAAGATTAAAGCTTTTCTTTGGAGTAAGGGATTACTCAAGTATGTGAATAAGATCCCTCAAGATATTGGTTTTTATGATAGAGAGTAGCTACTCAAGGATAAGAAGGATGACGCTCTTGGTGTCATTGCTCTTCATATTGATAAGATCTATGACACTCATACAAACAACATTTTGGATCCCGAGAAACTATTGGACAATTTTAAAACTCGTGTGATTGCATTGGTTCTAGACAAACTAGTAGATTCAAGGTAGAGCTTGCTACCTTCAACATGGAGAACTTTGAGATCATCGATAAGCGCATTAGTTGGTTTAGTAATTTGGAAGAAGATATTTGCATTGCTACAAGTATTAATAGTGGGAAGAATGGAACTAATGAGAAGGACATTGATCTTCTCAAAATTATATTATATAACATTTTAAAGATATATGATATGGTTTCCATTGTTCTTGATATTCATGCTAACTCTTATCTTGATGATGTTTTTAAGTACATTATTCACTAGGAGGATCAATGATAAAGGTTCAAGAGTAATTCTCTTACTTTTAAAGCTCATGTAGAGGAAGTTATTAAGACAAAAGGTTGATAAAAGGCCAAAGCAAGGAGAGAAGAAAGCTAAAAATCCTATTAAGAAGCTTGTTTTCACTTTTTGTAAGAAGGAAGGACATGAGAAAAAGTTTTGTTAGATGCAAATTAAGAAGCTTAAAGAAGTAGCCAAAATGTTGGGTGCTAATGTTGCTTTCTAAAATTCCTAAGGTGAGGATAATCATGATGATGAGACCTCACAAACCACTTATTTTAATGAGTGGTTTGCAAATTCAAGGGAAAATTGACACATAAATAAACATTACCATCTCTTGCATGACTATAACACACACTTTATAGAGTGTGTTTTTATTGGGGATGATTCCTCTTTATGGGTAGTTAGATATGATGAGGTAATAGTTGGGTCTTATTCATTTGTTTAGGTTGTTTATCTTCCTAATGTAGGTGCTAATATTTTATCTATTTATCATATAACTATATACAAATAAAAAAGTAGAAGTGGCTAGATTGAATGGTGATAAGGATATTAATTATGGTTTCAAAATAGTTACCTCAAGATATTGTGATGAGCTAGATTATATATACAAGCTTGGTGATCATCTGAATTCTTCTTCCTCCTCTAGGAAGAAATAATTTATGGCTATGGTGGCATAGGTAGATGTTATTAGTTAGTGATGACATCACAAACTTGGGCATATTGGCTACTAATATTTTAGGTACATGAGTTGACATTAGTTATTTATTGGGATTCCTCCCATATCTCCTCATAATAATGTTTTTGAGGGGTGTATTTTGGGGAAGCATAATCAAGTATTATTTCCAAAAGGGATTGCTAAGTGTGCTACATGAACCTTTGAAGTCATTCACAATGATATTTATGGATACATGGGGGAACTATTTCTGTCAAGTAATATGTGCTTTCTTACTTTCATTAATTACTTATTTGGGTATGTGTGGTTGTAAAACATTCATACCAAAGATGAGGCTTTTGTTTGAAGATCTCAAGTAACTTGTGGAGAATAAATTTGAGAGGAAGATTAAGTGCTTGAGGATAAATGACGAAAGTGAGTATATAAGTAATGCCTTTACTAATTTTTTGACTCTTCATTGTATTACTTTTTAAAGGAATGTTAATTATCCCCCCATATAGAATGATATGGATCAATTAAATAATAAGGTTATTATGGAGATGGATAGATGTATGTTACATGCCAAGTATAGAGCCCATGTATTGGGGTAAAATAATGACTTGTGCATCACATATAATCAATTATACTCTTACTTGAGTCATTTATGGTATGAATCCTCTTGATATATTGATAGATAATAAGCCTAATGCATATTGGTTCTATATCTTTGGATCCACTATATGGGCCCATATTCCCAAAGATACTTTATGAAGGTAGCGTTGCATTTTTATGGGGTATTTTGATGCCTCCAAGGCTTATTGTCTATATGATCTTGATAGACAAGATATTCTCATTCAAAGAGATGTGATCTTTGATGATGTTATTCTAGCTATTCCTTTTGGGCATTTTCTTATTCTTTTAGACGAGGATCCTTCTCCTCTAGCTTCTTTAGTGGGTTCCACTTCTTCTTTAGATATTCTGATTGATACTATTCTATTTCTTCTGACTTCTTCTAATTAAAATCCTTCCTTGGTGGCTTCTTCTCCACCATATACAATTTTAGATCCTATTGTAGGTGAGCTTGATCCTCCTATGATTTTTGAAATAATGATAGATTTTGAACGAGATGGTGAGTTTGGTTTGGATGCTTTAGTATAGGTTTTTGATGTTGCTCCTCCATAGGATGTACCACAATATTCCATGGTTTGTCTAGCACCCACATGGGTTTAGACTCTCTTTAACAATGCTTAACCCATTCTCTATTAGGAGCATCATTGAAAGGATCCCTCCTAGGATTTTTTCTCAAATATTGATGGTTTTAGAGACACCCACACCTATTCCTAGGCCAAGGTTTGTCTAGAGTTGGAAGATGCTATGCTTGTCGAGTATGAGTCCTTTATGAAGAATCATACATAAGAGTTTGTTCCTCTTCTAGAAGGGAAATATATTGTTGGTTGAAAATGAGTCTATAAGATCAAGTACACTTTTTATGGTTAGGTGGAGAAGCATAAGGTATGCATTATCACTAAGGAATTATCTCAAAAGGAAGGAAATGATTATATAGAGGCCTTTGATCTAGCTGTTTGGATGAACTTTGTTCAAATTATTCTTTCTATAACTACTTTCTATGGATGAGAGGTGCATCAAATGGATGTGAAGAGTGTCTTTCTTCATGATGAACTTCATGAGGTGATTTATATATGATAAGTTTTAGGTTTGGAGCTTGATGTATTAGGTGAACAAGTATTTGTATGGGATTATAAAGGCCCTTAAATCTTGGCATGATAAGATCCATTTATTTTTTAGCTATAAATTCTAGCATTATGAAGCAAACGATGATGTCTACATCAAGCATTAGGATGGTCAACCATTGGTGATTGTGTTGTGTTGATGATCTGATCATTATGGATAGTTTAAAATATTTAATCTAGGAGATAAAATCTTAATTTTATGATTCTTTTGAGATGATAGATTTGAGGCTTTTGCATTACTTTTAGGAATTCAAATTGACCAACCATATTTCAAGATCACTATTTATTATCCCAAGTATGCCTTGGACTTCCATAATGCATCAAGATGGATTATTGTAAACCTATTTGGACCTCCTTGGCTTCTAATTGGAAGCTATGATAAGACTACGCTACTTTTGTGGATGCTACTTTGTATTAGTCACTTATCGGGGGACTTCTTTATCTTACCCATATTTAGTGAAATATTGCATTTGTCATTAACTATTGTTTCAAGTACATGCAAGCACCCTATGAGAGTCATTGGATAATGACCAAGTAGATCCTTTGGTACACTAAATGCACATACTAGATGGGTATTAATTATTTAGTTTGAGTATCTCCAATTTTGATGGATTTTGTGATGTAGATTGGGCTAGTGATCTCGACCAACTACACTTCATTATTGGTTTGTCTTCTATCTTGGATTTGGCCCTATCTCTTGGTATTATACACAACAATATACTATATCAATATTCTATGAAAGATGAATACTTTATCACCAACTATATTTGATGGATGATCATGATTTTGGAGCAAGTGGGTACTCCCTAATTATTTCTAGTCACTCTTGCTTGTGACAATCAAAGTTCCCTTACACTTGTAAATAATTGAGTGTTTCATCAATGGATAAATTAGATTAGTTGTATTATATGAGATGGATCTATACTTTGGGAGGTTCAAACAATAAAGCAAACAATGAATATTCTAACCAAGATCATGCTTGAGCTATGTCTTGTGCATTGAGAAGTAGGGTGTTTTAGGACCAATTCACTTGAGTGAGTTAGGGTAGTGGAATTTTTTATGTATGGATCAAATCTAGAAATATATCAAAAGCAAAGGTAGCTTTTTGGGTCTACACCAACATTGGGATGCAAAAGTATTAAGAGCAAAAAGACTCAAATGCCCCAGTAGTTCATGCCATAAATGATGAGTGTTCATCCTTGGTCTACCTTTTCTAGATCAAGGGCCCAACTAATGTGCGAAAAACTATGCCTAGGGATTATAGTTACAAGACTAAAACTTAAAGGAATTTATAGGGGCTTGCATAAACGATGGAGCATGTGGTTTAATTCGATACAACACATATAACCTTACCATCCCTTGACATATGAACAAGTGTGTCTGTCATCATTTGGATGATGTGAAAAATTCATAGAGGTGTTACATGGCTATTGTTAGTTTGTGTCATGAGATGTTTGGTTAAGTCCTATAACGGGCGAAACCCTCCTCAAGGTGTTGCTGCTGTGAGGAGAAGAACCTGAACCTCTTTTTCTGAGTGAAGAGAAATGTCATCAGGGAGCTTAAAAATTGAGCTGTTGTTTGAAAGTATTTTTATTTACCCTTTAAAAAATTGCTTGCTCAATATAGCCCTCTTTTCAAAACAACAACATGAAAGCAAAAATTTTTAATACAATAATTTAAGCCCTTTCCATCTATAATCTTAAGATGTTTAATAAAGCAACCATTTTTTAGTTGAGCACTTGACCTTTATATTTTAAAATAAATAAGGGGAGAGGGATTGATTGAACTCCAACCGTACCACTCAGTGCTGCACTCACAAGAGACTGCCAGTGATATGCTGGAGGAAGGTGGGGATGACGTCAAGTCCGCATGGCCCTTATGGGCTGGGCCACACACGTGCTACAATGGCAATTACAATGGGAAGGATCTAAGGAAAAGTAAATTTAAATTTTTTTCCTAGTTTGGATTGTTCTCTACAACTCAAAAACATGAAATTAGAATAATTAGTAATCACATATCAACATGTCATAATGAATATGTAACTATTTATTATACACACTATCCATAACACCTTAGGAATTGGTTTCACCTAAATCATCAGAAAAAGAATCACCAATACTCTCCCTACCCTAAGAGTTACTCTTAAGAGGAGGTCAAGGGATATAGGTCCTCTCTCAAGTGTCTAGAAGATATCCCTTGTGTGTTCCACTAGTGTGGTCCATGAAGGGTTGTTCCTATTAACACATACCATGGTGGGGTCTTCGACTAGGGTGAAGTTGTAACAAGGTACTTGTAGGGGAACCTATGGCTTGATTGAATATCAATATTTATCTCTATGAGATAGATATATTGGATCCCAAGATTGGTTGGCATTCAATTCGTCATCAATCTTCCATGGGTACCTTATTGTTGAGAGCATGAAAAGCCCAATGCCATTCTAAACTTAATATGCGAAATCATTTTGCTCCATATGTACTGCTAATGCAAGAGATATGGTCAAATATTGACCCTAGCCCCCATTTTTAAAAATAAAAATTCCTTCTTTATGTCTATTGTTAAATGGAAGGGCCAAGATATTTAAAAAATAAATAAAAATATTTCTCATTATCCAACTAAATACACGCATGCAAGACCATTCAAAAATATTCTTTCGACATTTTTTTTAGGAGAGTAGATAACTCTCTTCCCCCTCTCTCCTTAAAAATACAACTAAAAAGGCCTTTTAAGTTAAAACCTCATTCATTTTTAATAAAGGTAGTTCTTAAAAAAAGCTCTATCTCTATCCCCTATCACTCTACTCTATAAAAAGATATTCTTATTTGGGATTTGGGTTTTCCTTGGATATATATAGAGAGTTCTCCTCTCCTCTCTAAAAAAGGTTAGGCCAATCGAACAACTATATTTTTGAGTGATCCAAAAAGTTGAGGGAAATGGGATAATGGAAAACAACCTTAAGAATTCACTTTTAAGATATCTCCAACCTCTTTACAATTAACTCATTACATATTCTTATAGAGGGAAAGATCATTTCTTCTTTACCCCTTTCTATTTTAAATAGGGGTTTTTTCCCCCTTTGAGATGAAAAAAGTCCTAAAGAAAGCTAACACTCAACCTTTTATCTCAAAATGAGGGAAATAGCATGCACTCGCTTACCTTGGATTCTTTCTATCTATAATTGGAGTTTAGTTGTTAATACATTAATAAAATAACTTGACCAAGTTTGAAAGAGAGGACTCTTAAAGGTTTAAAAGGGATATTAGTTGGGACCATTATAGATAAAAGGTGTTGTTACTACTACAACCTATTTGAAATGCTCTCTATTTTAAAGACAAAACTCAATTTAGTAGGTTCAATGCCTACTGTATCAAAATGCATTGGATGGATTCCAAATCATTGAGAGGGAAGGACACTTCCAAAGGTGAAAGGCCATGGGGAGATACCTAAAGTGATCCATGGATATCCTATTGAGAAACCATATCCAAGATAGCTTATTAAATTTTAATACAATGAAATGAAACATCTAAGTAGCTAGAGGAAAGGAAATAAAACGAGACCCTGTTAGTAGCAACAAGTGAAAGTAGATTGGGAAAATATCCATAAAAAAGTTAGGATTCTCTTGACCATTTTTTAAGTTCATTTATGCTTTCAATTTTAAGCACTCCTCTCTATTTAAAAGTAAAAAATATTAAGATATTTGAAAACATTAAGGAGAGAGCTTGATATATCTTAAGAGTGAGGGTCTGCTCTATAACTTTAATCACTTTAGATCTATCACCTTCTCTATGCAATTCATTCCATTTATTGGATGATGGAAGAACCTTTAAAAGGGGGGAATTGTGAAAAGGTTGGAAGATCTGGCCAAAGAAGGTGATAGCCCTGTAGATTGGTTCCTCCCCATGCCCTCTCCCTCTAGAATCAATTGATAATGCATAAATCCGGTCGCGTTTTATGCATCAAGGGGATGAGGCCAACTCTTCTCATTATAGATAGAGAGCCTTCGGACTCTTTAATATAAGACTTTGGGGGACCTCGACCTATCTTAAGAGTGAGAGCATTAAATTATTCCTAGTAAAATGTGGATATAGTGCTTAAATATTCTGTGAGAAAGGGGGACCACCCTCTAAGCCCAAGTATTCCTCAATGATCGATAGTGTACAAGTATTATGAGGGAAATATGAAAAGAACCCTTGGGAAGGGAGTGCAACGAACTTGAAATCCAATGTGCTTAAATAATCAATCAGTGACAATGCACCTTTATTATTTAATAAACATGTTGAAAACATAGCTTTTGCATAATGGGTCAATGAATAAATGGGAACAATGGCTTAAGACATTAGGTGTAGGCATGAAAAATAAAATCAAGGGATATTTTAGTTGAGAGCTCTCTAATATCCTTTTTCTTTTAATTAGTCAAGGCTAACTTGTCTTGAGAGAAGAGAGGAAAGGCAACATAAAGCAACCTATTAAAATGAACCTTATTTATTTTTTAAGAGAACGTCTTTCTCCTACTTGTTCCTATTAGACCTAAAATCGATCCATGTATCCATGAGCAAGTTGAAGAGAGTTCTAACAAACCTTGGAGGACCAAACTCACATATGTGGCAAAATATGGAGATGACTTATGGCTAGGGGTGAAAAGCCAACCAAGATCAGATATAACCAATTTTCCAAAAAAAATGTTTTAGTAGAGCATGCATGCTTATGGCCCAAGGTAGAGCATTCAATAGGCTAGGATGGCCCAAAGCTCGACCAACCCAAAGGAAACTCAAGTACAAGCCATTTAAGTAAGGATATAGAATTTGGGTGCTAAAATTCAGAGATAAGAGGGAAACAACCTAGATTGTATGCTAAGGTCCCTAAGCAATCACTTAGTGGAAAAATAAGATTTCAAGCAATGACAACCAAGAGGTGGGCTTGGAAGCAACCATCCTTCAAATAAAATATAATAGCTCATTGGTCTAGCTTCGTAGCACAAAAAATATATCGAGGCTCAAGTGATTCACCAAAGTGACAAGACCACCTATTTTATAAGATTCAATAATATGATGCTTTGTAAATTAGAAAAGGGACCACTCAAAAGGCTCATTGGTGCTCCTAGTAATATCAAAAATGAAATTGTTGACATGAGTAACAAGAATCATGTGAAAAACATGTCTACTTACCAGTTCTAGGGGTTCTACATTTAATTAATCTATGTAGAGTGAATTAGTCCCTAAGGAACCCTTGAAAGGGATGTCTTCCAATGGGTACATGAAAGTGATAAAGTTTTCCCAACTATCAAACCATGGGTATCCTCTTAAGAGAGGACATTGAATGAAAAGAAGCTTATTTCTGTTCGGGTTGAAACTTCCAGGAAAAAACTTCGAATTGGGAGGGCGATCCTCTCTCTACCGGTCGAGTCCCTCTCCATATCCCCTTTCACTTTAAGGGTCGAGTGCCTCCCGGCTAACCGTACCCCAAACCGACACGGGTGAACGAGTAGAGTATACTAGGGCGCTTGAGAGAACCATGTTGAAGGAACTTAATAAAATGACCCCATAACTTCAGGAGAAAGGACACTTTCCTATTTAAGGGAAAGTAATACATACCAAGGGGTAGTTACTGTTTACTAAAAATATAGGACTCTACCAAGTGGTAATGTAATGTATAGAGTGTAACACTTGCTTGATGTTCAAAGGTTAGAAGGAGGAGTGTAGCTTTGAATGTAATCCTTGATAAATAACAACAATAACTCTAACTATCATAAGGTAGCAAAATTTCTTGTTGCATAAGTAGTGGTATGCACAAATGGTGTAATGATTGCTCTAATATCTTTTAACATGGGCCCAATAAAATTGAATTATCCATGAAGATGCATAGTACCAATGACTAAATGGTAAGAAACCATGCATCTTTATTATAGCTTTGCAATGACAACCTTGATTGAATATGTCAGATAGGTGGGAGGTGGTGATACATTAAATGGAATACCATTATTTCATCTAAGGATGCTTAATCATGGTCCAAGAGATATCAGGATATAGTATGATACTACAATGTGGGCAGTTTATCTGAGGTAGATGTCTCTTAAATAGTACCAAAGGTGTGCAAAGGTAGGCTCAAGCTAACATCAGTCAACTCATGAGCATAATGGTATAAGCTTGCCTGACTTTGAGACTAACTAGTCAAATAAAGATGAAAGTCAATGGAAGAAGTTGCACTCAATAGATAAAATGTATGATAGGGATGATAGGCTAATTAATCTCAAGATATTTTATTGACGGAGTCGTTTGGCACCTCGATGTCGACTCATCACATCCTGGGGTTGAAGAAGGTCCCAAGGGTTCGGTTGTTCGCCGATGAAAGTGGTATGTGAGTTGGGTTTAGAACATAGTTTGATTACTATCTATTGATAGTGTTGAAAGGATAACTATGAGGAGCCAACCCCAATATGAGAGGACTAGGTTGGACCAACCTATTGTGTACCAATTCTATCTAGAATGCAATGCTAATAAGGTAAGTCGTTATGAAAGAATTGCTAAAAGTATCTATGAAGGAAATACTTCTCTATCAAAGTTCTCCTATGAGATGAAAGAACATCACTTCAATAGATGTTTCAATGTAAACACCACAAGGTGTTAAGAGAGATCGCACTAAACCAAAAAGAAATCATTCTTTCTTCCTATTTTTAAGAACTATGCTAAAAAAACCTATTATAGACACCTTTCATTTCTCCCTTCTATAGGGATTGCAACACCCACATTTATATAAAGAGAAGAGAAACATATCTAATTTAAAAGGGGATTTTAAGAATAGAAAGCTCTTCTCTCTATTTTAAGAGAAAATTAGTTTATCCACTCTCCATATTAAAAGGATTTGATTGGGTTTTTAAATGACTATTAAATGACAATATTTTCAAGGTTAGGCTCTCTTATATAAGGGTTCACCTTCCTTAAATTCATGATTGATTTTGTTGATTCCATAGTTCTTTATCCACTTTTTATTTATGTAGGTCGAGGCCTATTAAGACTTCTTAATGAAGAAACAAAATATTAAAGAGTTTAGGGCATTTTCAAGATTGAATAGCATTTTTTACAAGGTTGCTTCTAGCTATTATATAAAAAGTGTTGTGCTCTTTAAACATTGAGGTTATCACCCCTTTTAAAAAAGTTCTCTCTATTTTAAAAGGGGAACCAAAGACCAATGAAGAGCGGGTTAGTCATGTATCCTTCTAATTATTTTAATAGATTACTTTCAAAGGCATGAGTGCTCCACCTAGCGTAGTAAATAAGGCTAAGGCTGAACCCCTCTATTATTAAAGAAAAAAGTGGGTGGCTATTTATGGAGTGATATATTATGACCACTCTACCCATTGCATCCTCTCAATATAGATAAAAAATAGGTTTTGTAACTCCTCTCTTTTTTGAAAAGGACCCACCCTTACCCCTACATATTAAATCCCACATATTTTAAAATATAAATCTATCTCCTCTCCACTCTATTTAAAAGTATATTAAAAATATGGGGCTTCTATTTTAAAAAAGAGAGAGCTATTAAGATTAGAGAGGCTTTAAATAAAATCAAATCAAATCAAAGGTTACTCTCTTAAAATAAACCTGAGGAGAGCCCTCCCCTCCCTTCCCCTTCCCTCTATTTAAAAGCTAAAGGATCCCCTATTTTTGAAATATTTTGAGAGCCCCTTTTTAAAACATGAGTAGAGAACCCTTTTAAAATAGAGAGGGGGAGATTCAGATTCCATAAAAAGTTTATAAGTACCTATAGTTTTAAAGGCATAGGTTGGAGCCATAGGAAGGGAAAAATAACTATTTGAAGTAGAGTTTATTAGGGCCTAAGACTATAAATAAATAGTTCAAAAGAGTCTTTTAAAATTAGAGAGGGCTCATTCCTCCAGTATAATGAATTGATCCACACTGGGCTATGATAAGAAGAACTCTCCACTCCTCTCTATATAAAGAAGAAGGGGATAATTTAAGATAAAAATTTAGTGTTGCAGCTATCCCTCTAGGACAAAAATGGAGACCCCTTCCCCTTAATCCTTCTTATTCAACACTCTAGGATATCTAGGAAATTGTTATTATGGAGAACCCATTTATAATTATTTTGGAGATTTTAGTTTTCTTAATAAGGTGTTGAAGCCTTAATGTTGGGTTGGATTTGAGTTCTCTCATATAAAAAGGAGATCAATCTTTTGAAATATCTCCATTTAAAAAATAATATAGAGATTTATTTTAAAATCTAGATTCTAAAAATAGAGAGCTCTTTCTTGTTGCTTTCTATATTATGTCTATGTATTCTCCATGTCATTCCTTTGCCCTTTGAAATATAGGCGAGGGCCTAATATTGTGTTGTTACTATTTTCCCTTAATACTATTATAGATTCTAAAAAAGTGCTTTTAGTTCAGTTCGGTAGAACGCAGGTCTCCAAAACCTGATGTCGTGGGTTCAAATCCTACAGAGCGCGAGTAGTTCATCTCTATATACTAAGACAATCTAAAAGTATCTGCTGGGTCTTTTGCCCTTTAAATCATACCTGTCCTGGCTTTTCTATTTGATCATCCAGTTCTTTAGCCTTAATTGAGTCTAACACTTTAGAAACATCTAAGGGGAGATGGGCTACAACATATTCTCTATAAATGACCTCTTAAATGACCACCCTTCTATTCATAGGCGATCTCCATTTTGTTATTTGAGTATCACCTTGCTTGAAACTATCACCTGTCTTATTCTCGGCCAATGCATCTTCTTCATCATCAGATAGATTATTTTTTAGGCCACCTTGAATTTTTTAAGTTCTTAGGGTCATTCCATTTTAAAAGCCTCAAACTTATCCTTTTTTTGGACTTGTGGATCATCAACCTTCATTTTCTTAAATTTCTCATCTTCATTTTTATCTCCATCTCCCCATCTCTTTAAAAGAGAGACCTCAAATTTTTCTTTCCAAAGAAGCATAAATAGATATACTTTGTACTTGAGTAGGGGTTTAAAGAGATGAAGGAGATACCTCTCTCTATTTTAAAAAGGGAAAACTAGTAGCTTATGGTACATTACTAATGACCCCGTTTAATTATGAGGGTAGAATTTACATGCATAAAGGAATGCTATAACCGACCACCGGTGTATAGCTCTTTAAAAGGTTAGAGATTGAGATTTTATCTGATTTTTATAGTCGGATGGAGCCCTTTAAACTTTAATGGTTGGGATTTGCTTTACCTCTTGGCCTCGATTCCCTTGGTTATATCACTATTTACAGGGAGAAGAGAGGAGGAGTTTGTGGCTTGATCTACCTCTCATGTTTGAAACCTAATAACCTTAAGGCTAAATATATTTTATGAGGTTAACGGATAACCTTTGTTCGCTCTCCCTGCGCCTAATGACCGGCTAAAGAGAACCAGGTTGACGGATAACCCAGATCTACTCTCCCTTTAGGTCGATACGATATGGATAATGTCGATACGATGCGACCCTATAAAACATACCGAATCAGGGGCTTAAGAAATTCGCCTTATTAATCTAAAAGCCCGAACATCATTTTTCCTCTCTATTTTACATGTGTACAAGCCTTATCAAGGATCATGCTAATCAAAATAGAGGGAGAGGACCTCTTCTAAAATAGAGGCCCACCCCTTTTAAAATAGAGAGGAATAGAGAGGTTTTCCTAATTATAAAAGCACCGCTCTGATCTATAAATAGTAAGGTAAGGGCACTGCTGGCTTATAAAAGCGATCTACCAATCCTCGGAATGACACTATATACGTATATAAGCTCCAACCCACACTTGCCTTAAGAGCTAGTTCCTATCAATACCTCTTCAAAATTTATTTAAAGGAATGAGACAAGATCGATTCTATTTCCATTTTGAAGTCAATGTAATTTATTAAAAGTGGAGTACTTTCTGACATCATTTCCATGGCCATAACATGAACCTCAAAAGAAATATCTAAAGGTCTCTTGTGTTTAGGTATTTATATCCCTTTATACCTAACCTTTGTTTATTGGTTAGAGTGTAGTTCTTTTCCTTTAGTGAAATTCATTTGGTGTTTACAAACACCCTTCATATTGTGTTTGTTCTTTGTATGAGCTATTTTTGCTTTTTTGGTTAATGTATTGATTCCATTTATTTTTGGAAAGCATTGTGAAATCTGAAATTGAAAACTAAGTTTTATTTAATTTTTATGTAATTAAGACTTATTTAGTAATTTTATTGATTATTTTGTATAATGGTCTATTAAAATATCATTACAAGGATTTAGGATTTGTGTTGTTTCTTGATTTTGTTTCATACAAACATTGTGAATATACTTGTGAAATTGTATCAAAAGAGAATATAGAGAGAAAAATGTTAGGAATATTATTGGACATATTTACACATAAATCTCTTTAAAGAGTTCCAAGAAAGAGGTTGTAAGCATCTACTTGTAAGCCCCTTACCCTAACCTATATACTTATACACTAAAAACTAACCCTTAAAATGCTAAATCTCAAACATAAATACATAACCCCTTCTATTATACCACTTCCCTTTCTAACTTATAAACTACATACCTTTCCTCCTAAAATAATATATAACCCCTTTTAACATCCCCCTTTTATCATACCCCCTTCCTTTAAATTTTGTTTAGCAAACACCTAATTTTATTAGATTTATATTAATTATATATAATATCTCAACTAGGACTATGGGTGGCTGCTATGGGGCTATGTAGCTCCATTGTAGATTTGCACTAGCATTGGATTTATGTCACTGCTTATGTATCAATAAGTAGCTTATGTACAAATAATGACACTACAATGGTGTTATAGCAATGCAAGATTTTTCTGCTTTAAAAAATAAAATTGAGCTGATGTTGCTAATTTAATACAAAAGGTGATGCTACAACTCATAAATATAGTAGCGAAAATAACAAGATGTAAGGGTATGAAATGTTACACCATGCAACAAGTATATTATTTACTATCCACATGTACCATGCCAACATGATAGAATCATTATAATATAGCTATTTTATTTTGCTTGTGAGGAAAGCATATTTAATACCCCTAAAAATTTAACAAAGTGGTCAAATCATGGTGTTATGTGTCCCAGGGGGACAACACAATGATTTGGGATTTGGCTCTTCTTCAAGAGATCCAAGGTTAAAACCATGACATGGGTGAGTGTGTGAGGGGGTGTGTGTGTATGACTATGTGTTTGGCCCCTATTGATAAACTTAAATCTCATCCTTATCAGAGGTCATGGTTGGGATGGGGATGCCCAACCCTGAGCATTGGTCATAGGGGTTTCTCACACTAACCTTAATAATAATAATAATAAATTATGGTATTATATAACTTAATTTATGGGAGCTTTATTGGGTCATGGATCTAGGATATTGTTTTTGAGAAATTAATTCAAATATGAATGTCAAAAATTATATGACAAATCACCAAAGCTCTTTTCTTTTGACATAAACCAACAATCAAAGATGAACCTTTCTCTAAAATTTGAGTGTCAAAATTTGACCAATAAAACACCTAATCGAGTTGCACTAAATTGTTCAAAATGCCTACATATTTTAGTATTTTCGTAACTCTAGGAATTCTCATTGGAATTATCTTAGAGGCTAGTATAAACATATTATTTTTTTTTAAAGTATGATATCTTTGTTATAAGATTTTATCTAATAATAAGAGAAAAATCCCTAATATTTTGTTTAATTTGTAGTAGTTTGACTACTAGTGTCACATTGTAGAGGTGAAATCAGTCTTGAAGAGAGGGTAGAGCCAAGATGAAAGCAATTTGAGCTATAAAATGGCTAAGGGTAGTTAGAAAATATAATAAGATCCCTATATTGCTTGATTTATAAGGAGTTAATCCATAATGCCAAGAACTTGAGGGAAAATTGTTGAAGTCCTGAAGATAGTGATTTTCTAAAGAGGTTAAATAATGATTCACTAACTTGTAGAAGATTATGATTCACCATCAAAGGATAATCAACAATTTGTTTATTGGCCAAAAAAATGAATCATTGATAAAAAAATCATTAAAAGGATGCAGTCAAAGTGATGAATTTTCAACAAAGGAACATGCAACACAAGTTTGAAGGTATAAGAATTAATATAATGAACTTGAAAATGATGTTTCCACCTCCAAATAATATTGGTGAAGGCTAAAGTGCATATGGAAGAGCTTTAGTGATAAGTTTGGTTGGTTGAGTAGCCATTTTCCATTTATATTTTCAACTCTAGTAGATCATGTTAACTAGGATTAGAATTAATTTTATTTAATTAAATATTAGAGTTTATTTAATTTTGATATAAATATGATCTCAAAGTTCATTAATAAATGTCCTCTTGGATACTTTTGAAGACTATTTGCTATATGAATCAAACTTCTATTGTAATTTCAACTATAATGAATGGATAAATTAAGCATAGCATTTGAAGATCCATTGTGTACATTTTATCTTTTTATATTTGGATGTAAATTGTTTTTGGATATGTTAGTTTATATTATATTATTATATTTTATGAATTAAATTATAGGATCTATTAAAGGCTTGATGCACTAAATCTACTGATTCTTCTATGTGTTTTGATTGGATCATACTAATCTAACTACAACCACACATTGTAGTTTATTTCAATACATTTTCATTTAATTCTATTTACTTTTATTTAAAAATAATTTAGATTAAATTGTTAGATTAATAAATATCTAGTCTTCTCTAGAGTATGAGAGGAGTAGAACCCTATAATCCAATGTTTATCATATTGCATGGGTACAATTAGAATAATAGATGCTCTAATGACTTAACAATTTTTGGCACACTCAATGGGACCTATTGATTTGATATCCTTCAAAAATTAACTTGCTACAAGCATTTGTTAGAGTATATTACATAATTTGGGGTGATGTAAATGTACCACTTCTGGTACATAGCTAGAGTAGGAGTTTACTTTAGAGTGAAGTAAGTTAGTCACTTCAAGTATTGTAATAAATGCACAAGTGTCAATGTGCAAGTTGTAAATGTGCATGTAGTCCACATGTACATAAGTCCTAGGTAGAGTAAGGGCCAAGGAATCTATTTTCCTATATACATATCTCATAGTGAGTGTTTTATGAGAGGAAGTGATCATATATGGAGAGGAAGTGATCATAGATAGATAGGAAGTGATTATAAAGAGTGTGTGTTATAGTTTGGTAGTATGATACAATGTAGTCCATTAATATATGTACATGGAGTGTTCATGTCCTCCCATAACACCTTAAAATTAACTCATATTAATTTACCCTAAGTTAAAAATATTAAAAAATTGATTAAAACTACCTGCTAACCTCCTGCCTCAATTTTTCGCGCCTGCATTAATTTAGTTTTTAACTTCCTGACGATATCAACTCTATTTGACCGATATTGGATGTTCGATCCTGGATCGGACCTAAACTATGCGAGATCGGATGTCCGATCTCACCCAAAAATAGAAAAACCCAAAATAGTAAAACAACAAATTTGTTGCAACTCCTTTTGTCTTTATCTGCCTAACCATGCGGTGGTTACGGGATTGGATTTCCTAATCTTGCCCAGATTGGAAGAGGTTGTAACTCCTATTATTTTTGGCCCAACCCCTTCAACCTACCTAGCTTATTTAATCAAGCATCCTTCCCCTGATTTCTTCGTGGCCCCCTAGCTCTCTCAAACTCCCTAGTCGACTAGTAATTACTGTCGCATTCCTTGCATTCGATTTCTTGTTGTTTTTTATAAGCATTTATAGGTTCAAAAGTATGATAGCTATGCATCGATGGGTATGATCCGATATTGGACATATGATCTTGCTCAAAAGCATCTAATCTGGCTCTACAACATCCAATATTGTCTGCAAGTTTCTTGGGGGCACCTTCAGACTCTGGTTTGCATTCTTTCATCTTAAATTTACATTTTAAGCATCATATTTGTCATCTATCATTGCATTTAATATAGAAATTGTCATTTATCATACTTGGAGTTCACCATCCTTGCATTCAACTATGTTATTTGCATATCATAGCTCATATTCATAGTATTTTATTTACATACAACATACAATAAGTTTTTATTTATCCTAATCCATGCTTAACAAGATTCATATTGCATCACAAGTTCCTATTTTGTTCTCTATCTATGAAACTGAAGGTTTATGATCATATCGGATCGGCTAATTGCAGATCGGACGTCTGATATCGCCCTGCAACATCTAATCTAGCCTATAGTAAGCAAAAAAACTCTGCATCAAACATATGGGTTGAGTAAGAGTGTCAAATTTCTTTCATAATTAAGCATTGCATTAGTTTATCTTCTCTAATTTGTTGTCTGCTATATTCATTGAAATAAAAATTGCATTTAGTGTAGATTAGTTGCATTTGGCCAAACTAGGTGATTGTGAGCAAAATAAAAGAACACATCAAACAAACTCCCAACCCTAGGCGTGGAAATTGCCAATAAATATTTCCTGGTGAACCCTAAACAATTCATCGAAAAATCACCAAAGAGGGCACAACCTTAAGTGCCTCTCCTTTGAGGTGTAGACCTATCATTTTCCCATTCCCATTCGAGGCACGAATCCATTAGTCTGAAGGAAAGGAGTGCAAAATTTTAGAGCTACATTCTTTGGTGAACCCAACATGAATAACATAGGCATATTTATGATTCATAAAAATATATATAAAATATATTTATATATAAAACAAAACAAAACAAAAATATCATTAATAAAAACTTGCACATTTTAAATTCATTTCATAGATGTTAGATTTCAACATAGGAAGAGCTGCAAGCATAGATGTTAGAGCATTATTATCTACCCAAGAAATCTCTCTAATAGTTGAAAATTCTAGTATTCCATCTCAAGAACAGTGGATTGAACTTTGGAAGAGACTAGACATTATAAAAACCAACACATCAAGACTTAGCCAAATTAAAATATTTGACATAGCTAGAATCCTAGATCCTAATAACTCTTCTCACTACTTTGATATTCAAAGGTCATGTGAGAGGTGGTTAACGGATAAGAGAGCAAGCGTTTCTTCATTTGTGTACACTTTTGAAGATTATCTTGAAAACGCCATAATTGTACATAGATTTCTAGCACACAGAATATCATGAGATAGTCTTGGAATACAAAAGAAGATATCAAAAAACTCCTAGGGCAGTCCACTATCATGAGTATTGTCATGAAATATACTTTTATGCTCAAGACTCTGAAATTGATAGTATCACTATAGCTCATTTTGTCAAATTCTTAAAAGTGAACATTTAATTTGAAGAAGAACATTGTATGTCACTTGAAGAACTTGAGCATGTCAACGATATTTATAAACTATTTCAAGAAAATTAAATATAGTATCTAGAATATTATAATCTCTATTTTTGCTTTGTTTTCAAAAACACACGAGAAAAAAAAACCAAAAATAACAAAATATAATATATATATATATATATATATATATATATATATATATATATAACCCAAGAATTTAAAGCATATATATATATATATATATATATATATATATATATATATATATATATATATATATATATATATATATCACTAAAATATAAAACATCCTAAAACAAAATACCTAGGATCTTGAGAAATGGTAAACAAATAGAATCTGATGAACCAGATCAAGAAAACCTTGATGATAGGGTAATTATTGAAGATGATAAACTCACAAAACAAGGTGAGGATGATAATGGAGGGGAAGAAGAAGAAGATCCTAACCAACATTTTGTAGATCCTCAAGGCAATGTCAGCTTTAAATATGTCCAACAATTTACTAATTTTTTAAAAGATAATATAGATGAACTTCATCATGTAATAAAGACAAAATATTTACTCCCATCGGGAGATTATTCAATGGAGGCCGCTATAGAAGATGCTATCCAATTAAATGCAAATCCAATGACATACATAAATAGAACATATCAAGATCAAGCTGGACCATATCAAAACACCAATCAGAACATAGATCTGAATAATCAAAAAACAAATTCCAAATAGAAACAACATTCTTCTTCCTCCCAAGCTATTAATCAACAAATATCTACATCACAAAAAGCTAAGAAAATTCAAAATTCCAACCATTACCAACAAAAAGTTCAACAAAATACAATCCCACATAAACTCCACAACACCTTTCCCACAAATATTTTACACAATAGTATTTCTATTGGAAATACTTATATGAAAACACAATCATATCATCAAAGACACAACAATATGATACCACAAAATCAATTTGGTAGGCAACCACAAGGACTTGAGGCCTTGGTTAAACAATTAGCTTCATGTATAGATCAGATGGATCCCTATTGTCCCTCATACAGTTATAGAGAGATGTGTAGTCAACCCTTGGATCCTATCGTTGTTTCTCAACCTTACCCCAAACATTTACCTATGCCGGTCCTCCTGATATATAAAGGAACCGAAGATCCTATTGAGCATATTCGAATCTTTAGGACAACATGTCATAATATTTCTTATGATGATTTATTGTTACTAAAAATGTTCCCTAAAAGTCTCGGAGGCATGGCCTTAGATGTTAGGATCCTATCCTAACACCATTTTGTAATTCTCATTTACTTATGTAATGACCCACTTCCAACGTGGGGGATCCCATTATGATATTATTTTGTAATACTTTGTAATGTATGTGGCAAGTAGGATTCCTAGCCAAGTGGCACCATCTCATGTAACCATTTTTATCAAGATTGTAACCGATGGTAGGTAGGAGATTCTAGCTCGAGTGGCATTTTGCATGTAAGCCAACTCTTGAGCCTTTAGGTAGGGTTGCATGAAGTTTTTCTTTAAAAGATATGAAGCCATGTACGAATTCATCCTTTTGCAAGCTAATGAAATATTGAAGGAGGTTGCCCCCTCGAAGAGGCCTACGATTCTATGTTATTGTGAGATTGTTCCATTTTTGCATTTGATTTCTGCATAGTGTTATTGAGTTATTTGATGTATTTGAGTTATTTTTTAGTATTTTGTGTGAGTGTGCTTATTTTTAATAGTGAGATCCTAACAAGTGGTATCAGAGCGCTTTCCAGGGCCGAGTTCTACTGCAACTGAGATGATTTTTGCCAGCCATTCCACCTGTTAGGTATAAATTTTTGTGTTTTTTCATTTTTGTTTTTCCTTTATTAAAAAATCCAAAAAAATACAGTCCTTTTTTCGACCAAAAATCCAGAAAACACAAAAAAATACAGTCTCTGTTTTAGTAGTTGTGTAGGTTAGAAACCCTGTGCTGAGGGTTTTAAAATATCATGAAGGAGCTATCGTTATTGGCTAAGCTAGATAGCCCATAAAGCGTCTAGTGAAGTGAGGGGCGATCAGGCTCCAATACCCAGGCCTTAGACAACACTCGCGCACGGACTTGAGCTCCCACGCATCTTCGGGTGTATCGGGAGACAATCTAGGTTTAAACAAAATTTTATCCATTAGGAAGCTTTTTGGCCTTGTATTATCCATAGTCCATGGGACACAACATCCCGGACGATCACCCTCCCGTACTATCAGAGAGGCAGATAGTGTGCTCAAGGGTATGTGTGGAATCCTCCTTGGGTAGTGGCCTAAAATATTGGTCCGAGCACTATTGTTCATCACTACGGTATAACAGAGGGCCTATGGGTATTACATACTCCCTTACTTAGCATACCCTGGTTCTACAAAACATAACTTCCACCTACAAATCAACACCATCCCTATTCTGTTAACCTGCATTCACAACCCCAAAAGTGAGCATACGGAGAAGGCATTCCTTATCACAGAAAATAAACTTGCATGCACCAATAGTCAGGATAGATTTTGCAAGTGTCTACAATAGCCTATGGTCAGAAATAGAATAGTCAGGATAGTGATAAAAATAGTCTGGTCAGTAATAGAGATAGTCAGGTCGATAGTAACAACCCTCTGTAATAGTCTAGAATTATAGACTTCTAGTGTTAGAAATAGTATTATCAATGTCAGAGAATCCCTAGGGTCAGTGATAGGAACCATGTTAGTAACCATAATACAGGTGATAGAGGAAGGAATATGATAGTGATAGGGTGGTCAGGGTGCAGACTATAGGTCAGAGACAGTTGATCCCAGACCCCAACTTTTGAACTGTAACTCCAAATCAAAAATCGACAACACTAGAAAAAAAATGAAATTTTATTAAAATAGGGATATCTCTTCACATAGAGCTCAGATTGACTCAAAAATTTAGCAGATAATTCTACACTCTATTCCAGACAAAATTGTCCTTGGCAGCCCCTGGTCAAATTTTGCACCAATTTTCCAAAAATAGCAATTTTTTATTTTTCTTGCTAAGGCCATAACTTTTCAATGGTCAATCAAATTGATCCAAATTTTTGGGAATAGAAGCTACTTGTTATTCTGCACCAAAGACCCTCAAGGACTCACTGGTGAAATTTTAAGTCCAAGTGGAAGAAATTACCTTGACATCGACTTGCAACCAATAGGAGATCACAAAAAGTCAAGAAATTCAGTATATCTCCTCATTGAGCGCTCAGATCAAACAACCACCGAAGTGGACCCTATCCTAAAATCAGTGTTGCAACCCATTTCCCAAATTAAATTTTGGACCCTTACTAAAAATAGTAACTCTTGAAATCCCACATCTATTTTTAGTAACTGAGTAAAAGAGGGCTCACAATGGCGAGCGGCACTCATGGACAAAAGGAGTTAGAAATTACCACAATATTGGTCGATATGCAAAAAGCCCTTGACTACTTGACCACTACAAACCACACCATAAGAGAAGAGATTCGAGAGCTCCGAACGGATCAGGATACCACTAGAATCCACTTAGAAAAACAACTTACAGAGGTGGAGACACAATTGCAAGGTACTCTCACATCTGAACACCAAGCTGAAAACTCTGAACGAGGTCGAAGAAGGGAAATAGAAGATCGAAGAAGGGGAACCGAAGACACTCACTATGACCATGATCCGACCTTCAAAATGCCTAAATTAGATTTTCCTAAGTTCAGTGGAAAGGATGTCGATGGGTGGTTATGTCGGGTTGATCAATTCTTTAGACTCCACAATGTCCCTATATATCATCGGGTTCAGATGGCTTCCTTCAACTTAGAATCTGAAGCCTTACATTGGTTCCAATGGCTACGAGCCACTACCCTTGATCTATCTTGGGAGGACTTTGAGTCCCAACTACTCACCCGATTTGGCCCTAATGACTATGAAGACTTTATAGGAGCATTGACAAAGCTGAAACAAACTACCACAGTTCATGATTACCAGACACAATTTGAGAAATTGGCCAATAAAATAAGGGGCTTGAATGAGGGATTTTTTATGAGTTGTTTCGTGAGTGGGTTGAAAGATGATCTCCAGGCTGAAGTCAAGATGTTTAAACCACAAACCATGATGGAGGCTATCAGTTTAGCCCGATTGGCCGAATCTAAACTCTCAGCTCAATGATGGACACCATGATTTTCTCAAGCTCGACCTCCCTTTCCTCCTCGGTTCTAAAATAATACTGATAATAAACCTCCTGCTCCTAAGCGACTGACTACATCTGAAATGGATGCGCATCATGCCCAAGGGCTATGTTATAATTGTGATGAAAAATTTGTGAAGGGGCATAGATGTGCAAATAAGAGATTGTTCTTAATAGATGCAGAGGAACCCGATAGCAGTGACCATAGTGATGAGGAGAGTGACACAGCTGAAGCACCAACTCAATAGGAAGAGGAAACCCAAGACCCTCAAGCAAAAATTTTTGTCCATGCTCTTGTCGGGGTTACCACTCCACAAACCATGAGAGTTGTGGGTTTTTCAAAGGCCAACGCCTTACTATTCTTATTGATTCAGGTAGTACACACAACTTTATTGATCCTCGAGTTGCTAAGCAGGCCAATTGCTATATACACACATGCAATTCCTTTGAATTCATGGTGGCAAATGGAGGCACTTTACCTTGTAAAGGTAAATGTCACAATGTTAAAATAAATATGGGGGATTATGAACTCAAGCAAGACATGTTTGCCCTCCAATTGGGAGGATGTGACATTGTGTTGGGATCCCAATGGTTGAGCACCTTGGGCACTATCAACTGGAACTTTGCAGAACTATGGATGCAGTTTTCACAACATGGACAAACACACACCCTCCATGGTGCCAAAATAGGCCCTTCCCAAATTGTCAGTTCCAATCGTATGGAGAAATTGTTGAAAAAGTCATCTCGTGGGGTCATTGCACAAATATTTTCAATTCAACCAAGCACTTCCATAGTGGATCAAATTCTAGCAGATTTACAACTTGTTCTAACCAAGCACGATGGCATTTTTTAGAACCAACTACCCTACCACCTCGTCGCTCACATGACCATGCTATTCCACTACTACCAGGTAATGCACCACCCAACATCAGACCGTATCGGTATCCTCATGCTCTCAAGTCTAAAATCGAGCATATGGTACAAGAATTGCTCAAAGCTGGTGTCATTCGACCGAGTACCAGCCCTTACTCTTCTCCAGTTTTACTAGTTCGCAAGAAGGATGGCTCATGGCGATTGTGTATAGACTACCGTGAGCTCAACAAAATTACCATCAAGGATAAATTCCCCATTCCGGTAGTGGATGAATTGTTGGATGAATTACATGGAGCTATGTACTTCTCCAAGTTAGACCTTCATTCTGGCTACCATCAAATCAGGCTCAAGGATGAGGATATCCCCAAAACTGCATTTCGTACTCATGAAGGTCACTATGAGTTCTTGGTAATGCCATTTGGTCTAACAAATGCTCCTTCCACATTTTAGATCTTGATGAACAACATATTTCACCCTCTCCTATGGAAGTTCATCCTGGTTTTCTTTGATGATATCTTGGTTTATAGCCGCTCGTGGGAAGAACACCTTATCCATGTGGATCAGACATTACAATTGTTGGCACAACATCAACTTTTTGCTAAGCGGTCCAAGTGTTCCTTTGGTCTAAATGAAGTGGAGTATCTAGGACACATTGTCTCCAAATATGGCATCAAGGTCGACCCCAAGAAGATTCAGGCAGTTCAGGATTGGCCAAAACCTCGCACTCTCAAGGGGCTTCGAGGATTCTTAGGGCTTACAGGTTACTACCACAAATTTATTTGTAATTATGGTAAAATAGTAGCCCCCCTCACATCCATGTTAAATAAGGACTCTTTTACTTGGATGGGGCCCACTGACCAAGCCTTCCTCGAATTGAAGCATGCTATGACCACAACACCAGTTTTAGCCATGCCAAATTTTTCCAAGCCTTTCGTCATTGAAAGTGATGCTTTCGGTCGTGGCATCGGGGCCGTGTTGATGCAGGAAGGGAGACCCTTGGCTTTCACTAGTAAGGCACTCTCTGATCGTAACTTGGGAAAATCTACATATGCCAAGGAGATGTTGGCCATCTTACATGTCGTAACCCATTGGCGACCATATCTCATTGGGTGCCATTTCTCCATTAAAATAGACCATCAGAGTCTCAAATACTTCTTGGAACAATGGGTTGCTACCCCAGAACAACAAAAATGGGTTTCTAAACTCATGGGATATGATTATGATATCACCTATAAAAAGGGCAAAGAGAATCTTGTGGTTGATGCTCTCTCTCACCAATTTGAGGCCCTCAGTATGTTATGTGCCATTTCCTCACCTGTTCCTCAATGGATAGATTCCTTACGATAGGAGGTACTTCAGGATGCAGATTTGAAAGCTTTGGTGGCCTCGCTCCGTGATGATCCTACTTCATTTCTAGGCTACAATTGGGATGGCCATGACCTACGTTATCACCAATGCCTTGTTCTTCCTCGCACGTCCCCACTCCATGAGCTTTTCATGAAGGAACTACATACTGCTCCCTCTACAGGCCATTCAAGATTTCTTAAAACATATGAACGCCTCAAGCGCACATTCTTCTAGAAAGGTATGAAATAGGACATCCATGATTTTGTAGCAGCTTGTGATACCTACCAATGGATGAAAGGTGAAACGGTACGTTCTTCGGGTACTCTTCAACCCTTGCCCATTCCAGATCAGGTTTGGACTGATATTTCCATGGATTTTATAGAAGGGTTACCTAAATCTGGTGGTAAGTCTATTATTCTCATGGTAGTGGATCACCTTTCGAAGTATGCTCATTTTTGTTCCCTTGGCCATCCTTACACAACCTCCACCATTGCCCAAATATTTTTGGATTCTATTTTTTGCCTTCATGGTATGCCCACCTCCATTGTGTCCGATCGAGACCCAACCTTCACTAGTCATTTTTGGCAAGAATTGTTTAAGTTGTAGGGAACTCAGCTCAAAATGAGTTCAGCCTATCATCCACAAATGGATGGTCAAACTGAGATTGTCAACAAATGTTTGGAGACCTATCTTCGTTGCTTTGCATCAGATCATCCTACTCAATGGGTGAAGTGGCTTCCTTTGGCTGAATGGTGGTACAACACTTCCTATCATACAACAACCAAACTCACCCCTTTTGAGGTCGTTTATGGGTGCCCTCCACTCACGCCTTCTTCATACATCCCAGGCAGCTCCAAGGTCCAGGTAGTCGACACTACTCTCAGCCAACATACCGATGTTCTCCACCAATTGAAGCAAAATTTGGACATGGCCCAGAATCGGATGCGACAATAGGCTGACCAACATCATTCTGAGCGTAGCTTTGATGTGGGTGATATGGTCTTCCTTCACTTGCAACCATACAAACAATCATCTCTACAACTCCGTCGATGCTAGAAACTTGCTGCAAAATACTATGGACCCTACCAAGTTCTTCAATGGATTGGTTCCACTACTTACAAATTGGCTCTTCCGCCCACCTCCAAGCTCCATCCTATTTTCCATGTTTCCTCTCTCAAAAAAGTTATGGGCACACAGGTACAAGTTCAGTCAACATTACCAGAATTAGATGAAGAAGGGTCCATATTACTCGAACCTGAACAATTGTTGGATCATCGAACCCACACTCTTCACAACCGTACCATCACAGAAGTTCTTGTTCAGTGGCATGGGCTCCAGCTAGAAGATGCTACATGGGAGTCTCTCCATCAGCTCCAGCACTAGTTCCCTCATTTTCAGCTTTGAGGACAAAGCTTTTTGAAGGGGAAGGACATGTTAGGATCCTATCCTAACACCATTTTGTAATTCTCATTTACTTATGTAATGACCCACTTCCAACGTGGGGGATCCCATTATGATATTATTTTGTAATACTTTGTAATGTATGTGGCAAGTAGGATTCCTAGCCAAGTGGCGCCATCTCATGTAACCATTTTTATCAAGATTGTAACCGATGGTAGGTAGGAGATTCTAGCTCGAGTGGCATTTTGCATGTAAGCCAACTCTTGAGCCTTTAGGTAGGGTTGCATGAAGTTTTTCTTTAAAATATATGAAGCCATGTACGAATTCATCCTTTTGCAAGCTAATGAAATATTGAAGGAGGTTGCCCCCTCGAAGAGGCCTACGATTCTGTGTTATTGTGAGATTGTTCCATTTTTGCATTTGATTTCTGCATAGTGTTATTGAGTTATTTGATGTATTTGAGTTATTTTTCAGTATTTTGTGTGAGTGTGCTTATTTTTAAAGTGAGATCCTATCCTAAAATTAGAATGGTATTATCAATAACCAACAAATTCTTTGAGAAAATTTGAAGAGACAACATAAATGTCACCAATTTAGCACCTACATAGAAAGGCATGTCACTATTAAGGATTTATATAATTTGAAACAAGGGAAAGATGAGAGCCTTTCTAAATTCCTAGCCAAATGGAGGTAACTTCTAGGAAAATTACATTTTGCTTTACCTCATCGAGAGATATTGGAAATTTTCATTGGTAATTTATAAGAACACCTATCTTATGAAATTGCTACAGCTACAATAACCTCTTTTGATCAAGCTATAGACTTAGCAAGAAGGGTAGAAGATGCCCTTATCAGAAGAGGACAATTCAAGAAAAATGATGAAAATAAAACTTCCAAAAACCAATATAAGAATAAACAAGTAGTAGGTGATGGAGTCATTGATAATAGAAACACCTCAAACATCAATACTATAGAAGCATCAATACTACAGAAGTTGTAAAGAAGTTTTTGTTAAATATTCCTGATAAACCTCCAAGAGAATTTACAAGACTGAATCAACCCTTAACCATGATTCTACCTCAATTATTAGAACAAGGTTTAATACAATTACCAAATATAAGACAACTAGATACCACTGTAGTTGGATATAGGGCTGATTTACATTGTAATTTTCACCAAGTGGATGGACATTCAACCAATTCTTGTAAATGATTAAAACATATGATACAAGATCTGATTGATAAAGGTAAAATGGAAGTAGAAAAGTTTCCCTCAAACAATAATCCTCAAAATAATACCCAAAAACAACCAACTCAAAATGTAAATCAAACTCTAGATATATTTCAACATCCTTTACCCAAGCATGGTAAAGAGGTTGTGAATCAACTAGAACATCATAATGTTCCTCCTCCAACTCGGTATGTGGGGACCATTAGCAACTTTTTACCACAAAAAAAATTGTAAACTTCATATGTGCCTACTCAATCTGCAGTTATAATTAGGCCCATACAATATTTTTAATCTTCATCTTCAGAAGATTCAAGAAGTGGCACAGAAAGTGAAATGGAAATTACTTCAAATAATTCAAATAGATTTGAATATGAGTCAGATCAAATTCTTCCCATATGATAGGGATTAGGTGTGTTAGGTGTGGTACATTTTATGTAATAAATCATTATCTTTTAACGGTCGTCTATTTTTAATTGTGGTTGTTGTAACGGATAAGGTGCACCAAAAACATTGAATGCAACCTTATCCAAAATATGTGATGTATTGCCTATTTATAGGCCTATGTTGTCAATGAAAACTCAATTTTTGGATTATCAATTGTTTTCCTTTGTCTGTTGTAATTGCTCCCATATCATTGGTATTAGAGTAGGTTACAGGTTACAGGCTAGTATCCTCTTCCCCTAGGCCGAGATTGGTTTAGACGGGGAATGAGAATGCCTTCGTAGATTTGTTTGTGGAGAAGTTACATTCTATTTTAGATATTTTTCATTGTAGGCTTACAAAATTGTTGATTCCATTTTGCGGTTTCGTCCTGCTTTGCCTACCAATTTTTGACAATCACCAAACTCCATTTATCTCTGTTGTTTTTGCAAAAGTTCATGATCTGGAGCTACTCATTTACGACGTGTTTTTTGGAGCATATATCCAAAAATTTCAAGCCTCCATATGATTTACGGTGTTTGTGCCTCTCACCGTTTGGCCATATCTGCCATTTCTAGTTCGTTGCTGTAGTTTTTGGGGAGCAATTTTTTGACGATGATCATCCATTTTCGGCACCACTTTACTGTCTCATGCACCCACGCAAATTCTTGGCATGTTTTTTTGGCAGTTTACCTCCTCCGATCAAGTGATGAGGCTTCTATAATGTGATCCGTAATCTCCTCAGCCTCACGTATCTCTCCTGAGATCTCTGGCTCATGCTTTGTGATCTTCCTTGATAATTTTTGGCCTCAAATAACTACCGACGAGCGATATTTCTCTTTCTAATATTTCACCAAAAAAATTAAACATTTTTTTATGCTCATTTTCCAGTAGCATTTATTTTTGCGGTAACTTTCCGTCCATTGCTGGTCCACCCAAACCGTGTCTTCGTCAGCTTTCTGCCCATCATTTGATCATTGCACCTATTGCCATTCACTAGCCATTGGAATACCTCTTGGTTGTTGCACCCATTAAATGCTTTCCATTCAATACCATTACAACTTGCCATCGTTGGAATTTACTGCTATTGAAAATTAAATCCTAGTTGTTGCAATTAAATTTTGGCCCACAATTAATGCCGAATAATAGCCATTGGACGCATAAATGTTGGCATTAAATCCTCCATTACTTGATCCTTGGCCATTAATTATCATTATTGTTGCTATCCGTCATTGGAGTTGCCACTAATTAATTCCATAGTTGTTGGAATTTGTTGCCCACCGATAGTCATTGAAAAACATTTAATATCATTGTTATTGAAGGTTATCCAATTGCAATTATTTAATGTCGTGGATACTTGCCAATTCAATTGACCATTGAAAATTGCATTTTTGTCGGTTTCTTATTCTAGGAGTCCTCTTGCAATTTTTCATTTTTACAGGGCCATTATTTGTTTGAGTATACCCTTGCCTATACTCGTTGGAAAGCTCATTTCTAGCTCTACCCATATTTCATGGTACTTTTTCCTTTTGCCCTTATTTTGTCTCCTGAATTGTGTCCCAAATAATTCCTTCTTCTCGGGCCTGCATCTTTGCATTCTAACAACCATTTTGTTATTTTTTGGCTTTTCTTCCTAGCTCGCACCAGACATATGGCTGCCAACATGGCCTTAGCAAAAAAATTGGCAAAAATCTCCACCACAGTCCATTGCATTGGCCATTGTAGTTAATTCTTTGACAGATAAACTTTAGGACATCACACTCAATTCCTCTTCCTCTCATTGCAAATGTGAAGTTCATATTTATGAAGGTTCCCAAGATCCTACTGTTTTGAATACTTGGATCCTCGACATGGAGACCTGGTTTGACTATAGTCAAACAACGGAGGATGACAAAGTTCCATTTGCCAAGCTAAAAATTTTTGGTATGGCTAAAGTCCTGGTAATTGAATGCCACATTGTCACATGGGATGACTTGGTCAAAGTCATGAAGACCATATTTTATCCATCCCATTATGATGCTGATTTGTAGATTCATTGGCTTCATCTTCGATAGGGACAAAATTAGTCAGTTCAAGATTATGTGTATCAGTTCAACAGGTTGCATATTTTATTGCACATTGTTGATCCTGTCGATTCCATGATTCTTAAATTTAAGAGTGGGATTCTTGCACATTTTTTCCATGATTTGAAATATACTTCGTGTATCACACTTGATGATGTGTTCAACCATGCTCAACTTGTGGAGGATAAGTTCATTGCATAGTGCTGAGGTCCTTGCTACTCATCTAGTGGATCCACAAACGAGTCTCATCAATAGCAACAAGCACCAAGGCACTCTTCTTATTTCTCCCCTTATAATAATCCCGCTTCTCATAATTCCCATGCTTCTAAGAAAAAATTTCATTCTTCTTCTACTTCTCAGCAATTCTGTCAATATTGTAAAATACTAGGGCATGACAAATCTGCATGTCCCAAGTTACAAAATTCTAACAAGAAGAATCTATTTGTAAAGTCTGATGAGGGAACATTTGATAACCCCATCAAGGCTACTGGTGAGGCAGAGATATATGAGGAGTTGAGGGGAAAATTGAATGATGTCACCTTGATGCATCATCATTCCACAACCCATGATCGTGATAATTTGTTTGTAACATGTGCACATTTGCTGCATAATTTTGTTGTAGATTGTATCATTGATAATGGCTTGCAAAAAAATTTGATTGTGCAGTCCATTGTTGATAGGCTTAAAATTCCCACCAAACCTCATCCATTTCCATACACTCTTGGGTGGAAGGATGATAACAACACTTCACAAATCACACACAAGTGCTCAATTGCCTTTGCTTTTGGTCCTAACTTCCAAGATAGGGTCACTTGTGATGCGAAACCAATGGATTGTTATGGGTTATTATTGGGTAAGCTTTATCAGTATGATAAACGTGCCACTTATGATGCCTATCACAATACATACACTTTGCAACATGAGAACAAATATTTTCTTGTTTGTAGTGTTCCACCCACTACACATCGGGCTTGCACTACTTTGCAGACGATACGACCCATTACTTTGATTTTCAGCACACCACAACATCAGTATGTTCAACCATGAGTTCTTTTGTCCACTTCACAACACATACATTGGGCTCCTATTCCTGTTGCACCTGCAATTCCTGTTGTACCAATAGTTGTTCTTGTTGTACCTCCAGTTGTTCTTATTGCACCTGCTATTGTTCCAGTTCTTCTAGTAGTTGTTCCTGTGGCTTCTCCACCTACTCCTATTATTGCACCCACATCTCTTCGTGTTTCTCCTATTCCTGCTCCAATTCTTCATTTGGTTCCCACCAATTTGCATCATGCCTTCATCACATTGCAGGACTTTCAGCGTTTGGTGGTATATTCAAAACTGCCATTCATACACGCTCATCCTTTTCATCTTAGCGTTCCACATGGCATCTACATGGAGCCTTATTTTGGAGCATCTCTACAACCTCTAGGAGTCACACTATTTTCCTTCCATTTTGAAAGCATTGGAGGCCAATGCTTCTACGGTGGGGAGGAATGATAGGGATTAGGTGTGGTACATTTTATGTAATAAATCATTATATTTTAATAGTCATCTATTTTTAATTATGGTTTTTGTAATGGATAAGGTTCTCTAAAAACATAAAATGCAACCTTATCCAAAATATGTGATGTATTACCTATTTATAGGCATGTGTTGTCAATGAAAACTCAGTTTTTGGATTATCAATTGTTTTCCTTTGTCTATTGTAATTGCTCCCATATCACCATCACAGATTTATCATTTCTAGAAGAACCATTCCCTAGAATAATGACCACTCAACCCTCATCTCAACAAAAACTTTCAAATGAACAAGTAGTGAATGCTAGACTTCACTTTGGTCACTTACAAAACAATAATATTGTGGGTACTATTGGAGCCATTACTAGACAACAAGCACAAAATCAAAATTCTCAATCACAAAATCAAACTCAAAATGAGAAATCACCTCCATTTGTATTAAGAGCACCCACGAAAGGGAACAATGTATCAAATCCACAAAAAAAATCTTCTTATGACATTGATGAACAATTAGCAAATATCACAACTAAAATTTCTCTTTTGGATCTTCTAAGAACTTCATCTATGCATAGAGAGGAATTAATGAGTACCTTAAGAAAAATGCTGGTACACCAAGATATAGAACCTGATACTGTAGTTAATACTGTAATTTCTCATGGGATAAATTATATAGACTTTCAAGATAAGGGCATTCCTCCTAAAAGCGTGTATAGAGATAATCCTATATACATTACAACATTAACTGGGGATGTAGGTGTTAAAAGAGTCTTAATTTATAATGGATCATCATTAAACATATGCACATATGATTGTTTTCAAAGATTTGGGTTTAAAAGTGAAGATTTAAAAAGAACTAAAATGATTATTAAAGCTTTTAATGATGAAATCCAAGAAAATTGTGGAGTATTGTCAATACCATAGCAAGTTGGTCCAAGAATTTTGGATACGACCGTGTTTCTTGTATCTTACCCCACATCATACAAAATACTTCTAGGTCGACCTTGGATCAATGCAATGAGAGCAGTACCTTCTACATTACATCAATGTGTTAAGTTTGAGTTTAAAAATCAATTGGTCACTATCCATGGTGACCCTAGACCATTTGACATGTGTGCTATGGCAGAACCAATAGGAGTCCCATTTTGTCCTACCATGTCTTCAACAAACCCTAGTCCTAAAGATTCTCCTTCATCATCTAAACCCACACCATCAAAACCTACAACTAAAATGGATAGTCCTTCTACTTCATATCCTCTTTCGGATGAAGTATTATCGCATTTATATTCAATACTCACAACTTCAGAATATTCTAATTTTGCTATCCAAGATTCCCTTGTTTTATCCCAACTATCGCTATCTCCCCAAAATATGGGCTTGCCACGAAAGTTGGGAAGCATCTACCATATAGGGAGTTGTACCTTTATCTATGTAGGGTATGATCTTGGAAAGATTAATATTAAAATGAGCTTTACTCTGGATCAAAATGGATTTTCTAGATGTTATTTTTCTAATGGATATGTAAAGTCAAAACAAATGATGTGCAACATGGGTTATAAAGGTAGAGGTTTGGGACCTCTCAAAAATGGTATACATGAACCTTTAGAAATAGAGGAATGGCCTGCCTGATGTGGTATTGGTTATATCCCTACCAAAACTCAACCATTCCCATTTGAGGATGATGACCAACTAATAACATATCGAGTACTTAGCACATCAATAATAGTTTAAAATAAGTAAAAGGATACATTCTTGTAATATTATATCAATAGCATTTCCAAAAATGATTGCTTCATTGGATGAATGTTTAGAATGAGATATTTTTCATGATATTTTTATTGAAGAAATTTTGAGAAACAAATTTTTCTTTGACAGGTCTATACCATGTATAGCCCATGTTCAAAAAACAACCCCATAGGAAGAATTAACTAAGTTAATATTAGAAGAATTACAAGAAATAGGCGTGTCACCCACTCCTCCCAAATTTGAAAGATATTTAAACATTGTAGTAGAAGATGTGCTACAAATCAACATTGGGACTGAAACCAACCCTCACTTGGTTAAAATTGGAGGAAAACTAAGTGGAGAGAGACAAAAACAACATATTGCATTTCTCACGGAATATGCTAATGTTTTTGCTTGGACATATGCAGATATGCTAGGCTTAGACTCTTTTGTGGTCATGCATCATTTAGTGGTGCGCCCAGATGCAAAACTTGTTAAACAAAAACTTAGAAAAATGCACCCAAAAGTAGCATTATTAGTCAAAGATGAATTATAGAAACTTTTGGATGTTGAATTTATTCAAGCCATTGATTATGCTGATTGGATATCAAATGTTGTTCTAGTAACCAAGAAAGAGGCCACTAAAATTAGAGTGTGTACTGATTTTAGAGACATTAATGTTGCATGCCCTAAGGATGATTTTCCTCTCCCAAATATGGATCAGATTATAGATTTTACAGCTGGGAGTGGGATGTTATCCCTTATGTATGGTTTTTCAGGATATAAGAAAATCTGAATAGCTCCTAAAGACCAAACCAAAACTACTTTCATTACACCTTGGGGTACTTTATGTTGGAAATTAATGCCCTTTGGTTTAAAGAATGCAGGTGCAACCTATCAAAGGGCTATGACATACATATTTCATGATATGATGTATGATATTCTGCATGATTATGTAGATGATATCATAGCTCGCTCAACAATAGAAGAAGATCATATCATTAACCTAAGAAAAGTGTTTGATAGACTAAGGGAATATAAGATTCACTTAAACCCAAAAAAATGTGTATTTGGAGTCAAATCAAGAAAATTATTAGGAGTTATTATTTCTATGTGTGGCATTGAGATAGAAACCCTTAAAATTAAGGTTATCCTTGATATGCCACCATCCAAAAATATATCAGAATTAAGGAGTCTACAAGGTAAACTTCAATCTATCCATTATTTCATTGACAAATTGGTAGATAAAACCCAAACTTTTATTAAGATACTTAAGAAAAACATCCCATTTCAATGGGATAATGAATTTCAAGAAGCATTTGAAGCCCTTAAACAATATCTTCTTACTCCTCTAGTGCTTGTTCCTCCTAAACTAGATTGTCCTTTTATTTTATATATTTTTGCTTCTGAACTGGCACTTGGAGCAATGTTGGCTCAAATTGATGATGATAAGAAAGAACGAGCCACCTATTATATAAGTAGAACATTAATAAGTTATGAAACCCGCTATACACCTGTAGAAAATATTTGTCTAGTGGTTGTGTTTTCTACACAAAAATTATGCCACTATATGCTCAGTCAAAAGATATTTGTTATTGCTAAATTTGATTCATTAAGGTATTTGATGAGTAGGCCTTATTTATCAGGCCCCACAGCTAAATGGGTTCTTGATCTAAGTGAGTTCAAACTCAAATTTACTGACAAAAAATCTATCAACGGCTAAATTATATCCGATCAAATCGCTGCTGCACCTCTTGAATCTACTCATCCTATAACCATTGAATTTCCATATGAATGTATTGACTTAGAAGAGGACCTTTCTGAATCTTGGTCCTTATATTTTGATGGATCCTAGCATACCACTATCTATATCTATCTATCACCCCAATGTCATCTCCATTAGTCGTAGTGAAAAAATCATCATCTAGCTGTAGATCCATAAACTAAGCCATGTTGGGAGCACCACTAATAGTTGTGTGGTCCCGGGTCACCCTGGAAAATGAGACATCTCTAGTCTCAGGAATGTCTTGTTGCAATCTAAAATGGTGTAGTACCATGTCCACACGATGTATCTCCAACTCTCCCTAATCCATCCACATCCAAATGACTCACCTCACATGAGCCAGCTCAAACCCATCCTATCCCCACCTTGGAAGCTCTCTCCTAGGTCTCTAAAGGATAGCATTTACCATTATATCATCAAGAAACCTCCTACCTATGTCGAGGTTGATATACCTATGGTACACTCTGTGCAAGTGCCAATAGAACACTCTAGGCCTCCCATCCTCTACCTATGTCAAAGGTAACCCTGCAGTTCTCCTGATGGTCATGTGCTCCTAGCACCATACCTGCAGGAAAGAAGTAAGTACCAAAGCCTTACCCCTCTTGTAGACAACCCTATAGAGTGTCATGTACAATCAGCACAAGATATAGGTATCCCAAGAAAATCGGATCCTCTGATCTCACATATCATAAATGACCTCTGCTAAGGTCCAAGGTAAATGATAACCGTTGAGATGGTACAATAATAATCTTGCCATTGTACCACTCAACACAATTATCAGTCTGGATACCCCCTTTGTCTGACTTAGCTTATCGATACCCACTCCGCTCTTCTTAAGGATGAAGCTAGGATCCCCAGACAAGTGCCACATCGCCTGCCCCTAATTTCTAGATGGAGCTATGAAGGCACCCAAAGAATCCTCTAGATGTCCTCCAATGTAAGGATCATCTTCTCTATCAGTAACCTAAAGCAAGATGAGCTTAGATACCATCTCTCGGAAAATGTTGTAAGAAGCCTAAAATCAACTAGAATTTGTGGCCTGGCCCCGTTCGCACCTTGTTTGCTCGATGTGGGACCTCTACCATTTTTCTCCTCAGAGCAAAATTTTAGCAATAGTAAAAAATGCAAATGAATTAGGGTTTTACCCTAAATTGTTCTTTTTATTTTATTTTACCCTCAATTTGCAAATTTTGAGTTTTCCACCAAACGTAGAATTTGGCATAAAAACTCGAAGGGGGTATCACACCTAATGCAGTTTGTAGTAAAAAATTTAAACATCAATAAATTTTGCAATAAATTTTTGCTTTCTTGAAAAGCGTGCCATTCTTTTCTTTAACACATTTTTTTCAAAAATGCGCTAAATAGGGGGTAAAATGTAACACCTTAAAATTGACTCATATTAATTTATCCTAAGTTAAAAACATTCAAAAATTTATTAAAACTACCTGCTAACCTCCTGCCTCGATTTTTTGTGCTCGCATTATGTTAATTTTTTACTTCCTGAAAATATCGGCTATATTTGACCAATATCAGATGTCCAATCCTAGATTGGACATAAAATACGTGATATCGAATGTCCAATCTCACCCAAAAATAGAAAATCCTAGAATAGTAAAATGATAAATTTGTTGCAATTCCTTTTGTCTTTATCTGCCTAACCACACGGTGGTTACAGGATCAGATTTCCCAATCTCGCCCAAATTGGAAGAGGTTGTAACTCCTATTATTTTTGGTCCAACCCATTCAACATACCTAGCTTATTTAATCAGGCATCCTCACCCTTATTTCCCATGGCCCCCTAGCTCTCTCGGACTCCCTAGCCGACTAGTAATTACTTTCATATTTCTTGCATTCGATTTCTTATTTTTTATAAGCATTTGTAGGTTTAGAAGTACGGTAGCTACGCATCAATGGGTACAATTTGATATCAGAGATCTAATATTACTTAGAAGCATCTGATATAGCTCTGCAACATCTGATATTATTTGCAGGTTGCTTGGGGGCACCTTCAGACTCTGGTTTGCATTCTTTCATCTCAAATTTGCATTTCAAGCATCATATTTGTCATCTATCATTGCATTTAATATAGAAATTATCATTTATCATACTTGGAGTTCACCATCCTTGCATTCAAATATGTTATTTGACTATCATATCTCATATTCATAGCATTTTATTTACATATAACATACAATTAGTTTTTATTTATCCTAATCCATGCTTAACAAGATTCATATTGCATCGTAAGTTCCTGTTTTGTTATCTATATGTGAAACTATAGGTTTCTAATCAGATCAGATCAAACGATATCAGATCGGATTAGCTAATCATAGATCGGATGTCTGATATCGCCCTACAACATCTAATATGGCTTGTAGTAAGCAAAAAAACTCTACATTGAACATCCGAGTTGAGTAAGAGTGTCAAATTTCTTTCATAATTAAGCATTGCATTAGTTTATCTTCTATAATGCTATATTCATTGAAATAAAAATTGCATTTAGTGTAGACTAGTTGTATTTTGTCAAACTAGATGATTGTGAGAAAAATAAAAAGAACACATCAAACAAAATCCCAACCCTAGGCGTGGAAACTGCCAAAATTTTTTTCTTGGTGAACCCTAAATAATTTGTCAAAAAATCACCAAAGAGGGCACAACCTCAAGTGCCTCTCCTTTGAGATGTAGACCTATCATTTTTCTATTCCCCTTCGAGGCGCAAATCCATTAGCCTGAAGGAAAGGAGTGCAAAAATTTTAGAGCTACACCTCCATTATATAGCATTGTACTATTTTCGTCACTTTCATTAATGGCATATTTTTGAGTTATTTGCAGATGTTCATCTTATTACTTTCCTGCATATTATTGTGCCATTAGTTTACATTCATCTCAGATTAGTTATTTTACATCTTGTGGTCATACTACCTCCCATCAAAAGCTAATAGTGGTATCAAAGCACATGGTAGATCAGACAGAGAATAGGGAGAGCCACAAGTGAGATTGAGAGAAATCCAAAAATATCATTTATAGAATTTTTGAGATTACATTTGGCTAGAGTCTTTCCACAGGGTTATAGGAAAACTCGTGAAGACTAGGACTCAACGTGGATTCCACTAGATTGACAAATCAACTAGTGAAGATTAGTCATCTCTAGATTTAAGAGTGTCATACATTTCAGCTTCTAACAACTTGTTGTAGGAAAAAGGAGATTCAAGAGAGTCGGGAAGCTTCCTACATAGAGCTAGGAAGAACATCTTCGTTAGAATCATTCCAGCACTTGCAACAACAAGTAGAAGACTGAAGATTTTAGAGACCTGAGAAAAGGTCCCATTACTAGAGATTGCAAACCTGCATATTGTAGAAGAAGAAAAGGCCATAGTAGCCTTACAACTGATTCAAGAGACTCCAGAGAAGAGTCCAAAAGAAGATTGGAGGTTGGTGATCTCCATTAAAGACTATAGACAACAAATTAAAGAAATCAGCTTGAAGAAGTTGAAGAGACCCTTAGAAGGTCCAGTTACAAAACTTACAATTTTGGAAGATTGGAGGTTGGTGATCTCCATTAAAGCCTGCAAATTGCAGAAGTAAAGAAGGACCAACAAGGTCCTGTTCCAGAATTCCAGCAGCAGCAGATTTTAGAGATCCGAGAGGAAGATCTCATTACCAACACTTCCATAGTAGAAGGTTGAAGGAAAGGTCTCATTTGGAAGACCAGAGAAGTTGTGAGATTGAAGACCTTGGTGAGGTCTCAAGGAGAAACAAGGAGAAGGCTTGGAGAGCCTTAGTTTAGAATTTAGAGAAGGCCATTAAAGGAGTTCCTAGGAGAACTCATTGGAGAAATCTACCAGCAAGGAGAAGCTACTGACAGAGCAGAATTTGGGACAATTATCGCCATCCGACAACAAGCCCAAAAGGAGAAGAATTTGGCAAGGAGTGCCAAATTTTGGAGGAGATTGTTGAAGACCTCAAGACATTCAGATTCTTGAGAAGAGGGCCGAGATTGAAGTCAGAATTTGACAAGGAGGTTGAAGGAGATAGGAGCCTAACTTTACTACCAAACCTGAGAGGTTTGAAGATTGCCATTGAAGGCTAGAAGGCTCATTCGGAGATAGGGGTTTGCTGAATCTTCAACAAAATACTAAAGGGTTCTTGAAGGAAAAACTCAGCTACGATTTGGGGGAAGTCCCTACCAAATTTTTGAGTTTCAAGATCAACACTTCAGTGCAAAAATTGACTACGAGAGAGCAACAATCAGGACAACATTACTAGCTGCAGAACTTTAGATCTATAGAGAGCATTCTGAAGGAGAATCAAAACCACCATACTATAGTTTCAAGCAACAAGATAGAGGAGTTACTAAGCTATGAATTGGTGAGTTAAGGAGTTGTTACGGATAGCCAAGAAGAGCTACAAGATCATCAAGTCAAGGGCAGCAATTTGGTGAATCAAATCACCAAGACATCCACCATCCTCAGGAGTTATTAAAGGTAAGCAACTTGGGTGCAAAAGGTTCATTAGTTGAACTTTAAAACTATGGTTTATTTAGAGATTCATTAAGCACCATATTAAGTGAAAGTTGCAAGGAGTGGATTCATTTTAAAGTCTTCAAAAAGAAGTGTAGAAGGAAGTTCTTTTAAGGTTTATACCTGCACATTAAAATAGGAGTTAGATCATCTTCCTATTATTCAGTTACAACAAAGAAGACTATATTTAGTTACAAAAATTACAGTGCATTTAGGAGCAATTACTAGTGCATGATTTAAGGTTCATTTGAAGGAGTAATAAGGTGAAATCAATATTGCACTATACTAGTTGTTCTTAAAAGGTTTTTTAAGATGCACTGAATACATCAAGTTATAGAGATTCAAGGTGCACTAAGTATTTTAAGTTATAGTGAAAATTAGTGCATACTTTGAGTTACCTTGAGAGTTCATTATTATTGCACTATACTTTAGTTAAAGTAAACAATAGTGCAAAGTTAAACCTCTTGAATAGCACATTAGTTGCATACTTGGATTCATTCTTACTAAGTTATCCAAGTGCAAAAATTAGAGGTTAGTGTTGTCTAGTAAGGAAGGCAACATTTGCTCTCAAGAAGTTATCTTATCAGAGAAGTTAGAGATCTTGGAAAAGGAGACTTTCAGTCCAAAACTTGGTGCAAGTTAAGGTACATTATCTTAACTATTACAACTAATATTTACAGTGAGAAAGGAGCACCATTCTTGTCCTTTAAACAATAATAGAAGGACAAAATTTATTGCCATTAAAAGGCATTACAATCGACCAACATTATACAACCATCAAGCGATCGCAACATCGATGTCAAGGGGGTAGATATCTAGGCAGAGAAATCGAGCCATCAAAGGCTCATAAGTTGGTGTTCAAAGGTGTATAGAAGCACCAGATCAGTGCCTATGTAATAAGAGCCTACAACACATAAAGGGAGGCATAGCACTCATTGTAAGGTAGATAGCTCTAAGGTTAACCAAGCACAAATTACAAGAGGTGGATAAGGGATACATTACCCAACTGATCACGTGGACAAACTACCAGTGAAAGCTATCAAAAGCTATCATCGATTGGAGATGAATCACTAGCTAGGAAAGAAGCGATCGAAGCAACCATCGATTGAAGCCATATCATCTGCCAAGAGGGCAGTGTTGGAGCATCCTAGAAATGCCATAGCTAGAGCCAACCTTGAGGAGAATACAATCATCATTTTTTGGAAAATGCACAAGCTTGCACTCACTGGCAAGAAGGAGAAAAGTATTGAAGCCAAGATTGCACAACTTGCACCCATTGGAGAAGAAATACTAAAGGAAAGGAGACGTTGAAGATGTCCTCACATGCAAGTGCCACTTGGTAGATCAAAAGAGAGTGTTACATAACGCTTGCATAGGGAGAGAGCATCCAAACAGTCATAACACTCATCTTGGAAGCGTTAAAGGTATCTTTCAAAGGAGTGAAAGGTGTAATAATCATTTTAGCCAACCAAGAGCATTGAAAACTCATTAAACCAATGCTTGAAGAGACTTTAACATCTATCTACCATCTGAGCAATGAATACACCAAGTGTCGAGAGCATCAACGTATTACAAGGAGGATTAAGCATTGAAGAAACCTAATGTAACTCTCGAGCGACACTTGTCCAACATCAAGAGATGTCCACGCTATTTAAAGTGCCTAAACTCAAGGAGGAGAACAACGTATCCATAGTGAGTAGAAAGGAGTATCCATACGTAGTGAAAGAGGAACGAACAACATTAAAGACTGAGGTCAAGGTTACCAAAAGGGTCAAAGCAACATTAAAGAATCACTGCCATTGTCATACGTCTGCCATTGAAGGAGAGCAACGCATAGTAAGACAACATCCAATGTTCATTACTTAGGAGTTGGAGCATTATAAAGGTAAGGGTTTTACCTTAATCAAATTGCTTTCATTAAGGAGGTATAAGGAGTATAATATAAGGTTGAAACTATTCTATTATTTACCTTGGAAATAATAGCAAAATCAACCATACATTTGAAAGCAAAATTAAAGGAGACTTATATACTTAATAGTTTAATATTTACAATTAAAAACCATAGGAGTTATAAGGGTTTCTACTTGGAAAATTAAATTCTATTATTGCAAATATTATTGTTTTCTAATATTCCAAATTAGGGAGTTATAAGGTATACTACACCAAAAATATATTATTGGAATTTAGAAACATTAAACTATTAATATCAAGGGCTATAAAAGGAAGTTCATCATTTACTTAAAGGAGTTGGAATTATATACTTAAACTTGTCTCATACTCATACTAAAGAGACAAAAGAAATCCAACCATAGAGAACTTCAAAATAAGTGCATAGTTCATTAGGAGAGATAAGGTGAAATAAAAGTTGATTATTGTTATTTACAAAACATTACAAAATCAACTCAAAAGGTGAACTATTATTTACTAAGCACTTTATTAAGCTTATAGCTTATTCTAAATCACTAGGGAGACATAAGGATTCTACAAAACCTAAGCCTTGGATAGGTTTATCAAATTAGTTCACATACTCTAAACTAGGGAGCTATAAGGATGTCTACTCCAAAGAACACATTAAATAATGTAATAAGAAAAGGAGCAAGGAAAATACCAATATGGCTTAAAAGCATGATTGATGATTCAAAAAACTCAATGGAAGATGCAAATGAAAGAGAAGAATCAATAGAATGTAAAAGAATTTCTAAAAACTCACAAACTAATAGTTTTGTGAAAGTAGATTCTTCAGGCACATCTTCTAATAAGATAGTAAAGAGAGGTGATGATAATAAAGATCATATTCAAAAGGTAGAAAAGAATATTGATCAAGAAGATCTCATACAAATCTATGAAAAAGGTAAAGTTAGAATAGCTTCAATTGTACACACTTGGTTCAACTATTTCATCAAAGAATTAGATAAACATGATATTCCTAAAACAGATAACAAAGACATTGGGATATCTTTACTATGCACCTACTATGAGAAATGTGGTCATGAGAAGGTTAACTGCTGGAGTTTCCATCCATGTAAATATTGTGGAGGAAAATATCATCCTTCTTACTATTGTTACAACAAAGACAAATACTATAAAATATTCGAGGAGAAATTAATATTTAGATTAGACTGTTTCTTCCAAGCTATTGTTTCAGAAGCATCCACTAACAATGAGCTCAAGCTTGACTTTTGTGAAGATCAAGAAAATAGGTCATACAGGAAACCACTGAATAAGAAAGGAAGCAGTTATGATCTAGTTATGACTTGCAAAATTATGAGATCACTAGTCCATCAAGGATACTTAGAAGACTACATGGTCAAATATTCTTCCAAACACTCAAAAACAACAAAAGGCAGTGGAATAAAAATGATAAGAAGAAACAACACGAAATTCAAGAAGAAGAAGAAGAAGAAGAAGAAGAAGAAGAACTAAATCAAGTTGAAGATTATTCTAAAGATAAAGATCCATATTGAAGACTAAAGTCTTCAATACCCAAATAATGTAATACAAGGGGGTGTTAGAGTATATTACATCATTTGGGGTTATGTAAATGTACCACCTTTGGTACATAGCTAGAGTAGGAGTTTACTTTAGAGTGAAGTAAGTTAGTTACTTCAAGTATTGTAATAAATGCACAAGTGTCAATGTGCAAGTTGTAAATGTGCATGTAGTCCACATGTACATAAGTCCTAGGTAGAGTAAGGGCCAAGGAATCTATCTTCCTATATAAAGGCCTCATAGTGAGTGTTTTATGAGAGGAAGTGATCATAGATGGGAAGTGATCATAGATAGAGAGGAAGTGATTATAGAGAGTGTGTGTTATAGTTTGGTAGTATGATACAATGTAGGCCATTCATATCTGTACATGGAGTGTTTTGTTGATTCACTTTTCATGCACACCCTGTGAAGAGTAAACATAAAACATGATTAAAATATAATGGGAATAAATCCCTCTCACTTTAAGATCTTGCTAGTTATTCAAGGTGTGAGTTACAATTTCAGGTTGAATGTCTTTGCTCTTTTCCACTTATAGATAGCCTATGTGACCATTTGTTTTACCTACAAGGGAGTTCAACCTCTGATCATTGTTGTCTGGTGGTGGTTTGTCAAGTTCATTTATTAGATTTGCATTTGTGGATTGATCTAGCTCTTCGAATTTTAGTAGATTTAATGAATAAATAATTTTAAAGAACATAAAAATGGATCACTTCAAAGTAAAAACAGAGAGAGTAAGGTAGAGCATAAAAGAGAGGATATCTAATCTAATTGTAATTTACAACCAATGAAATTAATTAAACTACTTAGCTTCACAACAAAACAATATCAAATGAAGAAAGTATCCAGCTTTCTACGATCATCTTCTACCTTGAGCATGAGACGAAAAAATAAGGGACAAAAATAAAACTATAAACAAAAGGGTGATCAACATTAGTTGGTGTTTCTCATCAGTAGTCAAAATTGCACATTAAGAATAAAACAAATAAAAACAGACCAGAACCTCAAGCCTTTAATTTCCTTTAACACATTGAAAACAAAATAAATCTTGATAGCCTAATGCAATCTCAACAATCATAGATTTACAACCAAATTAAATAAAACCTAAGTGAGATAAAAACAAAATATAGTGAAATTATCAAAATCTAAAATATATTAGGCTCCTATCCATGGTGTTTCAGAAGACGATGTCACACCAACCTCAGGTATAGAATGAAGAAAAGTGAACAAAATTTGCTAAATATTGTAAGAAGTATTCTATTCCAAGTTTTCACATCTTTATTTTACATATAATTGAAGTATATATAGACTCAAAACATGCCCTGATATTTTCAACAATATCTTACCCCCAAGGGTTTAAAACACAATATAAAAGTCCCACCGTCGGGCTTCTGCACATAAAAACATATTCTATTAGAGTTCGATTCAACCCTAACTTCTCTTGAATATCTGCTCGAGTATCTTGCCATAAATGGTGAAGATAGAATTTGATATTATCCTCATAAAACTATTAACTGCCTGCGAATACGGCTTTATTTTAAAGCTAGTTGCAGATGCTTCTATCCAGTGCATATTACTTTGAGCCATACCTCATCAATTTTTCATTCTACAAAATCTAGCTGGGCCATTAATTCTACGCATCTTCCATATTTACACGATGCTCTTGCCCGGTTCACATTAAAGTTCCATATCCGCTATCACATCCGTCATTACTTTTGTCATTATTGTGTCCACTAAAAAATTTTCTGCAAAAATAGAAAAAGAAGGCAAAGGTTAGACAATTAATAAAATAATTAATTAATTTATAAAATTTTAAATATCCCTAAGGATTGTGCTTTTAATTTTAGGGAAAAAAATTATATTTTACAAATTAATTCTAAATGCCTCATATTTTTAATCACAAAAAAGAGCAAGGAGCTTTAGAAAGCAAGGAGCGAGAAAGAGCAAGGAGCGGGAAAGAGCAAGGAGCGGGAAAGAGCAAGGAGAGGGAAAGAGCAAGGAGCGGGAAAGAGCAAGAAGAGAGAGATAACAAGGAGTGGGAGAGAGTGTGAGAGAGTAAGAAGCAGGAGATAACACGAGTTTGATTTTCCAAAATAAAAAGACTTAACTCTTTTGTAAAATGCAGGAGAGATGACCTTAGAAAATGGTGGAAATCTAGAGATCATTAAATTGAATAAATTGGCAATTGAAATCCGAAGTCACCAATAAATTTTTGCTCGTGGCATGGAGCATGCTTTTGGATGGAATTAAAATGAAATTAAATTCTCGTGAAAATCTGCAACTTTGCCTTGGTTTCAAATAATTTGATTTTTGGGTTCTATGCTGCGATTTATTTTTGCATTTTGCCATAGTTGACCATTTGGACCGTGGGGTAGAGCAAGGTTGATGAACATTGTGAGCAAGCTTGTTTCCAAGGAAGATGGTTCTAGGCCGCGATTTATTTTTGGACTTCCCCTTTGTTGACCATTTTGACCACGATGATGGAGCAAGGTTGATGAAAATTTGGTAGTGGGCCGGAGCAAGCTTTAGGAAAGGAAGTTGGTTCTAGGCCATGATTTAATTTTCATTTCACCATTTTGACCAAGTTTGACCGCGGGATGGAGCAAGCTTGTTCCAAGCCACGATTTTGCTCTTGAACCCTTGTAGTGCAAAATTAGGTAAAAAATCAAAGTGCTCAGATTTTGATGAAATTTAACACACTTCTAAAATAGCCAAATGGGTATCCAAATATGCTGAGAAAATACAAAAAATCATTTTGGATCAAGAGATATTGCATTTAGAATCTCACAGGCTGCAATGAGAAACTACTATTTCTGGAAAAGAAATCACATCCAAACTCTACAAATTTGGTACCATTGAAAAGAGGAGCTCAAGATATTTCACCCAGAATTTGAATCACCTCAAACAGATTCTTCTATCAAAAGTTATGATGATTTCAAATTTGAAGTAAATTTAGGGTAAGATGAAGAATTTTAAAGAACCCTAAAAATTGATTTTAATATTTTGGACCTTAGGAAAACCATTGAAAATTAAATTTTCTGAAACATTTAATCTGAAATAATACCATTGACATGCAAATATTCCAAAAAAATCAATTAAGATCAATGTTCTAGGCAAGCAATTTTGACACCTTGATGTGGGCAAAATTTAAAATCTTGATGAAAGCAAAATTTGGAATTAAAACCAAAATACTTCAAGAGGGTCCCCTCGGAAAATAAAATTTAATTATCAAAAGATCAAAATTTTATTATCAGTGGGGTGTGTTGCTTCTCAACAAATGATGACATCTACGGGGAAATAGTAGCACTATTTGGAACCCAGAACTCTAGTTTTAAAACAACTTAAATTATGTACCACACCTTACCGCAAGGATTTTCAAAATGTTTTAACTACTATCTGCTAGTCTGTCAAAATTTCTCAGGGACATACTAGGTTGAATCACTTAAAGAAAACTCTGGTGTGTGATTGCAAGTGTATAAATCCTTCCTCTTAAGATGACCATGGCTTAGAATTCTTACTAAGGATTAACTAGACTATTTGGACTGCACAGGGTTATTTGAGTAGAGCTCCGTTGCTAGTTTAGCATTTATAGCCTCGATAGAGTTACTCTTAGCTTTCCAAGACCTTGGTTCACAGCCATGGAGCGTCTATAGCCCTGGTGAACATGTCTAAAATTCCTCTTTTAGAAATCTTGGCTATCTCCTTTTATTATGGAACTCTCTTTTTTTTTAGAACTTTCTTTTTTTTTTTTGATAAAGACTAGATAGTCGAGAAGTCTTACTAGAGGTTCGAAAGTTGCATTTGCCCTGATATTTTATTAACCAAATAGTCGATCAACTAACCATTTTAGTTCAGGCACCAATAGCCTCTTTAGAGTAATTAAAATGATTTTTGTGAATCAGAGTTTTCCTCTCATGACTAACTTTTCTTGGATTCCCTAGGAGTTCTCCAGCTAAACAACATAACAATTCCTTTTATAATTAAAATAATTGTGGTAGGTAAGGTACAAAATCTAAACTGCCTCTCTACTATCATTCTAGATAACAAGCATCACCACTATCTCCCTACTTAGAATATCCTTTTATCAAAATCACCCTACTTTGATTTGAGAAATCGAGACAAAAACCCAAAAGAGGAAAGAAAATGAAATCAAAGAAAACTAGAACCAACTTAATGTCGATAAAATAGACTAAACACACTCTACTTATTTTATTTATATTATATACATATGTACAAAGGCTTCTATGATTACTCAAATGATGTAGTAGATGGAATAGCAGAGAAATAATGTTTCAAATATTGACCATTGATAGGTAAGTTTAGAAAATTACCTTCCAGGTCCTATAGACGAAATGCATTATTACCCAAAATTTTTGCTATCTGGTATGGCCCTATCCACAAAGGCTACAACTTGGTGTGTTTACCTTTCTTTTCATGGGCTTTGTCCCATAGAAGCACCAGGTCTGCAAGTCTGAAGGCCTTCACTTTTGCTCTTTTATCAAACCAATGCTTGACTATCTCCTGATGCCGACTGAAATGCTCCAAGACCTGAAGCCTTTCATCCTGCAAATTAATCAAGTCCAATACATGGGCTTCTGCATCTGCATGATCATTAAAATAGTCTAAAGCAAACTGGTAAGTAGGCATCTTAATTGAAATTGGAACTATTGGTTTAGTCCCATACAATAAAGCAAATGGTGAAGTTTTAAGAGCTTCTTTGTGTCTTATCCTATCATCCCAAAGCGCATACTTCAATAATGTATGCCATTGTCTAGGTTTATCTACAACAAACTTCTTAATGGCATTTATCAAATTTTTATTCGTGGATTCAGCCAGTCCATTTCCTTGGGGATAATAGTTGGATGAAAATTTGAGGACTATCCCCTTTTGGTATGCCCACTCTACAAATTCTAGTGATTGAAATGTTGGTCCATTATCACAAACTAAATTTAAAGGAACTCCAAACCTGGTTATGATATTTGATTCCATAAATTCAATTACCTCATGGGTTGTACTCCTCATTGTGGCTACTGCTTCAGCCCATTGCGTACAGTAATCAGTGGTTGTTAATACATATTTGTGCCCTACTGATGAATTTGGGTTCATCACTCCCACAAAATCAAGTCCCCATTGCATGAAAGGTTTGTCTATTATAACAGGTTGCAATGGTAGAGCTCGATTAGCCTACTTGGCTACAAAGATCTGACACTGATGACAAGTTCTCACATGATGATGCACATCTTTAAACAATGTAGGCCAGTAGTAGCCTGCTCTTAATATGTTGTGTGCAGTAGCTGAACCTGAAGAATGTCCTGCTCCTAACTTCTCATGAAAACTAGACATTACTTCATTTACCTCATCTTGAGCAATACATCTTAAGAATATGCCAACATAATTTTCTCTATATAATTTACCCCCTTTGAGTAGAAAATGAGTAAATTTTAACTTTAGTGCTCTTCTCTGAGTTCTATTCAGATGAGGTGGACAATTCCCAGATCTTAATAAATGCATGATATCCCCATACCAATCATCCAACTTGGAGTCTAGCTGGTTAATCTCTATCCCTGTAGGTATCTCAACAATATGTTGGGATAGACCAAGTCCTCTAATCAATTTAGCAGGCTGAATCTCTAAGTCAAACTCCTATAATTTTGTAACCCAATTACCTCTTAGTTCTCCCAATTCATTTTGACTTAACAAATACTTCACAACTGGGTCAAGAACTATGGCATGGACTTTACTCCTCAAAATATAATGCCTAAACTATTTAACCACTTTCACTAAGGCATAGGCTTGTTTATCCAAATGGGAGTAATTCAATTCAGCACCCTTCAGATTGGTACTTTTGAAGGCAATAGGGTGCTCTCCTGTTTCCCTTCGCTGAGTTAATATTACAGCAAGTGTATGCTTAGAAGCAAAAGAGTACAGGTAAAAATCTGCACTAAAATCTGGACTTACCAAAACTGGGGCTTGTTGAATAGCAGATTTAATCTCTTGAAATGCCACTTTGGCTTCTGTTGACCAGATAATTTGAGCAGTCTCCTTTAGCATATCATTCAGTGGTTTGACTATTTCAGCAAAGCCAGAAATAAATTTCCTAACAAAGTTAATCTTCCCAAAAAATGATTTCAACTCTTTCTTAGAATTGGGAAAGGGTATATTTGATATGGCTTCAACTCTCTCGGGATCCATGAAAATGCCATCTCTGGTTATTAAGTGACCAAGGAGTTTACCTTTAGTTACACCAAAGACACATTTCTTTGGATTCAAAGAAATGCCAAATTCTCTACACTTGTCAAAAATAGACTCCAAATGTTTGACATGATCAAATCGAGATTTAGAAAATATTGTCAAGTCATCCATGTATACAACAATACACTTACCCATGAGACCTTTGAAGGCATGATCCATTGCACATTGGAATGTGGCTCCAACATTTATCAATCCAAATGGCATTCTTTTGTAAGCAAAGGTCCCCCATTTGGTTGTGAAGGTAGTTTTCATTCTATCTTCTCTATCTACCAATATCTGGTTGTACCCAGAAAATCCATCCAAGAAAGACATCATCTCTGAACCATTTACAATCTGCAATACATCATCCATGGAAGGCAAAGGATAATTATCCTTTTCAGAAGCCTTGTTCAAGTTTCTAAAATCTATGCAAAGGTGAATTTCCCCATTCTTCTTTCTAACTAGCACTAAATTAGCTACCCAGGTAGAATGTCTAATAGGAAAAATGATGGCAACACTCAATAATTTTTCTACCTCCTTCAGAATGATAGGTTCCAACAAGGCGTTAACATGTCTCTGTTTCTATCTAAAGGGTTTACAAAACTCCTTCAAGGGTATAGTATGCATAAAAACTTTTGGATTAAAAATCTTCAAGTCTTTATAAGACCATGCCATAACATCCTTAGACCTATGAAGCAACTCAGTAAGATTTTATTTTATTATGGGGTCATAAGTTTTAGCTAATTGAATGTACTTGGGATTCTCTTTAGTCCCTACATTCAATTTCTCGGTCTCATTTCCTGTTGTACCAACAGGATTTCTAGAATTTATTCTTTGTTTAATTTGATCATTGTCAAATAGCCTCTCAAGTTCTACCATTCCCCTAGGAATTCTATTGTTTTTCAGCCTCATTATTCCCTCTTCATCATCAAAATATTCAAGCATAGTATCCCTTTGACCATCATCAATTATAGTTTTTTCAAATGCATTTGTATTCTGTAAGAAATTTATAATTTGTTGGTCATCAAAAAATACTTGAAATGTATCTATGTTATCTAGAATAGAAGGACAAGGGACTAATTCTATTGAAATTTTTTCCATTTAAATTCCTCTAAGGGTTTCAGATTTGTAGCTGATGAAGCTAAAATATCTACGGGTGAATTTTCCTCCCTAGGAATATGTGTTAGATTGAAAGCATTAAAGTCATCCATGAGATCCCAAGCTCGATGTTTGTACCTCTTTAGGTAAGAGGCCTTGCATTGAAACATACCTTTAACCTGATTAGTTACCAACTCTGAGTCTGTAAAAACTTGGATATTTTTTACATTTTTATCTAAAGCAAATTTCAATCCTAGTATTAATGCTTCATACTCAGTCAAATTATTTGTACAGGGAAATTGCAAGTGATAAGACATGAAATATATCTGATTGTGAGGTCCTTTGAGAACTACCCCTGTACTAGAACCTTGTTTGGATTTAGCTCCATCAACATGAAGTGTCCAAACATCATTATTGTGATTAGTTAGAGCTTTAATTGATCTCACCTTTTTTGTAGTTGTCAAATTATAAACCCCAATATCTACATCAACAAAATTAACAACCTCATTTTTTACATTATATTCAGTTATCATGTGTTTATACCAAGGCTCTCTATCAATCCTTAACTGATTTGCTACACCTTTCCAGGGCAACCACATGTGTGAAAAATATGTGGCCAAATACCCATTCAAATATTTTGACCAATCTCTACTCAAAAGCATCCCATATCCCACAAGAATATCTACCACTTGAATGTCAATCCTATGTTGTGCTCTAGGTTTAGATGCTAGCTAAATGTGTATACCTTGAATTTCACCTATCACCTTGACCTCAGTTTTATCTAGTTGAATGACTCTCCTATCATATTTTACTAGTGTCAAACCCAATTGTTGGCAAATAGCTAGAGGCATGACATTAGCTGAAGCACCAAAATCTACTAGATAGTTATGTAGATTTTTTCCAAATATGTGAACTATCAAGAGAAATGGAGGTACTTCAATATTTTCTTTATATATGTCCATATTTGCATTTGCCATTTTCTTCCCTTTTCCTGAGGTTTGGCAGAGGGTCTAGAGTAAGTCTTAATCAAGTTATCCCTCTGTTTAGTAATTTGGGCAAGCTCATGGAGGGTAATATTAGCTTTAATTTTCTTCATATCCTCCACTATATTATATCCTTTGTTGAGTGGAGCAGCAAATCCATCCTATATTTTTGGATCTCCCCCCTTGGGTGGAGGTGGATTATTATTTGGATAAGTGTCATGACCCTCCCTTGGAAAATTTTTTATTTTGGATAAATTCACTTCATATGGATGAGTGAATGTTTTTATCTTGATATTCTATAGATGAACTAATTGGTTGTTTCATGTTAAGGTATATAAACTTACATATATTTTATGGAAAATAATATGTATGGAATGTTCAATAGTTCTTGATGATTTGTACAAAATATATTTTGTGATAAAAATGGATTACTACTAATGGAATTGTATTTTCACAGGAACAGATTCTCCTTACGAGTAGAGGAAAATCACCAAGAAGTGATGTATTAAAAGTAAAGGACATAATATCTTTCCACAAAAATAGTTGGGTGGCAAGAATGAACATTCTTAACTTCTTGTGATTCTATATGAGGGAACTTTATATAGTAGACAAAATTCTATGTTGCTAGTAATTTTATATTTTTAAATATAATGTTGGCTGAAGGATTCATTTCAATAAGGAATGAAAATATTAGTGCTTTTTATTCTTGTTTTTTAAAAGGGAATATGTCTTTCAATGATACTAATGGTTAGACTTTAAAAGATGCAACTTGTGTAGAAGGTATTCATTGATTGAAGGATGAAATAATTTTAGTGGTGTTTGGAACCTTTACTGCAACTAGATCCAAGTGTACCACCCAAAATGGTACTTAAAAGAAAATAATAAATTCTCAACTGGTGTTCGATAAGTGGGTGAGTAATTAGCAAGGTAATGTGGCAATGACACTAATGAGATATTACGAGTTGGAGTTAGTTAGCTTTGGATTCCTTGGTGCAGGAAGTGGAAGGAAGAAAAGGTAAGACACCTAGTGTAGAATGATGGGGAAAGAGGCAAGATTGAACTTCAAGAGGATACATGGTTGGTTTTGGAAAGAGAGAACTGTTGAGCGGTATCATATGGGAGAGAACACACTACTGTTCAGAGGATGAAGGACTATTGGAGTGACATCGAGATTTGGAGAAAAATGGTATCATTTTAATCCACGAGTCTTGTTGGTGTGATCAAGCTTTAGAGGTAGACCTTTTAATAAAAACATTGAACTTGTTTTGGTAATTTTATTTAAAATGCTTGCATAGATGTTTTGGTTAATTACATTTTTGTAAAGCTATCTACCTTGGCCATGTTTGATTTATGATAGAAAAATAACTATACTTTTAAACTTGGCCAACCTTCAAAGACACTAGTGTAGTGGAGGAGGGCGTACAATTGTTTATAGCTAGCCAATGATCCTTATTGACTTATTATTAAAGATACTTATTGGTATTTGTTTTAGAATCCAAGAACGACTATAGTTTTTTTGCTAGATACTATCAAAAAATAATGGTCCCAAGGGTAGTAGATATCTAGATATCTAATATTGTGCTATCCATTGGGGATGTATAGTGTGACTCCGATCAGTTTACTTTCTGTTTGCATACCAAAGCACTCTCGAACTATCCTTAGTTGAAATGGACCTTGAGTTTAGCTATTGGCATGGAATGGATTATTTTTTATAGTTAATTTTTAACAGAGAGATTAGTTTGGATCCAATTTGGGTTAGAGACAAACTAGGAAGTCAAGTATTTTTATTTAGATGAACTTAGAGTTTAGTTAAGCTTGATGTTAAGAGAAGTTGTTTGGTTTTGGGATTTTTGTGCAATATCTTCTCTTAGTCGATGATCTGTTTGGGTCAGAGTCCAAAAATGCACTAGCATATTGTTTAGACTACTCCAAGCTTTGGATTATCATCTTTGAGTGAAACTAGAGTAAATAGAAGTCCTTTGTAACCATATTTGATGCATAGGAGCTAGGAGAAATGGGCATGTGCTTTTAACATATGAACCTCTAGGAGAGTGCAATCGGTAGCGTTGGGCTATAGTTTCTTCACTAGTGAGAAAGGGAAGAACATTCTGAGTGTTTCTTGGAATAGGTAAGGAACTCCTTTTTCAGTATACCTGTAAGAAGGGAGTGTGCTTGTCTTTTAATATATGGTGGCAATATTCTTTTCTAATATCAAAGAAATCTAGGAATGCATAGCACCAACTCACTTGCACTCAAGGTGATTCATGAGGATCGGGATGTAGCCTGAGTGAATCTTGTTGACGTCTTTAGATAGACGTATGTCTTGATCACTTCTTTGAATGAAGAGAAGTTGTTGTTGTTTCCTTAGCTATGTTTCAGCACTAATGTTAAACTTGTTAGAATGATGAGGGATTTGGTAGGAGTTTATCAAAGAATTCTTTGCTTTTCCTACATTGGAAACATGGATAGGTGCAAAGAATGAGGTTACTCTGAAGATCTTCCAAAAGTAGATGAATGCCAGATTTGGAGTATTATGTCTGGTTTCATATTGAGCTCAAGTTATTGAAATATTGAGATTTGTATTGAATCTGTAAATGTACTTTTGGAGGTCGAAACAAGATCTTATTAGGCTTGTTTCTACTTGTACTAGAAGCCTATAAATGAATTATTAAAGGAATACTATTTTTGGATAAGAGTCAAAGGAAACCATAACTTCCTTAAGAGATTTAAGACATAAGGATTTGTCTTACTCAAATGTAAATATTTTCTTCTTATGGAAATAATAAATATGGAATTTTGAAGGTTGGGTTTTCCCTTCGGGGTTTTTCCTAGGGTAATTATTGTGTTGTGACTCTTGTGGAAATTTTACTATACTATGATGTTATGCTTTAATTTTGAATTGATTTAGAATGAGGTTTAATTGGCAAAATGTCTTCTTCGGATGTTATGATTTAATGAGTTGTAATAATTGATAATTCATGTGGATTAGTTATATTTCTTATTAAAGGATATTCATGATTATTTATGAATGGGTATTTTAATATAGAATTCCTCTTGGGTATTAATTAATCATTATCTCACAAAATGGCTTGTCATGTTGGTAATGGTTTTTGTAAAGTATAGTTGAATACTATTCTAAGATAGTCATTTTAGACTGATGGGTGCATCAAGAGATGACTTATTCCTCAAGAATAGAGAAACTTCTAACATACAAGAGTACAACTTAAGAGCATGCAACCTATGACACTAAATAAAGGAATGTTTAGTTGTGAGGTTGAATTTATATAATGAATATGGAGATGAGGCTTTTAAATATGTCTAGATCTAACAGACCTGAGATGGATAGATATTTTTTGCTCACCATATAGGACTTATGTGGAAGGTAGTCTTGGTGTAAACCTTTCAAAATAATGAAGGGGTGGTCATTGCTAGCTCAATGGATCCTTGAGATGGATAGTTTTGACCCACCATGATTAAGCACCTAGTACTCTTACATTAATGGAAATATGTATAGAGTAAATATGGGTGTGCCTCCAAGGATGAATTTAGGTAGGGTTAGTAGAGGTGACATAAGTAGTTGCCTAGAGCCTAAATTCTAGACTCCTTGATAAAGAAAGAGTTGGATATAAAAAAATTAAAATAAAATTAATGGGATGAAAATTTTGGGTACATGACATTTGGTATCAGAGCATGGTTTGTAGTGGAATAGGTTCACTACGTAAAACTAGATTTGTTATGTAATAGAAAATATACTTATGAAGGAATAGAAATTTACCAATAGAATACCTGTTAGAAGTAAATTTGCCTGAATTACTTGAGATGAGTGAGTAAAAATTTAGTAGTAGGTAAAGAAATTTGATGATGTAATTGCTAATGAATTCCTACTATCTCTTTTGTGTGTGGCTAAAGACAATACCACCAAATAGAAGAAGAGGAAGCACTACCCCATCGACAAGGCATACACAATGGACTAGTGTAGAGGATAGGAATCTAGATGTGGGTTCAGATAACCCTAGGAATGAAAGGGAGATTCCTAGTAATGAGAATCTCACTGAGATAGTGGCTCTACTTTGGGAACATGTAGAAACACAAAAATAGTTGTTGGATGCCATGTTGAATTAGGAAACACAGGCTAGGGACCCTAATAGGATATAGGAAAATGAACCCCTTACTAAGGCACAACTAGCTAGGATTCGACTTGAGGTCGAGTTGGGTAAAGAGATGAAACATTTAAAATCTTCCAAGTTTAATGGAGAGGAAGATGGGGATAAGGTCGAGGTATGGTTGAAGGAAATAGAAACCTATTGCAATATGAAGAATTTTTCCTCGGGTACTCGGATATCCTATGCCACATTGCATTTGCAAGGAGATGGTTTGGATTGGTGGGAAACTTTTAGTGTAGATCGAAAACTAGTAGCAATAGTTGATCTAAAATGGGATGAATTTGTAAAATCCTTCAAATATAGGTTTCTCACGGAATACTTCTATTCCCAAAATTTTGAGGAGTTCACTAAGCTTCGATAGGGAACTAGAATAGTTGAGAAGTACTATCAAAGATTTTTCAAGTTGCTAAAATATGTGCCTGCTTATAACGAGAAAATGAAGATCCATAAGTTTATACTAGGAGCAGATCCTAGAATAGGATAGGAAGTGGACATGCGAGAACTTGGAACTATGCATAAGACCTATGATTTGGCTAGGAAAGTGGAAAATTATCTCAAACCCTACTTTTATTATGAAATATTAGATGAAGAGGGTAAAGAGGCACTAAGAAAGAGGAACAATGTAGGTTTTGTAAAATGGGAAGAGAAATAGGCAAGCAAGAACTTCTCTCAACATGATCGAAGTAATGATAGGAAGCAAAGGAAGTTTAGGATAAGGTTCTAGGGGAAGAACCATAACAACAACAAGGGTTAGAATATGATGTTATAGGGACAGGCTAATTCTCCACTTGCAAGAAAAATAGAAGAGGGTCAGAAGTGAAAAGAACATCCAGGGCCGAAAGAAGGATGTTTTCTTTGTAGAGGACCACATTATGCTTCTAATTGTCCATAGAGAATAAGAATGAGTTCTAAGGGAAAGGAACCAATGTATAAAGAAACTGCATCTAAGGAACCCATGCACAAGATTTATGCGATCACAAGAAACCAAAATCTTGAAGGTCAAGCCACGCCACTATTGATTAAAGGTAATATTTTTGGTAGGAATGTTAAGATCTTAATTGATAGTGGTGCTATAGATAGTTTTATTTCCACTAGTTTAACTAAAGATATTTTAGAAAGGCCAAGAATCTTGGCTCATGGGTGGAAGGTCGAGTATGGTTCAGGATAAACCTACTTCGTTAATCAATGTTACCCTATGGTAGAAATTACCTTACCTAGTGGAACAACTATAGGATGTTTGTATGTAGTGCCTCTACATGCTTTTGACATAATCCTAGGAATGGATTGGTTGCAAGTGCATAAGGTAGTACTCAACTTTTAGGATAGATGGATTGAGTATACAAAATATAGGGGTGTTGTGCAAAGGGTGTATAGCCTACAAGGGGCTTTTCAACCTCAAATCCTATCGACAATGCAACTTAAGAAGGCCATAAAAAAAGAGGAATGGTCTATGTAGTTAAGATAAACAAAATTGATAAATAAAAGAAGGAAGAGGTGTTTGAGAAACACCCAATTCTTCAAGAATTTAGGGATGTTTTTCTAGAGGATTTACTTGGATTACCCCCTAAACGAGAATTTGAATTTACTATTGAGCTTCAACCTGGAATAGAACCCATCCATAGATCTCCTTACAGAATGAATCCCATATAAATGCAAGAGTTAAAGGTGCAATTGCAAGGGTTACTGGAGAAATGATTGATCAAACCAAGTGTATCACCTTGGGGTGCACCTTTGTAAAGAAAAAGGATGGTTCCTTGAGATTATGTATAGATTATAGAATGTTGAATAAGGCAACTGTCAAGAACATATATCCTCTACCAAGAATTGAAGATCTCTTCGATCAACTCAAAGATGCCATAGTCTTTTCAAATATTTATTTGAAATTAGGATATCACCAATTGAGAATCCATGAGGAGGATACTCACAAGAAAACCTTTAAAACTCGTTATGGATATTATGACTTTGTTGTCTTGCCTTTTGGTTTAACAAATGGAATTTATGAATTTGATGAATGGCATCCTCAAGAAGTACTTGGATAGATTTGTTCTAGTATTTTTGGATGATATTTTGATATATTCCAGAAATAATACAAAGCATGACGAGCACCTTAGGATTGTGCTAGATATGTTAAGGAAAAATCATCTATATGGGAATTTATCTAAGTGTGAATTTTATGTGTTAGAAGTGCAATATTTAGGGCACATTGTTTCGGCTTGAAGGGATCACTGTGGATCCTAAGAAAATAGAAGCCATTTTGAATTGGTCACCACCTACCAATGTGATAGAGATCCGAAGTTTCATGGGCTTAACCAGATACTATAGGTGATATGTGAAGGATTAAGCCAAGATTACCTCTCCAATAACTAACCTTCAAAGGAAAGAGAAAGAGTTTAGATGGATAGATAAATGTGAGGTAGATTTTGATCTTCTTAAACAAAAGCTTACTACACCTCCTATACTAAAGATACCCGATCCTTAGGAAAGTTTCTCTATTTGTATAGATGCATCATTGGAAGGTTTGGGAGGAGTGCTATCATAGGAAGAAGCAGTGGTAGCCTATGGATCTAGAAAAATGAAAAGACATGAGGTTAATTATGCAACCCATGATTTAGAATTGGTAGTTGTAGTGTTTGTTCTCAAGAGTTGGAGACATTATCTAGTTGGTAGACCCTTTGAGCTAAGGATAGATCATCAGAGTCTACAATACATATTTACTCAACCTTTAATCAATGCTAGGTAGAGAAGGTGGATGGAATTTCTCGCAGAATATGATTTTGGTATTGAGTATATAAAATAAAAAGAGAATAAAGTCATTGATGCACTGAGTAGGAGGAGACATATAGTAGTTTTGTCTCGCATCCATGTTGACTTGATGGAACAAGTCAAGGAGATGCAAAATCAATATGCATACTGCAACCAAGTTCAGGAAAGAATGGAAAGGAAACCTGATGAAAACAAGGACTTTGGCATGAAATATGGTTTCTTATGTTACAATAATAGGGTAGTAATTTTTGAGACTGGAAATTTGAGAAATATGATTATGAATGAAGCGCATAGATATCCATATTTTGTTCATCCAAGAGGAGCAAAGATGAGGAAGAATATGAAAAAGATATTCTTCTAGACAGGAATGAAGAGAGACATAACTGAGTTTGTTGCTCAATGCCTAGAGTGCCAAAAGGTAAAAGTAGAACACAAACATCTTGTTGGTTTGTTGTATATGCATGATGTGCCTATGCAAAAATGGTAAGTGATTTCGATGGATTTCATTGTAGGGCTACCTAAAAATAGGTTTCAACATGATGCAATTCTAGTAGTGGTCGATAGACTAACCAAGGTGGTACACTTTATACTCGGGAACACCAAGGATGACATCATGGTTGTGGCTAATAGATTTTCCAAAAAAACATTTTGGCTTTATTGTTTTTTGAAAGTAATCATATCAAATAGGGACCCAAAATTTAAATTTGAATTTTGGCAATTCTTACATCGCACCATTGGTACTAGATTGAACATCAATTCTACTTATCATCCAAAAATTGATGGGCAAATTGAAAGAGTGAACCAAGTGTTAGAAGACATGTTTCACATGTACAATATGGATTCAAACACCCATTGGGAGGGTTACTTGCATCAAGTAGAATTTAACTACAATAACGGTCACAATTCAACCATTGGCATGGCTTCATTTGAATCTTTGTATGGTAGAAAGTGCAGGAAACCATTGCCTTGGTATAATCCAGAAGACCATATTGTGCTTGGACTAGACATAGTCAAAGAAATGGAGCAACAGTTGAGGGTGATCAAAGAGAGGTTAAAGAAATCTACAGATTGAAATAAAAGCTATGCCGATATTAAGAGATCACCAAAAGAGTTTGTTGTGGGTGATAGAGTGTTTTTGAGGGTAAATCCAAGAAAGAGTGTAATTAAGTCCACAAAGCTAGATCATCACTTTATCAGATCCTTTGAAATTATAAAGAATATTAGTCTTGTGGCATATCAACTTGCCTTACCACCCAATCTGTCCAAGAATCACAACACCTTTCATATTTCTTTGGTTAAAAAATATGTTGCTAATCCAGAACATGTGTGGGACTTTTCTAGTTTGCAAATGGTGAATCCAAAGGCTATAGAGGTTCAACCAATAAGAATCCTTGAGTTATGATCTAAATCAATGAGGAAAGGAACTTTGGAGCAGTGCAAAGTTCAGTGGGACCATTACACTGAAAGGAATGCTACTTGGGAAAAAGTAGCAGATATGCAAAAACACTTTCCATTTCTATTTGAAAATGTTGTTTAAAGACTATGTTATGTTTATAAGGATTAAAACATAGAGGACTATGTTAAAACTAAGGGGGGATGATGTCATGACCCTCCCTTGGTAGAATTTTTATTTTGGATAAAGTCACTTCATATGGATGAATGTATGTTTTTATCTTGATATTCTATAGATGAACTAATTGGTTGTTTCATGTTAAGGTATACACACTTACATATATTTTATCGAAAATATGATGTATGGAATGTTGAATAGCTCCTGATTATTTGTACAAAATATATTTTGTGATAAAAATGGATTACTACTAATGGAATTGTATTTTCATAGGAACAAATTCTTCTTACAAGTAGAGGAAAATAACCAAGAAGTGATGTATTAAAAGGACGTAATATATTTTTGCCAAAATAGTTGGGTGGCAAGAATGAACATTCTTAACTTCTTGTGATTCTATGTGAGGGAACTTTATATAGTAGACAAAATACTATGTTGCTAGTAATTTTATATTTTCAAATATAATGTTGGCCAAAGAATTTATTTCAATAAGGAATTAAAAGATTAGTGCTTTTTATTCTTGTTTTTTAAAAGGGAATATGCCTTTCAATGATACTAATGGTTATACTTTAAAAGATGCAACTTGTGTAGAAGGTATTTTTTGATTAAATGATAAAATAATTTTAGTGATGTTTGGAACCTTTGCTGCAACTAGATCCAAGTGTACCACCCAAAATGGTACTTAAAAGGATATAATAAATTCTCAATTGATGTAGAAGAAGTGGGTGAGTAATTAGCAAGGTAAGGTGGCAATGACACTAATGAGATATTATGAGCTAGAGTCAGTTAGCTTCGGATTCCCTGGTGCAGGAAGTGGAAGGAAGAAAAGGTAATACACCTGGTGTAGAATGATGGAGAAAGAAGTAGATTGAACTTCGAGAGGATACACGACTAGTTTTGGAAAGAGAGAACTACTGAGTGGTATCATATGGGAGAGAAGGCACTATAGTTTGGAGGGTGAAGGACTGTTGGAGTGACATCAAGATTTGGAGAAAAAGGGTGTCATTTTCATCCACAAGTCTTGCTAGTGTGATCAAGCTTTAGAGGTAGACTTTTAATAAAAACATTGAACTTGTTTTGGTAATTTTATTTAAAATGCTTGCATAGATGTTTTGGTTAATTACATTTTTGTAAAGCTAGCTACCTTGGCCATGTTTAGTTTATGATAGAAAAAGAATTATACTTTTAAACTTGGTCAACCTTCAAAGACACTAGTGTAGTGGAGGAGGGCGTACAACTTTTTATAGCTAGCCAATGATCCTTATTGACTTGTTATTAAAGATGCTTGCTGGTATTCGTTTTAGAATCCAAGAATGACTATAGTTTTTTTGCTATATACTATCAGAAAATAATGGTCCCAAGGGTAGTATATATCTAGATATTTAATCTTGTTCTATACATTGGGGATGTATAGTGTGACTCCGATCAGTTTACTTTCTATTTGCATACCAAAGCACTCCCAAACTATTCTTAGTTGAAATGGACCTTGAGTTTAGCTATTGGAACAAAATGGATTATTTTTTATAGTTAAATTTTAACATAGAGATTAGTTTAGATCCAGTTTGGGTTAGAGACAAACTAGGAAGTCGAGTATTTTGATTTAGATAAACTTAGAGTTTAGTTAATCTTGATGTGAAGAGAAGTTATTTGGTTTTGGGATTTTCATGCAATATCTTCTCTTAGTCGATGACCTGTTTGGGTCAGATTCTATAAATGCACTAGCGTGTTGTTTAGACTACTCCAAGCTTTGGATTATCATATTTGAGTGAAACTAGAGTAAACAAAACTCCTTTGTAACCATATTTGATGGATAGGATCTAGGAGAAATGGGCATGTGATTTTAACAGATGAACCTTCGAGAGGGTGCAATTGGTAGCGTTAGGCTCTAGTTTCTTCACTAGTGAGAAAAGGGAATAACATTCCGAGTGTTTTTTTGGAATAGGTAAGGAAATACTTTTTTAGTATACCTATAATAAGGGAGCATTTTTGTATTTTAATCTGTGGTGGTAATATTATTTTCTAACATAAAAGCAACCTGGGAATGCATAGCACCAACTCACTTGCACTCGAGGTGATTCATAAGGATCGGGATGTAACCTGAGTGAATTTTGTTGATGCATTTAGATAGACATATGTATTAATCACTTTTCTAAATGAAGATAAATTGTTGTTATTCCCTTAGCTATGTTTCAGTACTAATGTTAAACTTGTTAGAACGATGAGGGATTTGGTAGGATTTTATCAAGGAATTCTTTACTTTTCCTATATTGTAAATGTGGACATGTGCAAAGAATGAGGTTACTCTGAAGATCTTATAGAAGTAGATGAATGCTAGATTTGGGGTGTTATATCTAGTTTTAGATTGACCTCAAGCTATTGAAAGATTGAGATTTGTATTGAATCTATAAATGTACTTTTGAAGGTCGAAACAAGATCTTATTAGGCTTGTTTCTACTTGTATTGGAATCCTATAAATGAATTATTAAAGGAATACTCTTTTTGGATAAGAGTCAAAGGAAACCAGAACTTCCTTAAGAGATTTAAGACATAAGGATTTGTCTTACTCAAATGTAAAGATTTTCTTCTTATGGAAATAATAAAGATGGAATTTTGAAGGTTGGGTTTTTCCTTCGGAGATTTTCCTAAGGTAATTATTGTGTTGTCACTCTTGAGAAAATTTTACTATACTATGAAGTTATGCTTTAATTCTGAATTGATTTAGAATGAGGTTTAATTGGCAAAATGTCTCCTTTGGATTTTATTATTTAATGAGTTGTAATAATTGATAGTTCATGTGTATTAGTTATATTGTTTATTAAAGGATATTCATGATTATTTATGAATGGTTATTTTAATATAGAATTCCTATTGGGTATAAATTAATCATTATCTCACAAAATGGCTTGTCATGTTGGTAATGTTTTTTGTAAAGTATAGTTGAATACTATTCTAAGATAGTCATTTTAGACTGATGGGTGCATCAATAGATGACTTATTCCTTAAGAATAGAGAAACTTCTAGGATACAATAGTACAACTTAAGAGCGTGCAACCTATGACACTAAATAAATGAATGTTTAGTTGTTAGGTTGAATTTATATAATAATATGGAGATGAGGCTTTTAAAGATGTCTAGCTCTAACATACTTGATATGGATATATATTTTCTGCTCACTGCATAGGGTTTATGTGGAATGTAGTCTTGGTGTAAACTTGTCAAAAGAATGAAAGGGTGGTCATTGCTAGCTCAATGGATCCTTTAAATGGTAGTTTTAAAACACCATGATTAAGCACCTAGTACTATTACATTAATGGAAATATATATAGAGTAAATATGGGTGTGCCTCCAAGGATGAATTTAGGTAGGGTTAGTAGAGGTGACATAAATAGTTTCCTAGAGCCTAAATTCTAGACTCCTTGATAAAGAAAGAGTTGGATATAAAAAATATGATGAAAGTTATTGGGTACAAGAGTAATACTGTAAGAGTTGTTCAAAGGTGTAGATGTAGTGTTGGGCTCTGGATTTTCCTATCCTGAGATTATAATTGTCTCTTCTAAACTGTTGAAAAGCTTACACTTCATCCATAGGCATCTCAACAATATATTTGGTCTCATATAAGAAAGTGAATGAATCCAAAACCATAGCAGCACTATGTTTGGATAAAATATAACCTTTAGTGTTTCTTTGATTCTTAGGAAAACTTAACTCACTAGACAAAGCTTCAAAAATATTGCAAAATTCTAGATAATCTAATTCTCTATGTTGGTATGTCCCATGAACCCTACACTAATTGGGTAAATCTAAGTCACAAATGTTTACTTGAGGTCCCTTACCTTTGTTGTAATCCTTGTTGGCTTCATAGGGAGGTATGGGGAATTTTTTTTGTTGATAAGGAAACCTGTTAGAATTTTCTCCCCCATAAGCTTATCTCTTAAAACTCAAGAAGTCATTTTCCAGTTTCTAGACCATCCGTGAAACTTCTTCGACTCATGCTTTATCAGATTCTTTCTCTATAGTCTACACATGCTTAGTGTGTGTAAAGGGTAAGGGAGTTTCTTCAAGAAAATCCTGACATGTTGTAATTATCATCTAATTTTAATGAGATTTAAAACAAGTGTGTTTTGTGTAACAGAAGATATTAAAGAACTATTCAAAGGTTGAGGTCCTAACTATTCTTCAAGAATTAGAGATTTCTTATAATATTTTATCATGGTTGTGACATTTATGTCTCTTTTGAGGAAAATAGAGGTGTGGATGAATTTCCTGCATCCACTTATTCCCTAAAGGATGGTTTGGGGCTGATTTGAAAAATGACTAAGTGTAGAAGCGGACAGAGAAACAAGTTCACTCCCAACAGTTGACCCATCCAAAATTGTTGCTCTTAAAAGGGAGTTGAGAAAAGTTTTGGGCAGAAAATTGGGTTATGCACTTGTCATGAGAATTTCTAAAATCCTGCCCTAAGAAAGCTAAAAATGAACAAAGGATTGGGCATAAAAATAGATAGCGGACGACCCAAAACCCTACCCTCAAAGGAGGAGAAAGTTCGAGAGGAAAATCAAGAATAGAGTGATATAAAAATTCCACCCGGAGTTGACCAAACACTAGGTTAGGCGAATAAATGGGAAAAGTATGAGGTAGCAAGAGATCCCATTTTATCATCCCATGAAGATGAATGAATTTGATGGAAAATTGGGACAACATCAAACTATACACTGAGCCCAAAGTCCTGTCCCATGTGGATACAAATGTCTAAAGGCCTGATGATAGAGAAAGAGCTTCATGGGTTCAAATTATCTTTCCCACCAATAGTGTCAGGCTACTAGATTCAAGGTGTGAGTAGATGAGAAAATTTGATACTCAACTAGCATTGGCATGTTGGATTGGGGTTGAATAATTTATACAATGCAACCACCTCAGCTTCTAGATAGACACATCTGGGCAACAACAACACCAATATCATTAATGATAAAATAAATCTTGAGTAGATGTAATCAATAGGGACTTTCTAGATGCAACAGAGGATGTTCCATCCGTGGTAGAGGAGCTGTAGAGAAGACATACGAGCCAGTTGGATAATAACATTACCATCCCCCATTTATAAAGCATTTATTAACCTGTAGTAGTTAGTCCTTGAAGGCTATATATAGATGTTTGTAATACATTTTTAGTGTTGGCTCTCTAGTCATTAATAGTTTGATTCATATTGCAATATAAGTGGATTATTGTATGACCTTCAATTGTTTTCATGTATGTATGAATTTCACTCTATTGCTTATTTCTATTAAATTTAAATTAATGAATATGCTATAATTCTATTTTTTGGATTTCATGTTGTTTATTATTTAACTCTGGAATTCGCAATAGAGTTGTGTGTGGTAGATGATTAATGAGATTAATGGCTGGTCTATTAGATAATATATGAGTATTATATATTGTATCTCAAACTTATCTGGCATGTATCTTGATGCGATTAGATCTATACCAATTTTATTTCTAGCTTTACGTTTTGTTTGATTTATTCCTTCCCCTTTTTCCTCAAGCATTTTAGTTAGAATTCACAAGGAACTGACATACTTTGAAGATTGGACCAGATTCCTAGTTCTAAGGCCATTCAATGCTGGTGGGGTCTTGTGGGTGCACAATCCTTTCCGTTAGACAAAATCTGCACCAACAGTTTTTGGCACACCTGGTGGGACCTAATGGTCCTTTATCCTAAGTAGTTTTAGAGTTTAGTGATTTCATGATTTTCTCAGTTATTCATTAGTCACCTGACGACTTCGTTCATATAATAACCCAGAAAGTCTTTGAATATAATTATTTTATGTCCACAAGGCATAGAGCTAGTTTGTCTAAATATCCTATCGAGTTCTTTGAGTTACCCTCTAGAAGAAGGTAGTTAGCTCTATCTGTTGATTCCATTTCAAGCTTCCCCATTTTTGAAAGGTAAGGAACTAGTGATTCAAAATTTGAAGTCCCTATTAACCCTTTTGAAGTAATGACTCAAAACTAGAACCAAGGATACCCTATTTGGGACCATACTAGTCATCTTAATCTTGCAGATCAAAATATCATTCCCCCGATGGCCTTGAAATTGTTGGCTATATATTATGGCACCGGGAAGACTCCATATGAACACTACCAAGATGTGGTAGCTTTGGCTGTTGTTCACAATATTTAGGATGAGGATGTCATGATCAGATTGTTGGTCATTTCTTTAGAAGAATGTTGTATTGTTACATATTTATTTCTAATAAGAGTATTACATAATGAGAAGACTTGGTAGGAAAAATGATAACAAAGTTTAATGAACAAGCTGACCCTTTCTCTTTGCTTACCTAGTTCACTATCATACAAAGGCACCCTCAAGAAGAAATAGTTGATTATAAAAACTAGTTTAGCCAAATCTGGAAAAGAGTTCTAGATGGCCTTCGACCAACCAATGAACAAGTTGTATACTATTATCTAAGAGATTTTAGCTCAGACCTGAGTCTACTGATAAGATAATCTAACATCCTTACTTTTTCATAGATATTTTAGGAAGCTATTAGAGCTGAAAAAATCTTGATTGCTATTGGATGGCTATTGTAAAAATCCATAATACCTATTTTTTTGGACCTTTATTAGGGATAGCCATAGCCAATCTCCTTTGCATCATATTATCCAGCAGTACCTCCCCTAGTAAACCTTACATAATGACCTACTATATCTATAGTTCTAGCCCTACCATCAATACTAGTATTACCAACACTTCCTACTCCTCCCGTAGTCCTTCACTTTCGATACCAGATCCTCAAACTATCCTCCTGCTAGATATACAAAATACCATAAATAACCTCACTAATGATATCACCTTGATGAAAATAGGGGAACCAGAAAGAAACTTCCAACCCAAAAGATTCTTGTATGTGGCTAAGGACCAAGTTGCATATACAAGTAAGGTCTTGAAAAACTAAGTACTATCCTTGCTAATGATGAGACCGAACCTTCTACTTCCACATCTCAATAAAACTATTGGTGCTCCACATGTAATTATCCTCATGAATAAATCATGTGCATGATGCATTAACATTATCTACAAAATATGGCCATAGAAATAGTAGAGAGGGTCCAAAAAGGGCACATTAACATGATCAGAGAAGACAAACAAAATATTATGATGCCATCTGTCAAACAAGTCTTTGTTCTAACTAGGTCTGGAAAGAAATTTTGCAAGTAAACAGAAAAGAGCTAAATCCTTTGAAGGTTTCTACTTATGTAAAGGACAATAATAAAGTTGAGAAGGAGACCCCTCCAAAAGCCCCTGTTCAAAAGCCAAACCCTCAACAAAAGGACACTAGACTTTGTGGGATGCAGCAAAATTCCAAGAAGAGATTAGGAATAAATTGAAATACCCATCCCTGACAAAGCAACAACAGATTGAAGAAACTTAGGAATATATAAGTAAGTTCAAACCCCCCCAAATATAGGGAAAGATAGGCCAAAACCTCCACTTTCAATATTGTTGAAGAAATAAAGAAGAAACCTTCAAAAGTGAGTATGCATGATGCTTTGCTAATCCCTGGATAGATTGATTTGCTTCAGGAAACACTTAAGATGATCAAGATCCAAATAAATGTGCATTCAAAGTAGAATATAGCTCAAGGTGACCCTGGTATGGGGGCAGGCAAGAACATGCCTTCTCCATTTTTTTTGTATTTAGAAATGAAAGGATGGGTGGTTCACAATTGTATGATCGAATCTAGAGCTGCCACTACATTCATGCCTAAGGCTATGTGTGACATTATGGGTATGGACTATACAAGAAACTACCTCAGTGTACTACAATTGTATGGTACCTTGATCAATACTATGGGGGTTGTCAAGGATGTACCCATGATGTTGCACCGATTACCACAAGTCACAGTCATATAAGAAATTATGGTAGTTGACTTGGAACCCTATTTTGAAATGTGCCTTTCTAGAGAATTCACTACTAAGTTGGGATTTTTTAAACATTGGATTACTCTCACATGGAAATAACTTTCAAGGGGAGGAGAGCAAAGATTTATTTAGAAAAAACCTCCTTGTTTTACATGGAGAGGTTGGAAGAAGAAGAACAATAGGTTGGCATGGTTAATATGATAGTTGAAGGCGAAGACCTGATGGAAGAAGTGATGGAAGAGCTACAAACAGAAGACCAATTATCTTTATAATATTTTAATGCTATAATTAAGATATAAATGGGGACTTATTCCATTCATAAACTAGAAGCAAAAGATCTAATCATCCAAGAGAAAGCAATATCCCTAACTCATCAAATATGGAAGCTCTATTTCGATAGAGCAATATGTAAAAATGGTGTAGGAGCGATTGTGGTCCTAGTTTCACCCATAGGAGCTTGAAAAACTTTTTCATACATACTCACATGAAACCAACAATGTAGCGGAATATGAATCCCTATGCATAATATTAAGCAAGGTAGAAAAACTTGGGATTAAGCAACTTTAGATATTTGGATATTTAGAGCTAGTAATTAATCATGTCACTGAGAAATGCATCAGTAAGCAACACTATCTCAAAGCATACTGGAATAGAGTCTAAGACTTGCTGGAAGTTTATGAAGCTCTAAATATTAAATCTATTCTTGAGATCAAAATATGCATGTTGATATCCTAGCATCCATAGGGGCCAATTATTGCCCTGTGTCAAATGTTATACACAAGTCCAAAATAGTAAGGTTGAAATACAGGCCTTCTATTCTAGATAGGAATATTTTGAACAAGTATTTGAAATTTTTGAATAGATAGTGGACTTTTTAGTTCATGAAATGAACTATTCAACTAGGCCTCTGAGAGATGACGATGAGAATTAAGAGGAAGAAGAGTTTCTCTAGCTAAAAAATAACCATATACTAAAAGGGATCATCACTCTAGAAAGTCTCTTTGACGGTAATGACCACCCATTTGGTTGCATGATAAATATTGATACCAAGGGGTCCAAAGAAATCCATATTGTCTCGATAAAAGGTTTAAAAGTGAGTGTGGATTGTTTAGAAAAAGAGGTGAGCATAATCTAGGAGCTATGTAGGAAATATGATGACATCATTGCCTAGACATATGATGACCTCAAAGTTTATAGTAAAGATACTATTCAACATACTATTGAAATAGAATCAGATGCAAAACCTTTCCGGCAGAAGTAGAGGCTAGTAAACCCAAATATTGAAGCTTTAATGAAACAAGAGCTTCTAAAGTTGCTCAATTCTAGGATTATATATTCTATCAAGCATTCTAATTGGGTAGCAAATCTAATGTCGGTTAGAAAAAATAATGGAGATATCAAACTCTGTGTTGATTTTTGGAACTTGAATAAGGTCTCTCTAAAGGACCATTATCTCTTGCCCCAAATTGATAAAATAATTCATACGGTGGTAGAGTAGAGAGGTTCTCCCTACTAGACAACTTCTCTATTTTCAATCAAATATGGGTCCGAGATGAAGACCAATATAAGATATCCTTCACCACCAAATGGGAAACTTTTGCTTATTAATAGATGCTATTTGGGCTATCCAATGCTGGGGTTACTTTCCAAAGGGCAATGGATATGGAATTTGGTGAACTAGTGAATAAAGTGATTATAATTTACCTTGATAATATGACTATATTCTCTCATAAGGAGGATCACATGGAACTTCTCAGGAAGGCTTTTGATAAGTGCAAAGATTTTGGGATATCATTGAACCCTAAAAAGTCTATTTTTGTAGTACAATAGGGAAAACTCTTGGATCATGTGGTATCTAGAATGGGACTGGCCATTGATCCAGATAGGGTCAAAGCCATTCTGGACTTACCTCTTCCCATGATAAAGAAAGGACTTTAGTCATTTTTGGTCAAATAAAATTTTTACAAAATTTAATCTTTGATTTTGCACAAATAGGCAAGCCCATGATAGAAATATTGAGGAAGAATTTGGAATTTAGGTAGACAAATGCCAAAAATAATGCTTTCAAGAACATTAAAGATGTTATTTCATAGGCCCTAGTCCTCACCAACCTAGATTACTCCAAATATTTTATCTTGTATGCGTTTGGTACAGAGGAAAGCTATGCAACCGTCCTCACACAAAAGGGATAATATGGAAATGATAGGCCAATTGATTTCCTTAGTCAGACATTGTTGGATCATGAGTAAAGATATAACTTCATTCAAAGACAAGTGTACGCAGTTATGAGTCTTTGAAATAGTTTAAACATTTTGTATCTTAAAGAAATACTCTGGTCTATATTGTGCATCCTCACATCAAAAATTTTGTCATTCAAGAATAATGGAGAGACAAATGGGTAGGATGAACGACAAAAATCCAAGAATTTTATATAGAAATCTACCCAACCAAGTTAGTTAAAAGTAGAGTACTTTTCCAACAATTGGCAGAATCCGCAACTGCAAGCTCTAATATTTTATTGGAAGAGATAGAGTTGATAAAGGAATAGGAAGAACAAAAGCCATATGATAGCTGGATCACTCTCCTGGTATACTTATTTAACTCTGGAAAATGCCCGAAAGGACTGATAGCCCCTCAAAGAAGAAGATACATGTTGCAGGCTAGAAATTATGTAACAATCAAGGGCATCCTATATTGGAAAAATTTTGGAGTCCTCCTAAGGTGTGTGCCACCAAAAAAGACCAAACAAATTATGTATGAATTACATACTAGATTCTCAGGTGGACATTACTCAAGGTGGACCATAGCCACAAAGGTTCTCAAAGTTGGTTTTATTGGTCAACTATATTCTTAGATGCATTCAATCTAGTGAGATCATGTGAGAAGTGCCACATATTTATATACAAAAGTAAACATCATGCTATGCCCCTTCATCCAATAATTATTTAGGAACCATTCCAAAAATGGGGTCTTGATTTTGTCAGTGTAACTCATCCAAACTCATTAGCTGGTCATAAGTACATCCTTACTGCAATGAACTATTTCACGAAGTGATTTGAGGCTAAAGAAACTAAACAGGTAGACCGACAAATAATCATTGGCTTTTTGGAAAGATTGATTACTAGATTTGGGGTCCCTACCACCATTGTATCAGAAAATGGCTCTTCTTCTATAGGTTACAAGACAATGGACTTTGCTAGAAGGTATGGTATTTACTAGAATGCATCTTCATATCATTACCCATAAGGAAATGGCTTGGTTGAATCTACAAATAAGAATTTTTTGAAGATTATAAAGAGAAATATTGAGAAAAATCCCAAAAATTGGCACCTCTTACTTAATCAAGTATTATGGGCAGATAGGATAACCCCAAAGAAATATTTAAAAACACACCCATACTCCTTGGTGTATGGTAAAGAGGCCACCCTTCCTATTAATATTGAGATTCCAACACTAAAATTTCTAAGCTGGATGGAGGGACAAGACCTCTCAATAATTGAAAAGAGACTAGCACAACTGATGTAGCTAGAGGAAGATCTAGAGAAGGCATTTAATAACATGAATCTACATGAGAAGTTAGTCAAGCATTGGTTTGATAAAAGGGCAACAACAAAAGAATTCTCTAAAGGTGATCTTGTACTAAAATGGGATGTAAATTAAGCCATGACAAGTTTGATTCATTTTAATTGGGGCTATATCTTATTTAGGAATGCAAAGATACAAATGCATATCAGTTGCAAGATTTGGAAGGACAGTTGCTTTTGATCTTGGTGAATGACCAACATTTAAAACATTATGCCTAACCTGCCTATGGTAATCGTGTATCCTTTTTGGTTCTTTTTAACCTTTTCATTTGTACAAGTTTTGAAAAAGTAGTGAATATATACTTCAAAATTTAGTCTTGAGCTTCAACTTTATCCATTTCTTGTAATGTCCTTACCTGGACGAGGTGGAAAGGTTTGACCCGAGTAGAAAAGTGAGACAACATTAAAGCATCAAATATGAATGGACAAATGGGAAGTGTTCATATCATGGCAAGATCCCAAGTCCCTGCCTCATTTGGGTGGAACAATAGGAAGCTACTCATGCAAGGTGGAAATAGAAAACTGCCCCTCCAACTGAACACACATGGTGGGCAGAAGATTGGATAACTAATCAGGAACATGGGCATCCAGAAATCCCATCCACATATAACATAATTGATAGTTTGATAAGGGTATATAAGTATGGAAATATGGGATTTATCTCACTCAAAGTCAATTCCTAAAATGTCATCCAAAGAAGGGGAATAAGAGAAAGAATTTGTGGACTACAACTGTCAATTACCAAGTGTAAGTGTGCAAGCATCACCACAGACCACTTCAATTTTCTAATTGGAATAAATGGTTGAATTGGAATATGTGCCCAGTGGTGCGGTTAAACGGATGAAAGTGGCTACTCTCTATTCTAATGAAATCAAAGTGTAGATTGAGGGCACACGTCTCAAGAGCTCTAGTGCATATAACAACCAAGGAAACATGGTGGTCCAGCTGTTACCAATAGAATTTTGACACATCATCATGCATCATCAAAGAAACTGGTGGGAGCACACTCTTTAGGATAATTCAAATATGCATCATAAATGGCGTAGTGGGTGAGATCCAAAATGCAATATACCTAGGTAAATCATAGCCTAAAAAATCGTAATATCATTATGGCAAAAATTTCTCCAATGGGATGCTCAGTCGACTTAAAAGTTTCATGTAGATAATTTTATTGACAGATGGTCTAGAAACCAAAGTGAATTGGCAAGAACTGTTTGTCATACATATCGTACCCCAACTGGATTTACCTTATTATGTGCAAGATCCTCTGCAACATTGCTACTGATTGATCCCATGGACTTTATTCCTTGAGTGCTCTAAAGAGGGGTATCTATTAAGCTTCAGGTTAAATTGTTACACCTGTTGAATGCTGCTATTGCGTAATGAAGTTTGTGTAACTGAAAGCAAGAGGGCTTCAAGTGTTTTGATTTAGTGTTTCTGAGGAAGGTGTGAGTAGGTGGGAGAAAAATTACAAAGACCAAGCCGAAGAAGAAATTGGAGGACACATTTGAGGGAATTATGGACACGCATATTACCCTCAAAGCTAAAGCAAAGCTATCATGAATGGGAGCAGAGCATAAGGTAAAAGAAAATAACACAAGTTTTGTAGGAGCTGCCCCATGGAATACACAGTTGGCCATGTTCTTGCAAATATCTATGCATCCATGTCCCGGGATGGTTGATGTTGTGTCAAAATTTTATGACACTAGCATAATCATGGTCATAAATTATAATCTGCAACCTTTGTTCCAAATAACCACCCAAACCATCAAAAGGGCTTTTGCGACTCCAGAGCCTTCCCTTGAATATTTACCCATAAAGCATCTTAGGGTCATAAAGCAAAAATATCAAAGGGAGAATCTAATGGAGGATAGTCCAAAGGCCAAGATGGTAGAATTTTTAAACCTAAGGAAGCTTTCTAATGATTATTTAGAAAGGACATGGAAGTTAGCAGAATTCAAATATGATGTTCAACCAGTCTTGTCCGTGTTGGCCATACTACAAGATTTCATGACAGATAAAATGAAGTACCCAGAACAAATAGCCATGGCAAATGCTGTGTTGAGAGCTCACAGAGCATTAAGAATGGACTGGGCCAATTTTTTGTCTAGAAATATAATAAAGTAATTGGTGAACTACCAGTCTAAACAAAGTATGAAATTTTATTATCCCTCTTACTTGGCTTGGTTGTTTCTTTATTATATGCCCAACTCAGAGCACTTTGTACCAATTGTTGATAATGACCCTTGCCCAGTCATTTATTGGATGCATATGCTCGAGAGGATCCAATCATACCTATAATTCAATAAGAATTTCCTTGGTCCTGCTTTGACCTACATCTATGAAGTTTGTCCTTGCTTGTCTAAGAAAACCATAGATTTATTGAGGACAAAATTTCTCAAAATAGGGGACTGGTATTTTCTAACAGAAAGCACATGCATCCAATTGTATGGTTTCTCTGGTTTCCCCTTCCTTCTCCCCTATTATTTTATCGACTGGATTTAAGGGTTGGAAGCATGTAGGCAAGCTCTAGTGATAGAGGACAAGCATGGCCAAGGGGTAAAAAAGAAGATGTTTTTTCAATTCCTAGTATCACATGGACCTATGAGTAATCCATTTAGATATTTTTCCACATACAAGAAGTTGGATAATAAGTTTCCTACCTTAGGTCTCCCGGTGGTACCTCCTAGGTAGATTTATGACCCGTATGACATTATCAAAATGAAGTTTACAAATAATGTCAAACCCTGATAGTTTGAACATCAAATGAATGAGGTAAATAAAAAAGTTTTGCAATTTAGAAACCTCCTAGACAACTAGGTGGTGCCATTCTCCCAGTGCCAATTGCATTAGTGGTCTTCGTGGAGGGTCCCATATCCATATAAAAGTGTATTTTATCATGAAAGGAATCATGACCATAGTATAAGAACTAGTTTCTTTGATCTAGTGGTAGACCAAAAGGGTCGAGATGATAAGGAGAATATTGAGCAATGGTGGATAATGAAATGTGAAAAATATGACCTTAGGGAGATTCTTCCATGAGTGGTGGGCACCAAATTTCAAATAAAATTCAAGGCTAAAATTGGTGCATGGAAAGAAAGAAAGGATGATAACCTCTACCCAGAGGTGTTAATAAAGTCTGATCCCATTGAGCCCACAATAGAAGGGGATGATGAAGAACAAGAAGAGGATAAGGAACATGAGGTTTTGAGTCCACTCCAAGAATCATGAGGCTCAACTCATGAGTAGCTACCTAAACCAGAGGTTTCATCTTAATAAAGGTAGTAGAGCAGCCAAAAGATGAGGTCAACCAAGACACAACACTCATCTGGAGTTTCCACTTGAAGGTTAGTATAAATTAGGAAAAAGAGATCTCACTCTAGCCCCCGTGTCTCCCAGGTGTAGGGGTCAGAGCATAAACATCAACAACTACAGTACAAGGTGGTACAAGTGGAAGAGTCAATAATGATGGTGCACCATAGTAAAGGAAAGTTATAGATAAGTTAGAAGAATCGAGTCATTTATAGGTGTAACTCAATATCCCTTCCCCAAACTAGACTCTTTCCATGGACCCATTGAGTGATTCCCCCATTTCACTTATCCATGCTACCCAATTTGTTAGGGTAATTCTGGTCATGGTCCCTGTATTGAGTAAAGAATACCCTAAGTCTCCATTGGTTTCCTCTTAGTGTCTAGGCCAATTACCTAGCCTTTTCCATAGTTCCTTGGAGTCATCCATACCTATGCCTACATCCAATCCATTAGTCACTCGACCTTCAGAGCCTCAGACTTCAATATTACCTACAATTTTAGTCACTCCTCCACCTCCTCCATAGGCAATGGCTTAGCTAATCCCATCACCATATCCATCGGCTATCATTAAAACTCTAGGTCAAATGAATGGCTCAAGCCAATACCAAGCACTAGTGACACTCCATGTAACCCTGTTATCATCTATTTTATCTTTTCCACTTCCACCCCAAGGAATTGAAGAAGAAGAACCATAGATTTTTAAGGTTGTACATGTAGCATGGGATAATCAAAGGAAATGGATAGAGGAGTATATGCAATAGGAGCAAGAAGACCAAGAAGAGGCCACTATGATGATCTTGCATGAGCTCAATCCAATTGAGGGAAAGCAATATAAAGTGATTGTCACACCCAAAGTGAAAAAGGAAAAGGTTGACATGAAGTATGATGACTGGCAGTTTGAGCATTACACTAGGCACATAGATGATATCCCCTTAATTGAAGTATTGAAAGCATCACATGTAAACTCTGATACGTTGCATCTGAAGTTGAAAAATTCTAAAAGAAAATTTAAGGCTGCAAAAAAGAAGACAAAATTTTGGGGTCCAATTCCATTAGGTATAGTGTGATAAGTCTCTTGAAAATAGAAATAAGACGTTGAGTGACACCTTGAACAAGGTCCCCTACCCTACAATATTATAGTACAAAGAAGAAGAGATTGTTAACCTCAGAGATGAGTTGTAAGAAGTGAATGGCGCACTGAAGAAGCATGATGAGGAACTCAAAGCCAAGCTACAACAATAGAAGATTTTACTTAGTGAATGCAGAAAAAGGATCCAACAATAAGAACCTGAGCTTAACCATGCTATTGAGGAGCTGCAAAGAGAAAAGTAGATGCCTACTAAATCAATCATCTCAAAGGATAACTTGAGAAGAGTAAGGCTAGTTCACTTGAGGAAAGTAAGGGAGGCAGTATTGAAAATCATTTTTTATTTTACAATGGTAATAGAGAACAGTCTCAAAGTCTCAGTGGAAGCAAACATTGAGTTTGATAGAAATAAAAGCATCGTGCAAAATATGGGCCCCCAAGCAACGACTTTGTGGATGATGCTAATGAACAAGGGTGTTAATATTTCTATCTATTCAAGGAATGAGCTAGAGTAGTATGATGTCATGATGCAGCAAATTCTACATCTCATGGACCTTTATTGCGAGGGAACATGTCATGACCCTCGTTGGGCAAACATTTATTTGATGAGTTTATATTTTTCTACATTGTTGTATTGATGGAATGATTGATTATTTCATTTTTAGTTTGTGCAAGATAAATATACTTCATAAAAGTAAATGTTGTATTCTATTAATGGAATGATGGATATTGCATGTCTAGTTTTTGTAAAGATATACTTTTTATAAAGAAATGTGATATTGCTAGCATATTTATCTGCAAAGCAAGAACAAGTTCTCATGAATAGAAGGGGGACTAGTCCACGAAGGATCCAAAATGCTTTAAGGAAGGAAGAGAGATGAATTATTGATTCTATTCATCCAAATAACTTGGCATTGGAGATGAATGGTTCCTTAGAATAATTACTTAATATAACTAGCATGAAAGAAAATAAATAAATAAAAATGAAGAGGATAAAAAATTATGTTTATTTTAAATCATGTTTTAAATTGGATGGCATTATATTTATATAAGTGGAATTAGTATTTTTAGAAATAGATTATATTCCATCATTTGGGTCATGTAAATGTATCTTCCAAGGTACATACTTAGGACATTAGATTACTTTAGGGGGAAGTTATCTAGTTACTTCATGCAATGTAATAAATGCACAAGTGTCAATGTGCAAGTTGTATATGTGCAAGTTGTCCCTTGCACAACTAGGTAGAGTGTTGGCCAAGGAACCTATCTTCCTATATAAGAAGGGCCTCATTGTATATATAGATATAGAGTCAAATAGAGAATAGCTTAGAGCATACTCGTAGGTAGTAGCACAGTTCTGTGTAGATCACCATATATTGGTGATGGGTGCAATGTAGTTCAGTAGCTTTATTAATGGAGTGTTCATTTCCTCCATAGCTACATTGTATTCATTTATGTCATTTCTATTTACAACATATTTCAGTCATCTAGAATATTTACTTTCTTTCATATTATTCTGCATCTTGTGATTGCTATCTCCCATTGCACATTACATCAAAAGCTAATAGTGGTATCAAATCCATGGTAGATCTAGCCATAGTAGATCAATAGGGAAACCACCATTATCATTGAGCCTGAGTTTTTTGTCAACCTAATGCGCTGCTGGACCAACCACTATCAAAAAATCTCAGAAGAGTCTAGGTGGTAGAATTAGGGAGAGCCCAAGTGAGGACTGAAAGAAATATTAGTTCCAAAAATACTGAGATTACATTTGACTAGAGTCTTTCCACAGAGTTGCAAGAAAAACTCGTGAAGACTAGGACTCAACATTCAATCCACTAGATTGACAGATCATCTAGTGAAGATCATTCAGGATATTTGGATTTTGTTAACTATTGCCTAAAGTTTCTTTTGTTGCAAAAAATTAATTCTCAGAGGATTGGGACTCCTACAACAAAAATCTAGGAGACTCCAACTTCGTTGCCCGAAGGTCGGTGTGCCTTCATAGTGCAGATATTAGTTCCTTGTGCAAGAGAAGAATACTATGGAAGAAGACTTTTGGAGAAGAGTCATGGTGAAGTCAGAAGACTGAAGATCTCCATTGCTGGATTGAAGAACTTCACAGTTGAATAAAAGGCCATAGAAGCCTTGATCCAAAAAAGGCCATAGAAGCCTTGAAAGAAAAGGCCATAAAAGCCTTGATACTAAAAAGGCCATAAAAGCCTTGATACTAAAAAATGCCATAGAAGCCTTGATACTAAAAAGGCCATATAAGCCTTGATATTGAAAAGGCCATAGAAGCCTTGATACTGAAAAAGGCCACAAAAGCCTTGATATTGAAAAATACCATAAAAGCCTTGATCTTGAAGAAGAATTCGAAGAGGATATCTGATTTAGAAGTAGATTAAGATTTTAGTACTAATATTTTGTTGTAGGGAAAGAAGATTCAATGAGTTGGGAAACTTCCTACAAGAAAGTTAGGAAGAGTATCTTCTTCAAAATCAATTCAACACCTGAAGCAAAATTGAAGAGATCAGGAGAAGATCTCATTGAAGAACTTCCAGTCTTGGAAGAAGAAGAAGAAGACTAGGAGAGTCCTGCTCACATCCAAAAGTAGTAGAATTAGAGATCTAGAAGAAGATCTCACCACCAACACTTCCAGGAGTAGAAGGTTGAAGAAAATATCTCAAGGAAGACCAACAGAAGCTGTAAGATCAAAGACCTTGGGAAGGTCTCAATGAGCATCCAGTAAAAGGCTTGGAGAGCCTTACTGAAGAAATCATCAAAGGAGAACTCACTAGAGAAATCCACTACCAAGGAGAAGCCCTTGATAGTGAAGGACTTGGGACAATTGTCGCCATCCGACAACAAGCCCAAGAGAAGGATAATTTGGTAAGGAGTGCCAAATTTGAGAAGAATAATTTGGAAGGAGTGCCAAATCCTAGAAGAAGAATCTAGTGAAGACCTCAAGATATTTAGAATCTTGAGAAGAAGATCCTGCTTGAAGTCAAAATTTGACAAGAAGACTTGAAGATAGAAGAAGCTCACCAAACCTAGGAGATTTGAAGATTACCTCTCACAGCAAGAAGGCACCGCTTTAGAGATAAAGACTTCTCCAAATATACAATAGAAGGAGGAGACCACAAGAGGAGAACAAGCCACCAAATCCTAGGCTCATGAAAGAAAGTTTGAGATCATATTTTGGTGAAGAAGGAGTTGTTCAGGATAGTCTACAAAGAGCTGCAAGATCCTACTCGAAGCAGCAACTTGGTGATCTTAGACACCAAGATCCACATCCTCTACAGAAGTGACAAAAGAGCTACATAAGCTTTTAAAAAGGTAAGCAACTTTTGGTGCAAGTAGATTCATTAATTGGATTACTTATCAGATTTGTTAAAGCACCTTAATTTGGATTAAAGTTGCAAGAAGAAAATTTGGATTACAATCTTCAAAAGTGCAAAAAGAGAAAAGTTATTTTTAAGGTTCATTTGCACATTAATTAGGAGTTGATTAGATTTCAGAATTACATCTATCAACTACCTATTATCTACTTTGGAAAAATAAAAAGAAGACTAAGCCCTACAATATTAATTGTAGTGAAATTGTAGAATAACTCTTGAAGATTCATTTCAGATTATTCTTGATTAGTTGTAGTAAATTGATTAAGTGCATTAATTTGAGAGTTGATTGGAGTGATAAGGTGAAATTGTTAGTGCATTAAAAGAAATTTTATTAGATTCATTTGCACTATTCTATTACTCTCAAAAGAATTATTGTTTGTGTTCTTGAGAAGGGCACAAAATAAAAAATTGTCAAAGTGTCTAAAGACACTATTAATGCACAAAAATCTGCAATACTTAGTGGCCAAGTGAAGCCATCAAAATAGGTTAGAATCCTCCAAAACTTGGAGAAGAAGATGACTAACCAAAATCAGAAATAGAAGCTTCAAATATTGAGACTTGGTGAGTCTCAAATCCAAAGCATTATAGGGTTAGTTGCAAGGAGAAAAGTGCAGAAAATTGCATCTTATAAGGAGCTTCTATCTACTTCTATCTAAGCTTGGATTTGTCATTATAATATCCAAGAAAAAAGGGGAAGGTGTCTAAGAAAAGAGACAACCTCAAAACCCCTACACTGCATTCAAAAATTCTGCCATACAAATCAGAATATTAGACCTGCAAAAAGAAGTGCAAGAAAGGGTGCAAAAGGCATCTTATTTACAAATATTGTTACATTGTATAGCACTTCTCTAACTCATTCTATGTAGGAAAAATGGCAGATTGGAAGGTGCCTCAAAGGCACAATATAAGCAGGGTGAAATAGTCAACGGTGACCAAATGCTAGCATCCTCCCAAGCATAGCAAAGAGCCATTCATATAGGCTCATCTTCTACGTATCTTGGATGATCAAACCTGCAAAAGACAAGGCACAAAGCTAGGGAGAAATCAAGCAGTGTATGAGCAAAAGGAAATCGATGCAAGCATATTGGAACCATACGTCCGATCAAGGAGCATTCACTACCTCAAGTGGAGCATCATGAAGTCTTCATCAAAGCATTGCCATATCTCCACCAAAGCTCCTCCATATCTCCACCATAGCTCCACCATGAGCATTGCTTGACTGGAAACATCTCAGCTCCAATGAAGTACAACAAAGAACAAGGTGGAAGAATACATTTGAAAGGCTTGCAAGAAGGTATTGATAAGACAAGGGCATGCAAAGGGAAGAAGGTGCCACTTGTCATTCTCCAAAAGAACCCTAAAAAATACCCATGAAGGAGATGTTACAACTTTGTCTTGGTGTCCATACTCCATGCGGTAGAGGAGTTATCTACAGTCAGAAGCGTTACAACAAGAAGCTCATACACGTTGAAGCAGAAATATCCCTTGGATAATGCATGAAGAGGGGATAAAAATATATTTTTCAAGTGGAGGTGACACTTGTCACAAGCGTTAGAACAAGATCAATATCTCCACCAAACTCTTGAAGCATTCTTGGAATATCTTAAAACTATTGTGACACTTGTCACTTGATGGACCACCTATTAAAGGTGACTTGGACCAAGCAAATTGATGAAAAATTAATAGCAAGTTAGTAGCAAGTTGACAAAAAATTGGTGGTAATCAGGTAGCAATTCAGAGCAATTCGAGAGTATTCAGAAGCACTCTCGATCAAACGGGTCAAGGAAGCATTAAAGGAAGGCATTGAAGCCAAGAGCACGTTGAAGGATTTGCACTCAAGAAGGATAGACCACCACCATTTGCATCCGATTTCATAAAGGTACAAAGCCTTACTAAGGTAGAATTTCCTCATCTAATTTGCTTTCATTAAAAAGGGAGTTATAAGGTTATATTCTAAGGTTGAAGTATTAAAAGAATTCAATATTTATTTGAAAGCAAAACTTAGGGAAATTAAATATCTAATATTTGCAAAACACAACCTAGGAGAAATAAGGGATACTACTTGGGATTAATCCATTTAATGTTTGCAAATATTAATGTGTTCTAATTTTCCAAATTTGGGAGTGATAAGGGTTACAACATCAAACTAGGTTATTGGAAATTAGAAACACTTAAATAAAATCCTAAGGGATATAAAAAGAGGTTATTGAAGATTTTTTGCTAAGGTTGGAAATTTATAATATTCTTGTCTCAAAAATTTCTCAAAAGGGACAAAAGGAATCCAACATTAAAACCTCTTCAAAATTTGGAAAAGTGCTTAGTTCAATAGGAGTAATAAGGTGTTTAAAAAGTTGATTTTTGATCTTTCCAAAACTGTACAAAATCAACCATAAATTGAACTATATTTTACAAAAGCACTATATCATACTCCAAAAATCATTAGGGAGTCATAAGGCATTCTACAAAACTTGATAATAATAATATCTATCAAATATTATCAAGTTGGGAAGATATAAGCTTTCTTCAAAAACCTAAAATTAGGTATACATACTCTCATTACTAGGGAGACATAAGGAAGCCTACAAACCTAAGGATTAATAAAGGTTTTATCAAATCAAGCTTATATACTTCAATAAGGGATCATATATCCTAATATAGGGAGCTATAAGGTAGACTACTCTATCTCAAAGAATTCAGGTTATACAAATGACTACTAGCATGCTAAGCAACACTCTTAGAAGTGGAATAAGAAAAATACCAATATGGATTAAAAACTTGATGGATTACAATGATGAAAAGGGCAAAGAAAAGGAAGAACCAATACAATGCAAAATAAGTTCTAAAATCAACAACTATGTAAAGGAAGATTCATCCAGTGAATCTAATGACCAAAAATAGGAAAATATTGATCAACAAGATTTTATACAAAAAGGAATAGCTTCAATTGTGCACATATGGTTAGAAGGTCTTATCAAGGAGATAGACAAACATGATATTCCTAAGATAGACTACAAAACTATCAGATCATCTCTATTGTGCACTCATTGCAATCAATATGGTCATGAAAAGACCAATTGTTGGAGTTTCCATCCATGCAAATATTGTGATGGAACAAATCACTCATCTTTCTCCTGTCACTTCAAATATAGGTACTATCAAGACTATGAAAGAAGATTACTTCAAAGAATAAATTGTTATCTTCAAAAACTTATTTCAGATGGATCTACTAACATTGAGCTCAAGGTTGATACTTATGAAGGACAGAGAAACAGGTCTTACATAGGTACAAAGGAAAGAAGAAGAACCAATTCAGATCCACTCAAGACATGCAATATCATGAGAGAAATGGTCCATCAAAGACACCTGACATCAAGGAACAAAGAATGGAAAAATATGAGAGGCCATGACATGAAGACTGAAGCAACAAAAAAGAACCAGATCAAGACTGCTCTGAACAAGCCAAAGATCATCCAATAGAAGAAGATCCATATTGAAGACTAAAGTCTTCAATACCCAAATAATGTAATACAAGGGGTGTTAGAAATAGATTATATTCCATCATTTGGGTCATGTAAATGTATCTTCCAAGGTACATACTTAGGACATTAGATTACTTTAGGGGGAAGTTATCTAGTTACTTCATGCAATGTAATAAATGCACAAGTGTCAATGTGCAAGTTGTATATGTGCAAGTTGTCCCTTGCACAACTAGGTAGAGTGTTGGCCAAGGAACCTATCTTCCTATATAAGAAGGGCCTCATTGTAATAGATAGATATAGAGTCAGATAGAGAAGCTTAGAGCATACTCGTAGGTAGTAGCATAGTTTTGTGTAGATCACCATATATTGGTGATGGGTGCAATGTAGTTCAGTAGCTTTATTAATGGAGTGTTCATTTCCTCCATAGCTACATTGTATTCATTTATGTCATTTCTATTTATAGCATATTTCAGTCATCTAGAATATTTACTTTCTTTCATATTATTCTGCATCTTGTGATTGCTATCTCCCATTGCACATTACATCAAAAGCTAACAAGTATGAGGGAAGGTTAGATGCATAATATTTCGATTTCTATTTTTTACTTCAAAAAATATGTTAGGGGATACATATTTTACATAAATGATTATGATGGAATTTACAAAGGGAAGTCGTAAGGCATTGAGTTAAGAACCTTATGTGAGTCTTCATTTGACCATCCATAAGTGGATGGAAATTTTTTAGGAAGAATCCTTTACTAATGGATAAGCGGCCTTAACTTAAGTAACTCGAATTTGTCCCCTTTTGTTAATGAAGGCTTGCTGCTAGTCTAGCAATAATAAAGGAGCAAACGACCGTGGAGCTCTTGGTTTTGTTATGAGGGATGTACGAGAAGGTATCCAAGGAAAGGTGGTGACTGTGTGGAGGAGTAATTATAGAGGAAAGAGGATGAATAGAGTGTAGTGTATTGGATCAAAAAAAGGGATAGGATGTTGGAAGGCACATTGGGAGTAGCAGGTGACGAGCGAAGGGAACATGAAGAGCAAGAGCAAAACAAACAAGGAAGGAATCATTGTTCGTTAACTAGACTTGCTAGAAGCTCTACATTGATTTGATAAAGGTAGCTCTTGTGTTATCAGGTTGGCTCTATGTGTTATTTCTATGATTATTATTAAAATATTGATTGTCAAAAGTCGTAGACGTAGGAGTAATGTAAACTGAATTGTCCCTCGACAAGAAATCATCCATCTCCTTTGTCATGGTTCACCGTGCCATAAAAATGAAATAAGGTATTTGTTGTGTTATCCCATAGACTATAACTATTCTTGAGAGTCATTATTTTTTGTTGTGAGGCCTTTAAGGTCCTTGGAGGGCCATGGATGAGTTATAGTTAGTTGTAAAATGAGTTTGTAGATTGATATTTTGGAGTTGGGGGATGTCGTTGTTGTGTTTGTAGTATTACCTATCACTAGAGATAGGTAACCAATACCAGATTTTTACCTAGGAAGCCAAAGTTGGCTGAGCGTTGGGTTTTCATGTGTGGTATTGAGTAGTTACCTGTCACCCTGTAGGAGATGTATAATAAACTAGTTTCCATTTTAACCAGGTAATAATGGAAGTTATTAGAGGAGCGACATAGTTGTGCATATTATGTTTTTGCCATGTTCTCCTCCATCATTCATTGATCTCAATGAGATATGATGCTTAAGTAGCAGAGTTCTACTTATCAGATGGGATTTCCAATGAATCATTGTTGTCAATGTTTAGGGAGAGAGAGTTTTCTAGAGGTAAGGGATCCTTTGTGAATCGCCTAGATTGGTTTATATGGCATTGTGACACTTCTCTTTGTAAGTCTTTAAAATGTGGTATATATGCATATTTTAGATATGTAGGATTTGGTGCCAGCATAGGGACCTTGCTATGTCTCACTTTGATATGTGCTACCTACAGTGCATTGAGTGGTCTCCTAATTGTTCTAAGAGAAGGACGGTTTCAACATAGTGTAGTCTAGAAATCATAGAAAATGATACAATTTTGAGATATTGTATGAGCATGTTGTTAATCTGGAAAGCATTGACTGGGATTCTATTGGTATTATTCCAGCAACCGATCTGAGAGGAAGGCAAATATCAAAGGAGTTTGAGATAGGAATTTACTGTGCTTACTCACCGAGGAGCATGGGGATAAAGATTAGATTTGCCTTATCTGTTCTATATTAGAGAATGTCGAGTGTTGTGTATACTCCTTGTTCAGGATATTACTATGTGAGTTGTGATGAAATAATATGACAACATTTGACTTGAATCCTTTTTATGAGAAAAAGGGTAGTGTAAAAGGGTATTGCTCTGCAGATGTTAGAGATAAGAAATCTATGTACCGATGGATTGGTCATAGTGTAAGTTAAGAGAATATAGATAATCCCTAGCAGAGAGTAAGACGTTGGATTTTGTCTTATCTTTGATGTAATTTTAAAGCATCCTATGAATAAAAATTAATATGGTTTCGAGGCTGGTTTTTCCCCAAAAGGGGATTTTCCAAGATAAAACTATGTTGTACTTTTATTGAGATGATTTTTCTTTATGATTTTTTAGTTTTAAAAGCTTTAAAATTGTCATGTTTCTATATGTTAGTGACTATTTTGTAAATGGATAATGATGGCTATTTTAAATACTAAATTCTAGGATAAATCCTTAAAGATATTCTTAAATAAATAAAGTGGAATTCCTCATGGAGATTTTTTAAAGTGATATTGTCCAATACTTACATGAATTTGCTTATGTCATGTGATACGGATGGATAATATGGTTTTCATATGTTGAAATATATATATATATATAGCGAAAAACCCCTTGCGGGGCCGCCTTGGTCTAAGAGACCACGAACAGGGGGTTCTACACCGTCAAAGTCACCCGGGGGTCGCACCTAGCCCTGCCCACACCAACATTATCAATTGGATTTTGGGTACCCAATTCATATTTTTGGTAGGGTGGAGATTCGAACCTGGGACCTCCCTTGGAGGATTGCCCTCTCCTCTCCAAATCACCTACAACAATGTTGAAATATGGAAAGAAGCCTTTGTGATGTATTAAATAATAATAGTAGGAATTCCTTTTGGGTATTTTAAGTGATGTGGACCAATACGGTTATGAAGTTGCTTATGTTTCGATAGTGGGTAAATTATAGATTAGTTGAATGCTACTCTTTAATAACACTAAAAACTTTGTTGGTTTTTTTTAAGATGTCATGACCCTCCCTAGCAGACTATATGGCACAAAGAAACAATGTATTAACCTATGATGTGGTGATACTTAGTTTGAACAATTGAACCAACTATATGATGTTTAGTTGATTTAGAAGGGCATGTTATCGCTAACATATTTCCAAGTGTGCAGGATCAGGTACACTCGTAGGTGGAGAAGGTAGAAGCATCCACCAAAAATGAGGGTACTTAAGATCAGGGGAAATGATGATTAAGGTACTCAAAGGTAACATGGATAGATACCTTCATATAGGCATGCATTATCGAAAGGGATAATCATCGATGACTGATCACCTTGAGCCTTAGTTGATAGCCTAGTAGCTATCATAAAATATTTGGCTGAGATAGGTGATTGGGTTGATGGAAAGATTCCCTCTTTGTTGTTTTATAAATTTGATTGCTCTCTACTGCATCATGGCTTGGGTAGCATAATGTTGGAATTTCAATAGGAGAACAACTGCAAAATGTATGTGGATGCATAAAGTAAACTGTTATGTTGAAGTGATAATAGAGCATCATTTTTATGAAGGAAAGTAAATTAAATTTAAATGCTAAATGAAGATTCATTTAAATTAATTAATGAGGTTTTGATTAAATAATGATATGATTCATTTAAACTCATTAGTAAACTTCATTTCAATTAATAAATGAGAGTTCATTTAAAATAATTAAAGAAGTTCATTTTAATGATAATGTAAATTCATTAATAGACTTTAATTAAGTGAAATAAATGAAAAATCCATTTAAGATAAATAGAAATATTTTATTTTAAAGAAAGAGCAATTATGAAATTGTTTTAAATAAAAGAAATATATTTTAAATGGTGATAAAATATCATGTAAAGGATATTTTATTAAAAAGGGTACCATTCTTCATTTTAATAATGTAAATATCCCTTTCCCCTATATAGTGCAATCTATGTAAATAATCTAGGGGGCTATTAATTTCCAAAGATGGAAATTATGGGTAAAAGAACTAGTTTCTGCCAGGGAAAAAGAGGATGAGGGACGGAAGCATTGAAGAAAGGGGGAGCTCGAGGTTGGCTCGGGATTCGAGGAAGGACGACAGATGGGCCACCTAGAGCAAAGGAGCACGTAAGGTGCAAGGGAGGAAAAAAACCAAGGAAGAAGGCAAAAGATAGAGGAGGACGCAGACCAGGCGATCGAGGAAAGATAGGAGCATGCAACAAGCAAAGGGAGAGGTAGCCAAGACACCACCGGATTCCATTCCGTAGGAGTATTAAGGTTGGAGGGTTTTAAAACTTTATCCGTTTATACATGCGTTTGTATGATGAATGATTTAGATTGAAACCTGGTTATACTCCCCTGTAGCGTGATAATCCCTTTGAAAGGTTTGGAAACCACCTGCATCTAAGTAGTGTGAAGCATTGTGTGTTTAGATGCTTGTAGTGTGAAGCATTATGTGTTTAGATGCTTGTAGTGGAAAGCACTGTGTATTTGAGGTGCTTCTTGTCATGGGAAAACCACCTATTTTAAATGGAAAGCATCGTGTATTTGAAGCATTACTTGTAGTGGGAAAACCACCTATTTTAAATAGAAAGCATTATGCATTTGAAAAGCACTTGTAGTGGGAAAACCACCTGTGTTAAGTAGGAGTGTTGTGTTTGAAAAGTGTCGCTTGTAGTGGAAAAACCACCTATGTTAAGTAGGAGTGTTGTGTTTGAAAAGTACCGCTTGTAGTGGAAAAACCACCTATGTTAAGTAGGAGTGTTGTGTTTGAGAAGTGCCACTTGTAGTGGAAAAACCACTTGTGTTAAGTAGGAGTGTTGTGTTTGAGAAGTATCGCTTGTAGTGGAAAAACCACTTGTGTTAAGTAGGAGTGTTGTGTTTGGGAAGCACTGCTTGTAACGGGAAACCACCCACATCTGTGTGGGAGTTTCATTGCTACGTAAGCTCAGTCCCTTTGGGATAGGTAGTGGTGGTAGAAAATAAAGCCTAGCACCTGGTTTTACCTTGTTTGGACTCTAAGTTTGGTAGTCCTTTGACCTTTCTACAGAGGTTGTTTCACATCCACCATGAAGGCGTATTAGTCTAAGGTTGTGAATATTTGATTAGTAAGGTTTACCTATGAAATTTTAATTAAAATGAGACCTTTGATTAATATGAATTATCTTAGGAGATTTTAATTGAAATGAGAAACCTTTGATTAATATGAATTATCTTAAGATATTTTAATTAAAGAGAAACTTTTGATTAATATGAATTATCTTAGGATATTTTAATTGAAATAGATTTTAATTAAAGAGAAACCTTTGATTAATATGAATTATCTTAGGATATTTTAATTAAAGAGAAACCTTTGATTAATATGAATTATCTTAAGATATTTTAATTAAAGAGAAACCTTTGATTAATATGAATTATCTTAGGAGATTTTAATTGAAATGAGACCTTTGATTAATATGAATTATCTTAAGATATTTTAATTAAAGAGAGACCTTTGATTAATATGAATTATCTTAAGAGATTTTAATTAAAGTAAGATCTTTGATTATTATGAATTATTTTATGAGATCTTAATTAAAGTGACCTTTAATTAATGAGATTTACCTTATGTGGTTTTAATTAAAGTAAGACCTTTTGTGTAATAAGATCATGAAGGGGTTATTTTTAACTAAAGTAGTGAATCTTTAGATAAGGTTGTGAATCTTTAATTGAGGTTATGAATCTAAGATTAAGGTTGAAAATATTTGATTAGTAAGTCTATGATGTAGACTTTACTAAAAGGATGTTTGTGTTTTTTTTTTTTTTTGTTTTTAGGTTTTTTTTTTGTTGGTTATGGGTTTGTTTGGTGATGAGATTTTTTAGAGGTTAAAGGTATGGGAATTTAATGCTTTAAAACAATATTAGATTTGATTGGAATTGTGAATTAAAAGGATGTTAGATTTATTATTTGAATTGAAGTTATGGGGCTTTGATTTAGGGAATGAATGAAGGATTGTTTTAGAGGTTAAAGGTATGGGACTTTAATGCTTTAAAATAATATTAGATTTGATTGGAATTGTGAATTAAAAGGATGTTAGATTTATTCTTTGAATTGAAGTTATGGGGCTTTGATTTAGGGAATGAATGAAGGATTGTTTTAGAGGTTAAAGGTATGGGAATTTAATGCTTTAAAATAGTATTAGATTTGATTGGAATTGTGAATTAAAAGGATGTTAGATTTATTCTTTGAATTGAAGTTATGGGGCTTTGATTTAGGGAATGAATGAAGGATTGTTTTAGAGGTTAAAGGTATGGGACTTTAATGCTTTAAGACATGAATGGATTTGATTAAAGTTAGACCTTGATCTAAGTAGTACATGTTGGATGGCTCTCTAAGGGAACTTGAGAGGTGAAGATAAAAGTAAAGGATATTTTATAATATCCACTATGCATTAGATGGTTGGAAACTTAATTGAATTTTGTATAGTTGCAATTTGGTAAAGTAAATGAATAGATGCATTTAGAGGTATGCCTATCCTGAACCATGAGTACCCTGATCCCCTACTACCCTCAAAGAACCAATGGGAAGCAAGGAGAAGCAAGGAGTTCAATGGAAATAAAGTATAGGTAATTTATATTTTATGTTGATTTACTTATGCTCAAATAGACTAGAATTGTGGGGAGATATCCCTGATGCAGTTAATGTAATATTCTGTAAAGTAAGGAGAATTTACCATGCAATATTTAATGCAATAACTATTTATTGGTTTAGAGAAGGTACTTTTACTTTATTTCCATGTTTGGTTATAATAGGTAACTGATTCTCTTTTCATGGATGACATTCTCTTTTAGTGTTAATCCTTCTTTATTTTTTGGATGCTTAGTGATTACTCTTTGTTGTTTTAGTATCTAGATGTATTCTTGTTTGGTTGCTTAATAATAGAAATCCAAGAGTAGAGTTCTAGGGTGAACTCAGAGGTGACCTAAGGGAATTAAGAACCCCTTAGGGTGAACATAGGTGACCTAAGGGAATTAAGAACCCCTTAGGGTGAACATAGGAGACCTAAGGGAATTGAGACCCCCTTAGGGAGATAAAGGACTAAGTTGTGGAGAGACTACATCTGAGTTAAGATAGCTCATCGTGTAGATGATATGGATAGCTTAACTCACAATACTCATAGCATACCTACACATAATGACTTGTGTATGGTATGGAGATGCATGTATACCTTCGATGGACTGAGGGTGATAAGTCTAGCTCATCAAGAGTGATGGGATAGATGGGCTTATTTGTAGTAACACATGATACGCCTACACAGATGGACTTGTGTTAGGGTACTTCATGAGATGTAGCTTTCAAGAAAACTTAGGGGATTGAAAATTTAGGTAAATATTAGTTGGGTTAGGGGTTCATGAAGGGTTCATGTATCTCTCTCCTTAGTAAAAAAAAAATTTTCTATTTTTGTATTTTTCTATTTGTGTGTTTTTGGGTCATTACATTTGGTATCATAGCTCTAGGTACGAGGGTATAGAGCTTCTATGTGTGCTAAAGGGAATTATATGTCTCCAATGAAGGCTTTCTTAAGGTAAAGGCTAAAGCTGGGATGATCTAGAATACCCTATTTGCTAGAATCTGATGGGAATTAACCCCAAGGTAGAGTGGATGTTAGGATACCTTAGTATGGGCTTCGATATCAATGACACATCCTAGCCTGGGATATTACCCTAGTTAGATTGTTAATGCATCTAGCAAGAGAACTCTGTATTATGGCTTGAATTAGAGATACAACTTAAGATGAAACTATAATCTAATCTTCTTTCTTGGATGGAACCAGGTTAAGATGCCACCTAAGACCAGAAGAGGGAGGCCTACACCTAGACAAACTTGACAAAGTAATGTCAAAGAAGAAAACCAGGATGGGGGACCAATAAGCCCCAATAGGGAGGTAGAAGACCTCACCGCTACGATCATTGCTATGCAGGATCAGATAAGACAATTGCTGGAAATAGCTATGAACCAGAATTCACAAGTTTGAGGCTCAGAGATTGGTCTAGATAGTGGACTAACTATAGAACAAGTGCAAGCCAGAGCCTTAGCAAAAAAGGAAATAGCTAGGGACATGAAAAATATTAGTATCTCCAAGTTTTATGGGGAGGGCGATGGGGATGCAACGGAAGCATGGCTGAGAGAAGCAGAGGTTCACTTTATGGTAAAAGGCTACTCATCAGGAACTCAAACACTTTGGGCTACGATTAACCTGGAAGGGGCTGCTCTGGAATGGTGGGAAACCCACTATGAGGAAACTAATATTGAACCTATTGACACTCCATGGGAAGAATTTATAAACATATTTAAGAAGAGATTCCTAACAGAGCATTTCTATACCTTAAAGTTTGAGGAATTTGCTAGTCTGAAACAAGGAACCAACATAGTAGAGGTGTACTATAAGAAGTTGGTAAGATTGTTTAAATATGTACCTATTTATAATGAGAAAATATGGGTTCACAAGTTCACTCTTGGATTGGAGTCTAGGTTAAAGCATGATGTAGACATGCAGGAGCCTAAATCATTGCAAAAGGTATATGACCTAGCAAAGAAAGCAGAGTCACACTTCTGTTATAAATACGACACCCTACCCGAGCAAGCTCGGTAGGAGCTAAAGAAGAGGAATAGTGTTGGGTTTGTAAAATGGGAGGCTGATCAAGATCGAAAGGCTAAGAACCCCAAAAATCTTGAGAAGAAACCTAATGGAAATCAGAAGAAGTTCAAGAAGAACTTTCATAGGAAGGATAACAAACCCAATAATATGAAACCTCAACCATAGAAGTTGCAAGCTCCAACTCCAATAGTTAAAATCGGGAATCAAAAACCTAAAAAATAGCAAGGACCCAAGGAAGGGTGCTACAATTTTCGGGGACCTCATTACTATAATCAATGTCCATATCGAGCAGGGACTAGCACAACTAATGCAAAAGGGAAGGAATCGAAACATCGGATCTATGCCACAATCGAGAAGCAGAAGCTAGAGGGACAAGCCACCCCATTACTTGTGAAAGGTAAGGTTTTTAATAAGCAAGTAAACATTTTGATAGATAGTGGGGCCACTGATAGTTTTATTTCATCTAGTCTAGCAAGGACTATGTCGAAAAGGCCTGGATATTTGGCTCAAGGGTGGAAGGTTGAGTACGGTTCTGGGCAGACCTACTCGGTGAACCAGTGTTATCCTATGGTAGAAATCACTCTATCTAAGGGGACTACAGAATGTTGTTTATATGTAGCTCCCCTACACGCCTTTGATGTGGTCCTAGGGATGGATTGGCTATAGGCTCATAAAGCCTTAGTCAATTTTCAAGACCGATGGATTGAGTATTTAGAAGAAGGTGGGAGGAGACTAAGAATTCATAGCAAACAAGGGGTGTTTGAACCTCAGATGTTGTCCACTATGCAATTGAAAAAGACCCTAAAGAGAGGAGGAATAGTGTATGTAGTAAAACTTAATGAAGTGGAAGACTATGAGAAAGGAGAAATACTAAGACAACATCCAATTTTATAAGATTTTTAGGATGTATTTCTAGAGGACCTACTTGGGCTACCTCCTGTATGGGAATTTGACTTCACAATTGAACTTATGATAGGAGTCGAGCCTATTCATAGATCCTCGTATAGGATGAATCCTATTGAAATGCAAGAACTGAAGGTTCAATTGTAGGGATTATTAGAGAAGGGTTTAAGGGGGGGGGGGGGGGGTAGTATATTATAAAAAAAGGGGGGGGGGGAATTATTATTATTTTTAATATAGGGGGGGAAAAAAGAAGCAACAAAAAAAAAAAAACATCCCCCCCGGAGGTATAATTATATTTATAAAAATAAGAGGAGGGGGGGGGTTGTAGTGGAAGTAGAATGGGGGGGGGGGCGTAGAAAAAATATGGGGGGGGGGGGCCCCGCAGAGGAATAATAAATAGGGGGGGGGGGATGGGGTTTTTGTTTCTCCCCTTGGGGGGGGGATACCCCCCCGCTCTTTCGAATAATAAAAAAAGTGTGTTTTTGGGGGTTTGGGCCGTTTTTCTTGGTATTTTAGATGATATTTATATATCTCGAGATTTAAAAAAAATAGATAAGAGCATGATAAACATCTTAGGATCATGTTAGAATTGCTAAGGAAAAATTAACTTTATGGAAATCTGGCTAAGAGTGAATTCTATGTTCTAGAGGTACGATATCTTGGACATGTCATATCAGCAAAGGGAATTGTTGTGGATCCAGAGAAGATAGAGGCTATCCTGAATTGGCCACCCCCTACTAATGTGACTGAAGTGTGAAGCTTCATGGGGTTAATGGGCTACTATAGACGTTATATAAAGGATTACTCCAAGATTGTTGGACCCATAACTAACCTTTAGAAGAAGGGAAAGGAATTCAAGTGGTCAGAAAAGTGTGAGGCTACCTTTGCACTACTAAAGCATAAGCTTACTACTGCACCAATACTAAAGGTTCTCGATCCACAAGGGGACTTTTCAGTGTGCATTGATGCCTCAATAGATGGGTTGGGAGGGGTACTCTCACAAGAGGAGTCAGTAGTGGCATATACTTCAAGGAAGCTCAAAAAGCATGAAGTTAATTATGCTATGCATGATTTAGAGCTAGTTGTAGTGGTGCATGCTTTAAAGGTTTGGCACCACTACTTGGTGGGAAGACCCTTTGAATTAAAGACCGACCATCAAAGTCTGTGGTACATATTCACCCAACCAATACTCAATGCGAGACAGAGAAGATGGGTGGAATTTCTCGTTGAGTATGATTTTGAGATTGAGTACATAAAAGGAAAAGAGAATAAAGTAGTTGATGCTTTGAGTAGAAGAAAATATATAGCAGCCATAACTAAAATTCACATGGACTTGATGGATCGAGTGAGACAGGAGCAATCTCAGGATGAGTATTGCCAAGAAATTCGAGTTAAGATGAATAGAGATCCTGAAGGAAATAAGGAATTTAGTGTGAAAGATGACTTTCTGTGTTATAAGGGAAGGGTCATCATACCAAATATGGGTGATTTAAGGAACTTGATAATGCAAGAAGCCCATAGATCTCCTTATTTTGCTCATTCGAGAGGAGCCAAAATGCGAGAAAACATGAAAAGAACCTTCTTTTGGGTAGGAATGAAGAAGGACATCATGGATTTTGTTGCTCGATGCCTCGAATATCAGAAAGTTAAGGCAGAATGCCAGCATCCTATAGGAAAATTATATCTGCATGATATACCTATGCAAAAATGGTAGGTTATATCCATGGATTTTATAGTGGGTTTACCCAAGACTCGGTACCAACATGATGCCATATTTGTAGTGGTCGAAAAATTGACTAAGGTTACCCATTTCATACCGAGGAATACCAAGGATGATGCTCAGGTGGTGGCTAGCAGATTCATCAAAGAGGTATTCCGATTGCATGGATTTCCTGAGGTAATTATCTCAGATAGAGACTCCAAATTCACTTCTAAATTCTAGAAATCCCTTCATAGTGCAGTTGGTATGAAACTGAATATGAGTTCAGCATACCACCCTAAAATAGATGGCCAAATGGAGTGGGTAAACCAAGTTCTGGAAGACATGCTCCACATGTACTACATGGATCACAAGTCTCATTGGGAAGATTGTCTACCTTTGGTAGAGTTTGCCTACAATAATGGACATCACTCCTCGCTAGGAATGGCACCTTTCGATGCCTTGTATGGGTGAAAGTGTAGAACACCATTGTCTTGGGATAACCTAGAAGACCGAGTTGTGATTGGGCCAAAAATGGTTAGGGTGATGGAAGATCAGCTAAAGGAAATTAGGCAAAGGCTTAAAGAAGTTACAGATAGGCAGAAGAGTTATGCAGATCTAAAAAGGACTCCAAGAGAGTATTCTATTGGAGATAAGGTGTTCTTAAGGGTTAAGCCAAAGAAGAGTGCTATCAAATCCATGAAGTTGGATCCACATTTTGTGGGGCCCTTTGAGATCATGGAAAAGATCAGTCCAATTGCATACCGACTTGCATTACCACCTAATCTATCCAAAATCCATGACACCTTCCACATATCCTTGCTTAGGAAATATGTTGCTGACCCTGAACATGTGTGGGATGTTTCTAATTTGTAGATGGTAAATCCGAAGGCCATTGAAGTACTATCAGTGAAGATTCTTGAGTTTCGTTCTAAGTCTCTACGAAATCAGACTCTCGAACAATGTAAGGTCCAGTGGGACCAGTTCTCTGAGAAAAATGCCACTTGGGAGAAAGTGGAGGTTATGCGAAAATATTTTCCCTTTTTGTTTGAAGCTATATGATGTAATAATTTTTACTTTCTGTTAAAAACAAAGGAAATTGGAAACACCGAGGATGATGTTTAATTCTAGCGGGGGAGGATGTCATGACCCTCCCTAGCAGACTATATGGCACAAAGAAACAATGTATTAACCTATGATGTGGTGATACTTAGTTTGAACAATTGAACCAACTATATGATGTTTAGTTGATTTAGAAGGGCATGTTATCGCTAACATATTGCCAAGTGTGCAGGATCAGGTACACTCGTAGGTGGAGAAGGTAGAAGCATCCACCAAAAATGAGGGTACTTAAGATCAGGGGAAATGATGATTAAGGTACTCAAAGGTAACATGGATAGATACCTTCATATAGGCATGCATTATCGGAAGGGATAATCATCGATGACTGATCACCTTGAGCCTTAGTTGATAGCCTAGTAGCTATCATAAAATATTTGGTTGAGATAGGTGATTGGGTTGATGGAAAGATTCCCTCTTTGTTGTTTTATAAATTTGATTGCTCTCTACTGCATCATGGCTTGGGTAGCATAATGTTGGAATTTCAATAGGAGAACAACTGCAAAATGTATGTGGATGCATAAAGTAAACTGTTATGTTGAAGTGATAATAGAGCATCATTTTTATGAAGGAAAGTAAATTAAATTTAAATGCTAAATGAAGATTCATTTAAATTAATTAATGAGGTTTTGATTAAATAATGATATGATTCATTTAAACTCATTAGTAAACTTCATTTCAATTAATAAATGAGAGTTCATTTAAAATAATTAAAGAAGTTCATTTTAATGATAATGTAAATTCATTAATAGACTTTAATTAAGTGAAATAAATGAAAAATCCATTTAAGATAAATAGAAATATTTTATTTTAAAGAAAGAGCAATTATGAAATTGTTTTAAATAAAAGAAATATATTTTAAATGGTGATAAAATATCATGTAAAGGATATTTTATTAAAAAGGGTACCATTCTTCATTTTAATAATGTAAATATCCCTTTCCCCTATATAGTGCAATCTATGTAAATAATCTAGGGGGCTATTAATTTCCAAAGATGGAAATTATGGGTAAAAGAACTGGTTGCCACCAGAGAAAAAGAGGATGAGGGACGGAAGCATTGAAGAAAGGGGGGCTCGAGGTTGGCTCAAGATTCGAGGAAGGACGATGGACGGGCCACCTAGAGCAAAGGAGCATGTAAGGTGCAAGGGAGGAAAAAAATGAAGGGAGAAGGCAGAAGATAGAGGAGGACGTAGACCAGGTGATCGAGGAAAGATAGGAGCATACAACAAGCAAAGGGAGAGGTAGCCAAGACACCACCAGATTCCATTTTGTAGGAGTATTAAGGTTGGAGGGTTTTAAAACTTTATCTATTTATACATGTATTTGTATGATGAATGATTTAGATTGAAACCTGGTTATACTCCCTTGTAGCATGATAATCCCTTTGAAAGGTTTGGAAACCACCTACATCTAAGTAGTGTGAAGCACTATGTGTTTAGATGCTTGTAGTGTGAAGCACTGTGTGTTTAGATGCTTGTATTGGAAAGAATCGTGTATTTGAGGCACTGCTTGTCATGGGAAAACCACCTGTTTTAAATGGAAAGCATTGTGCATTTGAAGTGTTGCTTGTAGTGGGAAAACCACCTATTTTAAATGGAAAGCATTATGCATTTGAAGTGTCGCTTGTAGTGGAAAAACCACCTATGTTAAGTAGCAAGCGTTGTGTTTGAAAAGCATCACTTGTAGTGGAAAAACCACCTATGTTAAGTAGGAGTGTTGTGTTTGAGAAGCATCGCTTGTAGTGGAAAAACCACCTGTGTTAAGTAGGAGTGTTGTGTTTGAGAAGCACCGCTTGTAGTGGAAAAACCACCTGTGTTAAGTAGGAGTGTTGTGTTTGAGAAGCACCGCTTGTAGTGGGAAAACCACCTGTGTTAAGTAGGAGTGTTGTGTTTGGGAAGCGCTGCTTGTAATGGGAAACCACCCACATCTGTGTGGGAGTTTCATTGCTACGTAAGCTCAATCCCTTTGGGATAGGTAGTGGTGGTAGAAAAGAAAGCCTAGCACCTAGTTTTACCTTGTTTGGACTCTAAGTTTGGTAGTCCTTTGACCTTTCTGCAGAGGTTGTTTCGCATCCACCATGAAGGCGTATTAGTCTAAGGTTGTGAATATTTGATTAGTAAGGTTTACCTATGTAATTTTAATTGAAATGAGACCTTTGATTAATATGAATTATCTTAGGATATTTTAATTGAAATGAGACCTTTGATTAATATGAATTATCTTAAGATATTTTAATTAAAGAGAAACCTTTGATTAATATGAATTATCTTAGGATATTTTAATTGAAATGAGACCTTTGATTAATATGAATTATCTTAAGAGATTTTAATTAAAGAGAAACCTTTGATTAATATGAATTATCTTAGGAGATTTTAATTGAAATGAGACCTTTGATTAATATGAATTATCTTAAGAGATTTTAATTAAAGAGAGACCTTTGATTAATATGAATTATCTTAAGAGATTTTAATTAAAGTAAGATCTTTGATTATTATGAATTATTTTATGAGATCTTAATTAAAGTGACCTTTAATTAATGAGATTTACCTTATGTGGTTTTAATTAAAGTAAGACCTTTTGTGTAATAAGATCATGAAGGGGTTATTTTTAACTAAAGTGGTGAATCTTTAGATAAGGTTGTGAATCTTTAATTGAGGTTATGAATCTAAGATTAAGGTTGAAAATCTTTGATTAGTAAGTCTATGATGTAGACTTTATTAAAAGGATGTTAGATTTATTCTTTGAATTGAAGTTATGGGGCTTTGATTTAGGGAATGAATGAAGGATTGTTTTAGAGGTTAAAGGTATGGGACTTTAATGCTTTAAAACAGTATTAGATTTGATTGGAATTGTGAATTGAAGTTATGGGGCTTTTTTTTTTGGTAAGTAACAGATTTATATATAGCGGGTTTTTGAAGGATCACAAAACCTTGTTTACAATAGATGCCGCAACTTTGAACAACAAAAAAACATGATGGGCCAGGGGTGTACCCCTAGAACAAAAACCTGGGCCTCAAAACTTGACTCCTTACCAACAAACTAGACAACAATAACCCCATACCCACTAAAACAACACAGGGGTGCAGATACCCCTGCATCCAGACCTATAGAATATGTACGTGGGCCAGGAAGAAACCACTAGCAAAAAAACAAATAGCATCCCAGACCAGACCAAAGGGCCTAGGCCCAAAAATATGAAGCACCACCCCCACCCAGCCTGCAATAGGGCTGCCCTAGGCTGAGGCCTCGCACCTTGGAGCTACTTCCCATCCCTATCGACCACAGTAGCCACATTTACTACCAACGTGAGTGAGTTGATTGCCATGTCGAGAAGGATACTAGTCAGGAAGATTTGGAGCCTATTCTCAGAATCAAAGATGATCTCAATGGTTTTTATGGCCTCGAATTTGGGCCTCTTGAGTCTGGCTGAGGACCTACTACCACTGAGAGTCGGGCCCCTCTAAACAAAGCTAGCACTAGGGATCGAAGCACCACTAAGGGCCTGGGATGACATCCTTCATTTCTGGGTAGGTCTGCACTCTTTAGGAGGGAAATCTTTATGGTCACTAGGAATCTCCTCCCTCAATTTAGAGGCATCAAGGGAGGCAACGAGGAGGCGACAACCTTGATGGGGAGGACAAAAACCAAGGGGGGAATATGTTGGAGTGAGGGCTAGCTGGCCAAGGCATGATGATAGAGGACGATCATAAGGCCTTGATGGGAAGGGTAGGTTTAGTTTTTTTGAGCCTTGTCTATGGAAAGGCCAAGGGAGTAAAGCAAAAATGGGGAGTGCTCAAAAGGGTGGTGTCATGAAGGTGCTCAAAATGGGGAGATCCTCCTCCCAATTATGTTTATCATGACAAATGAACCTCCCATTCTCCTCGTGATGCAAACTAGTGACCTCAAACATAAATTCTCTAGTAACTTTGAAGTGCAGTCCTTTCATCTGGACCTCGTCCTCGTTCCAAGTATCCAAGAAACCCTGAGTGATCTCCTCATCGGGCCCAAAAAATTTATGGAGGAAAGGGGTATACTACTTAGCGTCAGAGAAGACCAAAGCAAACTTTCTCAGAGAGAGGGTCGAGGGCTCGACGAAGATGGTTTTGGAAGAAGACATGGCAGGCTCATAGGTAAACCAAGGTAGAATGAGGTGGAAGGGGGCGAAGCTGAAAGGAGAATTTGCTCACCAGTAAAGGATGGGGGGAAAGGGGCAATAGAGAATGGAGACGATAGGGCAGAGGAAGATAAATATGAATGGGGGAAGTCGAAGAGGTAGCGATCATGCGCATTCATCAGGAGTCAATGCCTTGGGTGGGGGGAGATACGAGTGAAGTGAGACGGGGCTAGCAAGACAGGTGGAAGGCATGGTATTTAAGGAGTGAGGGCCTATGGATGAGCTCCACATGGTGCATCACTTGAGGTGGCTTTACAGGTTGGCCTCACATGAGTAGTTGCCATGCCCAGGCAACCAGGTCATAAAGATCAAAGGAAATTAAGCAGGTGGTAAGGCACTCATCTTAAGGTGGTATGAGCCCAAACATGGATCTAACAATGAGGCCATCTAGGATGCATCCTGTAGGGATTTGTTTCAAGATGCCTTGAACATGGATGCTAGGGAAGAAGACACTGGCATCATAGGCTGTCGAATGTTTAGACTGATATGACTACGGTCAAGGAGACCATAGGAAACTACCATCGTGGAGGAATTCTCAAAAAATTTAGTAGCTTGCGTGTGATTGGGGTGGGCATAGTGCCAAGTCACCCAGGCCCACAGATAGGGGAGTCTAGATGTGTGGAGTGTCATCGGGACTAGGGAATCCTTGGGACACTGCTTGCACTAGCTCGATAGAAAATTCCTTGGTCTAGATGTTGAGCCCTTCTGAAGAGGCTTCTAGATTGGCCAGAGAATCAGCCACCCTATTCCCTTCTCTAAATACATGACAAATGGAATAGCGGGGGAACACTTGGAGGATGGCTTGAACCTATTGTATGATATTGGAGATGCGCCATGAGCTGGAACCCTGGTTGAGGGTGACCTTGATGATGTTGAGGGAGTCACCCTTGATGATCACTTTGCTAGATGCCTCTTGGAGGTCGAGTAACCTACGAAGTAGCGTTGTAGCTTCCACAAAGTTGTTGGTTTGTGAACCAAGAAACTCAACGTATGCCAAGATCAGGGTCCCATTATGGTTTTAAAAGGCCCTACCAACTCTAGAGGGACAGGGATTACCCTTGGAGGCTCCGTCAAAGTTGAGTTTGACCCACCCAAGAGGAGGGGTTTTCCACCTTGTCGTGGCTCTTGGAAAGGGGACAGAAGGGGCCAGGGGGGAACTTGGACTCCGAGGGAGATGAGGAAGGTAGACTCACTCGCCTTCCAGGGAGGACCTCCCAGGTGGAGGGAACGAGAGTTCTCCAGGGCTAAGGCCACATATTTGGTAGCCACTTACTAGGGGAAGTGGGCCAGGGAAGAGAAAACTTTACCATTGTGCTCAAGACAGATATGCCAGAGTAGGTGGGGAAGACATAAGGCCCAAAGGGAGTGAAGGGTGGGGTGGGCAAAGGGATTGGGCCACTGGGAAAAAAAGGTCGATGATGGAGTTGGGGGAAACCCACTGAATGGAAAATAGGATGAGGAGGTGACTGAGGGCCTCGGAGGAGAAAGGGTATATGAGGAAGATATGATTGTTTGACTCCTAGGCAGTGCAACAAAGGTAGCATCTATTTGAGATTTGGAAGCCCCTCATGGCTAGATTCTTAATGGTTAGGATATTATTCTGGATGGTCATCTAGATGAAGTAACTAATCTTGGGGATCAACTTCTTGACCCACACCTGCTTGACTAGTAAGAGAGCCTCTGTTGGGTCCCTTTGGAGGGCATAGGCATTGTATCGCTCCAAATTTTTCACACCCTTACCTTCAGGCTATAGGATCCGTGCCCGAAAGGGGGATGTGAAAAGGATGGCACGGTACCTCGGACTGAGAGGCCTTGCGAAGGTCCCGCCTCTCAAGGGAGGTGTATTATTGGTGATTTTTCGATGGATGGTGGGTTCACCAGGAAACATTCAATGGCGTTTCCACGCCTAGGTTGGGAATGTGTTTTATGTGTTCGTTTTAGCCTTAAGCATTCAAGTCCTAGGTTTGGCCAAAATGCGTCTAAGCTATTCTATATGAAGATGCAGATTAAATGAATACAAAAAATAGAATTAAGACAAAAAATAGAGAAATTAAAGAATATTAAAAGAAAAATACCTGATCCGGATGTCTGATGAAGATTCTGATTCTTGAAGCAGTCAGATCGCCTGGAATTTGACAGAATCATCTGAGATCGGACAAGATCATCTGAGATCTGACGAATTCGTCAGACGAATTCGTTAGAGACCTGCAAACAGAGAAATAGGTGCAAAACACAGAAAATGCAACTATTCTAACATAGGGAAACAATGTAAAATGACAGTAGCAATATCAAACTGAAACTTATAAACAGAAACATGAATGCATTATGCTAATTTAATAATAATTATGACTTAATTATGCATTTGATCTAGATGGGTGAACTCCAAAATGCAGAATAGCATAAAATAATGAATAAACTAGCTAATTACAACATAAAACAGCAGATTGAAAGATGAAGAAATGCAAACTTTAGGCACTGATTGCCTCAATGTTGACTCAGTCGAAATCATCTCGCATTGGTACGAAATCGTCTCTGATTTCGACAGATCGCCTCCGATCTGAACAGGATCGTCTGCGACGATGTAAGCTTGCTCCGACTGAAAAACACTAAGGTACCTACAACAAAATTGGTATAGAACTAATGCAAATATGAATTTGGGATGTCTTAATGCGTATGAAGTCAGGTTACAGGAATTATCAGCCAGGGGGGTGCTAAGGGGAGGGCTTAGGATTAAATAGGCTTAGGAGGGAGGTTAGGAGGTTGGAGATCATCCCTATTTGGGAGATCTCCAATGGGGGAGGGTCTCTAACGATGCAGACACGCTTCTGCTCGAATTAGAGACCCGTTGGAACAGAAGCTAATTGTGCAAAATCAGTTTTGGGACAAGATCGTCTGGACGTCCTAGCCCAGACGAAATCGTCAGATCTAGGGCGATATCGTCTGATCGGCGACGATATCGTCAAACGGTCAAAACAACCTCTAAAAATGGCATGAGAAAGGGGGAAACGGATTACACGACGGTTAACGAGCGGTTTGGGAGGTTAAAATTTGAATTTAAATTATTTACTAGAGTAAATGTAATTATTAAGATTTCATTGCGCCAATTTTAGGGTGCTACATTTTGCCCCCTCTTTAGCGAATTTTTCGAAGAAAATGCGTTAAAGATGAGTTCTTCTCGATCTACGAGAAAGCAAAAATTATTCCCATTTTTAGGCGACGATTCTTGGTCGAATCGTACGACAACTTACTATGGTGCCTCCTCCGTGTTTTTACCCAAATCGAACGTTTGAGGTAAAAACGTGAAAAAGCAAAATTTTAAAATGTTTTTAATTATGTTTTGAATAAAATTAAGAAAAATAGGGTAAAACCCTAATTCATTTTTACTGTTCATTTTTTTGGTTTTAGAGCTCTACAAGCAAAAATGGTGGAGACGACGCATAGATCGACAGAGGTCCGACGCGGCTATGGTAAGAGTCTAAACTTAGTTTAGAATGCTTTAATTTGAATTTACATGCTTTTTAGGTGAATTTTAAATGAATTTTGAGCATCACGGCCATTTTTGGGCCGTCGACGTCGTCGGGATGAAATCGTCTCGATTTCGACGAAATCGTCTCAAGTTCGCCGATTTCGTCTAAGGGCAAAATCGACGAAAGGGGGACGATTTCATCAAATTAGGGACGATTTCAGCTTGCGAAATCGGAGACGATTATGCTCAAATTTGGGACGATATCGTCCAATAGTGGACGATATCATCATTTGATGAAATTGAACTTATTTTAACTTGCATTATTAATTACTTGAGTTGTTATTAATGATTGTTTTTGTTTTGTTGTTTATGTTGTAGAGAGATTGCTAAAGAGTAGAGAATGGAAATATGGAGGTTTGAGAGATGACTTGGCCACTCTAACACAGGCAGAGCGGGATCACTGGCACAGGTCGAGCTTACAAGATGTGGTAGAAATGCCACAAGTGTCTACAGACATGGGGCTATTGATAGCCCTAGCAGAGAGGTGGTATCTAGGTTCTTCCTATTTTTGGCTACCTATAGGGGAGATGACTCCCACTTTGGAGGATGTATGGAGGATTCTGAGAATCCCCATACAAGGATGGTTGATCACTCCTACGGCCAATCAGGGCCATGCTATGGGGCGGTTGTGTGGTGACCCGAGCTTCACCCTGGAGAAGGGCAGAGTTAACATCGAGGCACTACGTCAGATGCCTGGGGCATCTAGACTCACACAGGTTTTGGTCGGAGTGGTTGGTGGACTTCTGCTGTGCCACTAGAGTGGGTGTAGGGTACCATGGATGCTAGCAGATGTGATCTACGATATGCGAGACCATGGTTACAGATTTTCTTGGGGCAGCTTTGTTCTATGTCGGCTGTACAAGATCCTGCATGGGGTCGTGTACAAGGGCGGCCGATGTCTAGTTATGACATCGCTCCTACAGGTTTGGTGCTGGGAGCACATTGCAGTGCGGAGGCCGATAGGGCTTCCTTTGATAGGGATTGATGGGGAGAGGCCCCGAGTTTTCTACTGGTGGCTCCGAAGAGGGTCACAACGACGGATTGACCTACCGATGTCCCGAAGACTACTGGATGACCTTGTCCTGGACCAGATCACCTGGAGGCCATGGCGAGAGCACCTAGGGTGGGCCGAGGATGGACAGGAGTTAGCTCGCATCAAGCGAGTTTGCTGGCTATGGATGGAGAGGGGAGAGGTGGAGCTCCATCGCTATGACCGAGTTTTGTGATAGTTCGATCTATAGTAGGGGATCCCATCTCTCAGGGATTACGAGTTTTCCTGGACTGTCCGGGATAACACCATAGTGAGCGGGGCTCTAGACATGCAGCGCTTCTAGAGTCAAGACTTGGATGATGCCCCCATTCAGCCAGTGGATGGGGATGATGTAGGGGTAGCCGATGGCTATGATGCCTGGTACGTAGGCATCCGCCCTCCTCGGATGACGAGGGCTCAGGGTCCGATACACGTAGTTGTGCATCGGATAGGGAGGCGATGCCAGGTGGCTATGGAGGCAGCCTAGGGTCACAGTGGGAGAGAGCTGAGGAGGCCACAGGCGTAGGAGAGGCCATGATAGAGGGAGAGGAGGGAGGAGAGACCCCCTTCTCCATAGAGAGAGAGGCCACCATCGCCCGATAAGGGCAAGGGTGTTGACACTAGGGAGAGTAGCGAGATAACGACTCTTCGAGCGAAGATGATCCATCTCCAAGCATAGGTGCAGACCCTACAGGAGGAGGTTGCATGACATCGAGCTGAGGTTACATAGCTCAGAGATGAGATTGCACGCCTCAGAGCATGGGGCGGAGGGGCGAGCACTAGGGAGCTGGCACGGGCTATTGCCCAAATCACTTTCTATCAGACATTATACTATCAGATGGTGCCATAGGGAGGATAGACTACCACCCTAACATCGTAGATCCTATCAAGATTGGGTCATCGAGGACTTCTTCTCGATCGATGACTAGGACTCATAGTACTACTCATACTACGATGGGGCCACCTCGTCCACCTCAGGGTGGGGGAGGAGATGAGGCTGAGAGCTCGAGGGGTTCTCGAGGCTAGACTACATGTATGATTGATATAAGTTTTATTGATTTTTGATAGAGGATTGAGTATGCCAAGATGTAGATTGTGGCATACCAATCTAGTTTTGATATGATGTATATATTGTTGATATATACATGAGATGAGATATTTTTTGATCATATGACTTGTGTTATGTATTTTTATGATGCTTTTATGTTTGATTGATTGATTTGATGATTGGATTGCATGTAATTATGTCATTGGAAATATTATAATTTTGATGTCATGCTTGTAAGATTTTAAATGAAATAATCTGATGTAACAAATTGGTTGTTTGTGATGTAATGTGATAAAAGATAAAAAGAGACTTCTAACAATAATTTCAAAGGACATTGTCGCTATTATAGACCATTTCATGGAGTCACCGCTCACTCGGTCGTCAAGCTAATCCCAATATAGAAATATTGTTAAAAGTAAAAGAGTGCTTAAGAGACTGTCTTAAGACTTTGGTGCAATGGTGCAAATGATGATGATGATGGTTTGTTTTTCAGATTTTCATAAAAATAGTATGCATGAAATAATGTTAAAATGATTTTTGCTAGGCATAAATTCCTAAGTGTGATAAAATTTTTTGGATAATTCCTTAGGAATTATACCATCATTGCAAAATTGAAGGTTGACATAATGACATGAAATAATGAAAATGTGTTTGCTTGTTTGTAAAGCATAATTTGTATAATATAATGATTTAAGTCATATGGTTTTCATGATTTTTAAATAAATGGGGAATAAAAATTGTTACAATGGTTTGCGCTAGGTATAGAATATGTAGGTATAGACTTATACCATCATCGCGAAAATCCAAAAAGAGATAGTTTTATTGCATGGTTGATTTTTAATAAATAGAAAATATGAAGATGAGGACTTGCGCTAGGCATAAAATTCCAATTTTGGTTTTGGAACTATACCATCGTCATGAAAGTCAATAATATATATATATATATATTTTTTTTTTTTTTTTGTTTGATTGTATGGTTTTGAAAGAAATTTTGATTTTTCTATTATGCATGTAGTTGTCTAAACAACTGTACTTGAAAGAAGAAAATGAATTATTCCAAACAATTTGCAAAAAATATTTCAAAGTATCTTAAAGACAAAAGTTAGATTTATAAGGAATCCCATGTGCATATGTGAATTCATTTCCAATCTTGATTTATCATAATGATACACAAAATCTCTCAAATATAAAATGTGTGTGCAATTGCTATGTTCATTTACCAGTTTGAGCAAGATAATATGATACAAGTGATTTGAATAAACCAAATAAGTGTTCATTAACCATGATGTAGATGCATATAACCATACTAGACTACTATGTAAGTCGGATTATCAAGAGCTAGCTAATCCATAAGCAGACATAGGTCTCTACAAAAGAAGGTCGCTAATGTGATAGTATATATCGCCACGCTAGGAGTTACCCAAGGCCAAGCAGGTTGGGCACAAACCAACTGTTATGGGGCTTACCTCACAGTTTTTGAATAATTGAGAATTCCAGTGATTCAAGCTCATCAACCCTTCTTTTCTTTTCAAAGGGTAGGGAAAGGGATTTTATTGCTTTTGCTTTTGCTTTCTTTTGCTTTTCTTTTGTATTTTTGCTTGATAATTGAGATAATGCTTGAAATATTGTTGTAATGATATAAAATAACATTTTTCTTTTTCTCTTTTCTTGAACTTTGCTTTTTTTTCTATACTAGGGATACTTGCTCGGATTAGCTGTAGAGCAAGGGATTTTTATTCTGGGTAGGGGTGAGCTTGTCCTTTTGCCAATTCTCAAAGATTCTAGACCATGTGCATGATAGGATAGCAGGGGAAACTTTTCGCTCAAGAAACCACTTCTACTATGTAGCAAAGCATGGAAATTACAAATATAATCATTTTATTGTGAAAAGATGTGCTTGGTTTAAGTAAATAACAAGATCAATTCTCTATGCTCAAACTTTATTTAATTGAATTTTGTGGACTTTGATATAAGAGAGATTAGTAATCATGCCGTATAAAATCAAGATATTTATTTTTGTGAGTGTGAAAGTGAGGGATTCCAAATAAATGCTAATTTATCCAAAATAATTTGAAACATATAACTGCAATATTTGTAAGAAAATATATATAAATACTTTTTGAGAAGTTTTGAGAATGTTGACTCTCTCTTTCTTCTTTATGTTGTTTTGGTTTCGAAAGAGTCAAGAATATTGTTGTTTTGATTTTTATTATTTTTGTTTTTGAAAGAATTAACAAGTGCCATAAATAAATACAACAAATAGTTTTGAAGATTTTGATGATTATGAATGTTTTTGGTGTTTTTGAATTTATAAATTGAAAGAAATACAAGATAGTGATTTTGAAATATTTTAAACAAATATATACAAGGATGAAATGACCAAATTTATACATAGTAACGTTTAAGATGCAAAATATTCATGGGTTCTTTAAGTTCTTTACCATCTAAGGTAGATAATTTGTATGCTCCTGATTCAAATTTAGCAGTGATAATGTATGGTCCAAGCCAGTTGGGCTCAAATTTACCTTTAAGGTCCTTAGTTGCATTAGTATTTTTTTGATTTTCTTTTAAAACAAGGTCACCGATCTCAAAGGATCGATGACGAACTTTTTTAGCATATGATCTTTTAAGCTTGTTTTGGTAGGCACGGAGATGCTCCAAAGCATTGATGCATTTTTCATCTAGGAGTTCCAACTGACTGAGTCTCACAAACTCGATATTCATCTCCTACTTCGGTATCTTGAAGTAGTAGAGCCAAAGAAGGAACTTCTAATTCAAAGGGAAAAACAGCTTCAGCACCATAAACCAAAACAAAAGGTGAAGTTCCAGTGGGGGTTCGAACACTAGTTCGATAGGCCCACAAGGCCGGATATAACTGAATGTGCCACCACGGCCGCTTTATTGACCAATATTTTGAGAATTTTGATTAAGGTTTTGTTAGATGCTTCTGCTTGACCATTACCCTGAGGATAATAGGGAGTGGACCAACGATGTTGAATCTTATATTTTTGGCATAATTTTTTAACATCTTTATTTTTGAAACAAGTTCCATTGTCGGAGATGAGATTTGCAGGAATTCTGAACCTACAAATGATTTGATTAAAAATAAATTTAGAGACTTGTGTGCCAGTGCAGGAAGCTAAAGGCATAGCTTCAACCCACTTCGTGAAATACTCAATGGCGGTTATGATGAATTTGTGTCCATCAGATGACACAGGATTGATTTTGCCAATAATATCTAAACCCCATTTTGAAAAGGGCCAAGGAGATGAAATAGCCTGCAGCTCTTGTGCAGGCGCATGGACAAGGTCAGCATGTTTCTGGCACTTGTCACAATGGCACACATAATCATGTGCATCATTCTCCATGGTAGGCCAAAAGTATCCTATCCTAAGGAGCTTTTTAGCAATGACACTACCACTGAAGTGTCCTCCACAAGATCCATCGTGGGCTTCACTCAAGGCTGATTTGGATTCTTCTAAATTCAAACATCTTAATAGGATACCTTCAAAAGATCTCCTATATAAAGTATTGCCAATTATTACAAATCGACTTGCTCGTCTACGTAATAACCGACGCTGGTTTCTATTAGAATTGGCAGGGAAAGTCCCATTTTGGAGAAAATCAAATATATCCATATACCAAGGTTCAGGAGTAGTTTCATTGATTAGAAACACATCCAAAGGTTCTAAGCATGACTTATTTGAAGCGGGTTCCTGGAGTCGATGAATAATGATAGTGGCATATTCGTCATCTAACTCCAAGGGCAGGAGAGATGCAGCTACGGCCATAGCATCACCGCACGGTTGCAAGTTCGAGGAATAGCTTCCAAGGTAACTTGATCAAATAGAGACATTAATTGTAAAACATAGGCCTTATATGGGCACAGTTTATCATCTCTGGTCTGATAAACTTCATTAATTTGGTTTATAACTAGTTGAGAATCACCAAAAACTAACAGATGTTTAATTTTTAGCGCTAAGGCAGCTCGTAATCCAAGGATTAGAGCTTCATATTCAGCAGTATTGTTGGTGCAAGCAAATGTTAATTTGAAGGACAGAGGAATAAGATGTTTTTGTGGGGATATTAAAATAATACCCGCACCAGCCCCACTCATGCATCGGGCTCCATCAAAGTATAAGGACCATTGTTCAATATGGTCTGCCTCTAATTGAAGGCATTCATCAGGAAACTCAATGATGAGGGGATGGGTAGACTCTAAGGGTGCAGCAACTAATTGATCTGCTATGATTTGACCCTTAACATACTTTTGTCCTATGAATGTGAGATCAAACTCGCTTAGAGCAAGAACCCACTTGGTTGTGCGACCCGATAAATAAGGTCGACTCATGAGATACCTTAAGGGATCATATTTAGCAATGACATAAGTTTTCTGACTAAGCATATAATGTCATAATTTTTGCGTAGCAAACATGACTGCTAGACATAGTTTTTCTAATGCTGTGTAGCGGGTTTCATAATCGATGAAGGTTCGGCTAATATAATAATTAGCACGTTCTCTCTTTTCATCATCAAGCTGAGCTAACATAGCTCCTAAGGCATAATCTAAGCTGAAATATATAGGAGAAATGGGCGATCAGGTTTAGGCGGTGAAAGCACAGGTGGATTAAGGAGGTATTGTTTGAGAAGTTCAAAAGCTTCTCTACATTCGTCATCCCAATTAAAAGGGACATCCTTCTTAAGGAGTTTAAGAAAGGGACCAGTTTTGTCCGCCAGCTTATCGATGAAGCGATGGATGGCTTGAAGCTTACCTTGTAAACTTCGTAACTCAGATATATTAGTAGGTGCGGGCATATCAGTGATAGCCGCAATCTTGAGAGGGTCGATTTCGATACCACGTAAAGAAACTAAAACCCCTAATAGTTTACCGGACTTAACTCCGAATATGCATTTTGCTGGATTTAATCGAATAAGATATTCTCGTAATCGATTAAAAACTTTTCTCAAATCATCTAAATGATTATCTTCATTAATAGAGCGAGCTATAATATCATCTACATAATCATGTAGGATATCATGCATCATATCATGAAAAATATAAGTCATAGCTCGTTGATAGGTTGCACCTGCATTCTTTAAGCCAAATGGCATCACTTTCCAACAAAAAGTACCCTAGGGGGTAATAAAGGTTATTTTAGCCTGATCTTCAGGAGCTATCCTGATCTGATTATAACCGGAGAATCCATCCATTAAGGACATCATCCCACTCCCGAAAGTAAATTCAATGATTTGATCCATGTTTGGAAGAGGAAAATCATCTTTAGGGCATGCAACATTAATATCTCTAAAATCAGTGCAAACCCTAACTTTGGTAGCTTCTTTTTGGGTAATTGGAACTAAATTTGAGATCCATTCAAGCATAATCAATAGCTTGTATAAAGACAACATTTAGGAGTTTTTCTAACTCCCTTTGACTAGCAGAGCCACTTTGGGATGCATTTTTCTAAGTTTTTGTTTAACATAGTTTAGCATCCGGATGGACCACTAGATGATGCATGACTACATAAGGGTCTAGACCTGGCATATCTTCATATGTCCAAGCGAAGACATCTTCATACTCTTTAAGGAATGCAATGTATTGTTCTTGTTTTTCTTGACTTAATTCTGATCCAATATTGATTATGTGAGGATTATCCTCAGTTCCAATGTTAATTTTAATGACGTTTTCTACCTCCATGTGTAGATCTCTTTCAAAATTAGGTGGGGTGGGTGAAACGCCCAATTCTTGTAATTCTTGTAAGGTTAATTTGGATAATTCATCTTGAGGATTAGTGGTCTCAAGTTGGGCTATAGTTGGTATAGAACCATCAAAATAAAATCCATTGTGTAACATCTCTTCAACGGAGACATCATGGAAGATATCTCCTTCCAACTCTTCATCGGGGTCAGCAATCATTTCAGGGTAAGCTATGGATAGCATGTTACATGTAAATGACTAATTTTTTAGAGGCAAATCATCATGCCTATCCAAATAATCTTGATAACATATGAGTTGATCATCATCTTCAAAAGGAAAGGGTTGACCCTTACTAGGAAATAGGCCCACACCACAAGGCAGGCCACGGTTCTACCTCGAAAGGTTCTTTCATGCCATTTTGGAAAGGTCCCAAGCCTTTCCCTTTATATCCCATTTTAAGCATTATGGGTTTAGCTTTAATATATTCATTGGTAAAATAACATCGAGCGTATCCCTCATGATGAGTTTTGATATTTCGAGGGATTCTTCCCCACTCATATCCTTTATAAATGAAGGCACAACTCCCGACTTGGTAAGTACTTCCCATAGGTTGTGGGAGGCCCAAAGTACGAGGAGATGGCGGTAAGTTATTTAAAAGAATTGAATCTTGCATGAAAGCATTTGTTTTTTTTGATATTAAGATTGTGGATAAATCTGGTAAAAGTTCATCAGAAAGAGCATAAGATGTAGAAGGATTATTCCCTATATCTTTAGATGTGGAAGGTATGATAGATGTTGATAATGTGGAAGTGTTAATAGATGTGTCTATAGGTTTTGAAATTATAGGGATAGAACATGAAGGATTGGTTGTAGATTGAAGATCTTTTTGAGGTTCTAGAGTGATTTGTTTAGAAGATTGTTGATCTATATATGAGGATGAAATTAATGGAGGGGAAATAGGTGAAGTTATGGGTGTGTGTTTCATAGTTTTAGATGAAAAATAAGAATTAGGATGTGTGGATGACAGAGCAGGGCAAAATTGCACTCCAACAGGTTCTGCCAAAGCACACATATCAAAGGGTCTAGGGTCACCATGGATAGTGACCAACTGATTTTTAAATTCAAATTTAACACATTGGTGTAAAGTTGATGGGACAGCCCGCATCGCATTGATCCAAGGGCGACCCAAGAGTATATTGTACGATGCTGGGCAATGTACAATAAACACGGTTGTATCTAGGGTTCTAGGACCAACTTGCAATGGGATGGTAATAACTCCACACGTTTCTTGTGTTTCATCATTGAAAGCTTTGATAATCATATCAATTTTCTTCATTTCATCACTTCTAAAGCCAAATCTTTGGTAGAAGTCAAAAGTGCAAATGTTTAGAGATGAGCCATTATCAATCAAGACTCGTTTGACAGCTACATCTCCAATTAGAGCAGTAATATATAAGGGATTATCCTTATGTAAACTGTGTTGTGGGATATCTTTACCTCGAAAGTCAATACAATCAACCTCTCGAGTGATGATAGTATTGGCCATAGCTTCAAGTTGAATGTTTTGAGGTACCATCATTTGGCTTAATGTAAGCATCAACTCATCCCTATGGGTAGGAGAAGATCTTAATAAATCCAAAAGGGAAATTCTGGCTGTAGTATTGGATAATTGCTCATTAATATTGTAAGGGGGTTTAGGTTGAACATTAGGAGCATGATTCCCTTTATTGGGATTTTTCAAAACAAATGGAGCTGATCCATCATTCTGATTTGGTTCTTGTTGAGAATTTTGAGCCTGTTGTCGGGTAACGACTCCAATGGTACCTACAATGTTATATTGAGGACGTTGAACTGGTCTCGATCGAGCATTTATGGCTTGTTCATTAGGGAGGAATTGATTAGAAGAAGGTCGAGTAGTAACTCTTCTAGGAAATGGTTCTTCTGGAACCATAGCATCTGTGATGGGTTGAATAGGATCTGATTCATTTTTAGAACTATTCGATTGGTTTGAAGTGATGTCTATTTCACTTTCAGTATCTGATTCTATATCACTAGAATCTGGAGTTGGAATATTATGTAGGGGCCTGGTCGTAACCAGGGATAAGGTTGTGTCAAATATTTGAGGATCCTGAATAGGTAATTGTCCGCTAATAGTTCCTACATATCGGGTAGGAGGAGGAACATTATGATGTTCGATTTGATTGGCCACCTCTTTACCATGTCTTGGTAAAGGGTGTTGAAATATGTCTAATGATTGATTAGCATTTTGATTTTGATTTTGGGGAATGGTCTTTTGAGTATTATTAGGAGCATTTTGTTTAGGTTGGAAGGCTTGCACCTCCATTTCATTATTATCAATCAAATCCTCGTATTTTATGTTTCAACCTTTTACAAGCGTTGGTAGAGTGTCCAGGTCCTCTATGGAAATCACAATGTAAGTCACTCTGTATCCGGGTATAGTTGGATCAGGTTCCCAGATAGCTGGTAATTGGATCAAACCTCTTTCGAGTAATTGAGGTAAAATAGTTGATAATGGTTGATTCAATCTAGTAAATTCTCGAGGAGGCTTATCAAGAGGTTTCAATATAAATTTTTCTGTTGTCTTCATTGCATTGATATTAGCAACATTTCTGCTGTCAGTGACTCCGTCACCAACAACTTGTTTGTTTTTATATTGATTTCTGGATGTTTTCTCATCATCCTTCTTCCTAAGTTGGCCTCTCCTAATGAGGGCATCTTCTACTCTTCGAGCTAAATCTATAGCTTGATCGAAGGTAGTTAAAGTAGCAAGTTGATAGCTCATAAGATATTTGTTCTTGTAAATTATTGATAAAAATGTCCAACATTTCCCTATAAGGTAGCACAAAGTGCATTTTTCCTATCAACTGCCTCCATCTAGCTAAGAAATCAGCAAAACATTCATCCTTGTCTTGTTTTAAGTTGTATAAATCTTTAATGGTTACATGCCTCTCGATGTAGGCACTAAATTGATGGACAAAAGATTCAACTGTTTCTTCAAAGTTTCTCAAAGAATGAGTGGGCAATTGATAGTACCACTCTAATGCCATTCCACCTAAACTTTTCGGGAACATTTTTAGTAATAGCAAGTCATCATGTGATATATCATGACATGCTATCCTAAACATGCGAAGATGCTCTATGGGATCTTCTGTTCCTTTATATATAGGCAAGATGGGCATGGGAAAATGCTTAGGGTATGGTTGAGCTACAACTATGGGATCCAAAGGTTGACTACATATCTCTCGATAATTGTACGAGGGACGATAAGGATCTATCTGGTCCATACGCGAAGCTAACTGTTTCACCATGGCTTCCAGATTACTAGTTTGCCCACCATATTGGTTCGGTAGGGCATTGATATGGGATTTGTGAGCATATGATGGAGGGACATGAAGATTAGATGCTATGTTGCTATTGTGTAAATTGTTGGTAGGAAAGGTGTTATGAAGGAATTTTGAAGTGGTATTATGATGTATTCCATATTGTTGAAAATTGGTGTTTGGCTTCGTTTTAGGTTTTTGTTTACTTGAAGCATATTGATCAATAGTTTGGCGAAGTAAAGTAGTGAAGGAAGTTTTCTTTTGTGTGGGAATGATTTTAGGTTGAATAATAGGTTCCTTAGGAGGTTGGGTAACCTGTTGTTTTGACATGTTTTGAATCATAGTGACCATATCTGTATTGGATGGTCCAGCCTTATCACTTTCTTGATCAATGAAAGACAAGGGATTAGTGCGCACATCAAACGTATGTTCCATGGCTGCTTGAGTGTCACTAATTTGCCCTTTATCAATACGAACTGCCACATTAAGAGCGTCAATGTTATCATTGAGAAATTTTTGAAAATGATCTACGTTGTCAAAAGCAATAGTTCCATCTAGAGCTACTCTAGGGGATGAGGATCCATCCTCTTTAACACTTTCTTCTTGTTCATTGTCTTCACCTAGGTCATCTTCTGGTTGATCTAGAGTTTCTCCTTCCGGAATTGGATCTTCAGGAAGGACATTTGGGTCTCTAGTTTTATCTTGTAACCAATCTTCTTCTTCTCCTTCAGTTTGTTTACCATTCCTAAGTTTAGGCATTGTGCCTTAATTTTAGATTTCAGCAAATATATATATATATATATATAAAATATATATATATATATATATGCAATAAGCTTAAGAGGTATATATTAATTATATACCTACTACAATATTTAAAATGAAATGTTTTTGGTTTTTGTTATGTTTTTTAGTTTTTTTTTCTTTGTTTTTGTAATAATATTGTAAAGATAAAAATAACACAATAAATGCAAGAAATAATACTGAAAGTAATGATCTAGTTTTCTATAAACAATTTATAAATATCATTAATGGGCTCGAGTTCTTCAGGAGTCATGAAGTGTTCTTCTTCAAATTGAAAGTTTTCTTTTAAAAATTTAATGAAAAGAGCTATAGTGATATTATGTATTTCAGATTTTGATTGATAGTAGTAATTCTCATGGCAATATTCTCGATATAACATAGCTCTAGGAACTCTATTCCATATTTCCCTATTCATAAGAACAACCTCTTGGTCTTCTATATGACCTAGGAATTGTGTACAATTGCTCGTTCTTGAGGTATTCCTCGAAGGTGAACAATTTTGAAGATACAAGAGCTCTCCTATAAGCTAACCATCTATGGCAGGCTCTCTAAAGTTCATGATAAAAGACAAGTTGATGAGGATCCAGGATTCTATCTAGGATAAGCCTCTTGATTTGTTTAAGTTTTGTTGACCTAGATGAAATGACACTAAGTCTTCTATCAAGTTCATCCCACAAGAGTTGATTTCTATCCTGTTTAGGCACACTAAGTACATAATTGATTTCTATGGCTGCCAATTGGTTTTCTACATTTATAGTAATCGCTAATATTTTCTTAGGAGCTACCATCTAAACATGATATTAAATTTAAATGATCTGAAATGCATCTATGTTTTAGTTGTTTTATTTTTTTTGTTTTTGTTTTCAAAAGGTTTACAATGCATTCACGTCGGGTTCACCAAAATGTATCGCTCCAAATTTTTCACACCCTTACCTTCAGGCTATAGGATCCATGCCCGAAGGGGGATGTGAAAAGGATGGCATGGTACCTCGGACTGAGAGGCCTTGCGAAGGTCCCGCCTCTCAAGGGAGGTGTATATTGGTGATTTTTTGATGGATGGTGGGTTCACCAGGAAACATTTAATGGCGTTTCCACGCCTAGGTTGGGAATGTGTTTTATGTGTTCGTTTTAGCCTTAAGCATTCAAGTCCTAGGTTTGGCCAAAATGCATCTAAGCTATTCTATATGAAGATGCAGATTAAATGAATACAGAAAATAGAATTAAGATAGAAAATAGAGAAATTAAAGAATATTAAAAGAAAATACCTGATCCGGATGTCTGATGAAGATTCTGATTCTTGAAGCAGTCAGGATCATCTGGAATTCGATAGAATCATCTGAGATCAGACAAGATCATCTGAGATCTGACGAATTCGTCAGAGACCTGCAAATAGAGAAATGGGTGCAAAACATAGAAAATACAACTATTCTAACATAGGGAAATAATGTAAAATGATAGTAACAATATCAAACTGAAACTTAAAAGTAGAAACATGAATGAATTATACTAATTTAATAATAATTATGACTTAATTATGCATTTGATCTAGATGGGTGAACTCCAAAATGCAGAATAGCATAAAATAATGAATAAACTAGCTAATTACAAAATAAAACAATAGATTGAAAGATGAAGAAATGCAAACTTTAGGCACTGATTGCCTCAATGTTGACTGCAGTCGAAATCATCTCGCATTGGTATGAAATCATCTCTGATTCGACAGGATCACCTCCGATCTGAACAGGATCGTCTACGACGATGTAAGCTTGCTTCGACTGAAAAACACTAAGGTACCTGCAACAAAATTGGAATAGAACTAATGCAAATATGAATTTGGGATGTCTTAACGTGTATGAAGTCGAGTTACAAGGAATTATCAGCCAGGGGGTGCTAAGGGGAGGGCTTAGGATTAAATAGGCTTAGGAGGGAGGTTAGGAGGTTGGAGATCATCCCTATTTGGGAGATCTCCAATGGGGGAGGGTCTCTAACGACGCAGACACGCTTCTGCCCGGATTAGAGACCCGTTGGAACAGAAGCTAATTGTGCAAAATTAGTTTTGGGACAAGATCGTCTGGACGTCCTAGCCCAGACGAAATCGTCAGATCTGGGGCGATATCGTCTGATCGACGACGATATCGTCAAACGGTCAAAACAACCTCTAAAAATGGCATGAGAAAGGGGGAAACGGATTACACGATGGTTAACGAGCGGTTTGGGAGGTTAAAATTTGAATTTAAATTATTTACTAGAGTAAATGTAATTATTAAGATTTCACTGCGCCAATTTTAGGGTGCTACAGGCATATTTGACCGAGAAGTAGCCGCTACTAGTGCCATGCCAGACATATTTATCCTCCCTCCTGCCAGAAGGAATGATGGTAGTCTCGAGGAGGTGTTGGAGCCTAGAAGCTTGAAGCGAGTGGCGAGGGTCTAAGATGGACCTCCAAATGGCTCTACCCTGGTCCCTGACCATGTAGTCCAACACTTTAGAACCTTTGGAGGCCACCAAGGCTGGTTTAAGGGCTCAAATGTCACTATCAAAACTCAGGTCCTTGTCTTGGATCCACCTGTCATCCCAAAAATTGATCTTGGCCTCGTCACCAAGGAGCCATCTGGTCCCTTTCTGAATAATATATTTTGTGAGGGCCAGGGATTTCTAGAAGGCCTATCCATATCTGGGCTAGAATTCATTGAGGAACAGGTGCTGATGGAGATATTTTTTGTGCACAATACTAACCCATTCATCCAGGGCATTCATGAACACCTTCCAAGCATGCTTGGCTAGGAGGGCATTGTTCATAAGGGGAACCTGCCTTAGTCTGATCCCTCCCTCCCATTTTTGTCAACAGACTCAGGGGCCAAGAGACCAAGGGGATCCTCTTCTTGTCTTCATTTCCAGACCACAAAAAAAAATTCTAAATTTGCTCTATGTGGGCTGCAATGGAGGTTGGGATTCTGAACATCAACATGAAGTAAACCATAATGCTTTGGAGAACTGTGGACGAGAGAGTGGCTCTGCCCGCCTTGGAGAGGAGGTGACCCTTCCAAGAGGTCAATTTCCTCTGGACCCACTCGATCAACCCACTCCACAGGGCCTTGGAGGAAGCCCCCGTGAATAGGGGTAGCCCGAGGTAGGTGGAGGGGAGGGTGTCAGGGGTACAACCTAGAATCCACCCAATTTGGGCTTGCCTTTCTAGGGGGTGTGAATGAAATAGATTTTGATTTTTCAAAGATTGATCTTCTGCCCGGTTGCCTCTTCATATAGACTCAAGAGCTGCTTAATAACCTTGGCTTGGGGGACCGAAGTGGCAATGATGAGAATGGTGTCATCCATGAACTACTGGTGGGACACTAAGGGCAGCCCTGATGTTGGATTGATTCCAGAGATGAGCCTATGGGAAGTAGCACTTGATATGGTGTGGCCTAGGGCTTTAGCCAGGATAATGAAAAGAATCTAGAATAGGAGGTCACCTTGGTAGAGGCCTCTAGAACTAGGGAAGAATCCTACCAGGAATCCATTAATCAAGACAAAGAACCACAAGGAAGACACGCTATTTTTGATGAGGTTGACCCAAGAGGGGTGGAACCTGAACTTGAGGAGAACCTTGGTGAGGAACTCCTAGTTGACTCTGTTGAAGACTTTATTCATGTCAAGCTTGAGCAAGAAGGAAGACTTCTTGGATAAGATGGCAGAATGAAGGACCTCATGAATGATGATGACCCCATCTGTGATAAGCCTTCCTTTGACAGAGCTCCCCTGGAAAAGGGTAATGATAAGGGGAAGGATGCTTTTAAGTCTAGTTTCTAGAGACATGGTTAGGATATTATAGAGGACATTACACAAACTAATGGGGTGAAAGTTGAAAAGGGATCTAGCTGCTTGGGACTTGGGGATCATGGCAATGAAGGTGGAATTGATGCCTTTGGAGATGGATTTGGCAAACTGGAGGCCCCGAATGCCCGTACACACTTCCTAGCCAATGAGGTCCTAGAAGGATTAGAAAAATCAAGGGGGAAACCCATTCAGAACCAAGGCGGCATCTACTATCATGTACAACACAACTACGCTTATTTCTTCATCCGAAAGGGGTCGAAGGAGCATCTCATTTGATTGGGCCAAGACAGATGAGGGGATATGCTCCAACAGGGTCTCCACTACCAAGGGGGATAGATAAGAGTCATCACCAAGGAGCTCCTAAAATAAGCCAATGACTCTGTCTTTGATGTCCTCTTCATCTTTGGTTACCTTTCCATCACTGCAAATGAGCTCAAGGATTCTATTTGAGCCCCTATTTTTGAGAGTCGAGGTGTGAAAGAACTTAGTATTGGTGTCACCATCGTGCAGCCATAGGACCCTTGACTTCTACCTCCTGAAGATTTCTTCCATAGCTAAGACGTTGTGATACTCAGCTAGGACTGAGTGCTCCTCTTCTCTAGCCCCGAGTCTTGGCAGCCTTTTTGGAACCTGATATCAAGGTCTTCTAGTTTTTTCTTGAGTGTTTCTTTGCTTTCGAAGATGTTACCAAACACCTCCTTATTCCAAACCTTGAGATTATCTTTGAGAAGTCTCAGTTTTTGATAGATTTTCTTAGCAGGGCATCCTATGACTAGGGAGGCCCACCAAAAACTAACCTGGGCCTTAAAATCAGGGTGATGCAACCACATGGACTCAAAATGAAAGGGGTGCTTGTGGGAAGGATGCTTACCAACTTCAAAAAGGAGAGGGCTGTGATCTGATTCAACTTTGGGAAGGGCCAACAAGGTGGCACCGGTGAATAGAGAGATGGCTTCCCTAGACAAATACACTCTATACAATATGACCTGGATGAGGTGGGCTCCTACTCTTCTATTTGTCCAAGTGTACTTAGCCCCTTTCAGGTGGATGTCCATGAGCTCATTGGTATCAGTGAAGGCCCCAAAATATTCCATGCTTTTGGTTGGTGTCGCTAATCCCTTGCTCTTGTTAGAGGGGAAGAGGGGACTATTTAAGTCACCCACAAGAATCTAGGGGAGAGGAGCAAACAACTCCCTCATGGTTCTTATTTCATTCCATAATGCAGATCTTCCATTCAGATTGTTGGGGGCATAAACATTGGAAAGAATCCAAGACTGCCCTGACTTCAAACAGTGAATCAAGATGTTGGTGATTCTGGGGGACGACAAGATGAGTCTCCCCTTGAAGGAGCATGGGTCCCACAGACACAGCAGACCCCCAGTAGTGCCAAAAGTCAGGGTGGACAAAAAATCACTATTTATCCAAATAACTTTGGCAACCCTCGAGGAGGACGCTTTGTCGAGTTTGATCTCCTGAAGGAAGAGGATAGATGAGTTGTGGTCCTTGCAAAGCTAGGCAAGGATCCGTTTCTTGGGGGCACCATTGAGCCCCCTGACATTCCAGGTGATGAAATTCATTTGACACCCTTGGGGAGTCTTTTGCCTCCCTTCCCATGTTGGGTGGGGGGTTTGTATCTCAAGGAGTCTACTTTCGAGAAGCTCACAAAGTCATTGAGGAGGGTCGCCTGGGAGCTACTAGCTATATTGTCCTATGGGAGCTTAATACATTGGTCACCGAAGGTGGAGTGCCCTATATTATTTTTGCTGCCAAATTCGATGGTAAACTTCCTACTACGGGTCATCTTGGAACTAAACTCTTTGGGATCATACTGGGAACTTCAAACATCATCATCTGCAAACCTCTTGGAGTTGCACTTTGAGGGAGGTTGAGAAGGAGGGAACGAAGGGAGGGAGGAAGGGTATCAAGCGAGGGAAAATAGGGGTTGGGGTGGAGGAAACCCCACATGCCAGGGAGAGGGAGGGGTCAACTGGAGGGATGAGAGGGGGTTGGGGAGGTCTGACGACTTGTAGGTCTAGGAGGGAGCTTCCTCAAAGAAAGCGGGGGTAGAGTCAGCCTACGGGGCTGCTTAAGAGCAAGGGTGACCAGAAACAACAATGACTTGGGAGGGGATTTCCTCTACACACCTCAAAGGCTCTAAAATATTGTCAAGAAGAGGTTCATAGTTACATACCTGAAGCTGAACAGTCGTCAGATTAGGGTCCACCTAGTTTTCCCCTACGATAATAGTTTCTATTTCTTTTTCTTGCCATTCTTGGGATCTGTGTTTGTCACTAGGGGGCCCTTGGTAAGGGACCCTACCATATTGGATAGGGTATCCTCGGGGTGGAGTGCTTCAACCTTCTTGGAAGTGGGGCATTGATGGGGAAGGTGCCCCTGAGTGCTACACAGAGGGTATAAGGTGGGTTTATTTTCATAAATCAGGGCTTGGCACCAACAGAAGGATCCCAAAGAAATTGAGACTAAAGAAAGGAGTTCGAATTCAAGGTTCGCATTGGCACAGAACCTAGCATGGACCATGCATGAGCCTGCCTTGGTGGTAGGATCAAAGACAACAAGCTCACCAACAGCTTGCGCAATGAGCCTCAACACGTCCTCTTGCCACAAATGGAAGGATAGCTCTGAAAGATGAACCCATATTGGGGTGAAGTTAATGCTTTGGGTGTTGGGATTAAATTCAACTTCGTAACACCTGAGGAAGATGCTTTTACACCCTAGGAACCAAGGCCCGCCTATGAGGATCCTACTGGAATCATCATTGTTGTTGAGCTTGATGAGGAAGAAACCCTTGGTTAGGGCTACAAGCTGCATGTACCCTAAAATTTTCCATTTGGAAGTTACCCAATGGCGGATGGTTTCCATGTACAGGCGACCCCCTATGAATTTCCCAACTAGGGAAAAGGAGGACCCTAACACAAAGGTCGAGTAGACATCATCATGGATGGAGATGTGTGTCCCTTTGAGAGAAAGGCCCGAGCCCAGGGCTCGGGGTTGGTCTTTGGTGCCAAACAAGAACTGTTGGAAATAGGGTTTGGGCCCCCTTGGGATAGAACCCTAAAATTTATCAAGCAATTTTTCCCCAAGACCTACAATCGAATCAACATTTTCATGAGGCTCGGTGTCCAAGATCTCGTCCCCACCCTGGCCACCTAGCTACCTAGGCCTCACGCTTGACCCAGATCCCATAGCAGAACCTGTAGGGCTGAACCCAGAGATCGTGCCCACTATCGCTCCTACTTTTGATCTTGCACCTACGCCTACTCCCACTTCTGCTCCCACCATCAACTTATTTTCCACTTTTCCAAAATTTTAAAGAGGTTCAGTTATGGGGCTTTGATTTAGAGAATGAATGAAGGATTATTTTAGAGGTTAAAGCTATGGGACTTTAATGCTTTAAAATAGTATTAGATTTGATTGGAATTGTGAATTAAAAGGATGTTATATTTATTCTTTAAATTGAAGTTATGAGGCTTTTATTTAGAGAATGAATGAAAGATTGTTTTAGAGGTTAAAGGTATGGGACTTTAATGTTTTAAAACAGTATTAGATTTTATTGGAATTATGAATTAAAAGGATGTTAGATTTATTCTTTGAATTGAAGTTATGGGCCTTTGATTTAGGGAATGAATGGAGGATTGTTTTAGAGGTTAAAGATATGGGACTTTAATGCTTTAAAATAGTATTAGATTTTATTGGAATTGTGAATTAAAAGGATGCTAGATTTATTATTTGAATTGAAGTTATGGGGCTTTGATTTAGAAAATGAATGAAGGGTTGTTTTAGAGGTTAAAGGTATGGGACTTTAATGCTTTAAAATAGTATTATATTTTATTGGAATTGTGAATTAAAAATATGTTATATTTATTCTTTGAATTGAAGTTATGGGGCTTTGATTTAGGGAATGAATGCAGGATTGTTTTAGAGGTTAAAGGTATGGGATTTTAATTCTTTAAAACAATATTAGATTTGATTGGAATTGTGAATTAAGAGGATGATATATTTATTCTTTGAATTGAATTTATGGGGCTTTGATTTAGGGAATGAATGAAGGATTATTTTAGATGTTAAAGGTATGGGACTTTAAAGCTTTAAAATATGAATGGATTTGATTAAAGTTAGACCTTGATATAAGTAGTACATGTTGGATGGCTCTCTAAGGGAACTTGAGAGGTGAAGATAAAAGTAAAGGATCTTTTATAATATCCACTATGCATTATATGGTTGGAAACTTAATTGAATTTTGTATAGTTGCAATTTGGCAAAGTAAATGAATAGATGCATTTAGAGGCATGCCTATCCTGAACCATGAGTACCCTGATCCCCTACTACCCTCAAATAACCAATGGGAAGCAAGGAGAAGCAAGGAGTTCAATGGAAATAAAGTATAGGTAATTTATATTTTATGTTGATTTACTTATGCTCAAATACACTAGAATTATGGGGAGATATCCTTGATGCAGTTAATGTAATATTATGTAAAGTAAGGAGAATTTACCATGCAATATTTAATGCAATAAGTGTTTATTGGTTTATAGAAGGTACTTTTACTTTATTTCCATGTTTGGTTATAATAGGTAATCGATTATCTTTCCATGGATGACATTATTTTTAAGTGCTAATCCTTCTTTATTTTATGGATTCATAGTGATTATTCTTTGTTTTTTAGTATCTAGATGTATTCTTGTTTGGTTTCTTAATAATAAAAATCCAAGAGTAGAGTTCTAGGGTGAACTTAGAGATGACCTAAGGGAATTGATACCCTTTAGGGTAAACATAGGTGACCTAAGGAAATTAAGAACCCCTTTGGGTGAACATAGGAGAGCTAAGGGAATTGAGACCCCCTTAGGGAGATAAAAGACTAAGTTGTGGAGAGACTACATTTGAGTTAAGATAGCTCATCGTGTAGACGATATGAATATATTAACTCACAATACTTGTAGCATACCTACACATAATAAATTGTGTATGGTATGGAGATGCATGTATACCTTCAATGGACTAAGGGTTATAAGTCTAGCTCATCAAGAGTAATGGGATAGATGGGCTTTTTTGCAGTAACACATAATATGCCTATATAGAAGGGCTTGTGTTAGGGTACTTCATGAGATGTAGCTTTCAAAAAAACTTAGGATTAAAACTTTAGGTAAATATTAGTTGGGTTAGGGGTTCATGAAGGGTTCATGTATCTCTCTCCTTAGTAAAAAAAAAATCTATTTTTGTATTTTTTTGTTTGTGTATTTTTGGGTCATTACATAAGGGATGCCCTTAGAAACATGAAGTGTTTAAACTTCTTGTACAAATTAAATGTCTACAAGAGAAGTATGACCCCATTTATATCAGAAATTAAAGAAACTAGATGGGCATATTGTTGTTTTTCAATGAAGGAATTAGGGATGAAGCTATTTTGAGGATGTCTAGCTCAAACGGATCTGATATGGATAGAAAATATCCACATGCATGGACCTCTTACATAGAATGACCTATGTAGAGGGTATACTCGGTGTGTCCTTTCTAGATAATGAAAGAAGTTAATACTAGCTCATTGGATCCATGATATGGATAGTTTGACCATTAAGTAGACACCTATGCCGGGAGTAAGGATAGGTGTGCCTCTAATAATATACTAGTTAAAGAGCTAATGTAAAAAAAATAATGGATGGGAAAATTTTAGGTCATGACATTTGGTATTAGAGCTTGGTTCATAGTAGAATAGGTTCACTGGGCAAGACTAGTTGCAATGTGTGATAGAAAACGTATTTAAACCATACCAAATAGAGAAAAAAATTAGAAGTAAACCTATTTGGATAATATAGTGGAACAAAAAAAAAGTTAATATTAGGAGGAGCAATTTGAAGGAAGTAGTTTCTAATGAAATTCCTATTGTATCTTTTGTTTGTGGCCAGGGACAATGCTACCAAAGAGAAGAAGAGGGAGTGTTGCCCCATCTACAAGGAAAACATGACAAAATAATGTAGAGAAAATAACCTTGGATGTAGGTCCAAAGAACCCTAGTAATGAAAGGGAAAATCTTACTAAGATAGTGGATCTACTTCAAGAATAGGTAGAAACACAAAAAAAATTTTTGGATGTTGTGTTGAATTGGGAAACAAAAATGTAACTCTAGAAAGAGATAGGAAAATGAACCCCTTATTGAGGTACAACTATCCAAAATTCATCTTGAGGCTAAGTTGGGCAAGGAGATGAAACATTTGAAATATTCCAATTTTAATGGAGAGGAAGATGGTGATAAGGCCAAGGTATGGTTGAAGAAAATAGAAACCTATTGCAATATGAAGAAATTTTCCTCGTGCACTCAGATATCCTATGCCACATTACATTTTTAAGGAGATGGTTTGGATTGGTGGAAAAATATTAGTGTAGATTAGAAACTAGTAGCAACAATTGATCTAAAATTGGATGAATTTGTAAAAACCTTCAAATATAGATTTCTCACGGAACATTTCTATTTCCAAAAGTTTGAGGAGTTCACTAAGCTTCAATAGGGAACTAGAATAGTGGAAAAATACTATCAAAGATTTGTCAAGTTGCTAAAATATGTGCTTGCTTATAATGAGAAAATGAAGATTCACAAGTTTATACTAGGAATCAAGAAGTAGATATTGGGGAACCTACTACTCTTCAAAAGGCCCATGATTTGGCCAAGAAAGCTGAAACATATCTTAAACCCTATTTTGACTATGAAGGGTTGGATGAGCAGTGTAGGGAAGCATTAAGGAAAATGAATAGCGCAAATTTATTTTAGTGGAAAAAATAATAGGCAAACAAATATTCCCTCTGAGCATGATAGAAGGAATGATTGAAAACAAGGGAATTCAGAAGAAGGTTCCAAGAAAATGTTAGAGTTAGAGTATATTACATCATTTGGGTCATGTAAATGTACCACCTTTGGTACATAGTTAGAGTAGGAGATTACTTTAGGGGGAATTTATCTAGTTACTTCAAGCAATGTAATAAATGCATAAGTGGTAATGTGCAAGGTGTCCCCTTGTACAACTAGGTAGAGTATTGGCCAAGGAATCTATCTTCCTATATAAAGGGCCTCATAGAGGTATATCATATATCAAGTGCATTGTAGTAGAGAGTAGTAGAACTCTTGTATGGAGTACAATGTAGCTCTTTAGCTTGTATTGATGGAGTGACCATTACCTCCATATTGCATTGTATTTTCATAATTTCTATTTATAGTATATTTCAATCATATTGTAAAATTACTTTCTTTCATATTTTTTGCATCTTATTAGGACCTATGTTAGATCTCTCCCATTGCATATATCCTCAAAATATAATAGTGGTATCAGAGCCACGGTGAATCGAGATAGGAATAGGGAGAGTCACAAGTGAGGACTAAAATAAATCTTAGTTACAAAATTTTTGAGATTACATCTGGCTAGAGTCTTTCCATAGAGTTGTAGGAAAACTTGTGAATACTAGGACTCAACATTTCATTCCACTAGTTTGATGGACCAGCTAATGAAGATTCCTGATCTCAAAAAATTTGGATCTTTTCATGCTAACCATTATCTAAAGTTCTTTATTGTAGGAAAATAGACATTATGGAAGAGACTCCAGGAGTAGAGTCTTGGTGAAGTTTAGAGATTGGAGATCTCCATTGCTAGATTGAAAAACTTCACATTGCTGAAAAAATGCCATAGAAGCCTTGATCTAGAAAAAAGTCCATAGAATCCTTGATCCAGAAGAAATGCCATAGAAGCCTTGATCCAAAAGAAAGGCCATAGAATCCTTGATCCAAAAAAAGTCCATAGAAGCCTTGGTTTAGAATTATAAATTCTTCCATTCCATTAATGAAAAAGGTTGGGAAGATTACCACAAGAGAGCTAGAAATATTATCTTCTTAGAATCATTCCAGCACTTGCAACAACAAGGAGAAGATTGAAGATTTCAAAGACCTTAAAAAAAAGGGTCCCATTATAAGAGCTGCAAATCTTGTAGATTGCAAAATTGAAGAAAATGCCACAGTAGCCTTATAGCAAACTCAAGGAAGAATAGACTCCATAAGTCGAGTCAAGAAGGAGATAGGAGATTGGTGATATCCATTCAAGATCAATACTTGCAGAGTGCAAAAGTAGAGAAGGTCGTAGAAGCCTTAATTCTAAAGAAGAATTCAGAGAAGAGTTATTGATTCAAAAGAAGAATTCTTGATTCAAAATAAGACTCCAAAGAAGAGTCCATGAAATAGGATATTGGTGATCTCCTTTATTGATTAAAGACTTCTTTCAGAAGAAGTTGAAGATATCCGAAGTAGATCTCATTGGAAAAACTTCCAATATTGGAAGAGATAGAAAGGGACTAATAGAGCCCTATTCTTGATTAGAGAAGTAGTATATTTCAGAGATCCTAGAAGAAGATCTCATCACCAACACTTCCAGAAGTAGAATGTTGAAGAAAATATCTCAGTTGGAAGACCAGAGAAGCTACAAGATAGAAGACCTTGGAGAGGTCTCAAGGAGGAAAAATAAGAAGGCTTGGAGAGCCTTGTTATAGAGCTCATGGAAGCATCATCAAAAGAGTTCCTAGGATAACTCGTTGGATAAATCCACTACCAAGGAGAAAGCTCTTGATAGTGAAGGACTTGGGACAATTATCACCATCCGAAAACAAGCCCAAGAGAAGAATATTTTGGAAAGGAGTTCTAAATACCAGAAGATGGATCTAGTGAAGACCTCAAGACATTCAAAATATTGAGAATAAGAAGATCCTATTTGAAGATACAATTAATAAGAATATTGAAGGAGGATTCAGACAGAAGAAGCCTACAAAATTTGAGATATTTATAGATTACCTCTCATAGCAAGAAGGTACAATTTAGATAAAATTTTTATTTGAATTTATAGCAAAAAATAGAAGATAACTGGAAGGATCAAGCCACCAAAACCTAGGCTTAAGATAGAATAGTTAAAGACCACAATTTGGTGAAACAAGAAGCTATCCAGGATAGTCAACAAGAAGCCGTAAATTCATCCACTACAAGGCAACAACTTGGTGAATCAAACACAAATATCTATATCTACTTCAGAAGACATTAAATGTAAGCAACTAGGGTGCAATTAGTTGAACTTCAAATTAGGGTTCATTATCAAATTCTATTAAGCACCATATTTGGATTAAAAATTGCAAGAAGAAGAACCCATATTATAGTCTTCAAGAAAGTGCAAAAAGGAGAATTCATTTTAGGATATATTTTCACATTTAATAGGAGTTAGATATTTTTGAAAGAAATAAAATTATCATCTACTTGTTATCTATTTAGAAAGCAAGAAGACTACATCCTACAATATTGATTGTAGTGAATAATTGCAAATTACATATTACTCTTGAAAAGTTGCAGAATATTATTAAGTGCATTTAAAAATTATTTTGAGAGTTTATTGGAGCAATAAGGAGATATTATTGTTACCATTAAAGTGCATTATTAATCCATTAGCACTACACTAGTTAATATTTAACTAGTTACTCTCAAAAGGATTAGTTTGTGTTTGTTTATTGTTAAAGATCAAGGACACAAAAACCAAAATATTATCAAAGTATCTAGAGACACTATTTGATGCACAAAACCTACAGCATTTCATGGCTCAAATAAGCCACCAAAAATTAGATCATATTCCTCCAAGGAAGTGGAGAAGAAATCCACCATCAAATCAACAAAAGAAGCTTCAAATTGAGACTTGGTGAGTCTCATATTCAAAGTGCACTAAAGGCTATTTACAAAGAAAAAAATAGTGCAGAAATTACTTCTACAAAAAGCTTCTATCTACGTGGTTATTAGCTTGGGTTTATTACCAAAGTAACCAAGCAAAGGAGAGAGTTGTCTAGTAAAAGAGACAACATCAAATCAGCCCTTGCCTACAAGAAATCCACCATTAAAACCAGTAGAATAGAGTGCAAAAGGAGGTGCAAAAAGAAGGTATTCTATTTACAAGTTTGTTTACATTATCTTGCACCATATCAATATGTCCTACGAAGCGATTTTAAGTGCCACAAAGGCACATTATTAAAAAAAAAAATCAGTTGAAAGTGGTCGTGTAAAGAGCATTATCCAAGCAAGGTAGAAGAGCCTCTCAAAGGGCTCATATCTTCTACGATTTGGATAGCCGAACCTGCAAGTAAAAAAAGCATAATACAAAAAAAGGAGAAGCATTATATTCAATGGTAATATTATCTACAAAAGGAATTTCATAACAGGTTGAAAAAATAAGGGAAACAAAGCACAAAATATTACACTAGATGTACATCCAAGGAGCATCATTGGAGTATTTCAAAATCTACCATAGTAGTGCTTGAAGCCTTCAATATCATTTCTCAATTCCTAGCTCTAAATATCCAAAGGTGTTGCTTTCCACTCCAGCTAGAACTAACTCATACCAAGTACCATCGAACAAAGGAAGAGCTAGTCGTGTTGCATTGTTAATAAGGGTATTTTTTTTTATAATTTAATTTATCATTCAAAATGGGTTTTAACAGGAGACCCCAAAATCTGCTTACAAAAATAGCTTAAGGAAGTGAAAAACCAAAAAAATAAGGAAATAAGGGGATGCAGCCCCAAACAGGAAATAACGACAAAAAAATACACTAGAGAAGAAGGCCCCACGCAAGGAAGCTCAAAGACAAACAACAAAAATAAAGGAATATTTTATTCCTCCTCGCCCTCTTCATCACCATCATCCTTGAAACCTTCAAGATCGTTGCTCAATTCCTAGCTCTAAATCTCCAAAGGTATTTCTCTCCACTCCAGTTGGAACCAACTCATACCAAGTACCATCAAACAAAGGAAGAGCTAGTCGTGTTGCATTGTTAATAAGGGTATTGCAAAGATACATTGAAGAGATGTTACATATAAAGCTCATGCACAAAGTAAAGGTAACACTTGTCACCTAGAAGAAAATCCTAATGTTTCCCATACGAGTGCCCATCCATTGCAAGTTTGACCAAGAAAATGTTACAAGGAAGAAGGTTGGTGTGTTAGAAGGAAGAAGACACATATCATTAAAAAGAATGATCACTCTTCCAAGACTGTAATGCTCATCCTTTATCGAGCAAAAATTTACAAGTGGCAATAAGCATTTTCTCATCCCTCAAGCGCTCAAAGATAACTGCCATGATACTTGTCACACATTTCAAGATTCCTCTTCTATTAGAATGTGCCAAAGACCAAGGAGGTCAGCATTCATAGCTGAATAGTTGTATTCATAGCAACCTGAGTTGTAGCATGGAAGAAAGGTGAAGAGCATTAAAGGCTTTGGTCAAGGGAGGTCAAAGACTCCAAAATTGAGGTGCCACTATCCAAGCATTGAAGCCAAGGAATAATCAAAGCATTCTATTGGCTATAGCACCAAAAGAAAGAACATAAAGCTTTTTGTCATCTACGACCAAATTCAACATCAAATATTTTAGTTTTGCAAAATTACAAAGGTAAGAATTTACCTTATTCTAATTTGCTTTCATTAATAGGAGTTATAAGGGTATAATATAAGGTTGAAAACTATAATAAAAGCAACCATATTTGAAAGCAAAAATTAAAGGAAATTTATAGCTTAATATTTGCAAATTAAACTTAGGAGAAATAAGGATTTCTACCTGGAAAATTAAAATTCCATTATTGCAAATATAATTGTTTTCTAACATTCCAAATTAGGGATTTATAAGGAATACTACACCAAAGTAGGATATTAGAATTTAGAAACTTTAAATATCAAATATCAAAAACTATAAAAAGAGGTTCATTAAGAATTATCAAGAGTTAAAAATTAATTGGTATTCTTGTCTCAAAACTACATTAAAGGGGTAAAATAAATCCAACCATTATAACCTCATCAAATTAGAAAGTTCTTAGTTCAATAGGAGAAATAAGGAGTAACAAAAGTTTATTTTGGTATTTACAAAAATTTACAAAATCAACCTAAAATTGAACTACTCTTCACAAAAAGTAGTTTATTACTCTTACAACATATTCAAAATCACTAGGGAGACATAAGGCATTCTACAAAACTTCGTAATAATAGCATTCATTCAAAATTTATCAAGTACTCAATCCATTTGGGAATCATAAGGTTTATACAAATTCTACAAGGATTTTATTAAATCAAATATCTTGACTAGGGAGATATAAGGAAGCCTACAAAACCTAAGCTCCACAAAGGTTCTATCAAATCAATTTCATATACTCTAAACTAGGGAGTCAGAAGGTAAACTACTACAAATATTCTACAAAGAAATTACAAGAAATACTATTTCAAGGCACTATCAAGTCACTTTATACTCTAATCCAGGAAGCTGTAAGGATGTCCACATCAAGCAAGATAGTAAATAATAATATAAACACTATCATAAAGGAGAGAGCAAGTGTTATAAAAAGTGGAATCAAGAATTTACTTATAAAACCTCAAAAAGGATACATAGTGAAGCTTTAAAATACATGTTTGAAATTATGGAGCATTACCTACATGATCAACTCACTGAAGCAATTGATAATAGAAAGAATGACATTAAAATTCCTTTAGAATATGGAAGCATACTATACATGGCACTACTTACATTCAAATATTATAAGGATGAAAATGTGGAACATAAGGGATTGATAGAATTACTTAAACTAAAGATAGAAATGGATGAATCATCTCTGGAAAATATATTTCAATCCTCGTACAATATTAGTACTTCAAATTCTACTAACTCAAAATATTATCATGATGCTCTAAGTGTATGCTCAGAAAACTCTATACAGGGCATAGAGAATGACAACAAGGACAAAAGCAAAGAAAGAATACTCTTGCAAGAAACAAGTGATAGCACATCCACCTATGAAAGTACTGACTCCAACAAAGAAGAAGAAGACGAAAAAGAAGAACCAATCCATGGAAGCATACAATGCAAAAGGAATAAGGAGTAGACCAAGCTGAAGACCATTCTCAAGAAGAATATCCATATTGAAGATTGAAATCTTCAACACCCAAATAATGTAATACATGGGGGTGTTAGAGTTAGAGTATATTACCTAGGTCATGTAAATGTACCACCTTTGGTACATAGTTAGAGTAGGATATTACTTTAGGGGGAGTTTATCTAGTTACTTCAAGCAATGTAATAAATGCACAAATGGTAATGTGCAAGTTGTAATGTGCAAGGTGTCCCCTTGTACAACTAGGTAGAGTGTTGGCCAAGGAATCTATCTTCCTATATAAAGGGCCTCATAGAGATATATCACATATCAAGTGAATTGTAGTAGAGAGTAGTAGATAGTAGTAGAACTCTTGTATAGAGTACAATGTAGTTCTTTATCTTGTATTGATGGAGTGACCATTACCTCCATACTACATTGTATTTTTGTCATTTTTATTTATAGTATATTTTGGTCATATTACATTCTTTCATATTTTATACATCTTATTAGGACTTGTGTTAGATCTCTCCCACTGCATATATCCTCAAAAGATAATAGGAAAAAATCATACTTCTAACAACCGTAAAAAAGGTAACAATAGACCATTACAGGGACAAGTTAATTCTCCACATGCAAATAAAATAGAAGAGGGACAAAAATGGAAAGAACATCCAAGACCGAAAGAAGGATGCTATCTTTGTAGAGGACTGCATTATGCTAGTAATTACCCACAAAGAGCAGGAATGAGCTCAAAGGGAAAAGAACCAATGTACAAAGAAACTGCACCTAAAGAGCCCACACACAAGATTTATGCAGCTATAGGAAACTGGAATCTTGATGGTCAAGCCATGCCACTATTAATTAAAGGTAATATTTTTGGTAGGAATGTTAAAATATTGATTGATAGTGGTGCTACATATAGTTTTATTTCCACTAGTTTAGTTAAAGATATTTCAGAAAGACCAAGAATCTTGGATCATGGGTGGAAGGTCGAGTATGGTTCAGGATAAACCTACTGTTGGAAATTTTGAGTATATTGTTGTCATTGATGTCAAAGAATTAATGGCATAGGTTAATGACATTGGTTGTCATTTATGTCAAGAAAAATAAAGGTTTAATGGTTTTACCATGGTGGCATTTGCAAAATAAAAAGGAAGAGGTTTTCCAAAGAAAAGGTCCAAGAAGAAAAAAATATTATAATATTTAAATCTATGAAGATTTAAATAATTATAATAATTAAAAATTAAAAGGGCCCAAAGGTTAAAATAAAAATTATAATATTTAAATCTACCTTAGATTTAAATTATTATAATATTTTTAAAAAGGTTTATATGGTGCCAAAATTCGAAATTGCATGGAGGCAATTTTTCCAAGTTGAGCCGACGTCCAAAGTCAAAAGGCAAAGTGTATAAAAAGGCTAATGTTTTGCAAGCCAAGGTGTTTGAGATTATCCCCAAGAATTAATACTTGCTATTTTCGTTCGACAAGTGGTGGAGGCAGAGAGAGATTTTTTGCAAATTTAGAGGCAGTGTGGAGATTAAGATGGAGGGTGCCCAAACACCATCCGACGTAGGATGGTAGCCTAGCTGGCAAGCTCAGCTTATGGAGCGCGTTGTAGGCGGTAGGTTTGGTGTTCGATTCACATGAAGGATTTTTGCGTGATCAAAGTCTTTTGCGATAGAGGATAAGAAGGAGCACATGCTCCTTGGGCTTGTGTGGGTGGCTAGCCCACGTGGTGTTTGCCCTTGTGCTAGGGTGCGAGGGCCAGCGAGGTCATGGGTTCGAGCAATGATGGTAGCACTTGAGGGCAGAATTAAATTTTTAAAAGGTATGCATTTTGTGCTTGGTTAGGGAGTTATAAGGGTTAGTTAATTTTTATCATGTTGATGTGAAATGGTTAGGGAGCCATAAGGATAGTAAAGTGATTTGATTTTTGTTTTAGAAAGGGATGAAAGGTGAAATTTTAGATTGCTAGTGCTTGGTTGATGCATGAGATGAAGTGATAATTTCTTTGGTCTTATTGAAATTTGAAGTGCATTATTTTTGTTTTCATAAGGAGGTATAAGGTGTATATGTGAAATTCATGTGTGTAATTTCTGGTTTGTTTTGTTGAGCATTATTTTGCATGAAAGAATAGGAGTAATAAGGTGTTATAGTGGTTTGATATTTTATTGTAATTTTTGTATGGTGAAATATATTTTGAGGTGAAAATTCATGTGGATGTTTTGAGAAAGTATCTTGCAATCTAACCCTTGAAGTGGCATTAGAAAAATCAGTTATTTGTGAGATAGGTTTTGAAGATATATCTCCATAAGAGAAAATTAAGAGGTATGGGCACATCATCCCTTGTTTAAAGTGTTTGTTGAAGTGAATGTTTTGGAACATAAGGTGGAGTGAAAAGGATTGTTTGATAAGCATTGTTGGAAATATTTGAGTTAGGATTTGTGCTTCATTGTTGAATGTTTTGGAAATATTTGGGATAGAATTTGAGAATAATATGTGCTTCTATTGTTGAAAGAGTTTGAGATATTTGTGCTAGATATTGTGAACTACTTGTGCTAGGTTTGAAGATAAGTTTTTGTATCTTTGAGAAATACTTTTGAGCATGTGTTATGAGTAGTTATAAGCATGTATTAGAGCAGAATTGAGTAGATATTATGAGTAGGTTAGAGGTAGATTTTTGAGAAGGTTTGAGGTAGATTTGTGAGTAGGTTAGAGGTAGATTTTGAGCAGATTTGAGGTAGACTTGTGACTAGGTTAGAGGTAGACTTGTGAGCAGGTTTAAGAAAGTGTTGTGAGTAGATTAGATCAGATTTATGAGAAATTTGATCAGAGCTAATCAAAGTTAGTAGTGGGAATAGAGTTCTCCTATGGAGAGAGATCCACAAACTAGAGTAGTGGGGATAGAGGTCTCCTATGGAGAGAGATCCACAAACCAGAGCATAAGGGGATTGGTGTCTCCTTTGGATAGAGGTCCATAAACATTGTAATAGGGATTTGATTCCCAAAATATTCATTGAGAAAATTTATAAGGAATATTTTCTCCGTGGAGTAGCCCACATTGGGTGAACCACGTTAAATCATGTCTCTCATGTGTGTGATGATGTGTGCATTATTTACTACTTTGATATTATTGTTGTTATCATTTGGATTGAAAAGTAAAAAGTTTTATCTTATACTGTTCACCCCCTCTCAGTATAATCTTATGTTCTTCAATTGGTATCAGAGCGGGTTCCTTCATGAAAAGCCTAACAACTTGAAGGAAGATCCCACAAGAACATACATGACCTCAAAAAATGGAGAAGAGGCCATGATCGACATAAAAGAGGAATTTATTGCTGCTCTTAGAAACTTGGAAAAGGTTAGAAGGAAGAATTCAAGTTTGAAGGATCAAATCCAAGAGGATGAGGAAGCAAAGATGGAACTTCTACAAAACCTCATAGAGCTCAAGGTAAAAGTTGAAGAGGGAAGGAAAATTGAATAGGATATGGTAGAATAGTTAAAGGCAAAAGAGTTAGAATGTGAAATATTAGAATAAAAAATTGTCTCTCTAAGAAAGGAAGTTGAAAAGACTAAGGGTAAGTTACAACAAGATATAAAGTTAGGAAAATAGAAAGAGGATTCAAGCTCCCAAGGAACAAATATATCAAAAGAAGAAGAGCCCATGACTTATGCTAATGCATTGAAAGGCAAAAGCATCAAGAAGGAAGAAGGCAAAGAAGATCCATGGACAAAAGTCAATTACAAGAACAACAAAGGAAGAAGCATGCGACCATATTATTCAAGGCACTCCAACAGGTTACAAAATCTCTTCCATGGCTATTGTTTTTCATGTAACAAATATGGTCATAGAGTTGTACATTGCACTGTTTATGTGAGAGATAATGTTGATAGAAATTTCAATTCTTTTGCACCTCTCATGAATGACAATATCATATGTTACAAATGCAATAACTTTGGGCACAAGGCCAAATGGTGTAAAATAGTATTTCTTAAATTAAGCAAAAATAAGGAGGATCAAAAGGCTCAAAATAATACAACCTCAACAATTAGGAGAGAGAGAAAAGAGCAAGAAAAAGTGAAGTCAATGTTGGTACAAATAACTCTTCATGTGCAAGATAAGAGAAAATAGTGGTTTCTTGATAGTGGTTGTTCAAGTCATATGATAGGGGACAAGAGTAAATTTCTTGTACTTAAAGAAATCAATGGAGGATCAATAAAATTTGGTGATAATGGTTCAACAAAAATCTGTGGGAAAGGAACCTTGAGTTTAGATAATGGAAAAACAAAGATAGAGAATGTATTGTATGTCAAGGGATTGAGGCACAATTTACTAAGTGTAAGCCAACTTTGTGATCAGGGGCACATGGTAACTTTTCATCCAAATAGATGTGAGATCAGAAAATCTAAAACTGGAAAGCTCATTGCAGATGCCAATAGAACTACAAACAATCTCTACATGCTAAGTGAGATTAAGGGAGAAAAGTGTTTCTTATCACAAGAAGATGAGAGTTGGTTATGGCATAGAAGAATGGGTCATCTGAACTTTGACAACATAGTGAAAATAAGCAACAAGCAGGCAGTCAGAGATTTACCCAAGATAAAAAGGCCACAAAACACAATTTGTGCACAATGTCAGCATGGAAAGCAAACAAGAACAAGTTTCAAGTCAAAATAATTTACGTCATCTGAACCATTGAAACTAGTTCACACTGACCTATGTGGTCCTACAAGGACAAAGAGTCTACTAGGTGAAAGTTACTTCATGTTATTTATAGATGACTTCTCCAGAATGACTTGGGTAGCTTTCTTAAAAGAAAAGTCAGAAGCCTTTGAGAAGTTCAAGGTATTCAAAGAATTAGTAGAAAATAAAATAGGTAGAAGGATTAAGTGTTTAAGATCAGATAGAGGAGGAGAATTTACTTCAGGTGAATTCATAGATTTTTGTGAACAACATGGGATCAAAAGAGAATATTCAACAGCAAGAACTCCTCAACAAAATGGAGTAGTTGAAAGGAAAAATAGGACTGTTGAAAATATGGCCAGAGCCATGTTGAATGAGTCTAAGATTTTAGATGGTTTTTGGAGAGATGTAGTTCATACAATAGTATATATCATCAATAGAGCTCAAGTAAGAGTAAATCATCACAAAACCCCATATGAGCTCTGGAAAGGGAGACCAACTACTGTAAAATATTTCAAAAATTTTGGAAGCAAATGCTACATAAGATGGGAAGAGAAAAATTTGGGTAAGTTTGATTCAAGATGTGATGAGGGTATTTTCCTTGGCTATTCCACTAAGAGCAAAGCCTATAGGTGCTATAATAAGAGGACACATACAATTATGGAAAGTATAAATGTGATAGTTGATGAACAGATAGGGTCAAAAGAACCAACTCAAGAAATTGTGTATCAAGAAGAAGAAAGTTGCCAAGAAGAATTAGGTGAAGAATCAAAAGAAGAAGAAACACAAAGAACACTACCTAAGACTCCATCCAGGTATGTGCAAAAAAATCATCCAAGAGATCTAATTATTGGAAATCCAGATGAAAGATAGACAAGGAGGAAGATAATAGGAACAAGTGAGCATGCAAATATTTCCTTGTTATCTAAAATTGAGCCCAAGGATTTCAATGAGGCAAGAGAAGATAAGTTTTGGGTCAAGGCAATGGATGAGGAATTGGATCAAATAGAAAAAAGTGAGACTTGGGAACTTGTCCCATGACCAAAATATAAGAATGTAATTGGCACTAAATGGGTTTTCAGAAACAAGTTAAATGAATATGGTCAGGTAGTCAAAAATAAAGCAAGATTGGTATGCAAAGGTTATGCACAAGTTGAAGGGATTGATTTTGATGAAACATTTGCTCCTATTGCATGACTTGAGGCCATAAGGATATTTTTAGCTTTCTCAAGTTTCAAAAACTTCAAAGTATATCAAATGGATGTTAAATCAGCTTTTCTCAATGGTGTCTTGGAAGAAGAGGTCTACATTGAGCAACCTGAGGGGTTCAACCTAACTGATAAGCCAGATTATGTATGCAGATTAAAGAAGGCTCTTTATGGACTAAAGCAAGCTCCTAGAGCTTGGTATTCAAGGTTGGATAAGTATCTTCAGGAATAGGGTTTTAGGAAAGGAATAGTTGACAATAATTTATACATCAAAAATGAAGGAAATGACTTACTAATTGTGGTTGTTTATGTGGATGATATCATTTTTGGAGGTAATAATGATAAGATGTGTCAAAAATTTGTAAAGAGTATGCAAAATGAATTTGAAATGTCAATGCTTGGTGAGTTGTCCTTCTTTCTTGGACTACAGATTTCACAATCAGAGAAGGGTGTATTTCTCTCACAAACCAAGTATATAAAAGAAATGTTGAAGAAATTCAAATTAGAAGACTGCAAACCAGTAAGTACCCCCATGGTTACAGGATGCAAGTTGAGTAAAGATGATGAATCTCCTGAGGCAAATCAGACATTGTATAGATCTATGATTGGCAGCTTACTATATGTTACAGCTACAAGACCAGATATAATGCAAGTAGTGGGACTGGTGGTAAGATTTCAAGCAGCACCAAAGGAAACACATGTAATGGCAGTAAAGAGAATTCTCAGGTATTTAAAAGGGACTATGGATTTTGGACTCTGGTATCCTAGAAGTGATAATTTCACTCTCATAGCATATACAGATGCATATTGGGTAGGCAATATTGATGATAGAAAAAGCACAAGTGGAGGAGCATTCTTTCTTGGAGATTGTTTAGTCTCTTGGCTAAGCAAGAAATAAGCATCAATATCCTTATCCACAGTAGAGGTAGAGTACATTGCAGTAGTTGCTTGTTGTACATAGGTGTTATGGATGAAGTAAACTTTAAAGGACTTCAAGATAGAGCATGATCATCCCATCTCCATACTATGTGATAATACAAGTGCTATAAACATTTCAAAGAATCTAGTGATGCACTCCAAGACCAAGCACATTCCGATCAAATACCATTTTCTGAGAGAACATGTGATGGATAAGCAAGTCAAATTGGAATATGTTACTACAAAGGAACAAATTGCGGATATTTTCACTAAGCCACTTCCAAAGGAAACTTTTGAGTATCTTAGAAGGAAATTGGGAGTAGTTTTACTCCCACCCCAAAATTAATCACCTCAAGGAGAGGAGGTGGGGAGGGGGCTGAGCTAAGAGTCTTATATTTAGCCCCAAAGGAGTCCCTTTGCCATTGATGTCAAAGGGGGAGAGATTTGAGTAAGGGGGAGAGCATTCAATAAGTGGGAGTAGTTTCTAGGGGAGCAGATTTGGAATCAAATGGTTTGGAAAAAGGAATTTTTAGAAAAGGGTTGCCATCAATGACAAAGGGGGAGATTGTTGGAAATTTTGAGTATATTGTTGTCATTGATGTCAAAGAATTAATGGCATAGGTTAATGACATTGGTTGTCATTTATGTCAAGAAAAATAAAGGTTTAATGGTTTTACCATGGTGGCATTTGCAAAAGAAAAAGGAAGAGGTTTTCCAAAGAAAAGGTCCAAGAAGAAAAATATTATAATATTTAAATCTATGAAGATTTAAATAATTATAATAATTAAAAATTAAAGGACCCAAAGGTTAAAATAAAAATTATAATATTTAAATCTACCTTAGATTTAAATTATTATAATATTTTGAAAAGGTTTAATGGTGCCAAAAATTCAAAGTTGCATGGAGGAAATTTTCCAAGTTGAGCTGATGTCCAAAGTCAAAGGGCAATGTGTATAAAAAGGTTAATGTTTTGCAAGCCATGGTGTTTGATTAGCCCATGAAAATTAATATTGGAATTTTTTGTTCGACAAGCAGTGGAGGCAGAGAGATTTTTTTGCGAATTTCTAGGCAGTGTGGAGATTAAGACAAAGGTTGCCCAAACACCATCCAATGGTAGGGATGGTAGCCTACTGGCAAGCTCAGATTGTAGAGCACGTTGTAGGTGGTAGGTTTAGTGTTCGATTCACATGGAGGTTTTTGCATGTTGAAATTTTTTGCATCGATGGTAGAGGAGAAGAAGGAGCATGTGCTCCTTGGGCTTGTGTGGGCGGCTAGCCCACGTGGTGTTTGCCCTTGTGCTAGGGTGCAGGGGCTAGCGAGGTCATGGGTTCGAGCAGCGGTAACAACGCTTGAGGGCAGAATTAAAATTTTAAAAGGTATGCATTTTGTGCTTGGTTAGGGAGTTATAAGGGTTAGTTAATTTGGGGGGGGATTTTTATTATGTTGATGTGAAATGGTTAGGGAGCTATAAGGATAGTAAAGTGATTTGATTTTTGTTTTAGAAAGGGTTGAAAGGTGAAATTTCAGATTGCTAGTGCTTGGTGGATGCATGAGATGAAGTGATAATTTCTTTGGTCTTATTGAAATTTGAAGTGCATTATTTTTGTTTTCATAAGGAGGTATAAGGTGTATATGTGAAATTCATGTGTGTAATTTCTGGTTTGTTTTGTTGAAGCATTATTTTGCATGAAAGAATAGGAGTAATAAGGTGTTATAGTGGTTTGATATTTTATTGTAATTTTTGTATGGTGAAATATCTTTTGAGGTGAAAATTCATGTGGATGTTTTGAGAAAGTATCTTGCAATCTAACCCTTGAAGTGGCATTAGAAAAATTAGTTATTTGTGAGATAGGTTTTGAAGACATATCTCCATAAGAGCAAATTAAGAGGTATGGGCACATCATCCTTTGTTTAAAGTGTTTTGTTGAAGTGAATGTTTTGGAACATAAGGTGGAGTGAAAAGGATTGTTTGATAAGCATTGTTGGAAATATTTGAGTGAGGATTTTGTGCTTCATTGTTGAATGTTTTGGAAACATTTGGGATAGAATTTGAGAACAATATGTGCTTCTATTGTTGAAAAAGTGCTTAGATATTGTGAACTACTTGTGCTAGGTTTGAAGATAAGTTTTTGCATCTTTGTGAAATCCTTTTGAGCATGTGTTATGAGCAGTTATGAGCATGTATTAGAGCAAAATTGAGCAGATATTGTGAGCAGGTTAGAGGTAGATTTTGAGCAGGTTTGAGGTAGATTTGTGACCAGGTTAGAGGTAGAATTTTGAGTAGATTTGAGGTAGATTTGTGACCAGGTTAGAGGTAGACTTGTGAGCAGGTTTTAGATAGTGTTGTGAGTAGATTAGATCATATTTGTAAGCAGATTTGATCAGAACTGAGCAGATCAATGGGGAAAGAGGTTTCCTGTGGAGAGAGATCCACAAACTAGATGTTGAGCAAGGTGCAGCAAAAGTATTGTCATTGTTGTCAACACAGACAAATAGATTAGTTGATGCAGTTGAAGTAGTGGATAGGAGTTCAGAGATTAGTCAGATCATGTACAATGAAATTCCAAGAAAACATAAGTGACCCAGATTCAAAAAATCAAAGAAAAAGACAAGTAAGAAAACTGTCACAATATCATGACATGTTTTTTGTCGCGATATCGTGACAAGTTGAGAAGTTAGAAGGCAAAAAGAAAAACATCACGATTTTGCGACATATCAGAGGAGAGAGAAGGCACAAGCAAAACTATCATGATTTCGCAACATGTTGTAGGCAAAGAAGCCAAGTGGAAAAACTGTCACGATTTCACGACATGTTGGCAGAAAAGAAATCAAGTAGGAAAACTGTTGCGATTTCGTGACATGTTCAGAGAAGAAGTGCTTGCAAGAAAAACTATCACGATTTCATGACATGTTCGGAGAAGAAGCGCTTGCAAGAAAAACTATCACAATTTTGTGACATGTTCGGAGAAGAAGCGCTTGCAAGAAAAACTGTCGTGATTTCACGACATGTTCGAAGAAGAAGCGCTAAGGAGAAAAAGTGTTGCGATTTCACGACAAGTTGCAAGAAGAAGCACTAAGGAGAAAAAGTGTCACGATTTCGTGACAAGTTGCAAGAAGAAGCGCCAAGGAGAAAAAGTGTCGCGATTTCGTGACATGTCGGGTTTTCGTGACTCGACGGGAAGAAAAGCGCCAAGGAGAAAAAGTGTCACAATTTCGCGACATAGTGCAAGAGAAAGAGGAGAGAGAAAATGTTCACGATTTTGCGACATGTTGCATTTTCGAAGGCCGAAGCAAAGGTAGAGTGCAAGGAACAAAAGTGTAGAGATTTTGCTACATGTTGAAGCATCGCGGGTCGAAGCAAAGGTAAAGTGCAAGGAACAAAAGTGTAGCGATATCGCTACATGTTGGGTTTTTGTGACCTTAAGGGAAGAGAGAGAGTAAGGAAGCGAGAATTTCGCGATTTCGTGACATACTGGTTTTCACGACAGCAAGATAGGAGGAGAGCAAGGAGGCTGAGAATGTCATAATTTCATGACATGCTGGTTCTCACGATAGGAAGACAGAAGGAGAACTAGGAAGCCGAGAATGTCACGATTTCATGGCATGCTATTTTTTCACATGTTAAAGTCGAGAAGGGCGAATGTCACGATTTCATGGCATGCTATTTTTTCACATGTTAAATTTGAGAAGGGCATAAAGAGACAGAAGTGTCACAATTTTGTGATAGGTCGCAACAGCACGTTAAACAGACAATTAACTGGAACAGAAAACCAATTAAAGGGGCAGTAGTAGAGAAAAGGCATGCAACTTTTTAATAACAATTAACTAGAGTAAATGCGATAGTTATAGGTGGATTTACTGATAGAATTCATGCAGCTTTTTAATAATAGTCATAGAAGGAGAAATCAAACAGTCATATTTTTAGAATTGTAAATTGCATGCATGCACAGAAATAAATACGAACAGTCATAGGAGAGGTATTTGAAGCATGCAATGTGTTCGACAAAAAGCCCCTCATTTATATACGAAAATAAATTACGCAAAGAAGCAGTTACAGTTGTCAAGTGGTAGAAGTGATTTTTAGAAGAACAGTTACGGGCTGCATGCATAATAATTAAAGCTTAAAAATAGAGATTAATCTATTATAAAAGCAGGTCTGCATGGAGAAGTCAAGCTACTGCTGCAATTGTGAAAGTGCTACCGAAAGAGGGTGAGAAGAGTGTTGTAAGAGAGTGACAAGATAAGCAGTGAGTAATTACTGTGTTTTAAATTGGAGACCAGTCAGGGTCTTGTAAGAGTGAAGGCATTTGTATGTCATTTATATAACTTTCAAATTTGTGATCCAAGTTGGTGCTTGGATAGGGGTTGGTGCTCCTTTTTGTAGGAGCAGATAAATTAGGGGTGCAAAGAAGCAGTTACAGTTGTCAAATGGTAGAAGTGATTTTTAGAAGAACAGTTATGGGCTGCATGCATAATAATTAAAGCTTAAAAATAGAGATTAATCTATTATAAAAGCAGGTCTGCATGGAGAAGTCAAGCTACTGCTGCAATTGTGAAAGTGCTACCGAAAGAGGGTGAGAAGAGTGTTGTAAGAGAGTGACAAGATGAGCAGTGAGTAATTACTGTGTTTTGATAAATTGGAGACCAGTCAGGGTCTTGTAAAAGTGAAGGCATTTGTATGTCATTGATATAACTTTCAAATCTGTGATCCAAGTTGGTGCTTGGATAGGGGTTGGTGCTCCTTTCTGTAGGTGCAGATAAATCAGGGGTTGGTGCTCCTTCCAATGGGTGCTGGTAAACAGATTGTAAAATTGGTGTTTTGCAAAGGCTGGATTTGGACCGTAGTCCAAGCAGTCATTCTTGAGGAGTAGCCAAATTGGTGAACCTCGTTACATTGTGTGTTGTGGTGTGCTCTCTTGTGATTATTGCTTTATCTATTTTCTATTTCTCTTTGCTTCAGTTTTAAGAATTGTAGATCAGATTTTTAGCTACACTGATTCACCCCCCCTCTCAGTGTCATTGTGAGAATATCAATTGGTATCAGAGCAAGGTTCCTGAACAAGCTTAATCAACTAAGGTGATCTTGGAAGGAACACAATGGCAGGTAGTGAAGGATTTTCATCAAACAAAGCTCCTTTGTTCAATGGAACTAATTACTCATTCTGGAGACTCAAGATGTAGACATATCTGAGTGCTTTAGGATACGACATTTGGGAGTCAGTAGAAAGTGGATACACAACACCCACTACTCCTCCAATAGATGCTGCCGATAAGAAACTATCTGAGAATAACTCCAAAGCAAAGAATGCCATAATGTGTGGGCTAGTAGACAGTGAACTGATAAGGGTCATGAGCTGTAAATCGACAAAAGACATATGGGACAAACTGAAGAGCATCCATGAAGGAGACAACAAGATCAAGGAAGCCAAACTACAAACTCATCGAGCTCAGTTCGAGGCATTACAAATGAATGACGAAGAGAACATAGAGACCTATATGCTGAGAGTCAATGGAGTCATTAATGCAATCAGAGGACTCGACGAAGAGATCGAAGATGCGGTTGTCATGAAAAAGGTACTTAGAACTCTTCACAAAAGATTTAATTCTAAAGTTTCTACAATAGAAGAGGCTAAAGATCTAAACAATTTTAGCATGGACGAGATGCATGGTTCCTTGACTGCATATGAAATGAGAATAGGACAAACTAAGCCCATAGACAAAGAAGCTACTTTTAAAGCACACAAGAATACAAAAGCTGAACAAGAATCTGAGGATGAAGAGACATCGGATGAAACGAAAGCCAACTTTGTTTGGAAACTTACAAAGGGAAAAGGAAAATATAGAGGAAAGTTGCCATTTAAGTGTTTCAATTGTGGAGGGGTTGGTCACTTTGCAGCTAAGTGTCCCATGAATGAGAAAACCAAAAGTAATGAAGGGTCACACCAAGAAAGAAGTGACTGGAAGAAGAAACCAAACTTTAAGAAAAGCAATTTCAAAAAGAAAAGTTTCATATCCAAGAATGTCAACTCTTCTAAAGATAGCTCAGGTGAAGATTCTAAAGAAGAAACAGGTGAAGCTCTGTTCATGGCATTTGAAGAAGCAAAAATAGAAGAAAAATAGGAAGATGATACAAAAAATAAGGATGAGGCTGAAGTTTATCTGGAAGGTGAGTTGGTTGCGGCACTTAAAGAGTTGAAGTCAGAAAGGAAAAAGAATAATAAGGTCTCAAGAAAGCTTGAAGATGCGAATGACATAATAAACAGTTTAAAAGTACAGACAAAAGAATTTAAGAAAATGTCTAAAGAACTTGAAGTACAGTTAACCATGAGAATAGATGAGTGCAACAAACTAGAAGAAGAGATTGTTATTTTAAGAATGCGGCTAGAAGAAAAGAATAAAAAATTGAGCTGCTATCACAAACTTGAAGGAAGTTCTACAAAGCTTGAAAAGATTATAAATAGTCAGAGGACTACAGACATCAAGTTTGGCTTGGGGTTTGTCGAAGGAGAATCATCAAGTGGATCAAAGGCCATAACTGTAGAACCAGTAAAGAAAGAGGATAAAATCAAGGTTGACCAAAGAAAAATGAATCTTGCAAAAGAAAGCAACAATGGCAGGCACGAGAAGACTGTTGACAATGAGGGATTCACAAAAGTCACTCATCAAAGGAGAAGAAAATTTGTGGCTCCTACTACAAATTGGCAAAGACCAACTCCCAGGTTCAATCATTCTTTTTCTAGTTATTGTTTTAAATGCAATACTTACGGTCATAAGATTTCAGACTGCATTTATAATATAGGACAAAGAAATTTTTCTAGTAGAAATGTATTTTCACCCTTGATAGATTATGCAGTAGAATGCTATAACTGTCACAACTTTGGACACATTGCAAGAAACTGTAGAAGCACATATGCAACAAATAAATATCAGGGAAGAAGAACTCAACCAAACAGTTTAAGGCAAAACAGAAAATTCTCAGATAAACATGCATAGGCCACTGACAAAGAAAAGTCTAAACAAGTGACCAAAACTATAGTCAAATCAGAATGGAAAGAAAAAGAGCAACTCAAGGAAGAAAAGGAATCCTTGATTGTACAGACAACATTCAAAGCACAGAACAAATCAGCACCATGGATATTGGATAGTGGATGCTCCAATCACATGACAGGAGATAAACAAAAATTTGAAAAATTACAAAAATATGAAGGGGGCTCGATAAAGTTTGGAAATAATGATGGAGCCAAAATAGTTGGAAAAGGATCAGTCAAGATAAGTGATGGAAAGATCAATTCCAAAGAAGTTCTGTTTGTAGTTGGTTTGAAGCACAACTTACTAAGTGTAAGTCAAATCTGTGACAGAGGTCATGAAGTCATCTTTAAAAAATAGGGCTATGAAGTAAGAAAAGCACACAGTGGGAAGCTGGTAGCTACTGGATCGAGGACTTCTAGAAATCTATACACTCTCTCAGAAACTTTAGAAGGATCATGCTTGATTGGACAGGAAGATGAAAACTGGCTATGGCACAAGAGGCTCGGTCATATTAGCTTTGACAATCTGGTAAAAATAAGTTCAAAAAGAGCAGTAAGAGATATACCTACCATTGGCAAACCAGTAAATAGCATCTGTGCTTCATGCCAAAAAGGGAAGCAAACCAGATCCACATTTAAAGCAAAGGAATATTTCACCAACGAAACCGTTAGAGCTGATACATACTGATTTATGTGGACCCATGAGAACACAAAGCATAAATGGTGACAAATACTTTATGTTGTTCATAGATGACTACTCTAGAATGACATGGGTACTATTTTTAAAGCTTAAATCAGATGCCTTTGAGATGTTCAAGATTTTTAAAAAATAGGTTGAGAATCAGATTGGAAAAAGAATTAAATGCCTAAGATCAGACAGAGGAGGAGAGTTTATCTCAGAGGAGTTTGCAGAATACTATCAAAAATATGGGATTAGAAGACAGTTTTCAGCAGCAAGGACACCTCAGCAGAATGGTGTTGTTGAAAGGAAGAACAGGACTATGCAAGAAATGGCACGAACAATGTTGGCTGAGAACAAAATAGCTGACAGATTCTAGAAAGAGGCAGTACATACTACAGTTTATATTCAAAATAGGTGCATGCTAAGAACACATGAAAGCAAAACACCGTATGAGTTGTGGTTCGACAGAAAGGCTACAACAAGATATTTCAAAGTGTTCGACAGCAAGTGCTACATCAAATGAACTGAAGATAATCTCGATAAATTTGAAGATAGAGCTGACGAAGGTATTTTTCTTGGATACTCAACAAAAAGCAAAGCCTACACATGTTACAACAAGCGGCTAAAGAAAATTATTGAGAGTGCTGATGTTAAAGTTGATGAAGGTAGAGAACGAGAAGTTACGTATCAAGAAAACTACCCTATTTATGAAGACGTCATTGAAGGAGATGAAGAAATAGAAAAAGAAGAAAATCAAAAAATTGACCCAACTGATTTAAGAATCGACTCAGAAGAAGAAGAGAACAATAAATTCAAAACAAGTAGCTGGCAAAAAAATCATCCCAGAGAACAGATTATTGGGGACCCAACAGTTGGTATTCAGACAAGAAGAGCAGTAATACGGAACTACTCTTTATTATCCAACATTGAACCCAAAAATATTGTTGAAGCAAGCACAGATGAAAGTTGGATGAAGGCAATTAATGAAGAACTAGATCAGATTGAGAAAAACAAAACCTGGGAATTAGTACCACGGCCAACAAATAAAAACATAATTGGCACTAAATGGATTTTTTGAAATAAATTAAATGAAGACAGGTAGGTTGTCATAAATAAGGCAAGATTGGTCTAAGAAAGGCTATGCTCAGGTTGAAGGCATTGATTTTGAGGAAACATTTGCACCAGTAGCCAGACTAGAAGCAATTAGAATGTTTCTGGCTTTAGCAGTCCATAAAAATTTCAAAGTATATCAAATGGATGTAAAATCAGCATTTTTGAATGGAAAACTGGAAGAAGAGGTTTACATTGAACAGCCAGATGGCTTCCAACTCGATGACAATCCTGATTTTGTTTGCAGGTTAAAGAAAGCATTGTATGGTCTAAAACAGGCACCCAGAGCATGGTATGCAAGGCTAGATAACTATCTTATTAAACAAGGGTTCAAGAAAGGTATGGTGGACAACAATTTATATGTCAAAACTAAGAATGGCCATCTTATTGTACTTGTTGTTTATGTAGATGATATCATTTTTGGCAACAGTCATGATGAATATTGTAGAGACATAGCAAATAAAATGAAGACAGAATTTGAGATGTCAATGATTGGTGAACTTTCTTATTTCCTCGAATTGCAAGTCAATCAAAGTGAAAAGGGGATTTTTATCTCTCAAGTAAAATATGTGAAAGAAATGCTGAAAAAGTTCACAATGGAGGATAGTAAACCTGTTAGCACTCCCATGACAACAGGTTGCAAGTTGAGCAAGGATGACAAATCTCTAGATGTAGATCAAACCATGTACAGGTCTATGATTGGAAGCCTGCTGTATTTGATAGCCACTAGACCAGATATATTATAGGCAGTATGCATGGTAGCAAGATTTCAGGCTAGTCCCAAAGAGACTCATGTGACAGCTATAAAGAGGATTTTTAGGTACCTCAAGGGTACTATGGAGTATGGGTTGTGGTACCCAAAAGGTAAGGACTTCACTCTTATTGCATATTCTGATGCAAATTGGGCAGGATGTATTGATGATAGAAAGAGTACCAATGGAGGAGCATTTTATCTTGGAGACAGGCTGGTAGCATGGCACAACAAGAAACAAGAATCAATCTCTCTATCCACAGCAGAGGCATAATACATTGCAGCAACAACATGTTGTACACAGATATTATGGATGAGACAAACACTGAAAGATCTTGGTATTCACTTCAAAGAGCCAATTTCAGTTAAATGTGATAACACCAGTGCTATAAACATATCAAAGAATCCGGTTATGCATTCTCGAACCAAACATATTGCAATCCGGTATCACTTCTTGAAGGATAAAGTTGTAGAAGGTGAGGTCAAATTGGATTTTGTTCCAACTACAGAGCAAGTAGCAGATATATTCACAAAACCATTGCCCAAGGAAGTTTTTGAGTACCTTCGGAGTAAGTTGGGAGTAGTCACATTTCCAAAGAACTGACTATCAATTGGGATCACATTCTCATGGGGAGTACTTATGCCTATGTTTATAGTTTTGCTCATATTCATGATTTTTGCTAACTATAACAATGTGTATCTGAGAATGTTGTGCATAGACTCAAGGGGAGTCTGCAGCAGCCCTTTGGTATTATTGTCAAAGGGGGAGAAGAATTACAGGAGAGTGCATGAGTGTTGCCAACAATTCCAAAGGGGGAGATTGTTGAGCAAGGTGCAGCAAAAGTATTGTCATTGTTGTCAACACAGACAGATAGATCAGTTGATGCAGTTGAAGCAGTGGACAGGAGTTCAGAGGTCAGTCAGATCATGTACAATGAAATTCTAAGAAAACAGAAGTGACCCAGATTCAAAAAATCAAAGAAAAAGACAAGAAAACTGTCGCGATATCGCGACATGTTTTCTGTCGTGATATCGCGATAGGTTGAGAAGTTAGAAGGCAGAAAGAAAAACGTCACGATTTCATGACATATCGGAGGAGAGAGAAGGCGCAAGCAAAACTGTCACGATTTCGTGACATGTTGCAGGCAAAGAAGCCAAGTGGAAAAACTGTCACGATTTCGTGACATGTTGGCAGAAAAGAAAGCAAGTAGGAAAACTGTCACGATTTCGACATGTTCGGAGAAGAAGCGCTTGCAAGAAAAATTGTCATGATTTTGTGACATGTTCAAAGAAGAAGCGCTTGCAAGAAAAACTGTCACGATTTCGCGACATGTTCGGAGAAGAAGCGCTTGCAAGAAAAACTGTCACGATTTCGCGACATGTTCGGAGAAGAAGCGCTAAGGAGAAAAAGTGTCACGATTTCGTGACAAGTTGCAAGAAGAAGCGCTAAGGAGAAAAAGTGTCGCGATTTCGCGACAAGTTGCAAGAAGAAGCGCCAAGGAGAAAAAGTGTCACGATTTCGTGACATGTCGGGTTTTCGCGACTCGACGGGAAGAAAAGCGCCAAGGAGAAAAAGTGTCACGATTTCGCGACATAGTGCAAGAGAGAGAGGAGAGAGAAAGGTGTCACGATTTTGCGACATGTTGCATTTTTGGAGGCCGAAGCAAAGGTAGAAGGAACAAAAGTGTAGCAATTTTGCGACATGTTCGCATCGCGGGCGAAGAAAGGTAAAGGCAAGGAAGAAAAGTGTCATGATTTCGCGACATGTTGGGTTTTCATGAAGGGAAGAGAGAGAGTAAGGAAGCGAGAATGTCACGATTTTGCGACATGCTAGTTTTTGCGACAGCAAGACAGGAGGAGAGCAAGGAGGCCAAGAATGTCACGATTTCACGACATGCTAGTTCTCGCGGTGGCAAGACATAAGGAGAACTAGGAAGCCGAGAATGTCACGATTTTGCGACATGCTATTTTTTTGCATGTTAAAGCCGAGAAGGGAAAAAAGAGACAAGTGTTTTGATTTCGTGACAGGTCACAACAACACGTTAAACAGACAATTAACTGGAATAGAACGACAGTTAAAGGGGCAGTAGTAGAGAAAAGGCATGCAGCTTTTTAATAACAGTTAACTGGAGTAAATGCGATAGTTACAAGTGGATTTAGATAGAATTCATGTAGCTTTTTAATAACAGTCGTAGAAGGAGAAATCAAACGGTCGTATTTTTAGAATCATAAATTACATGCATGCATATAAATAAATACGAACAGTCATAGGAGAGGTATTTGAAGCATGCAATGTGTTCGACAAAAAGCCCCTCATTTATATATGAAAATAAATTATGCAAAGAAGAAGCATAGATTGACAAGTGGCAGAAGTGATTTTTAGAAGAACAGTTATGGGCTGCATGCATAATAATTAAAGCTTAAAAATAGAGATTAATCTATTATAAAAGCAGGTCTACGTGGAGAAGTCAGGCTGCTGCTGCAATTGTGAAAGTGCTGCCAAAAGAGGGTGAGAAGAGTGTTGTAAGAGAGTGACAAGATGAGTAGTGAGTAATTACTGTGTTTTAAATTGGAGACCAGTCAGGGTCTTGTAAGAGTGAAGGCATTTGTATGTCATTGATATAACTTTCAAATCTATGATCCAAGTTGGTGCTTGGATAGGGGTTGGTGCTCCTTTCTGTAGGTGTAGATAAATCAGGGGTTGGTGCTCCTTCCAGTGGGTGCTGGTAAACAGATTGTAAAATTGGTGTTTTGCAAAGGCTGGATTTGGACCGTAGTCCAAGCAAGTCATTCTTGAGGAGTAGCCAAATTGGTGAACCTCGTTACATTGTGTGTTGTGGTGTGCTCTCTTGTGATTATTGCTTTATCTATTTTCTAGTTCTCTTTGCTTCAGTTTTAAGAATTGCAGATCAAATTTTTAGCTACACTGATTCACCCCCCCTCTCAGTGTCATTGTGAGAATATCACTAGAGCAGTGGTGATAGAGGTCTCCTATGGAGAGAGATCCACAAACCAGAGCATAAGGGGATTGGTGTCTCCTTTGGATAGAGGTCCATAAGCATTATAATAGGGATTTGATTCTCGAAAGATTCATTGAGAAAATTTATAAGGAATATATTCTCTATGGAGTAGCCTACATTGGGTGAACCACGTTAAATAATGTCTCTCATGTGTGTGATGATGTGTGTAATATTTATTTATTTGATATTATTGTTGTTATGATTTGGATTGAAAATTAAAAAGTTTTATCTTATACTATTCACCTCCCCTATGAGTATAAGCTTATGTTCTTCACCTACTCTGTTAATCAATGTTACCCTATGGTAGAAATCACCTTGCCTAGTGGAATAATAGTAGTATGTTATTATGTATCATATATGCATGCTTTTGATATAATCCTAGTAATAGATTGGTTGCAAGCGCATAAGTTAGTACTCAAATTTCAAGATAGTTGGATTGAGTATACAAAAGATAAGGGTGTTGTGCAACGAGTGTATAGCCTACAAGGGGCTTTTCAATCTCAAATCCTGTCGACAATGCAACTTAAGAAGGCCATAGAGAAAGGAGGAATGGTCTATATAGTTAATATAAATGAGTTTGATAAAGGGAAGAAGGAAGAGGTGTTTGAGAAACACCCAATTCTTTAGGAATTTAGGGATGTCTTTCTAGAGGATTTACCTGGATTACCCTCTAAACAAAAAATTCACTTTACTATTGAGCTTCAACCTCGAACAAAACCCATCCATAGATATCCTTACAGAATTAATCCCATAGAAATGCAAGATTTGAAGGTGCAATTGCAAGGGTTACTAGAGAAAGGATTGATCAAACCAAATGTATCACCTTGGGGTGCACCAATACTATTTGTAAAGAAGGATGGTTCCTTGAGATTATGTATATATTATAGAATATTGAACAAGGCAACTATAAATAATAGATATCCTCTACCAAAATTTGAAGATCTCTTTGATCAACTCAAAGATGCCATAGCCTTTTTAAATATTGATTTGAAATCATAATATCATCAATTGAGAATTCGTGAGGAGGATACTCACAAGACAATCTTTAAAACTCGTTATGGACATTATGAGTTTGTCGTCTTACCATTCAGTTTAAGAAATTATCTAGTGGTATTTATGAATTTGATGAATAGCATCTTCAAGAAGTACTTGGATAGATTTATTCTGGTATTTCTAGATGATATTTTGATATATTCCAGAAACAAGATAAAGCACGACGAGCACCTCAGGGTTGTGCTAGAGCTATTAAGGAAAAATTAGTTGTATGGAAATTTATCAAAGTGTGAATTTTATGTGTCAAAAGTGCAATATTTAGGATACATTATTTTAACTGAAGGGATTGCAGTGGATCCTAGGAAAATAGAAGTCATTTTGAATTGGCCACCACCTACAAATGTGATAAAATTTCAAAGTTTCATGGGCTTAACCGGATACTATAAGAATTATGTGAGGGACTATGCTAAGATCATCTCACCAATAACTAACCTTTAGAGAAAAGAAAAAGAATTCAAGTGGAAAGAAAAATGTGAGGAAGCCTTTGATTTGCTTAAGCAAAATCTTACCACACCTCCTATACTAAAAGTACATAATCTTTAGGGAAGTTTCTCAGTTTGTACTTATGCATCATTAGAAGGTTTGGGAGGAGTGCTCTCACAGGAAGTAACAGTAGCCTATGGATCTAGAAAAATGAAAAGACATGTGGTTAATTATGCAACCCATGATTTAGAGTTGGTAGTTGTAGTGTTTTATCTTAAGAGTTGGTGACATTATCTGGTTGGGAGACCCTTTGAGCTAAGGACTGACCATCAAAGTCTGTACAATATATATTCATTCAACCTTTACTTAATGCTATGCAAAGAAAGTGGATGGAATACCTTGCAAAATATGATTTTGACATTGAGTATATAAAGAGAAAAGAGAATAAAGTCAATGATGTGCTAAGGAGGAGGAGACATATATTAGTTTTGCCTTGCATCCATGTTGAATTGATGGAATAAGTCAAGGAAATGAAAAATCAGGATGCATATTACAACCAAATTTGGGAAAGGATATAAAGGAAACATAATGAAAACAAGGAATTTGACATCGAGGATGGTTTCTTATGTTTTAAGAACATGGTAGTAATTCCTAAGACTAGAAATTTGATAAAGATGATTATGAATGAAGCACACAGATCTCGTTATTTTGTTCAACTAGGAGGAGAAAATATGAAGGAGAATATGAAAAATATATTCTTCTAGATGCCTTGAGTTCTAAAAGGTAAAAGTAGAACACAAACATCTTACTAGATTATTGTATCCGCATGATGTACCTATGTAAAAATGGCAAGTTATTTCAATAGATTTCATTGTAGGGGTGCCTAAAAATAGGTTTCAACATGACACAATCCTAGTAATGGTCGATAGACTGACCAAGGTTACACATTTTATACTTGGGAACACCAAGGATGATGTCGTGGTTGTGGCTAATAGATTTTCCAAAGAAATATTTTGGCTTCATGGCTTTTTGGAGGTAATTATATCAAATAGGGACTCAAGATTTACATCCAAGTTTTGGCAGGCCTTGCATCGCACCATTGGTACTAGATTAAATATCAGCTCTGCTTACCATCTAGAAACTAATGGTCAAACTGAAATGGTGAACCAAGTGTTAGAAGATATTCTTCACATGTACTGTATGGATTAGAAAACCTATTGGGAGGATTTCTTGCATATGGTAGAATTTGATTACAACAATGGTCATGATTCGACCATAGGCATGGATCCATTTGAAGTTGTGTATGGAATAAGGTGTAGGACACCATTGTCATGGCACAATCAAGAGGATCAAATTGTACTTGGACCAGACATGGTCAAAGAAATGGAGCACCAACTAAGGGTAATCAGATAAAGGTTGAAGGAAGCTCCAGATCATTAGAAATATTATTCTAATCTTAAGAGATCACTAAGAGAGTTTGTTGTTGGTGACAAAGTGTTTTTGAGGGTGATATTGAGGAAGAGTGCTATCAAGTCCACAAAACTTGATCCTTTTTTTGTAGGACCCTTTGAAATTAAGGAGAATATTAGTCTTGTGGCATACCAATTTTTATTACCACCCAACTTGTCCAAGATTCATGACACTTTTCACATCTCTTTGCTTAAAAAGTATGTTTCTAACCTTGAGCATGTGTGGGACTTTTCTAATTTTCAGATGATGAATCCTAAGGCTATAGAGGTTTGACCAGTAAAAATCCTTGAATTTTGATCCAAATCGATGAGGAAAGGAATCTTGGAGCAATGCAAGGTCCAGTGGGACCACTATTCCAAGAGAAACACTACTTGGAATAAAGTAGCAAACATGCAAAAATATTTTCCATATTTGTTTGAAAATATTATGTAATGTGGTTTTATGTTGAACTGATGAAACACGAGACTGTGTTGAGCTTATAGGGGGAGGAGGTCATGACCCTCCATGGGAAGGCATTTCTTTGATGAGTTTATATTTTATACATTGTTTTAGTGATGGAATGATTGATTACATGTTTAGTTTGTGTAAGATATATATACTTTGTAAAATTAAATATTGTATTCTATTGATGAAATGATGGATATTGCATGTCTAGTTTCCGTAAAGATATACTTTTTATAAAGAAATGTGATATTGCTAATAGATTTATTTGCATAGAAAGAACAGGTTCTCATGAATAGAAGGGGGGCTAGTTCACAAAGGACCAAAAATGCTTTAAGGAAGGAAGAGAGATGAATTGTTGATTCTATTCATCCAAATAACTTGGCATTGGACATGAATGATTCCATAGAATAATGGCTTAATATAACTAGCATGAAATAAAATAAATAAATAGAAGTGAAGAGGATAAAAATTATGTTTATTTTAAATCATGTTTTAAATTGGATGGCATTATATTTATATAAGTGGAATTTTATGAGAGGTTAGATGCATAACCTTTTGATTTCTATTTTTTATTTTGAAAAAGATGTTAGGGGATACATATTTTACATAAATTATTATGATAGAATTTATGAATGGAATTCACAAGGCATTGATTTAAGAACCTTATGTGAGTCTTCATTCGGCCATCCATAATTGGATGGGCACTTCGTAGGAAGAATCCTTTAGTAACAGACAAGCGACCTTAACTTGAGTAACTCAAAATTTTCACCTTTTGTTAATGAAAGATTGTTGTTGGTCTAGTAGGAATAAAGGGACAAACGATCATGGAACTCCTTATTTTGTTATGAGGGATGTTCAACAAGGTATCCAAGGAAAGGTTGTGGTCGTATGGAGTAATTATGGAGGAAATATGGTGAATAGAGTGTAGTGGATTGGATTGAAAAAATTGAGGACGTTGGAAGACATGTTGGGAGCAGTAGGTGATGAACGAAGAGAATAGGGAGAGCAAGAGCAAAACAGAGAAGGAAGGAAGAATTTTTTGATGAATGGACTCACTAGGAAACTCTGAAGCTCGATGCTAATTTGACAAAGGTGGCTCTTGTGTTATCAGGTTGGCTTTGTGTTCTTTCTATAATAATGATTGAAATATTGATTGTTGAGTAGTTTTTGTCATGACCCTCCCTAGCTGACTTTATGGCACAAGAAAACAATGTATTAACCTATGATGTGGTGATACCTAGTTTGAACAATTGAACCAACTATATGATGTTTAGTTGATTTATAAGGGCGTGTTATCGCTAACATATTGCCAAGTGTGCAGGATCAGGTACACTCGTAGGTGGAATAGGCAGAGTCACCCACCAAGAATGAGGGTACCAAAGATCAGGGGAAATGATGATTAAGGTACTCAGAGGTAACATGGATAGATACCTTCATATAGGCATGCATTGATGGAAGGGATAATCATCGATGGCTGATCACCTTGAGCTTTAGTTGATAGCCTAGTAGCTATCGTAAAATCTCTGGCTAAGATAGGTGATTGGGTTGATGGAAATATTCCCTCTTTGTTGTTGTATAAATGTGTTTGCTCTCTACTGCATCATGGCTTGAGTAGTTTAATGTTGGGTTTTCTATATGAGAACAACTACAAAATGTATATAGATGCATAAGGTAAACTGTCATGTCGAAGTGAAAGTAGAGCATCATCCTTATGAAAGAAAGCAAATTAAATTTATATGTTGAATGAAGATTCCTTTAAATTAATTAATGAAGTTCAAGTAAATAATGTTTGGCTCATTGGAGCTCATTAGTAAACTTCATTGCAATTAATAATAAATGAGTTTTCATTTAAATTAATTAAAAGTGTTCATTTTAATGATAATAGAGAATTCATTAAAAGACTTTAATTAATTGAAATAAATGAAAGAGAATTCATTTAAAAAAAATATATATATAATAATAGATATATTTTATTAAAAAGCAATAATGAAATTGTGTAAATAAAAGAAATATATTTTATGGTTTATAAATATCTTGAGAATGATATTTTAATTAAAAGAGCCATTCTTCAAAAAATAAAACGTAATGATCCCTTTCCTATATAGTGAAACCTATGAAATAGCCTATGAGGCTACTAAATTTCCAAAGGTGGAAATTATGGGAAGAACGCATAAAGGATAGGGGATGGTGCATTGAAGAATGGAGGCTCAAGATGGGGCTCGAGGTTCAAGAAGATGGTGGACGGGCCACCTGGGTGGATAGGCATGTAAGGAGGAAGGAAAGGAAAAGAGAGAGAGGGGAATGAAAGGAATGGAAGATAAGAGCAGAGAAAATGTAGGGGAGGCATGGAGAAAGGGAAGAACACACTAGAAGTGAAGAGGAGAGGTAGCTAGACATTGCCAGCTTTCCATCTCCATAGAAGTTGAAGGTTGGGTTGCTTCAAACCTTTAATCTGGTTTTAAATGAAACCACCATATGCTTGTTGAGCATTGTGTTTTTAAATGAAACCACCATATGCTTGTTGAGAACTATGTTTTTAAATGAAACCACCATATGCTTGTTGAGCGTTGTGTTTTTAAATGAAACCACCATATGCTTGTTGAGTGCTGTGTTTTTAAATGAAACCTTTCCTATTTTTTTTTTTTTTTAAAAAAACCACCAAATGCTTTTTGAGCATTGTGTTTTTAAATGAAACCACCATATGCTTTGTGGAGCATTGTGCGCTATGTTTAAGAAAACCACCTCATGTTTGGATAAGCATTGTGCGCCATGAACCAGAGTGAGGTTTTAGTGAGCGCAAGTTTTAGAGGAAACCATTTTAGAGTGATTTTTAGTGAGGGTTTTAGAGTGAAGCTAGTGGCTTTAGAGGAAGCTAGTGAGCATTAACAATGAGTGTTGTGCATGTTCGAAGGCCATGTCATGTTGAAGGGAGCATTGTGAGGGTTCGAGGGCTATGTGTTTGAAGAGCATTGTGGAGTTGAAAGCAGAGTAATTGTGAGCATGTTCCAAGAGTGGGAACTCTGTTAAGACTGAAGTGAGAGCATTTCCTGGTTCTAGTTGCTTAGATGCTAGGTTTTGTCATGGTTGCTTAGCATCCACCTTGGAAGGCGTTGGCCTCTAGTTGTAGACCCTGCATTAGGTAAGGTGTTGTGTAACTTGTTTTAAATAAAAAGAAACCTTCATTTTATGAGAAATAATGAAGGAGTTTAATTGAAGAAACCCTTGTTTTATGAAAAATATAATGAAGGCTTTTAATTAAAAAGAACCTTTGATTTTTATGAAATTTATTGAAGGCTTTTAATTAGAAAGAACCTTTGTTTTATATAAAATATATTGAAGGCTTTTAATTAAAAAGAACCTTTGTTTCATATGAGATTTATTGAAGGCTTTTAATTAAAAAGAACCTTTGATTTATATGAGATTTATTTAAGGTTTTTAATTAGAAAGAACCTTTGATTTATATGAGATTTATTTAAGGTTTTTAATTAGAAAGAACCTTTGATTTTTATGAAATTTATTGAAGGCTTTTAATTAGAAAGAACCTTAGTTTTATATAAAATATAATGAAGGCTTTTAATTAAAAAGAACCTTTGTTTCATATGGGATTATTGAAGGCTTTTAATTAAAGAGAACCTTTGATTTATATGAGATTTATTTAAGGTTTTTAATTAGAAAGAACCTTTGATTTTTATGAAATGTATTGAAGGTTTTTAATTTAATTTAAAAGAGAACCCCTTTGATTAATGTTGATTATCTTAGGAGTTTTAAATTAAAAGGGATGTGGATTTATTCATGAATTGAAGTTATGGGGCTTCAATTTAGGGAATGAATGAATGATTGTTTTAAAGGTTAAAGGTATGGGACTTTAATGCTTTAAAAGGTAATTGATTGATTGGAAATTGTGAATTAAAAAGGATGTAGATTTATTCTTTAAATTGAAGTTATGGGGCTTTGATTTAGGGAATGAAAAGAAAGGGATTGTTTTAAAGGTTAAGGGTATGAGACTTTAATGCTTTAAGACATGAATGAATTTGATTAAAGTTAGACCTTGATCTAAGTGGTACATGTTGGATGACTCTCTAAGGGAACTTGAGAGGTGAAAATAAAAGTAAAGGTTCTTTTATAATATCCATTATGCATTAGATGGTTAGAAACTTAATTGAATTTTGTATAGTTGCAATTTGGTAAAGTAAATGAATAGATGCATTTAGAAGGTATGCCTATCCTGAACCATGAGTATCCTGATCCCCTACTACCCTCAAAGATCCAATGGGAAGCAAGGAGAAGCAAGGAGTTCAATGGAAATAAAGTATAGGTAATTGTATCTTACGTTGATTTACTTATGATCAAATAGACTAAAATTGTGGGGAGATATCCCCAATGCAGATAATGTGATACTCTTTAAAGTAAGAAGGATTTATCATGTAAGATTTAATGAGATAGTTGTTTATTGGTTTAGTGAAGGTTCTTTTACTTTATTTTTGTATCTGGTTATATTATGTAGTTGATTCTCCTTTAGTGTTAAGCTTGCTTTATTTTCTCTATCATTGTTTGATTGCTTTCTGATGTTATAGTAACTAGATGTATTATTGTTTGGTTGCTTGATGATAGAAATCTAAGTGTAGAGTTCTAGGGTGAACTCAGAGGTGACCTAAGGGAATTAAGAACCCCTTAGGGTGAACATAGGTAACCTAAGGGAATTGAGAACCCCTTAGGGTGAACATAGGAGACCTAAGGGAATTGAGACCCCCTTAGGGAGATAAAGGACTAAGTTGTGAAGAGATTACATCTGAGTTAAGATAGCTCATCGTGGAGATGAGATAGATAGCTTAACTCATAATACTCATAGCATACCTACACATAATGATTTGTGTATGGTATGGAGATGCGTGTATACCTTCGATGGACTGAGGGTGATAGGTCTAGCTCATCAAGAATGATGGGACAGATGGACTTATCTATAGTAACACATGTTACGCCTACACAGATGGACTTGTGATAGGGTACTTCATGAGATGTAACTTCCAAGAAAACTTAGGTGATTGAAACTTTAGGTTAATACTAGTTGGGTTAGGGGTTCATGAAGGGTTCATGTATCCCTCTCCTTAGTAAAAAAAACTTTTCTATTTTTGTATTTTTTTATTTGTGTATTTTTGGGTCATTACATTTGGTATCAGAGCTCTAGGTACGAGGGTATAGAGCTTCTATGTGTGCTAAAGGGAAATTAGATGTATCCAATGAAGGCTTGCTTAAGGTAAAGGCTAAATCTGGGATGATCTAGGATACCCTATTTTCTAGAATCTAATGGGAATTAACCCCAAGGGAGCATGGATGTCAGGATGCCTTAGTATGGGCTTTGGTATCAGTGATACATCCTAGCCTAGGATATTACCCTAGTTAGGTTGTTAATGCATATAGCAAGAGAACTCTGTATTATGGCTTGATTAGAGATACAACTTAAGATGAAACTATAATCTAATATTCTTTCTTGGATGGAATCAGGTTAAGATGCCACCTAAGACTAGAAGAGGGAGGCCTACACCTAGAAAAACTTGACAAAGTAATGTCGAAGAAGAAAACTAGGATGGGGAACCAACAAGCCCCAATAGGGAGGTAGAAGACCTCACCGCTATGGTCACTGTTATGAAAGATCAGATAAGATAATTGCTAGAAATGACTACAAATCAAAATTCACAAGTTTGAGGCTCAGATATTAGTCTAGATAGTGGATTAACTATAGAACAAGTGCAAGCTAGAGCCTTAGCAGAAAAGGAAATATCTAGGGACATGAAAAACATTAGTATCTCCAAGTTTTATGGAGAGGGTGATGGGGATGCAGTGGAAGCATGGCTGAGAGAAGCAGAGGTTCACTTTATGGTAAAAGGCTACTCATCAGGAACCCAAACACTTTGGGCTATGATTAACCTAGAAGGGGCTGCTCTAGAGTGGTGGGAAACCCACTATGAGGAAACTAAGATTGAACCCATTGATACTCCATGGGAGGAATTTATAAATATATTTAAGAAGAGATTCCTAATAGAGCATTTCTATACCTTAAATTTTGAAGAATTTGCTAGTCTGAGACAAGGAACCAACATAGTAGAGGTGTACTATAAGAAGTTGGTAAGATTGTTCAAATATGTACCTATTTATAATGAGAAAATGTGGGTTCACAAGTTCACTCTTGGATTGGAATCTAGGTTAAAGCATGATGTAGACATGTAGGAGCCTAAATCACTACAAAAGGTATATGACCTAGCAAAGAAAGTAGAGTCACACTTCTGTTATAAATACGACACTCTACCCGAGCAAGCTCGATAAGAGCTAAAGAAGAGGAATAGTAATGGGTTTGTAAAATGGGAGGTTGAACAAGAGTGAAAGGCTAAGAATCCCCAAAATCTTGAGAAGAAACCTTATGGGAATTAGAAGAAGTTCAAGAAGAACTTTTGTAAGAGGGATAACAAACCCAACAACATGAAACCTCAACCACAGAAGTTGCAAGCTCCAACTCCAGCAGTTAAGAGTGGGAATGAGAAACCTAAAAATAGCAAGGACCCAAGGAAGGGTGCTACAATTTTTGAGGACCTCATTACTATAATCAGTGTCCATATCGAGCAGGGACTAGCACAACTAATGCAAAAGGGAAGGAACTAGAACATCGGATCTATGCCACAATCGGGAAGCAGAAGCTAGAGGGACAAGCCACCCCATTACTTGTGAAAGGTAAGGTTTTCAATAAGCAAGTAAACATTTTGATAGATAGTGGAGCCACTGATAGTTTTATTTCATCTAGTCTAGCAAGGACTATGTCGAAAAGGCCTGGACATTTGGCTCAAGGGTGGAAGGTTGAGTATGGTTCTGGGTAGACCTACTCGGTGAACCAGTGTTATCCTATGGTAGAAGTCACTCTATCTAAAGGGACTATGGAATGTTGTTTATATGTAGCTCCCTTACACACCTTTGATGTGATTCTAGGGATGGATTGGCTACAGGCTCATAAAGCCTTAGTCAATTTCCAAGACCGATGGATTGAGTATTCAGAGGAAGGCGGAGAGAGACTAAGAATTCATAGCAAACAAGGGGTGTTTGAACCTCAAATGTTGTCCGCTATGCAATTGAAAAAGGCCCTAAAGAGAGGAGGGATAGTGTATGTGGTAAAACTCAATGAAGTGGAGGACCATGAGAAAGGAGAAATACTAAGACAACATCCAATTTTATAGGATTTTTAGGATGTATTTCTAGAAGACCTACCTGGACTACCTCTTGTATGGGAATTTGACTTCATAATTGAACTTATGATGGGAGTCAAACCTATTCATAGATCCTCGTATAGGATGAATCCTACTGAAATGTGAGAACTGAAGGTTCAATTGCAAGGATTATTGGAAAAGGGTTTGATAAAACCAAGTGTGTCACCATGGGGTGCACTAGTTTTGTTCATGAAAAAGGATGGTTCACTAAGATTGTGTATTGATTATAGGATGCTAAATAAGGCTACAATCAAGAACTGATATCCTTTACCTAGGATTGAAGATTTATTTGATCAACTAAAGGATGCTAAGGTGTTTACTAAGATCGATCTGAGGTCAGGGTATCACCAGTTAAGGATTCATGAGGAAGACACTCACAAAATGATATTTAAGACTAGGTATGGGCATTATGAGTTTATGGTTCTACCCTTTGGACTGACTAATGCCCCAACTGCTTTCATGAACTTAATGAACAGTGTGTTCCAAAGACACTTGGACCAGTTTGTCTTAGTATTCCTAGATGATATCCTTATATACTCTAGAGATAAATAAGAACATGATAAACATCTTAGGATAGTGTTGGAATTGTTAAGGAAGAATCAACTTTATGGGAATCTGGCTAAGAGTGAATTCTATGTTCTAGAGGTACGATATCTTGGACATGTTATATCAGCAAAGGGGATTGTTGTGGATCCAAAAAATATAGAGGCTATTCTGAATTGGCCACCCCCTACTAATGTGATTGAAGTGCGAAGTTTCATGGGGTTAACGGGCTATTATAGATGTTATATAAAGGACTACTCCAAGATTGTTGGACCCATAACAAACCTTCAGAAGAAGGGGAAAGAATTCAAGTGGTCAGAGAAGTGTGAGGCTGCCTTCGTACTACTAAAGCATAAGCTTACTACTGCATCGATACTAAAGGTTCTCGATCCTCAAGGGGACTTTTTAGTGTGCACTGATGCATCAATAGATGGGTTGGGTGGGGTACTCTCACAAGAGGAGTCAGTGGTGGCATATACTTCAAGGAAGCTCAAAAAGCATGAAGTTAATTATGCTACGCATGATTTGGAGCTAGCTGTAGTGGTGCATGCTTTAAAGGTTTGGCACCACTACTTGGTGGGAAGGCCCTTTGAATTAAAAATAGACCATCAAAGTCTGTGGTATATATTCACCCAACCAATACTCAATGTGAGATAGAGAAGATGGGTGGAATTTCTCGTTGAGTATGATTTTGAGATTGAGTACATAAAGGGAAAAGAGAATAAAGTAGTTGATGCTTTGAGTAGAAGGAAATATATAGCAGCCATAACTAGAATTCACATGGACCTGATGGATCGAGTGAGACAGGAGCAATCTCAGGATGAGTATTGCCAAGGAATTTGAGTCAATATGGATAGAGATCCTGAAGGAAATAAGGAATTTAGTGTGAAATATGACTTTCTGTGTTATAAGGGAAGGGTCATCATACCAAATATGGGTGATTTGAGGAACTTGATAATGCAAGAAGCTCATAGATCTCCTTATTCTGCTCATCTAGGAGGAGCCAAAATGCGAGAAAACATGAAAAGAGCCTTCTTTTGGGTAGGAATGAAGAAGGATATCACAGATTTTATCACTCGATGCCTCAAATGTCAGAAATTTAAGGTGAAACGCCAGCATCCTATAGGAAAACTTCATCTGCATGATATACCTATGCAAAAATGGTAGGTTATATCTATGGATTTTATCGTGGGTTTACCCAAGACTCGGTACCAACATGATGCCATCTTTGTAGTGGTCAAAAAATTGACTAAGGTTACCCACTTCATACCAGGAAATACCAAGGATGATGCTCAGGTAGTGGCTAGCAGATTCATCAAAGAGGTATTCTGATTGCATGGGTTTCCTGAGGTAATTATCTTAGATAGAGACTCCAAATTCACTTCTGAATTTTGGAAATCCCTTCATAGTGCAGTTGGTACGAAATTGAATATGAGTTCAGCATACCACCCTGAAACCGATGGTCAAACAGAGTGGGTAAACCAAGTTTTGGAAGACATGCTCCACATGTACTGCATGGATCACAAATCTCAATGGGAAGATTGTCTACCTTTGGTAGAGTTTGCCTACAATAATGGACATCACTCCTCGCTAGGAATGGCACCTTTCGATGCCTTGTATGGGTGAAAGTGTAGAACACCATTGTCTTGGGATAACCTAGAGGATCGAGTTGTGATTGGGCTAAAAATGGTCAGGGTAATGGAAGAGCAGCTAAAAGAAATTAGGCAAAGGCTTAAGGAAGTTATGGATAGGTAGAAGAGTTATGCAGATCTAAAAAGGACTCCAAGAGAGTATTCTATTGGAGATAAGGTGTTCTTAAGGGTTAAGCCAAAGAAAAGTGCTATCAAATCCATGAAGTTGGATCCACATTTTGTGGGGCCCTTTGAGATCATGGAAAATATCAGTCTAGTTGCATACCGACTTGCATTACCACCTAATCTATCCAAAATCCATGACACCTTCCACATATCCTTGCTTAGGAAATATGTTGCTGACCCTGAACATGTGTGGGATGTTTCTAAATTGCATATGGCAAATCCGGAGGCCATTGAAGTACTACCGATGAAGATTCTTGAGTTTCATTCTAAATATCTATGGAATCGGACTCTCAAATAGTGTAAGGTCTAGTGGGACCAGTTCTCTGAGAAGAATGCCACTTGGGAGAAAGTGGAGGTTATGCAAAAATATTTTCCTTTTTGTTTGAAGCTATATGATGTAATAATTTTACTTTCTGTTAAAAACAAAAGGAAAACTGGAAACATCGAGGATGATGTTTAATCCTAGTGGGGGAGGATGTCATGACCCTCCCTAGCTGACTTTATGGCACAAGAAAATAATGTATTAACCTATGATGTGGTGATACCTAGTTTGAACAATTGAACCAACTATATGATGTTTAGTTGATTTATAAGGGCGTGTTATCGCTAACATATTGCCAAGTGTGCAGGATCAGGTACACTCGTAGGTGGAACAGGCAGAGTCACCCACCAGAAATGAGGGTACCAAAGATCAGGGGAAATGATGATTAAGGTACTCGGAGGTAACATGGATAGATACCTTCATATAGGCATGCATTGATGGAAGGGATAATCATCGATGGCTGATCACCTTGAGCTTTAGTTGATAGCCTAGTAGCTATCGTAAAATATCTGGCTAAGATAGGTGATTGGGTTGATGGAAAGATTCCCTCTTTGTTGTTGTATAAATGTGTTTGCTCTCTACTGCATCATGGCTTGAGTAGTTTAATGTTGGGTTTTCTATATGAGAACAACTGCAAAATGTATATAGATGCATAAGGTAAACTATCATGTCGAAGTGAAAGTAGAGCATCATCCTTATGAAAGAAAGCAAATTAAATTTATATGTTGAATGAAGATTCCTTTAAATTAATTAATGAAGTTCAAGTAAATAATGTTTGGCTCATTGGAGCTCATTAGTAAACTTCATTGCAATTAATAATAAATGAGTTTTCATTTAAATTAATTAAAAGTGTTCATTTTAATGATAATAGAGAATTCATTAAAAGACTTTAATTAATTGAAATAAATGAAAGAGAATTCATTTTAAGAAAAAGTATATATATAATAATAGATATATTTTATTAAAAAACAATAATGAAATTGTGTAAATAAAAGAAATATATTTTATGGTTTATAAATATCTTGAGAATGATATTTTAATTAAAAGAGCCATTCTTCAAAAAATAAAATGTAATGATCCCTTTCCTATATAATGAAACCTATGAAATAGCCTATGAGGCTACTAAATTTCCAAAGGTGGAAATTATGGGAAGAATGCATAAAGGATAGGGGATGGTGCATTGAAGAAAGGAGGCTCAAGACGGGGCTCGGGGTTCGAGAAGATGGATGGGCCACCTGGGTGGACGAGCACGTAAGGAGGAAGGAAAGGAAAAGAGAGAGGGGAATGAAAGGAAGAGAAGATGAGAGCAGATCAGATGTAGGGGAGGCATGGAGAAAGGGAAGAACACACCAGAAGTGAAGAGGAGAGGTAGCTAGACATTGCCAGCTTTCCATCTCCGTAGAAGTTGAAGGTTGGGTTGCTTCAAACCTTTAATCTGGTTTTAAAATGAAAGAAACCTATGTTGTTGAGACGTTAAGTTGAAAAACCACCATATGTATGTTGAGCATTGTGTGTTTTAAAAGAAACCACCATATGCTTTGTTGAGCCCCTGTGAGCATGTGTTTTTAAATGAAACCACCATATGTTGTTGAGTTGTGTTTTTAAATGAAACCACCATATGTTTGTTGGAGTGTTGTGTTTAAAAGAAACCACCATCATGTTTGTGATAAGGATTGTGTGAAAGTTTTAGGAAACAGTGTATAGTGAGCACAGGTTTTAGAGGAAACCAGTGAGCATTTTAGTGAGCGTTGGATTTAGAGGAAGCTAGTGAGCGTTAATAGTGAGTGTTGTGCATGTTCGAAGGCCACATCATGTTGAAGGGAGCATTGTGAGGGTTTGAGGGCTATGTGTCCGAAGAGCATTGTGGAGTTGAAAGCACCGAGTAATTATGAGCATCATGTTCCAAGAGTGGGAACTCTGTTAAGATGAAGTGAGAGCATTTCCTAGTTCTAGTTGCTTAGATGCTAGGTTTTGTCGTGGTTGCTTAGCATCCACCTTGGAAGGCATTGGCCTCTAGTTGTAGACCCTGCATTAGGTAAGGTGTTGCGTAACTTGTTTTAATTAAAAGGAAACCTTTGTTTTATGAGAAATAATGAAGGATTTTAATTGAAGAAACCCTTGTTTTATGAAAAATATAATGAAGGCTTTTAATTAAAAAGAACCTTTGATTTTTATGAAATTTATTGAAGGCTTTTAATTAGAAAGAACCTTTGTTTTATATAAAATATAATGAAGGCTTTTAATTAAAAAGAACCTTTGATTTATATGAGATTTATTGAAGGCTTTTAATTAAAAAGAACCTTTGATTTATATGAGATTTATTTAAGGTTTTTAATTAGAAAGAACCTTTGATTTATATGAGATTTATTTAAGGTTTTTAATTAGAAAGAACCTTTGATTTTTATGAAATTTATTTAAGGCTTTTAATTAGAAAGAACCTTAGTTTTATATAAAATATAATTAAGGCTTTTAATTAAAAAGAACTTTGTTTCATATGGGATTATTGAAGGTTTTTAATTAAAGAGAACCTTTGATTTATATGAGATTTATTTAAGGTTTTTAATTAGAAAGAACCTTTGATTTTTATGAAATGTATTGAAGGTTTTTAATTTAATTTAAAAGAGAACCCCTTTGATTAATGTTGATTATCTTAGGAGTTTTAAATTAAAAGGGATGTGGATTTATTCATGAATTGAAGTTATGGGGCTTCAATTTAGGGAATGAATGAATGATTGTTTTAAAGGTTAAAGGTATGGGACTTTAATGCTTTAAAAGGTAATTGATTGATTGGAAATTGTGAATTAAAAAGGATGTAGATTTATTCTTTAAATTGAAGTTATGGGGCTTTGATTTAGGGAATGAAAAGAAAGGGATTGTTTTAAAGGTTAAGGGTATGAGACTTTAATGCTTTAAGACATGAATGAATTTGATTAAAGTTAGACCTTGATCTAAGTGGTACATGTTGGATGACTCTCTAAGGGAACTTGAGAGGTGAAAATAAAAGTAAAGGTTCTTTTATAATATCCATTATGCATTAGATGGTTAGAAACTTAATTGAATTTTGTATAGTTGCAATTTGGCAAAGTAAATGAATAGATGCATTTAGAAGGTATGCCTATCCTGAACCATGAGTATCCTGATCCCCTACTACCCTCAAAGATCCAATGGGAAGCAAGGAGAAGCAAGGAGTTCAATGGAAACAAAGTATAGGTAATTGTATCTTACGTTGATTTACTTATGATCAAATAGACTAAAATTGTGGGGAGATATCCCCAATGCAGATAATGTGATACTCTTTAAAGTAAGAAGGATTTATCATGTAAGATTTAATGAGATAGTTGTTTATTGGTTTAGTGAAGGTTCTTTTACTTTATTTTTGTATCTGGTTATATTATGTAGTTGATTCTCCTTTAGTGTTAAGCTTGCTTTATTTTCTCTATCATTGTTTGATTGCTTTCTGATGTTATAGTAACTAGATGTATTATTGTTTGGTTGCTTGATGATAGAAATCTAAGTGTAGAGTTCTAGGGTGAACTCAGAGGTGACCTAAGGGAATTAAGAACCCCTTAGGGTGAACATAGGTAACCTAAGGGAATTGAGAACCCCTTAGGGTGAACATAGGAGACCTAAGGGAATTGAGACCCCCTTAGGGAGATAAAGGACTAAGTTGTGAAGAGATTACATCTGAGTTAAGATAGCTCATCGTGGAGATGAGATAGATAGCTTAACTCGCAATACTCGTAGCATACCTACACATAATGATTTGTGTATGGTATGGAGATGCGTGTATACCTTCGATGGACTGAGGGTGATAGGTCTAGCTCATCAAGAATGATGGGACAGATGGACTTATCTGTAGTAACACATGTTACGCCTACACAGACAGACTTGTGATAGGGTACTTCATGAGATGTAGCTTCCAGGAAAACTTAGGTGATTGAAACTTTAGGTTAATACTAGTTGGGTTAGGGGTTCATGAAGGGTTCATGTATCCCTCTCCTTAGTAAAAAAAAAACTTTTCTATTTTTGTATTTTTTTGTTTGTGTGTTTTTGGGTCGTTACAGTTGTAGATGTAGGAGTAATGTAGACTGAATTATCCTTGGGCAAGAAATTGTCCATCTCCTTTGTAATGGTTCACTGTGCCATCAAAATGAAATAAGGTATTTGTTGTGTTAGTCCATAGACTATAACTATTCCTAAGTCAATATTTTTTTAACGTGAAGTCTTTAATATCCTTGGAGGGCCATGGGCGAGTTATAGTTAGCTATAAAATGAGTTTGTATATTGAGATATTATACTTCTTAAAGGAGTTAGGGGACGTCGTTGATGCATTTATAGTATTACCTATCACTAGATCTAGGTAACCAATACCAGAGTTTTATCTAAGAAGCCAGAGCTGGTTGAGCATTGGGTATTCATGTGTGATATTGAGTAGAGTTACTTGTCACCATGTAGGAGATGTATGTTACGCTAGTTTCCATTTTAGCTAGGTAACAATGGAAGTGATCAAAGGAGTGACATAGTTGTACACACTATATTTTTTACCATGTTCTCCTCCATAATTCGTTGAGCTCTATGAGATAGGATGCTTAAGTACTAGAGTTCTGCTTATAGGATGGGATTGCCAATGAATCATTTCTATCAATGTTTAGGAAGAGAGAGAGTGTTTTGGAGGTAAGAGAATCTTCATGAACTACCTATATTGGTTTATATGGCATTGTGACACTTCTCTTTGAAATTATTTAAACTTAGATTTATATGCATATTTTAGATACATAGGATTTGGTGCCAGCATAGCGACCTTGTTGTGTCTCACTTTGACAAGCACTGCCTATAGTGCGTAGAGTGTTATCCTAACTGTTTTGAGAGGACAGTTTCAATGTAGTGCAATTTAGAAATTGTAGAAAATGTTATACAATTTTGAGATGTTTTATGATCATGTTAATCTGAAAAGCATTGAGTGGTATTCTACTGATATGATTCTAGAAACTAATCTGAGAAGAAGGCATAGATCGAAGGAGTTTGAGATAGGAGTTTACTGTGCTTACTCATTGAGGAGTGTGGGGGTAAATCTTAGATTTGCCTTATATGTTCTATATTAGATAGTGTTAAGTGATGTGTATACTCCTTGTTCAGGATATTACTATGTGAGTTGTGATAAAAGAATATGACAACATTTGACCTGAATCCTTTTTTATGAGAAAAATGGTAGAGTAAAAGGGTATTGCTATGTAGATGTTGGAGGTAAGCAATTTATGTACTGATGTATTGGTCATAGTGTAAGTTAAGGGAATACAAAGAATCCCTAATAGAGAGTAAGACGTTCGATTTCACCTTATCTCTGATGTAATTTTAAAGCATCCTATGAATGAAAATGAAGATGATTTTGAGGATGGTTTTTCCCCACAAAAGGGTTTTCCAAGATAAAACTATGTTGTACTTTTATTGAGATGATTTTAATTTATGGTTTTTCGATTTTAAAAGCTTTATAATTGTTATATTTCTATATGTTAGTGACTATTCCGTAAATGGATAATATTGACTTTTTAAATTTTGAATTCTATGATAAATCCTTAAAGATATTCTTAAATAAATATAGTTGAATTCTTCATGGAGCTTTTAAAGTGATATTATTCAATACTTTCATAAATTTGCTTATGTCATGTGATATGGATTGATAATGTGGTTTTCATATGTTGAAATATGGAAAGAAGCATTTGTGATGTATTAAATAATAATAATAGGAATTCCTTTTGGGCTTTTAAAGTGATGTGGCCCAATACGGTTATTGAGTTACCTATTTTTTGATAATGGGTAAATTATAGATTAGTTGAATGTTTCTCTTGAATAATGCTAAAAATATTGTGTGTGTTGTTAAGGGATGCCCTCAAAAATATGAAGTGTTTAGCCTTCTTGTACAAAATGAAATATTTGAAAGAGTAGTAGGACCCCATTTATATCAAAAATCAAAGGAACAAGATGGGCATGTTTATGTTTTTCAATGAAGGAATTAGGGATGAGGCTATTTTGGGGATATCTAGCGCAAACGGATCTTAGATGGATAGATAATCTCCACACGCATGGACCTATTACATATAATGACCTATGTAGAGGGTATACTCAACATATCCTTTCAAAATAATGAAAGGAGAGGTCAATACTAGCTCATTGGATCCATGAGATGGATAGTTTGACCATTAAGTAGAAACCTAGTGCTCTTACATAGTTGGATTTATGCCGAGAGTAAGGACATGTACCTATAAGAATATACTAGTTAAAGAGTAGATGTAAAAGAAAAAAATGGGAAAAATTTGGGTGATGACAGAACAAATCTCATGGGTGTGCTAAAAAAGGAGCTTGAAACGATGGATAAGTTTAACACATAGCTCAAAACATACAGGTCACTAGGATTTTGGGACAACAAGCATCAATTGTATACTAAAGAAGATATTTAAAGGTTGTTCGAGGATCTTGAAAATGATGAAAATGTGAATGCAACACTGCAGGAGCCCATAATGTCAGATCAATTTTTTAGTATGACTTCCAAGTTGTTTAGTGTTTCAAATGTCTTTGACCAGATGGTCGAGAGATACAATGACCCCATTGCAAAGAAAGTTGTAAACTAAAATATGTTGTGTATCATATGAGAAGTGCTCTTGTCCATGCCATGGAATCTTGGGCAAAGATGTGTAAGAATATAGAAATTGGGATGGCCCAAATAGTTTCTCCTCATGCTAAGACCTTTGAAGTGCAAGAACAAAAACCAGGTGATCCATCGGGTCTAGCTGGAGCCATAGAGGATGACTCTTAAATATTGTTTTTGTCATCAGCCTTGTTTTTGATGACTCTGTGGTCCAAAGGACAAGGTCATGAGGGTTAGTTTTTGCTTTTTCTTAATATAATGAAATCCATTATTGGTTGGGTTCTCTACCTTTCAAAGAGTGAAATCCCCCCCATGAATCACTAAGAATATGGGTGAATTTACTTCACTCACTTATTCCCTAAAGGATGGTTTGGGGTTGATTTGAAAAATGACTAAGTATAGAGGTAAATAGAGAAACAGGTTCACTCCCAGAAGTTGACCCATCCCAAATTACCACCCTTAAAATGGAGTTGAGAAAAGCGCTAGGAAAAAAATCAGATTATGCACTTGTCATGAGCATTCCCAAAATTCTGCGTTGAGAAAGCTAAAAGTGGATGGAGGATTAGGAAGATAGATAGCTAGTGGGCAACCCAAAACTCTACCCTCGAAGTAGGAAAATTTTTAGGATGACAATCAAGAACAAATTAATCTCAAAATTTTACCCAGATTTGACCAAACACCAAGTTGGACGAAGAAATGGGAAAAGTCTAAGCTAGCAAGAGATCCCATTTTTTCATCCCATGAAGATGACTGAATTGGATGAAAAATCAGGACAACATTGAACTATACACTTAGACCAAAGTCCTGTCCCATGCAAATACAAATGTCTAAAGGCCTGATGACAAAGAAAGAGCTTCATGGGTTCAAATTCTCTTTCCCACCAACAGTGTCAGGGCACTGGATTCAAGGTGTGAGTATATGAAAAAATTTAATACTCAACCAACATTGGCATGTTGCATGGTAGTTGAAGAATTTATGCAATGCAACCACCTCGACTTTTAGATAGACATATTTGGGCGACAACAACATCAATCTTATTAATAATAAAAGAAATCTTGACTAGTGGTAGGAACCTCATTTCTAGTAGTGGAGAAATGTGGAATAACAATGGAAATGGATGCAAAACAAGTAAAATGTATTAAATAACCTTGGAATGTATCGTTGTTTCAATGGAGGTAACCCTACCAATGCTCTCAATGAGATATGTTTTCTTATACAATACCTCCAAGTTAAAACCTTGTGAATGCACATAAATATCTATCCTAGAGTTATGAAGTGAAAGGACACAATAGAACAAATAAAGTGAATTAATAATAGTATTAAGGGTTAGGATTAGGATCCTAACATGCCACCCTCCTTAAAAATATATTTGTCCTCAAATATCAAAGGGAGAAGCTTCATTCCATGTTTTCCAAGTAGTATTTGCTCATGTTCTTGCACTATTTTAATGTTATATTCCCATAAGTAGGGATATTTTAAATGTGGAAGTGTTGGTGGGGGATAGGTAGGAAGAATAGTAGGATCAGAACGACAATAAGGGGGTAACCCTTTTGTGTGTTCTTGGTGGCTTGGATATAAAATAAGTGGGCAACCATTTCCTTGCATCTGTTGCAAATAATTTTCTCCATGCGATGAGAGGTTGCTAGTGGAGAGAGGCCTAATTTTAATCCTTTAAGAGTATACGTTTGATTATATATTGTGAATTTCATCCATAATTTTGAAAAATCCCATTGGATTATCCCGAGTTTTCGTAACCATTGAACTCCTAAGACAATATCACATCCACCTAAAGGAATTGCATACTTGTCATGTTTCATGGTGTAATCGCTCAAGGTGAGATTAATATTATGGCATTTCCCCTTACAAGCGATCCTTCCCCCATTACCAATCATGACTTTAAAAATATTTCATGGATGGATAAAGTAGTCAGCTTATTTTGCCACATGTGGGTCAATGAAATTATGGTAAGCACAATAAGGTTTTCTTGTTTGAAGGATCTGGGGACTTTCATATTTTGGGGAAAAGAATTACCAGTGAGGGCATTGAAAGAAAATTCTAGTGGACCTTGAGTGCTATCATCGGGTGTATTCGTCACGACTTCTACCTTGATCTCCTCTTCGTCATTGGTTGATTGATAAGGGATATCTGCATCCAAAATATATAATTTGGATGTAATACATTTATGATTGGGTACAAATTTCTCATCACAATGAAAGAAAAGGCCTTTTTATCTTCTTTATTTCATTTCCTCAAGGCTGATGCATTTAAGTGGTAGGATTTAGTTAAGTTTTGAGGGGGGTAAGTATTTTCTAATTATTTTTTAAATGGGTTTCCTAGTCGATGTTGGTTATTGAATTGCTCTTCCGCCATTTTGGCTAGCATGATAGTCTGCATCATGTCAGTGGGGTTGAGAATTTATACTTCTAATCGAATGTCTTCCTTTAAGCCACTGATGAAACAACTTTGGAAGAATGAGGTATTTAGGCCAGATGTAAGATTTGGCAAATTTTCAAATTGAGCTTGGTATTCTCACACTGTAGTGATTTGGTAGAGTTTGGTAAGAGCTCCCATGAAATCTTTGAATTTACTTGGGCTAAATCTTACCATTATATTTTTTGTAAATTCTTGCTAGGTAGGGGTGCCATTTGTCTTACACCATTTTCTATAAGCGTGCAAAATATCTAACACATTTCGGCTCAAGGAATTCAAGTTTAATTTTTTTCCTCAATTTATGAACAACCTCAAAAACTACCCTCTTTTTATCTGACATGGCAGAAGAACTAGAGGATGAAGGAATGGACTGGGAAGGACTGAACTGAATAATGCTAGGCTTGGCTTTAGGGGCGGAGGAAAGGATAACACCTTGAGGACAATGAATAAGCCAATGTTTGTATAAGACCTTAAAGAGGTCTTGATGAGAGGGTAAATCATCGTTATTTTTCTTATGGATGTTCTCCAAGGTGTGACTGATGGAATTGAAGAGAAATTGAGGAATGTTCACCTAGTTGACATCATGAAAATGGTAAAAAAAAGCAAAATGAAAACTGTATAAAACCTTATCAGGATCATCCACAATATCGAACTCCATGATAGGTTTCATGAAGTTGTTCCAAGGTGAAGGAAGTTCTGCTATCTTGTTCTCAAATGGCATCAATTTTTAAGTCTAGTTATGTTGTCTTCTTCTCAAATTCCACCTCTGGTATAGTGTTTGCATCCTACCATTGGTGAAAATCCTCCTTTGTTATCATTTTATTTGCAAAATCATCCTTCCATCGATTCATTTTCTATATGAATTCCTTGATCGGGTCTTGTGATCGCCTGCCATCGACCATTGTAGGGCTAGTTTATGAATTGCAAATCTTCTTTTTGCAAGAGTAATTGATTTTGTAATTAGTGTAATTTAACAAAAAATGTGCAAAAATAATTTTGAAAAAAATTGTCCAATTTTTTTTGGTTTATTTCAATGATATCTCTTTAGAATTTCAAACTTCAAATTTTATATATAATGGTCACAATTATGAATTCAAATTTAAAGTCTTAACGGTCATAGATGATGTCTAAATTCAAATTTAAACTTTTAACGATCATGACAGGCATCTATGATGGTTTGTGGGAGGTTGACTAGGAAATCGACGTGGAAGATTTCATGGAACAAAGTGACTAGGCCAAATAAGAGGACAATCGATAGTAGATGAGGACGATGAATGGGAATTCGGTCAAGCACAAGTTACGAGCGGCTAGGGCAATGAATGGGAATTTGATCAAGCACAAGTTACGAGTGGCTAGAGAGATGAATGGGAATTCAGTTACAAGAACAGACCATTGATTATTGCCATGTAGATGAAAAATGGTAAAAAATATTGGTCAATGAACGAAGAAATAATGTTGGTGTGGGAGGGTGGAGGAGCTGACTAGCTAAAGCTAGTCAATAGTCTATCAGAGCACTGGCAATTTTATAGTGCGTTGTTTACCCATGAGTTTTAAATGTGGGATTTTTTATTTTAATGCTTTTTTAAATCCTTTTTCCTTTGATATCTTCGACGTCGTAGAAAAAACCACCGAAAGTTGATTTAATTGTAAACCTTAGTTTTTAATTTAAATATTTTCAACTAATTTCCGATTATTTAATATTTTGCCTAAAAATGTCACAAAGCCTTATTTTTGATCGAATCTTCGCAATTTGAGGTTGATTCATCGAATACAAGTTGTCTGCAAATATTTTAACAAGGATCTAAGTATATATAAAAAAATTTATTGTTGTCTCTGCCTGTAACACGTCGAAGTCATCATTATTTTTTGTGACATCATCGGTTTCCTGAAACGCTTTCAAAATTGACTTTTTTATAGATTTTAACTCATTTTTGTAACCTTGAATTACGTTTCTATTTTTGGAATGATCATGTTGATTTGTCAAGGTGTTTAGATTCAGCGGTGGGAAAAAATATAGTGGACCTGCTAGTGATAACAATGTTGCAGTAGTTGGCATATGAGTGATAGTGACAGTAATAAACAAACTATGTAGCGACTGGCAGACAGATGATAAAGATGAGTGAGGTAAATTTTTTTGTGAGGGTTCCTATGAATAGGTCCTTTAGGACACTACTTTGATACTAGATGGTAGGAACCTCATTCCTAGCAATGGAGAAAGGTGGAATAACAATGGAAATGGATGCAAAACAAGTAAAATGTATTAAATCACCTTGGAATGTATCATTGTTTCAATGGAGGTAACCCTGCCAATGCTCTCAATGAGATATGTTTTCTTATTCAATGCCTCTAAGTTACAACCTTGTGAATGCACATAAATATCTATCCTAGATTTATGAAGTGAAAGGATGCAATGGTCCATTAATAAATGAAGTGAATTAATAATAGTATTAAGGGTTAGTATTAGGATCCTAACAACCATAGGTAATCAATGGGGCCTATCTAAATGCAACAAAGGATGTTCCATACATGACAGAGTTGTAGAGAAGGCATACGATCCAGTTGGATACTGATATTACCATCCCCCATTAATAAAGCATTAATTAGCCTATAGCATTCACTCCTTGAAGGCTATATATAGATGTTTGTAATCATTTTTAGTGTCAGCTCTCTAGTCATTACAACTTGCATGTATAGTTTGATTCATATTGCAATATAAATGGATTATTGTTTGGACTTCAATTATTTTTATGTATGTATGAATTTCACTTTGTTGCTTATTTCTATTAAATTTAAATGAATGAATATGCTTTAATTCTATTATCTGTATTTCATGTTTTTTATTCTTTAACTCTGGAATTTGCAATAGAGTTGTGTGCAGTAGATGATTAATGAGATTAATGGCTATTATATTAGATAATCTATGAGTATTGCACATTGTATCTCAAACTTATGTGGCATGTATCTTGATGCGATTAGATATGTACAACTTTGATTTCTAGCTTTATGTTTTTTTTGGTTTATTCCTTTCCCTTTTTCCTCAAGAATTTTAGTTAGAATTCACAAGGAACCGACCTACTCCGAAGATTGACCCCATATTCCCAATTCTAAGGCCATTCAATGTTGGTGGGGGCTTGTGGGTGCACAATCATTTAAAAAAAAAAAACTCTACACCAACAATAGGTCACTAGATCTAAGGTATTTTTGTAGATTTTTAAGGTAAAATTTGCACTTGGTATGTAATGACCACTCATTCTACTGTAAGCCTTTTGAAATCTTATGTTGAAAGATCTAATAGTTTCATTGGTTCCTTTCTTAATACTGGAGAATTACTGGTACAACACACTAGGATCAATTACTTGTCCAAATTGAGATACAAAAAATTTCTCTAGGTCATCCCAAGAGGTGATTAAGTCATTTGTTAAATTCAAAACCAATCGTATGCTCCCTCCTAGAGAGTGAAAGAGAATAACCTACAAGCCACATATTCATGTTGTACATTTAATAGTTTCAAAGCATTTTTAAAAGGAACCAAATGTTCTTCTACTATCCTAATCCCATCATGCTTATAGGTGGGAAGATATTTCTTAGGATTCCTAGGTAAATCATGGGTTGCACTAGGGATATTCAAGGTAGTGGAACCCAACCAGTTGGCCATGACTATTGGATTAATGATAGGATTTTGAGTTATAGTTGAAGGAACCACTAGCGGTGACAATGCTATATTGGATAAAGATATAGCTCTCCTAAAATTTCTCCTCATTGAGATTTCTAACTTAGAAACGAGGAAATCTGCAGCTCTTGGGTGGAACTTGGTTATTCTAAAGGTAGAATCTAACCTAACCGACTATTTTAACAAATACCGGATGTAGGTTCAAGGGCCCTCCTAGCACCAATTTTATGTTAATTCATTTTTCATGCACACCCTATGAAGAGTAAACTAAAAAATGAGTAACATATAATGAGAATAAATCCCTCTCACTTTAGGATCTTACGGTTATCCAAGATGTGATTTACAAGGTCAGGTCAAACATCTTTGCTTATTTCCACTTTTGGATAGCCTATGTGATTGCCTATTTTACCTACAAGGGAGTTCAACCTCTGATCATTGTTGTCTGGTGGTGGTTTATCAAGTTTATTTATCAGATTTGTATTTGTGGATTGATCTAGCTCTTCGAATTTTAGCAAATTGAATGAATAAAGAATTTTAAAGAACATAAAAAATATCACTTCAAAGTAAAAATAGAGAGACTAAGGTAGAGCAGAAAAGAAAGGATATCTAATCTAATTGTAAGTTACAACCATTGAAATTAATTAAACTACTCAACTTCACAACAAAAAAAAATTAAATGAAGAAAGTGTCCAGCTTTCTAATATCACCTTCTACCTTTAGCATGGGATGAAACAATAAGGGATGAAAATAAAACTATAAATAAAAGAGAGGTTAACATCAATTGGCGTTTCTCATCAGAAATCAAGCTCACATAGTAAGAACAAAGCAAAAAGCAAATAAAACATAGACCAGAACCTCAAGCCTTTGATTTCCTTTAACACATTGAAAACAAAATGAAGCTTGATAGCCTAACACAATCTCAACAATCACAAATTTATAACCAAATTAAACAAAACCTAAGTGACACAAAAACAAAAGATAGTGCACTTATCAAAGTTTAAAAAATATTAGGCTCCTGAACACGCTATTTCAGAAGATGATGTCACACCAACCTCAGGTACAAAATGAAAAAAACACAAAATTTTCTAAATATTTCAAGGAGTCTTCTATTCCAAGTTTTTTTGTATTTTATATTTAATGGAAGTATATATAGACTCAGGACATACCTTGATATTTTCAAAAATATCAAGCCCCCAAAGGTTTAAAACACAATATAAAAGTCCCACCGTCATGCTTCTGCATATAAAAACATATTCTATTAGAGTTTGATTCAACCCTAACTTCTCTTGAATATCTGCTCGAGTATCTTGCCATAAATGGTGAAGATAGAATTTGATCTTATCCTTATCAAACTGTGACTGCCTACGGATACCCCTTTTTTAAAGCTAGTTGTAGATGCATCTATCCAGTGCATATTACTTTAGCCCATACCTCATAGATTTTTCATTCTACAAAATCTAGCTAGGTCATTAATTCTACACGTCTTCCATCTTTATACGATGCTCTTGCCTGGTTTGCATTAAAGTTCCATATCCGCTATCACATCTGTCATTACTTTTATCATTACTACAACTACCAATATTTTTTTTGCAAAAATAGAAAAAGAAGGCAAAGGTTAGACAATTAATAAAATAATTAATTTATTTATTTTATTTTCCTAAGGTTTGGACCTTTTATTTTTTTAATTATTAAATTTTTAAATATCCCTAAGGTTTGCGTTTTTAATTTTAGGACAAAAAAATATATTTAAAAAATTAATTCTAAATGCCTCATATTTTTAATGGCAAAAAAGAGCAAGGAGCAAGAGAGAACAAGGAGCGGGAGAGAACAAGGAGCAGGAGAGAACATGGAACGAGAAAGAACAAAGAGCGGGAGAGAGCAAGGAGCAGGAGAGAAAAAGGGTTTGATTTGCCAAAATGAAAAGACAAATATTTTTAAAATGCGATGGAGAGATGACCTTATAAAATGGTGGAAATACAGAGATCATTAATTTTAATAAATTGACAATTAAAATTTGAAGTCACCAACAAATTTTTTGCTCATGGCATAGAGCATGCTTTTGACCGAAATTAAAATGAAATTAATTTTTTGCGAAAATCCGTAACTTTACCTTGGTTTCAAATAATTTATTTTTTTGGTTCTATGCTGCAATTTATTTTTGCAAGATGGTTCTAGGCCACGATTTATTTTCGAACTTCCTCTTAGTTGACCATTTTGACCACAGCGTAAAGTAAGGTTGATGAAAATTTGGTAGTGGGCTAGATCAAGCTTTAGGATGAAGTTGGTGCTAAGCCACAATTTGATTTTTCATTTCACCATATTGACCAAGTCTGACCACAAGATGGAGTAATCTTGTTCCAAGCTGTGATTTTGCTCTCGAACCCTCGAAGTGCAAAATTAGGCAAAAAATAAAAGTGCTCATATTTTGACAAAATTTAACACATGTGTAAACCAGCCAAATGGGTATCCAAATATGATGAGAAAATGTAAAAAAATCATTTTTGATCAAGATATATTGCATTTAGAATATCACAGGATGCAATAAGAAACTGCTATTTTTGGATGGAATTCACATCCAATGCTCTGAAAATTTAATATAATTGAGAAGAGGAGACAAATATATTTCACCCAATTTTTGAATTACCTCAAACATATTCTTATATTAAAAGATATGATGATTTCAAATTTGATGTGAATTTAGGGTAAGATGAAGAATTGTAGAAAACCCTAAAAATTGATTTTAATAATTTAGACCTTAGGAAAACCATTGAAGATTAAATTTTCTGAAACCAATAATATGAAATAATACCATTGAGGTGTAAATATCTAGAAAAATTCAATTAAGATCAATGTTTTTAGGTAAGCAATTGTGACACCTTGATGTGGGCAAAATTTAAAACCTTGATGAAAGCAAAATTCGGAAATAAAATTAAAATACTTCAAGAGGGTCCCCTCGGAGAACAAAATTTAATTATCAAAAGATTAAAATTTTATAATTAGTGGGGTGTGTTGCTTCTCAACATGTTCATGTCGTCCATTATATAACATTGTACTATTTTTATCACTTCCATTAATGGCATATTTATGAGTTGTTTGCATATGTTCATCTTATTACTTTCCTGCATATTATTATGTCATTATTTCATACTTATCTCAAATAAGTTATTTTACATATTGCGGTCATACTACCTCCCATAAAAAACTAACAACATTTGCATTAATAAGAACTTGCATTTTTAGGGATTATGGTTCCAGGTCTAGATAGTTCAATGCATTATCATATTGGATCCATAAAGGGGTTTAAGGAGGAATTTAGATCTAACCAAACTTGGTAATATTCTGTAGATGTAGTTAAATAAACTTTCGATATGAAATGTTTGCATCAATATCTAGGGGTTTCATTTTATTATCCTTTATATTTATTAAAATCTATTGAATATCTATGCATGGCAACTTCATTTTCAAATAACCCAATATATTTTGCTTAGACATGATATTTTGCATATTTATTGTATTTCCTAGTATAGTTTAGATCTACCATGTTTTGTAGGAATCACTAGTTCAATATTCAAGAAACTAATAAATTAAAAAAATCCTCCAAGTCTATAATAGGGTGATTTGCCAAAAAGTATTCAAAATTTTACCAAGTCTATCAATCAACAATTTGCTAGAGAATTTAGTGATTCATCGACAAATCTCCAAAATCATATAAGTATACAAGATAATAATTTTTTAAAATATTAACAATGCACTAAAAATTACATGATTTTGAAAGGTCACTAAGTTTCATAAATGATTATTTGTTGATTCAAAGATACTAGTGATTCATCAACTACCAAAACATATGTTAAGAATGTAAAATTTATTTTCTTTAGTTTCAAAATATCAACACTAATTTTTTTGAGTGACTTATTATAGACCAAAAAGTAGACACATAAATCTATAGTGACTCCACTAAGAAGAGATATTTTACAATTTCATGAGCATGAGGTCCAAATCCTGAGAGTTTGAAATGGTATTTGAGTTTATTAAACTGTACTCATATTAGAGAAGAAGTTCCAAAAGAAAAAATCTTGTTTTTGTTGTTTGGAAATAGGGAGTGGAAGCGTGAAAATATTGAAATTTTAATAGACCAAGATCTAAATAAATAAATTAGACATATTTTGCTTTTACTATTTCTTGCTATGAATATGACCCAATCTAGTTAGCCTAGCCAGGTTTCACAACCTACACCAATGGTAACCTAACCAATATAATTGGTAATTCAACAAATCCAATCATATGCTCAAATGCTATATTCAAATTTGCACTAGTCTACACAATCCAAACCTCTATTGAATTTATAATTTGATTCATGGCCAAGGCCAACATTATATGATGTATTAGGTAGACCTAAGGGAAATTCATTGTGCGAGGTATTAATTAATTATAATATTTTATTATTTAATCCCTATGGACCACAATTAACCTTGTTATGGTCAAACCCTCTTTATAGCTTGTAATTAGCCTAAATCCTTCTTAATATGTCAGCTTAGATTAAAATTTATTATGTAATTAGGGGTATCGAACTGATATAAATATTCCCATCTCACTCATTTATTTATTAGAGTAGTGTAATTTATCTACAAATATAGTGATTATTTATGGTTCCCATGGGTGCCCACCATATCTATCTCTTTTTCATCCTTTTTTATTTTTGTATAAGATTTGAGTGGATGGATTGCTTTTGTTTGTTTCTAGAAATAATTTATAGTACCAATATGGTATCAGGGTGGGTATGGAGTAATGCTTCTTGGTCACAAATTATTCTTAGTGCTTCCAATTTTTATTTTAATATTTAGGGTGAATATTCTACCAAAATTTCATAAGATCTTTTTGAATAAGAGATTAATTCTTCCACTTCTTTTTCGTCCACAATTTCTCTATTTTTTAAGGATTTGTGGCTTCTCCTTTTCTACTATTTCTCTATTAATTTTTTTTTCGTAGAAGTGCAACACATTTTTTTTGTGCTTAGTAAAAAAATATTGAGAATTTTTTAATTTTAAAATTATAAAAAGGGTGTACATCATAGAATGTTCTGAGTGCTTTTATGAATGGGAAAAATGTAGAATGGTATGCATGTTCCTATCCACAAGGGATGATAAACTATCCAATTTAGTATGCATAAAGACATATAAATGAAGTCTTGGTTTTAAATTAGGGGGTTCCTTGATATTTCATTGCTTTAGATAAACTAGCATGCTTGGTGCAATGAGAAAGTTCCTTCTAATTGGTGCATTGACAGGGGAAAGTGTAGGGTTCTGTTAGAGTAGTTATTTAGACTCTAAATCATGCTCACCTAGGTACTTTACTTTTATATTAGTTTAGTTTAGTTTTTCCCACCCACTTTATGTGTAAATATTTATTTTTATGTTATTTAGATATTATGGGGATATTTGCCATTCCTAGGGAGTTACACTCATTGATTATATTTGGAGGGTTGAGATATTTTATCCATGGATCATATCGCACCTCCCTGTTTGTACAATGGATATCGATCCTTACTTCTTTTTTGATCCTATGGTTGTGGTGGATCTTCCTTGCCTATTTAAGCAAGGCTTATCCATTGCACTAATAATCAATTTTGACATATGATATTGTATTGTAGGTTTTTGTAATAACTTTCATTATCTTATTTCTATTTTCTAGTCTCTCTATTTTGGTTATTGTGGTCTTGCTTCAACCCCTTGATCCTTGTGGCTTGGTTTGGTGTTTTGCATTTTTCCATCATTCCTTTCATGGTATCATAGCTTTGAGGATTTTTGGCAACATTCATTGTTGAGGTTCGTGCAACCAACACATGTTAAAGATTTTAAAGTTGGAGATTGGAGGCTTCTAAGCCCTAGAAGGTGAAAATTAATTTTTTTTCTCTTCTATTATTTTGAGAAGAGCTTTTATATATTTTTTATTCCTTCATTGCATCTTGGTTGACCCCTCTGACCATGGGATTGATAAAAAAGATTCTATTTTTTAAATTTTTTTGTGGGTTGTTTTAATAGTTACAAAACTACAGATGACCATGTTTACCTGACTACTTTTTTTTTAAGCGAAAAACCCCTTGCGGGGCTGCCTTGGTTTGAGAGACCATGAACAGGGGGTTCTACACCATCAAAGTCACCTAGGAGTTGCACCCGACCCTACCCACACCAACATTATTAATTGGATTTTGGATACCCAATTAAGCTTTTTAATAGGATGGAGATTTGAACCTAGGACCTCTCTTGGAGGATTTCCCTCTCCTCTCCAACTCACCTACAACACCTGGGTAAAAAAACTAATTTATAGTGGAAAACACCCCTTTCGGGGTGCCACTTTCAACAAGTTGGGCATAGGAGGAATGGAGCCTTATCAGCCTCTACCAGCACATAGGACATTCCTAACTATACCATATATCTGCAAGATGGAGACAAGGGGAATGGAACTTGGGTCGGCCTCTACCAGCACACAAGGCATTTACCATTGCACCACAACAAGCAGACTTCTAATTTATAGTGGAAAACATCCCTTTCAAGGTGATACTTTCAATAGGTTGGGCATAGGAGGAATGGAGCCTTATCGGTCTCTACCAGCACATAGGACATTCCTAACTATACCATATATCTATAAGATGGAGACAAGGGGAATGGAACCTGGGTTGGCCTCTACCAGCACCCAGGGCATTTACCACTGCACCACAACAAGCAGATGATGTTTACCTGACTACTGTTGATCCAAAACCATTGTCGATCACTTTCAAATGCCAACAACCACTGTTGTATACATATTTTTTCAATATGCAGGTTTTTTCTTGCACACAGTCTGTGAAATATCTAGTTTTCTACAATATCTGAAATTGCTTGTTGTAGATCTGATTTTCTGAGATTTGCAACCTATATTCTTCACTTTTGAGTTCTTTTCAAATTTCAAACTTAGACCTACATTTAAGTTACTAACAAGGTTTTCTAAAAATATATATAAAAAAACATATTTTGCTAGCAGCTCTGTGTATTTGAAAACAACTTTGTAAAAGATGTTTTTTGTGAAGTTGTTACTCAATTTTTTTCTTTTTAGATCTGTAAAATTTCAATGATTGTAAAAATCAGATCTGATCATATACTCTTTGTAACACCTGAATTATAAAGGTATTTTAATTTTTTAGGGGCTCTTATTTCTGGAAGAATTGAATAAAAATATTTTGGATGGGGTGTCTTGGTGTCGATTTGAACACCATCTTTGTGGATCTTGCATTTTATTTCTTGTGATTGAAAAGTGGGTTTAGAGGATTTTGAGCCACTTAACTCACATAATTATCACATATGGAAGCCATGCATGATGACACTTATTTAATCTAATGGATTATCAATATTAATGCAATAAGAGCTACCTAAAGTTACAAAAGAGTTTCATAAGTTTGTTCATGATTGCAAAATGATGAATGTAAGGTATTAATTGGGATGCATGTGAGTGGTAATCTATTGTTTCATCTTAATTATTGTGATACTCATTTTAAAATTTGGGAGAATCTTGAGAATATGTTTCAGCAAGTGGACACTTTGAGATTTTTACATCTTGATGCTAAACTTAGTGCTCTCAATCCAAATGATTTTCCATCTGTGGGTGATTTTCTCACTAAGTTTCAATCCTTGCTCACACTTTTAAAGGGTAGTGGAAAAACTAAGACATATGAAGAATGTATTTTCATGACCTTGTCAAAACTTAGGGGTCCATTCCATATGTTTGCCTCCATATTTTTTGCGAATATGGATTCCATGGGTTTTTAATTTAAAAATTTCTACTTTTGAGAAGTTTTGTGCCAATATTTTGAGGGAAGAATCCAAAGTTCTTAACTTTGATCATTACACCTCCTCACATAAGGCATTTTTTGCATCCTCCACTTCTACTTTCAAAGGTAAGGGAAAATCCAAGTCTAATTCCTGACCTAATCCTTTCATTTCTCCTTAATTTCATCAAATGCCCAAAGAGTCACATCAAAAAGAGTTATCCTCCAAAGAGTCCAATCATAAACCTAAGCAATCCAAAAGAAAAAATAGGTAAAATGTTACTTGTTCATATTGTGGAATCAATGGTCATTTTGACGAAAAGTGTTGGAAAAAGTTATAAGACTTAGAGGAAGCCTTTAGGAATAAATTTTTTTCATTCACTCATTCAAAAGATAAGGGAAAGGCTTTGAATACTTTTGGGAAATAATTTAAATCTATTTTTGAGGATTGGATTTTGGATTCTAGAGTGACTCATCACATGACTTCATCCAAGGAGTCATTTTCCACCTTGTGTTCTACTTCTACATCTTGCATTGAGGTTGGATATTCTTCTTCCATTTAAATTAAGGGAAAAGGTAACATACAGGTTGATGGTGGATGCATTCAGAATGTTTGTTATGTTCCAAAATTTTCCACCAATTTTCTCTTTGTGTACCAAATTTATCATTATGGAGAGGGCAAAACTATGTTGTTTACATCTCAAGGAGCCAAGATTAGAGATTTGAGTGACCCACAGTCTATTATTACACAAGGAGTTGTTGACCATAGATCACATATTTCTCACTTTGAGGGTTATGATTCTTCACTTGGAGGTACTTTTTTGATGGCTCATGCAGATTCAGAAAGCAATATTTGGTATGAGATATTTGGCCATTTCAATTACATATTTTTGAAGGATTTAAGCACTCATGATATTGTCATTGTATTACCTAAGGTGTCCTGTATTAATGGAGTTTGTACATGTTGTGTACTTGGAAAACAACATCAAGATCCTTTCCCCAAAGGTAAGTCCAAGAGAGCTTCTTCCCATATTAAGTTGGTGCACAGTGACTTGATGATTTTTCCCACTCCTTTTTTGGGAGCTAAGTATGCACTCACCTTTATTGATGATTTTTCAAGGAGAACTTGGGTATATTTTCTCAAGTTCAAGAGTGAAGTTTTTTCCACATTCAAATCCCTTAAGAATTTTAATGAGAATCAATATTCAAGTTGCATCAAGAAGCTTCACATAGATAATAGGGGGAGTATTTCAGTAGGAAGTTTTTAGATTTTTTGGCCCTTCATGGGATTCTACATCAACACTTTATCCCACATACACCACATCAAAATCGTGTAGCTGAGAGGAAAATAGAACACTCAAGAAAATGACAAATTGTATGATAAACTCATAGGATTTACCTACCAATTTTTGGGCCGAGGTAGTCATTTGTGTGAATTACATTTAATATTACACACCTCATCGAGCTCTTACACATATGACTCTAGAGAAGGCTTGGACAGGGACCAAGCTTGGTGTTTATCATTTTCAAGTTTTTGGGATTCAAGCATGGGCCCATGTTTCAAAGAAAAAAAGGATAACTTTGGATAGAAAGAGTAAGACACTCATTTTTGTTCACTATTGTGAGGATATGAGGGCTTATATATTACTACATCCAAATACACATGAAGTTATTTTTTGAACTCATATCTAGTTTGATAAGCATAATTCTCCAACCGAGACCACTCTTTCTACTCCTTCTCCATGCTCATCTACTTTTCAATTTGAAGATGATCATAGTGAGGATGATTATATTGAGATAATTATAGAGGTTCCTACACATGCTGCCCCTATGCCTATATGGGTTCAGACTACAGTTGAGGAGGCAACACCTTTCATTAAAAGTCTCCCACCTTTAAGGCATATATCTACTTCTGGCATGGGTATTCTTTGTCAGGTAGTTTTTGTTGATCCATAGAGGTTTGATGAGGCCCATGGAATTGGAGGGTGGTATGGAGTAATAAGCTTGGACTACATTCCCACTTATTGGCAGATTGTTAATATCTTCACCAAACCCTTCTCATATCCTTATTTTCATTTATTGTGAGATATGCTTGGGATGGAGAAAGTTATCCTTGGGGGTGTGTATGAGACCACCTTCCTTTCTTCTTCTCCTTTCTTCCTAGTTGGGTGGCTTTTCCCATGTGGTTTTATCTCCTTCTGGTTCAAGAGCTTTTGGATACACATTGTACATGAGTACTTGATTAGATCTTGTTGTTGGGACTCATACTGTGGATATGCCACTTCTTTTTGACCCTTAACTTCACTTGAGGGGGGTGTTAGAGTAGGTGTTTAGAATCTAGCTCATGCTCACCTAGGTACTTTATTTTTATATTAGTTTAGTTTATTTTCCCCACCCACTTTATGTGTGGATATTTATTTTTATCTTATTTAGATATTATGGGGATATTTGGCATTCCTACGGAGTTACACTCATTGATTACATTTGGAGGGTTGAAATCTTTTATCTATGGATCATATCACACCTCCCTATTTGTATGATGGATATTGATCCTATGATTGTGGTGGATCTTCCTTGCCTATTTAAGCAAGGCTTATCCATTGTACTAATAATCAATTTTGATATATGATATGATATTGCAATTTTTTGTGTTAGCTTTCATTATCTTGTTTTTGTTTTTCAATCTCTCTATTTTGGTTAATGTGGTGTTGCTTCAACCCCTTGATCCTTGTGGCTTGGTTCAATATTTTTACATTTCTCCATCATTTCTTTCAGGTTCAAACCTTGCACATATATCATTTTGCATCCACATATTAGGAATTATTATATCATATCCCATGTGATAATGAGAGTGATATAAACACCCATTACAAGGACTATGCATACACTAAAAGTTAAGATTAGTTGCAGAATTAGTTAGAGTTTTGTTATGCTAAAATTGGGTATCCAATGTATTTAAATATCCTTCATTTTACAATGTAAATCATCAAAGTAGTTTCTAACATGTGATATAATAGTAGGTAGAAGAAAGATCCAACTCTCCTTTTGATCCTCTTCTTTCTTCAATTTGGAGAAGCTAAACACACACTCTATAATAAAGATCTTAGAGTATAAAACCTTGCCAAATATCATAGAAAAGAAGCAATTTGAGGATAAGGTATCCTTCCAAGAATCAACTTATGGCAAATATTTATTCCATAATAAATTTGCAAACACAAAATTAAATGTGATTAAGAATTTATCAAATCATTTGTACACAAAATAGAAGCATCTAAGCATAAGCACCATCAATGATAGCATATGTTCAACAAGCAAATAAAAGCACCAATATTATAGAGCAAAAGCATCTAGAAAGTAGAGAAGCCATCAACATATTCTACAACAAGGTTTGCAAGTTCCTTTATTTTGTTTGTAAATATGATAAAATAACTACCACAAGGTGCACATGGACAAGGCACATAAAGGATAAGACACACGAGTAAAAAGTAACATCCTTCTTATTTTTCCAAAAATAGCTCATTCTCAATGGAAAGGCATTTCTTGGGTAGTTAGTATTTTGACCATTTATAAAATATAGCACAAGATCTAAAACTATATATAAAAATTGATATCAACTTGTCATGTACATTATTTAACACATTAAGAGATATTCCAAGTCGAACGTACAACAAGGTTATAATACATCAAGCACCTAGAAAATATAGTAGGTTGAGTGCATAAAGAACTAGGGAAAATTTAAGACATCTCAACCAAAGACCAAGATTAGGTATTTGAAAAAGGCATTTAGAAAATTGAAGCATATCATCATCAATTGAATGCCATCAATAATATCAACTAAAAGGTGCTTCCAAAGTTTCATTAAAATATTTTATATGTAGTGACATCTGATGTCATTTTGATTGAAAAGGTATTTAGAAGTAGCATAACATTGTCTCTACTAGAAAGAGGTGATATAATCATCAATATATTGAATGTTAATATCTTTGAACAATACATGGTGGACATAAAAAGTGATGAAGAAATATGACCCAAAATAAATTGATGCTCAAACACCAAAATCAAGAGAAACATGATTCAGTAGGAGGTTCATCAAGGCACATCAATATCACCTGGATCCAATTTGAGGGAATATATAAGAGTAGAATAAAATATCCTTGTGCAACTCTCCATTAATCTTAGGTTCCAAAATTCATAAAGCAGGTCCAAAATAATTTTGGCATATGCCCTATGTAGAAACAACTGGATAATTTACACACTACGATAAAGTGACACAATTGAGTTATTCTCACCTAGGTTTGACACATGACCTAGGGAACTAGGCACTGAGAATGTAGAGTAGAAGAATGTGAGGTGTAAAAGATTTGACCATCAAAATGTGTATTTATTTATCCCACATGATCTATGGTTGGGCTTATTATAGCCTATAATAGCAAGCTCAATCCGTTTGGCTGATAAAAGTAAAAAGAAGAGGCATATCAAATTTTTAAAGAATCAAAATATTTCAAAGAATATTTCTTAGAGGAAGAATATTCCCTCTAATTATTTTTTCCTGAAGATACATTATTGTCTTGTAATTAGAGGCATCATTCATGTTAAAAGTATAGGCTTATATATACTCATTGGATGGCATTTTTTAAGGTCGATTTAATGGAAGAAAAGTTTTCAAGTCTTATGAAAGTTTGATATGGCTAGTGGTGCACTAAAGTTACTATTGCTTGATTCCCAACTATTTAAGGGGAATAATTGTGTTGCCTAGAAGACCAAACTAAAAACACAAATCAAATTTAGAATACAACTCAAATTTAGAACACAACTTGATTTTGAATAAGTATGGGAAGTTGTAGATGAAACCATTACTCATATTGAAGTAGAATATGAAGAGCAGATTAAATTTGACAAAGTATATATAAAATCATTATTGATCATCATGTTTAGAGTAGCTAATGAAGTACAACTACACATTTGAGATTTTAGCACAATAAAAGATGCATGGGAGAAACTTCAGACAATATTTGAGGCAAGGAACCAAAATCAAATTCTATTTCTTCAAAGTTAACTTCATTGCTTGAAAATGTAGAATGGAGAAAATATTGAATCCTTATTAAGGATAATTGCTAAATTATGAATATCACTTCAAGATTTGGGAGAAAAGGTATCTAATGAGACTCTTTTTCCTATCATTTTAAGATATACTTGTGATAATCTTAAATATCATTGAGAAAAAAACCAAGATTTGAAAATTTGGTAATCTTAATTCAAAAGGTAGAGGTCTCACATACATCACAATAAGAAAAAAATTACTTGTAAAAAAAGAAAGTAGCCATTCAAAAAAAGCACAAGACCTCAACAATGGTTCTAGCCATAAAGAAATAATTTTCAAGGAAATCAATAGAAAAGAGATAATTTTCACACATAAAACATGTGCAAAATTTGTGGTAAAATGACCACATGGTGAAGGCGTGTTGGCATAACCCCTTAAAAAATAGATATTATTTATGAGAGATGCACCAATTACAAAAATGGTCATCATCAGATAAGAAAAATCCACTTTGGAGAAAGGTACAATGAAGTAATTTTGTAGAAGAGAATCAAACTAAAGGAGAAGAAAATGATCACTCTAAAGAAACAGACCATGTATTTATTGTAGGCACAACTAAGCTAGTCAAACCTAGTTTGGTATGATGTAGAAGCAACCAAACATGTGAACTATTAGGAAAATTGGTTTTATCAAAATTGTTCTAGTCGTATAGGAAGAATATATCCACTAAAGAATCAATAGAAGTAAAGAATGAATGATCAAACTATGCAACTTATTCAAGAACTTAAGATAAAATAACTCAAAGTTGTTTAAATACATTCCAAATGCAATTCCTCCTCATCAATAGAAGAATCTAAAGAAGAAACCCATGAGAAAGACTAAGAATCCACACACCAAGCACAAAATATTTGGTTGTATTAATCAAAGGCACTTAAAATTCAACTACATTCATCTATAAGTTAAAGGAAGCATGAATACATCACATATCACAAGAAAATACTTATCTAGATGAAAAAATCCAAGACTCCAAGGAAGTAGAAAGTGATTTATCTCACTACATCAAATGATGATGAAAATATAAAGTGGAGATAAGACAACACAAAATACATGGCAATACAAATGATTTGGTGACCAATCAATTCAATAGTTGACACAATATGCATAGTAGTACATGAAAATAAATCCTCCACATAAATACATTGGAGGAGGCACATATTTCTTGTATTAAATCTATAAGCACTAGATACGAAATAAGCATTTGTAATAAGTGTGTTTTTGGAGTGCATGACTGGTGGAACTCGACACTCCTAAGTATTAGAGTATATAGTCTACATGGAGGGGTGAATTTCATTTGTTCAAAAAATAGATATTCCAACATTACCCATGATTTTTACTTCAATTCTAAAGCCAAGAGCTAGACCTGAAGCCAAAATCCTAAGCCAAAGCTATGAGTGAGAGCTAAGAGCAAGAGTTTGAGCCAGAGCTAAGAATATGTTGTAAGAAGTGAGGGTATGTTACAAATTATTACATCATACCCCATGTGGCAATGAGAGTGTTATAAGCACCCATAATAAGGACTATGCTTGCACTAAAACTTAAGGGTATTTGCACGATTAGTTAGAGGTTTGTTATGCAAAAAATGGCATCCAATGTATTTAAATACCAATCATTTTATAATGCAAATCATGAAAGTAGTTTATAACATGTGGTATTAGAGTAGGTAGAAGGAATATCCAACTCTCCTTTTGATCCTCCTCTTTATTTGATCCAAATAAGCTAAATAGATACTCTATAACAAATATCTCAAGGTATAGAACCCTACCAAAGATCATAGAAAAAAAAGCAATCTTGAGATAAGATATCTTGCCAAGGATCAACTTAAGGAAATGATTTATGACAAAAATTTGAAAATACAAAATTAAAAGTGATCAAGCATTTGTCAAATCATTACAAATTAAAATAAAAACATCTAAGCATAAGTACCATCAATAATATCAGGCATTCAAAAAGTAAAGAAATACACCAAGATTATAGAGCAAAAACATTCAAAAAGTAGAGAAGCCCTCAACATATTCTTCAAAAAGATTTGCATGTTCCTTTTTTTTTTCGTAAAGAGGAGAAACTAATTACCACAAGGTACACATGGACAAGGTGCATAATGGATAATATGCATGGGTAAAAGGCAATATCCTTCCTACTTTTCTATATATAGTTCATTCTCAATGGAAAGTAACTTCTTGGGTAGTTTGTGTTTTGACCATTTGTAAAATTTAGCACAAGATCCAAAGTTACATATAGAACTTGATATCATTGTGGCATGTACATTATTTAATGTCTCAAGTAATATGTTAAGATATATTCCAATCCGAACATACCACAAGGTTATAATACATCAAGCACTCAAAAATACAACATGTCAAGTGTTAAAAGAATTGGGGAAACTTTAGTATATCTCAACCAAAAATCAATATCAGACATTCAAAATATTGAAAGCATTCAAACTATCATAGAACAACATCAAAAATCAAATTCCATAAACGATATCAATAAAAATGTGCTTCTAAAGTTTCATTAAAATATTTTTATATTCAATGATGTTCGATGTCATTTTGACTTAAAAAATGCATTCAAAATAAACAACAAAATGTTATCTCTGCTAGAAGGAGGTGATATAATTATCAAAAACTTAGACATTAATTTCTTTGAGAATTACATGGTGGAAATCAAATTCTAAAGTGGGAAAGAAATATAAACTATATTAAATTGATGCCCAAACACCTAAATTAAAAAAAAAAAAACACAATTTAGTAGATGGTTCATCAAGGTATCTCAAGATCACCTCAACTCCAAGTCGAGGGCATACGTGAGAGCAGAAGAAATACCCCTCATGTAGGGACATATTAATATTATGTTATAACACACATAAAGTGGGTTCAAAACTATTCTAGCGTACACCCTATCCAAAAGCAATGTGATGATTCAAATGCTATAATCCAATGATAAAACAGGGTTATTATCACCTATCTAAATTTAACACGAGGTCTAGGGAACTAGACACTGAGAACACAAACAAGAATAATGTGAGGTGTAGAATTTTTTGCCATAAAAAATCCTATCGACTTATTCCACATGATCTATGGTTAGGATTATTATAGCCTATAACAACAAGCTCACTCCTTTTGGTTGATGAAAGTAAAAAGGAGAAGAAGCATATACATTTTTTAAAGAATTAGAATATTATGAATAATATTCCTTGGAGGAAGAATATTCCATTTAGTTATCATTTTTTATTGATGAGATATTATTCTCTCATAATTTGAGGTATCATTCAAGTTATGAGTATTGGCTTATATATATTCATTGGAAAACATTTTTTAAGGATGATTCAATAAGAATTTTTTCAAGTTTTGTGAAAGTTTGATATGGCTAGTGGTGCACCAAAGTTCCTATTGTTGGATTATCAAATATTAAGAGGGAATAACTATATATCCTAGAAGAAAAATCTCACAACACAACTCAAGCTAAAATAAGTATTGAAAATTGTAGATGTGACCAGTACCCATCGTGAAGTAGAAGATGAAGAGCAAATCAAATTTGAAAAATCAAAAAACATGAGTGATCATCATGTTTGGAGTAGCTAATGAAGTACAACTATATATTAAATATTCTACCACAATAAATATGCATGTGAGAAACTTCAAGTATCATTTGAGACAAGATACCAAAATCAAATTCTATTTCTTCAAAGTCAACTTCATTGCTTGGAAATGCAAAATGAAGAAAAGCTCTAATCCTTCTTAATAAGAATTGTTGAATCACAAGCATCACTTCAAGCTTTGGTATTGGATTTTAAGCCAAACTATCATAGGTCCAATATACTTGAGCTAAAATATCTCAGGTTCCAATATATTTAATCAACAATAGAGTTATATGAGAAATCAAGATATATATTTGCCAATATACATTATAATAACATTCAAAATAATATCAAAAATAAATTTAAAATGACCAAAATCATTCATGCAATAACATGAAGAGTACTCACAATAGAATTGATCAAAATATATATACAAACTTTAATATTATCAATGCTTGTTGGTGATCTTCTTTTAGATCATTTACCAATATAATACATGAAGTTTTTATCTCCATAATGAAGATTTAATAATCAATATTTGGAGGTGGATAAGGTTGATTCTTTGGCCTTGATCATGTGCTTGTTCTTGGATGGGCATTTGGAAATGTGCCGGTGTCATCATTTCTTGGATTGGAAGGTGCTTCATATTCTGCTCAAGTTGGACCTTGGGTGGCCTCGCCCTTAGTATGTCACTGACTCTAAGTTGCAGTCCATTAATCCCTTTTTATTAGAATACAATGTTTTACCTTGCCTCATTTCTCTATTATAGATCCTACATCTATTTTTTTAAGCATATTTTATCAGCCCTCTGAAGAACACAAGCTTATACTGATAGGGGGGTGAATAGTATAAGACCTCATTTTTATTTTTCCTTTATACTTCAAAATAGTAAAGCAATATATCCAAAGCAGTATCAAAACAATGTACAAAACCATCCACAAAGTGACACAATAATTTACATGGTTCATCCACAAAAAATTTCTCTAAAAGTTATCTCAAAGTTCTTTGGGAAACCTTCCCAATTACAATGTTTATGAGCCTCGGCTCAAAGGAGAAACCTTCCCCCAATATGAATTTATGAGCCTCTGCTCAAAGGAGATACCTTCCCCTACCTCTGCTCTGGCTGGTGATCCTCTAGAAGACCTCTACCTCCATTGCCCTTAGCAAATGGAACTCTATCCAAAGAAGACACCTGTCTTCCTTGCTCTGGCTGGAGACCTCTGTCCTCAACTATATCACCTCAAAGCTGGTCCTCGAATTTGCACTAAACACAGTCCTTCGGTCTAGCACAAATGTCCTCGTCCTCTATCTCTGATCAGAACCAAACACAGTCCTTCGATCTGGCACAAATCTGTCCTCAGGTTCTTCTCATAGAACCAATGCACCTCTGTCCTCAAGTTCTCTGATAGAACTATCAACCTCAGCTTCACAAGTCCTCTGCTAAGACCTGTCCAAATCTGCTCACAAGTCCCCACAGGAACCTGTCCAAAACCTGCTCACAAGTCCTCAATGGAACCTGTCCAAAACCTGCTCACAAGTCCCCAATGGAACCTGTCCAAAACCTGCTCACAAGTCCCCAATGGAACCTGTCCAAAACCTGCTCACAAGTTTATCAAGAACACTTGCTTGGCATGAACCCACAAAGAGAATGGTTAGAGACCCAATGGGATTCATCCACCTCATAGAAGCATAAAGAGAATTGTTAGAGACTCAATATGATTCATCAACCTCATAGAAGCATAAAAAGAATTGTTAGAGACTCAATATGTTCTATACTTAACTCCCAATCTCAATCTCAACTCAATCTCAAATCTCAAAAGAATAAGATATATGTAGTATGCTTTTCTTAAGAACATGAAACACAACCCAACAATTGCCAACCATGCAATATCTCATATAACAATGATACTCATGTTCTTTCCAAAACCAATATCTTTTCTCAACCAATTGGGCTTCAACAACAATGCTCATAGACAAGGTTTAACCAACAACATTCAACTCAACATTAACCTTGAAGCATTCAACCAATCATCACAAGAAAAGGAAAAAAGTAGAAATCCTTTTCCCTCCAAAGATATTTGAACAAAATAGCTACCAACACAATATCACCACATGCATAGAATAACTTGTTCAAATCAACTCAATGGAGTAAGCCCAATATCATGTATCAAGTAAAGCATTAACTTGATCAACACAACCACTATGGAAGCAACTCATCCATCACTATCAAAACAGCCAACTAAGGATTTCACCAACTCAAAGCAAGTAGCAAGACTCACAAACATAAACCCTAGTGCACAATGCTTCCACTACCTCAAACCAGAATTATGCATTCACCAAAATTCTCATCAATGATAACAATGCATAAGTAGTCTTCAACACCCAACCAAAGGAAACCTAGTAGAATCCCTTTTCACTCCAAACTTATTTCAGAAAAACATACACCAATCATACTCATAAGAAGAATGTGCCCATACCTTATTGAAGTGAGGAAACCCCTTTGGAAATCTGCCACAATCACAAAATTCTTTTGCCAATCTTCACAAGGGTTAGTAAATCACAAAATAATCAACATTACTCCACTTTTCAATAATCATCACCAAAGCCTTTAATTGCACAACTTCCTTATCTCTCCTAAAACCACTTGTACCATAAAATAAAATAAATCACAACATTGCATAACCTTATAACTCCCAAAACCACTTATACCATAAAATAAAATAAATCAAAACATTGCATAACCTTTTCACTCCCAAAACCACTTATACCATAAAATAAAATAAATCAAAACATTGCATAACATTTTCACTCCCAAAACCACTTATACCATAAAATAAAATAAATCACAATAATCCATACCTTGTCACCTCATGGAAAAATTAATCCTCTTGAAAAATAACAAGGCAAACTTCACTTTTGGAACCCCTTTGCAAAATAAGAAATACCTCTTTATACACACCTTAATTATCCTTCTAAATGAGTTAGTCAAATAGCCCTTGAAATAAGCTTTCCGACGATATATAATATGCCCCCTGTTCAAAATAAATTGAAACCTTTACATGTATATATATGCCAACTTCCATTAATTGCACATAGGTCGGCCCTCCATTAATTTAAACTTAACTTTAAACTTTAATATCTTCATCATCGGAGGTCCTTTTTCGACAAAACAAAATTCCACCTTGGTTTTTAAGAAAAACCCTTTCCACATAAGCACACCATGGTTTTAAATAAAACCTTTTATTTTGTTTGCCTGGGTTTTCACAAAAACCCTTCTGCTTCTTGACATCAATGACAACATCAACACTTGAGCAAAGGCAATGTACCCAATGTACCCAAAATTGCCAACACCCTCCCTTTATGTAGTGGTTGGTGCTTCTAGGGAATAGTCCCAATATGGTTAATGCTAAGATTTCAACCCTAAGGCTCATTCTCCCGAAATCATGCTTGGAACCGGTTTTGCTAGAAGTCGACAATGAAGTTAAGAAGATTCTGAAGAGGGGTGGTCTACTAGGGTGTTTACAAAAATTCCATGAGCATAATCTGATCCTTTCAATATGGATGGTATATTCATAGAATGAAGGATGGATAAATGTGGGTAAATTGGAATTTGAACTTACGATGGCTCTCATTAGCAAAGTCATGAGATTTCATATAGATGGTTATAGTCACAATAGTGAGAAACACTCCCTTCTTAGAAAACTTAGCTTCTTCTTGGGTGAGGATGAGTACCTACCAAGGGATCATAATGGATTCAATACAAAAGCCCTCAAATCTCCCTAGGATAGAGTAGTGATTGTTATCATGGATTACTTCACACTGGATCCATCTAATGAGGTCATTAGGAGTTTCCATGTTATTTTCCTCAACCAATTGAGAAGAGAAATATGGATGAACATCCCTATGTTCCTATTCCAATCAATGTAAAAATCAATTATGGATGTACAAGGTGGTAGAGGCTTGGAACCAATTCACTAGGGTCTAGCCATGCTAATTTTTGAACACATGGCTAAAGATAGAGGGTTGGAGGCTATGGATATTATCAAGATGATTGAATCCCAACCTATCATGGCACCCATTATTTCTAACTAGGAGACTTCACTTTCCAATTATAGCGACACGAGTGAGTCTGATGAGAGGGAGGATCCCTTAACCTCCCTTAAGGGGTTGATAATGATAAAAATTTAAAGGGTATATCCATATCTCCCAATGGAATGAGAGGGATTAAATTGAGCTGGTCCAAAATATCGTATTTGAAGTCCTTAGAGTTTTATGAGATGGAGAGCCCTCTGACTCTCCAAGGTGATCTAAAGTAGAAGATGTTCGAGGGGTATTCATGTGACCTCTAGAGGTGTGGGGGGGAGGGCAAGACGGTCTAAAAAAAAAATAAAAAAAGAGGGCTTTTTGGTTACCATGATTCATTCAGATTCAAAATACTTGATCCATGTAAATAATAAAGCCAAATTTTTGGAGGATAGTCGCTCTTCACCTAACACTGGAGGCCATTGTAACCATATCCATTTGATCACGATGGTGGAGGACAAGCAACGATCAATCCTAGGCACTATAAAGATCACTATGGAATTCATCGTGGAGGTGAATCGCCTTGTGGGTAATATTTTGGAGTAGCCTCCTTTAGGTAAGAATGTTTCCAAGAATGGGTCAAGAAATCCTTAGCTTATGGTGCTTTCTTATCCCATGGTTGTGCCCGCCCATTGGTGGGGTTTTTTGCTGGGTATGGTTTCTTCTCTTATCTAACTCCATTTGACTGGTTAGTGTTCCTAGGGGTAGGATCATGGGATGGTTGGAGCCCACTTTTGGGTTTAGTTTGGTTTGTTCTAGTTGTAGGATGACTAGTGGTTGTTTTTTGTGTGGCTTACTCCTTTCGAAGTATTTGTAAAAGGTTGAGGGGCTCCTTTCAAAACCCTCATTTCTTAATCTAATAAAAAAATATAGACATAGAAAGGTGACTCTTCAATACTTGACTATTGCACTTCTCACATATTTGAGAGTTGTGACCTTTCCTATTCCTTACATAAGACAAGTCTCCCATGTACTTTGACTTCTTATCTTGCCACTTGTATCCAATACTATTGACCCTCTAATTACTTGCACACTTAACTGTAATTACTTGCACACTTCTACATGATACTTACACTCCTAATACAACACTTGTGCACATCCTGACATTACATATTTGCACACTTACATACATGGCATGTGCACTTTATCTCACTATACACTTGAATTATTACATACATGATACTTATGCATATCCTACAAATAGACACTTATATAAAGGGAAAATATAAATCACTCTTCTAAACTATAGACTCAAACCCTAATCTATTACATATTTACATTTGTACCATAAAGGTACCATGGAAGTACATTAACCAAATAATGTAATATTCTTTAATATTTGGGAGAAAAGGTATCTGATGAGACTCTTGTTCCTATAATTTTAAGATATCTCACTTCATAATATAATGTATTTGTGATAACCTTAAATATCATTGAACAAACAAAAACATTTGAAATTTGGTGAACCTACTTTAGAAGGTAGAGGTCTCACATAAATCACAAGAAGAACAAGTACTTCTCATAAATAAAAAGAGAAGCAATTAGTCATAAGAGGCATAAGACATAAACACTTCCAACAATAGAGAAATAATTCTCAAGGAAATCAATATCAAAGAAATAATTTTCACACACAAAAGATGTGTAAATTTGTGATAAAAATGGCCACATGAAGAAATATTGGCATAACCTCTTCATAAGAGATCCATAAATATAAAGATACATCATCATTATATAAGAAAAATCCATTTTGAAAAAAGGTATAGTAAAATAATTTAGCTAAAGAGAACCAAAATAGATAAGAAGAAGAAAAAGACCATGTAGAAGAAGAAGAAGAAGAGGAAGAAGAAGAAGAAGAAGAAGAAGAATAAGAAGAATAAAAAGAAGTATTTATTGCACAAACATAAATAAGACAACACAATAATGTTTGGTATGAATCTAAAGTAACCAAACATATTACAGGTCATGAAAATTATTTTCATCCAAAATTATTTCAGTTATATAAGAAATAATATACTCAATGACCTCAAAAGCACAATTGATCATTATAGGTCATTGGAGAACCAATAAAATATCAAATAGGAATTCAAGTAAGAGAGAAGATCACTGAGATATAAATATGACAAGTCCAAGCTATGGTATATCCTAGATCATTGGAAAGTAAAAAAAATCAATCCTTCCTATCATAAAGGTAGATTTCTCAAAATTAACTCTTTTACTACTCTCTTTCTCTAATATAGAAGAAAATATTTGTAAAATACATGGCCTATCATGATATGGGATTTGAATAAGTATGGTATATATGGAAAAATCAATCTTATGGAAATAATAATTTCTATTTCTATAACTTGCAAAACTAAGGATCCTTTCATCGTTATCAGAGCCTGAGATCTCATAAAGCTTTTGTCAAGAAGTGTACTAGTGTCACAAGCAATCAAGATATTACATGAGGAGATGTGATGTGATATCATTAAAATTGAAAATATAATAAAAATAAAGGGAGATTTTTTAGAAATCATCAATAGCTATTGGGCCCTAATGGTTCAACACTAAAGACTATTAAGCACTTGATAGGTTGTTATGTTCTTGTTCAAGGAAAAACTATGGCAACCATGGGATTATTTAAGGGACTATAACAAGTATGAAAAATTATTAAATATTCTATTCAAGACATATATCCTATTTATCATTTCAATAAAATAAATAACTTGCAAATAAATCAAATTTTGATAAAGAGAATTACCATAGAATGAACAGAAATCTGAAAAATATGAAGTAGAAGAAGCCTTACACAACTTTATTCCCATCACATGGAGAAAAATATTAGTGATGAGTAAATTCGATAGTCAACATAGGATGCATGGTATCACATGATAAATATTATCACTATGAAGACTTTGTAGGAGGCACATACTTCTTGAATTAAGGTATTAAATAAATATTTGTAATAAGCATGTTTTTGGAGTGCATGATTGGTAGTACCCAAAACTCCTAAGTATCATAGTAGAAAGTCATCACTAAAAAGGGATTTTGCTCTTTTAAATCTATAGATTCAAGCATCACCCTAGAAATTCAATGGTCATAAGCTAGTGCTAGATCAAGAACTATGACTATGATGTAATAATGGGGTTATGTTAGAAACTTTTATATATAGCCCATGTGATAATGAGAGTGGTATAACCACCCATCACAAGGACTATACATGCACTAAAATTTAAAGGTAGTTGTAGGATTAGTTAGAGGTTTTTTATACCAAAAATGGACATCAAATATATTTAAATTTTTATCATTTTATAATGCAAATCATTGAAGTAGTTTCTAACATGATATTGGTGCGGGTTAGAGCCATGGGATAGTGAGGTTATCCTCCCACCCAATTATATAGAACTTATGGCCTAGATGCTTCTATAGTGGTGAAGGAAGAAAATAAGATTTATAAATACTTTAGGGCAATTGCCAAAGACATTGATGACATATCTAAATAGAGAAACAAGAGGCTTCAATTGTAGAAACATAATAGGAATTAGCAACCTTGGATCAATATACAAAGGTTTTTGCTAGGAAACAAGGTGGTGACTATTAAAAGTTATTTCAAGATAAAATTATAAAGAAGTGGATGTGAGTTTCAAAAGAGATTGCAAACCATTGCTCAAAGTTGGAAATCCTAATTTGTTGAAAGTTGTAAGTGCATGTTTAGACATAAATTTTAAGTGCAAGCGATGAAGTGATGACCATGATGTTCATGTTGAGAGGATCCATTGACTATATTATTATTGAATATGGAGTCGGAGGAAGGATTTCTACAAAAGGAGACGTGTACAGCTATGGCGTCCTAGTGCTGGAGATTCTGACTCAGAAGAGGAGAAAATGAAGCCCACTCAAACTATGTTGTTTTGGAATGGATAGGTCGCTATGCACATTCTATTTAATTGTTGACTTATAAGACCTCACACAAAATAAGTAGATGGTGTCTATATTAGCTATACGAGTATATAATTTATATCATCTTCCTTTTACGTTTGGATTTCAAGGTGTAAATACTTGTGGTAATTGACATGGATGCCAACTCATTTTTTGAGTCATCAGTATGGAAAAAAATACATACATATTGAGCCTTAATAACAAAAAATTTATGAGAGGAAAATTTCTCCATCGAACAAATATTAACTTTCTCATGAAATTTTTACCTATCTACACAAAAATATGTGGACTATACTCATGTTGGAAATATTAAGTTGTCATTGATGTCAAAGGCATAAATATCTTCAAGGATAAAATCAAAGGCAAATATCTTAAAAGGTGATTTAAAGTTGTCAAAGCAAAAGTGATCTTATATGCTTTAATATTTAAATAAATATTTAAATATTAAAGGAGATTTTGAGGCTTATATTTAAATCAAAGGATCTAAATTTAATGTATAAGTTTAAATATTTAAAATTTAAATATTTAAATGTTTTAAAATTCAAATGATAGGCGATCTCCTAAAAAGCACCATGCAAAAATAAATTAAATGGGCCAACCATGCAAAAGGTTTATAATTCAAATATTCACATGTTGGGTCGACTTCGTTTGGGGCATGAAAATGACATTTAAATGGAAGACCCTTTTTCACTTTGGGGGAATAAATGAAAATCAAATAATATCAATCAAGTGAAGAGCTCTAAAGGAAGCAACGAGAAGGAGGAAGGAGGAGAGGAGTGCAGGTTTTGGCAGTGACATAGCAGAAATCAAATATTAAATATTTGTTCATACCCCATCTATCTCAACCAATCGGTTAGACCAATCGATAGCCAGGCTCATGCTAAGGTGTTGTGTTGCAAAAGGTCAAGAGGTCGAATCTGGTCGACATCATTTTGCTAAAGAGTGAAGGAAGAGTTTTGAAGGATTTAAATATTATTTTTCTTCTTGTGATTCCATCCACTAGGGTAGCCCATATGGTCACCTAGCTTTTGTGGAAGCACTGCTGTGTAGGAGGTTAAGGGATCAAATCCCTTTGACGCCATTTTGTTTGTTGAAATAGAGCACTGAAGTAAATAAATATTTTTTACACCATTTGATTTCATGTGCTATGTTAGCGCAGCTGGTCACTAGCCCAAGTTAGGGTGTTGCACTTCTAGAGGTCAAGGGATCAAATCCCATCTGCGGCTATGCAAGGTATTTATAAATTTTGTTTTATTAAATTGATAAAGGGATATATAAGGCATAGTATTGGGATTTGATTTTTGCAAATGATATAAAAAGGAAAATATAAGGTGTTATGTTGTGAGTTGATTTTTCCAAATTATAGAAGGGAAAATATAATGTGTTATGTTGTGATTTGATTTTTACAAAGGGATATATAAGGTGTAATATTGTGATTTAATTTTTGCAAATTATAAAAATGGAAATATAAAGTGTAATGTTATGATTTGATTTTTGGGAGATGTAAGGTGTGATGTGATTTTATTTTTGCTATTCAATATAAAGGAGATGATGTTAGAATAAAGCTTTATATTGTAAGTTTCAAAAAGGAGATATAAGGAGTTATTTTAAGATTTATTATGTATGTTTTGAAAGAAGTGATAAAGGTTAAAATGGATGATTTGATATTTAAATAAATAAGAGAAAAAGAGAATTATTGACCAGATTTGAAAAGCACATGCAAGAGGAAGATCATCATTATTGAGGCAGATTTGGAGGGCACATATTTGGAAAAAGTCAAGGTATCAAAGAATATTAAGTGCACATATTCACCCAAACATTCAATTGCAAAGGAAGGATAATTCAGAAAATTCAAAGAAGAAGGAAAGGTGCACATGATAGAGGAAGAAGAGCAAGGTATGAACATCTCCAGTTAACACACAAGTAAGTTATCCAATGCTAGACTTGAGATACCTTTAAAATATAATAAATGTGAGATATGTGGAAGCAACAAAATTAATGAATGTTAAGAACATATTGACCATTTGAAGCTTACTACATTAGTTCATATCATTCTCTATATGCTCATGAAGATAAAAGAATTAGGGGTAGAATGTGTCTGAATTGCTTTTAGTTGAGAAAAGCAAAGGTGAAGAACTTGATGCCATTATTGATTAATTTTGGTAAGCATATTTCTGCATTAGTTATGATTGAATTTGGAATTAAATGTGCAAGGGTTATAGATCATATTTGGAGGAGATTTGAGCAGGTTTTGTAAGTAAATTTTGGAGCATATTTGAGCAGGTTTTGTGAGCAGGTCTTGGAGTATATTTGAGTGTTTTTGAGCAAGATTTGTGAGAAGGGTTTAGAGAATATTTGAGCAGGTTTTGTGAGTAGGTTTTGGAGAAGATTTAAGTAGGATTTATGAGTAGATTTTAAAGTAGAATCAAGAAGGATCTGTGAGCATATTTGGATCAAATTTGAACAGGTGTTATGAGAAGCTTTGGAGAAAAATTGGGTAAGGTTTGTAAGCAGATTATTGAGCATAGTTAAGGATAGAGTTTGTAAAAAATTGAGGACAGTGTTTAATCAGAGTTGAAGATAGATTTTGAGTATATTTGAAAATAAAGTTTGATCAGAGTTGAAGATAGAGTTTGAGCAGAGTTGAGGACAAGAAATTGAGAGAGGAGATTGGTGTCTCTTCTGGGTTGGTGTCCATGAACCATATTAGAGGAGATTGGTGTATCCTATGGGTTGGTACCCACAAACCAGTAGAGGGGATTGGTGTATCTTGTGGATTGGTATCCATGAACTTAAGCAAGGGGATTGGTGTCTCATATGGATTGGTGTCCACGAATATTATAATAAAGGATTGGTGTCTCCTATGGGTTTGTGCCCATGAAATTTATTGAGAAATTTATAAGCAATATTTCTCCATGGATGTAGCCCATATTGGGTGAACCACGTTAAATATGTGTCTCTTATGTGTGTGATGATTTATGCATTGTTTCATTATTGCATTAATATTATTGCAGTTATCATTTTGATTGAAAAGTAAAAAGTTTATCTTATACTATTCACCCCCCCTCTTAGTATAAGATTGTGTTCTTCAATTGGTATTAGAGCGGGTTCCTTTGTGAAAGCCTAACATCTTGAAGGAAGATATTACAGGAACACACATGGCACATTAGGAAGGTTTTTCATCAAATAGGGTTCCATTGTTTGATGGGACTAATATGCTTTCTAGAGCATGAGGATGCAAAATTTTTTGATGGCACATGGATATGATACATGGCAATCCATTGAGAATGGGTTCACACCATCTACTACTCCTCCCACGGATGCAAATGGTAAGAAACCATATGAAAATAATGCTAGGGAAATGAATGCAATATTAAATGGGTTATGTAAATCAGAGTTTGTTAAAGTCATGCAATAAACTTCAATAAAAGAAATATGGGACAAGTTAAAGAGAATTTATGAAGGAGATGATAAGGTTAGAATGGCAAATCTTCAAACCCATAGGAGGAAGTTTGAAGACTTGAAGATAAAATATAAGGAAGATATTGCTAGGTATCTACTTTGTTTTTATGAGGTTGTCAACACCATTTGTGGACTTGGAGAAAGTATTGAAGACTCTAAGATTATTCAAAAAATATTGAGGTCACTTCCCATGAGGTTTGATGCAAAGATTTTAGCAATTGAAGAAATGAAGGATCTAAAAACTTTGAGCATGGATAAGCTACATGGGATTCTCACAGCCTATGAGATGAGGACAAAAAAAGATCAAACATCCAAATGAGAGGTAGCATGCTTCAAAGAAGGTAAATAATAAGGAACTAGAATCAAGTGAAGAGTCAAGCGATTAAGAAGAAGCTAACTTTGTGCGAAATAATAAGAAGGAATACAAGAAAAATAAAGAAAGAAAATGTTATCATAAAAAGAGAAATAGGCATGGTCAAGGTAAGCATGAGAAGAAGATCTTTTAAAGACACAAGAAGAGTTTTTATGTTGAAGAAGCAAGCAGTGCTTCCAGCAACAATGATGAAAGCCTCTCCAATAGTGAAAAAGAAGAAATCCTATTTTTGTCCATATAAGAGAAAGAATATGATCTAGTTGTTGAAGACCAAGAAGAAGATAAATATTCAGAAGATGAAGAGGAAACCACAATTGACATAGAAGAGGAACTTATTGTTGCTTTTGAAGAGTTGAAGAGGATTAGAAATAAGAACTCAAGATTGAAGGCTCAAGTACAAGAGAATGAGAAAACAAAGGCAAAGCTTCTACAAGATCTCACCAACTTAAAAGTTAAGTTTGAAGAGGCAAAGAACCACATGCTTCAATTTATTACAAGTGTTCGTCCAATTTCCTTCTACTCTATGATAAGTGTAATATTACCCTACTTTATACCAATGAGTTGTAGTAACTGATTGTCTTACTAGAGGTAATTATATTTCCTTAGCATCTAATCATTGCTTTAAAACTGATTCCATAGGGACACTAAGTCTCGTGAAATTTCTTTGAGGAGTTTTTTGAAGTACAATCTTCTGTAGGCTATTATTGACATTATTAACATGCCTACTATCACTATTACCTCTTATATGTTTATTCTTAGGTTGAAATTTAGTTGGCTTATATTATTTAACCTTGATTTGACCTCTCCTAATGAGGGCTTGTTCCACTTTTCTTGCTAACTCAATTGCTTGGTCTAAATATGTGATAATAGTAGTTTCTAAAGCATAAGATAACTATTCTTGTAAATTTCCCATAAATATATCAAGCATATATTTTTAAGACACAAGTTGTCTTAATAGGCCAACTAAACTTCTCCAATTAGATAAAAATTATGAAAACATTTCCTCTCTGTTTTGTTTTAAATCATATAGATATCTCATAGTCACTTCCTTTTCAATGTAAGCACTAAACTGATGAACAAACATCTCTGCGGTCTTCTCAAAAAATTTCAAAGAATAGTTGGGTAACCAATAGTACCATTCTAATGCTACTTCGGTAAGACTCTTTGGAAATGTTTTCAATAAAATCATATTACCATAAACAAGATCATGGTAAGCTATTTTAAATCCTCTCAAATGCTCTATTGGATCTTTGGTCCCTTTGTAGATTGACAATACTGGTATGGAAAAATGCTTAGGATAAGGCCTGGTAGCAACAATAAGATCCAATGGCCGACTACACATATCCCTATAGTTGTATGTAAACCTTGATGGTTGAGTTATATCCATTATTGAGACTAATTGATTCACAACACTTGTTAAATTTTGCATTTCTAGATTGCTATGTGTGTTCCCCAAAATCCCTAATGGAGGAATGTATGCATGTTGAAACCCTGATGTTGGATTTAAACTTAGGATACCTTAGTTGTATGTGGTATTTTGATAATAACTAATATTTGGTGGAACATAAGTAATAGTGTTGATATTAGAGGATGCAAGAGGAAATTGAACAAATTTTTGGGCCACTATTGGTTAGAGGGACTTGTAGATTCCCTCCAACATTGGTGGTATTAGTAGTGGCACAAGTCACTTGATCCTTAAGATTACTTTGATGCAAAGATGTAGGAATATCATGATGAAGAAAAGGAGACCTATTAGGAGAGGAAGGAGTAGCATCCTCTTTTTCAAGATGAGCTTCTCGCTCCATACATTCCAATAGTTTTTCCTTATGAGCTTTCATGAATTCTCAAATGTAATCAAATGATGAAAATACTAAACTTCCATTAGGTCCAATAAGAGGATCAAAATTAGATTTGGTTTCCATATTTACATATTCTTGCTCTTATAGATATATATTAGGGTTTTCCCCATCAATTTGATCACCTTCCAAAGGAACATAGTCATATTCTAATTGTTTCCTCTGACTTCTAAGAATGAGAGCCATTAGAAGTAGTGAAAAACAAGATAGGGAAAAATAGATTCTTAATTACTTGAAGATTTTCCAAAAATAATTAAATGATATTGCTTAGTGTTTAAAATAAAAGGATATGTTCACGTCAGGTTCACCAAAAATGTAGAGGGGGAAAACTACCCTACCGCGTACAATTTCCAAAAAAAATGGTTGGATCCGCAAGGAGGGAACCCTTTCGTGGGGTGAACCACAGGGTATGTTTTACTCTACACTTGGTGCTAGGGGGAAGGGTTCACCAGGAATGGTTTAAATACTCACTCCAAGTCCTCGAGATATTCAGGTTTGTTTGATGTATTCAGTTTTAGACAATCACCTAAATTTTGCCTTTCTATATCTAAGCTAGAAAAGATAAAGGACAATGTAAAAAATATAATAATGCAATTAAAAGTAGAATGCAGGCATACAAGATCTATCATAGAATGATTATTTCTTTTGAATTCTCAATAACCTAGGGTTTTATTCCAAAAAACCTTTAAAGTAGAACTATGCAGGAGTAAATACACAAAAATTATCCCTAGATGCAAGGTAGATGCTTTTCACTTTCAGATGCCTAGAAATAAACAATGAAACCATATTCTCAACCAATAAGAGTGATAGAGCACTTATGTAGATCGGTGGTTGATTTAGGTATTTTTTTCCTCTTGTCCAATGATATCAAAGATTCTTTTTCCTACAATATCACTTATGAAACACTAAATCTAAAATTAGTATTAGGGGGCTTGCATCAGCCGTTGTATGATAGATCTAGCAACAGTCAAGCCCCCTAGGTCCTTTTAGATGACCTTGTAATAAAAAGTGGAAATTTAATTTTGGATATTTAATCATAAATTACAAATACAATAAAAAATAGAAAGAAAAATACAACAGTATGATCTAGAGATAGAATGGAATGTAACAGTGAAAGCAAAATCTGAAAATCACCCCTAGTGTGCCCTAGGGCAAAATCATGCCTTGCCTAGAGCGAACGTGATATCGTAGTAGCAAAATCATGACCTTCCTATACGGGGCATGCTTTTTCTTATGTGAATAACTTTTACCTAATTAGGGTAAGCAAAGTCGTGCCTCGCCAATGCTAGGCACAATTTCAGTATAAAATAAATAAAAATAAGAAGTGAAAATATAAAATAAAATAAATGCAGACAACAAAGTGATCAAAACCTAATGGACATCATAGAAGTAGGTAGAAGAGAACCAAGTATCTATACGGGCACTCTATCTCTCCAAGCTATGCCATGGATCCACCAAGTCACACAACAAATCAATCAAATCCACACAATAGAAGATCAATCCAAAATTTGTACTTTGAGGTTTAGCTTGCAGTAGAGAAAGTAAATAAAAAATGAACTCTAAATAATTCACATATAGATCACACATAAAAAGTTTACATATCACACTTGCACTTAAATTTTGCATGTCTCTGATTTGGAAAGAACATCCTTCCTTTTATATATAATTAGAAGAAGGAAAGCAGGAATAAATAAACTCACAACCGATGCCAAAACACATGAGGAGGTTTAAACCTAGGTATTAAGTGATCTTAAAAAAGTAATAAAATAAAATAAATTAAAAAACTTGGGTTAACAGCGAAGTCGCACCCCATCCTAACGGGGCACGATATCGTTGGCGTGAAGTCGTGCCTCGTAAATACGAGGCATGATTTCACTAAAAGATAAACAAATTAAAAAGGGGAGGGATAGATGCCTTCCATTGCACTTGGCAAGGGATGAGGGTCTCTTAAGGGCACTAAGGAATATTTCCCACTCAAAGTGGGTCAATTTTCCGTGTCTACACTAGGTAACAAGGTATCATCATATTGAAGCTGGAAACAAAGGTTCATAAAACTAGTCATGTGTTCCTCTGCATCCTCATCCCCTTTAAATTTATCCAATTTGGGAATTTAAAAATGCTCAAGATATGGAGGACATGGGATAAAAGGATGGAGTTGTTGATTGCATAGTTGACACAACATGGGATTTTGATAACCCGTTCCTTGTTTCTCTAATGATTTTATACATTATTTGAGTACTCTGTATGCTTGAAAGGATATTATATCACCTTCCTGTATTGGTATTCGATGAGGGAGAGGTGGAATAATTCTATGGGGATGACTTGGTTGAATATAATCATCCACCACATACTCATAGAGTGATTCAAGATATCCTTGGTCCTGATATTCCAACTCTAAATATTCATAGACCTCATATTTCAATCGTTGATTTTGCGGTTGATGCAATTGAGACCTATGGTGCTGGATGGGCAAATGAGGAGGGCAATTTTTATTTGGCCTAGGAGGTACATCATGGTGTTGTACAATGCACATTTTAGGGGTTTGTTACCTATAGGTACTAGGTGTTCGGACCTCCTCATACGTTGCTCTTTGTAATTATTGTTGGTGCAATCATTGCTAACACAACTGGTGGTGGTGCATCCTTTGTTGCTCTAATTGGCTTCACTCTAGGTATTCTTGGTCTATTCATAACTTATCTAACCATAGTTGACATAATTGCTCTTGTCTACTTACATTATACCTAGGTATCTAATCCACTTGATTAGTTGTGTGAGGTCAATGAGCCCTTGTATTAATACGAGGGATATCAACTTGCTCTGTTGGCCTAGCAGGGTTAGCTACCTATTTTCCACGATCAAGAGAAGTCGCGTTGACTTGATGTTGAGGTTTGAAAGTGAATTCTACATATTTGGATGGGGTAGAGGTAAAAAATGCTTTCATAAAGAATTCCTCATAATGAACAATTGAATGACCTAGGTATTCCTCTTTTTTATCTTCAAGATAGGTGTGAGCGGATGAGGCTACCCTATTAGGATGATGAGAGCCATACCTATCTAGGTGAGCAAACTTGCATCTCATCCATGGATGATCAAGTTAAGTAGCTCGCTCATCTAGGCTAGGTTATGGGGCATAATCTTGATCCTACTCAGATTGATGGATAGACCGAGTTAGGATACAAATCCATGACACTCCCCTACTAGGCCCCTCATTGTGTGGGTTATGCCTAATAGTAGCATGAGATCATCTTCGACCAAGAAGCTCATGGAGGAATCATAGGTGTGTCTTGGATAGGGACATCCTAAAGGTTATATTTCGTAGGGTTGATGTTAGCATTACGGTAGACACCACGATGCCATGGTGGAATGACCATGTCCTTAGCACTGAATCAGAGGTGTTCTATGACTCCTTGTAAATTTTTAGCAGCATCAACTCATGAATGAGCTCAGTTGTGTGTAGTTACCATGATGTTGATTACGTAAATAGTAAAGAAATAAATACAATATACAATGTGATTATCTCTTTTAATTTTTAGTTGTGAGTCCCTACACTATTTTGTGTATTTTGATGTTGAAAAACCCATATTTCTATTAAACTAAGGGTAAAAAGAATAGAAAACTATTAAAGGGTAGTTCAAGAACACCCCCTTGTCGAGGGATGTGACTCAAATGGCAAAAATTGGCTTTCTATTGGAAATTGGATTAAGATAACCTTAAGGGAACAAATTACCCCTTTAAAGGGGCTACACTATCTAATGTCCTAGTATCGGAGAAGCCTCGCTTTCTCTTAACCCTCATGTTTAAGGCATGGATAGTAACAACAACTGCATCCACTAAGTATTTTAAAGAGCCCCATGGTAAAATAGCTCTTCTAACCTTCCCACTCTAGGTGCACCCAAGAGTAGGGGACCTTTTGGTGATGAAGTCCAAAAAGCCACTCACTTTTGACCACTAAGTTTCTAGGGTGCGAGCCAACAAATGGAGATGAAGCCCACCGTCACTAGTCTTGATCAATGGTTGGTGATGAAGTCCAAATCATTGATGTTAAAGTGAAATGTGGTGTGTGGGATTCATTTCATTTTATGGAAAAGCAAGTAAAAGTAAGAAGCATTCTACGATATTTCACTAATGCAAAAAATGTTTCAAATTCAGATTTCTAAATAATAAATATTTAATTTTCAGAAACCTATAAGATGTAGAAACCTACATGAGCAGCCTTTAAATAGGTAATAAGTAGTCAAACCACAATAGTAATAAAAAATAGGCCATATATACAAGGTATGGTCTACAGAAGAGGTTGTCTAACACAGATACGGACAAAAATAGGGCCCATCCAAGACAAGGGCAGCCATAAACAGAGGTCATCTGACCCAGAGACGATCAAAGATAGAGAGATTTAAAACTAAAAAATATTCTGTAATTCCTTTACTTAAGCATACAAATTTTACTTTTCTTTACTGAAAATAGGAAAGGAAGGACAAAATAACTCACTGTGATAGTCTAAGTTTGATGTAGATACTGCTTTTTGTTGTTTATGTTCTCTAATATGAGGCCATCTCTGACAGGGATGGTTGTACCTATAGGTCATCTCTGGGTGGGACAGTTGTGTCTGTTGATCATCTTTGTAAGGGATGGTGGTACATGTAATTCAAAAACACAAAAAATAATAGCAATTAGCAATTAAATTGTAAAATGTGGACTAAGTCCCAATGTGATCACCACTAAAAATGCTAAAATTATCGTACACCTATGTAATGAAATAAAGAACAAACTAGATAGCAAACTATGTAACCATAATTACAAAAACAAGATATGAAACAATGGTGCCCTTTTATTGATATAAATTTATCCTTTAAGAGGGTTACAATGGCATCCCATTGAGGGATTTGATACCAATTTGATACAAATATTTACAATAAGAAAAGGTAATCCAAGTGTATCTTGCAGGATCTTTATTGCATCTCATAAACTAATTATTGATAGGTTCTTGGGATTATCGCTATATGTAATGGTGAGGTGTGAATCTTTATGTCATTTATTCCTTGTAAAAACCTATAATCTGCACACAAGAAGGTCTAAAGAGCATCAAAAGCATATGAAGAGCCTTTCAAGGTAAGGCTCATAATAATTGCATAGAAAGTGAAAAGAAAGTGAAATATGACAAATACATGCATGCAAATCAAATTAAGCTATGCTAAACAATAATTAAAATACTGCTAAATCTAATGAAACAAATAAAACAATGAATGGATCTCAGCCTAGGAGGTCATCTCTATGTGGGATGGTCTTTCCTATTGGTCATCTCTTGTATATATGGTCATACCTATAGGTTATCTCTGAGAGATATGACCACTAAATAATGAGTAATTTCCTTATGGCTGATGTGAGGTGACGTTGGGTTTGATCCATGGATTAGTTGATGTTCTTAGTGCACTCATGAGTAATGACTTAGGGGTAGAATATAACACCAAAGTAAGGGAGTTGGATGGTACAAGAAGCACAAATTTGATCTTCAACCTTCGGGATGGTCCATTGGCATGCTTGGAAACTCCATGGTTGAATTTTGGTAGCACTTTGTTGCTTTGAGAATGAGAGCTCTTTGATTCTTTAGTTTGACAACATTTTGACGTATGAAATTGTATATCTCTTAATGAAGGCTAGGCACATTTAAATAAACTTCCCAATTGGAGTCTAAAGATTGTAATAAAAGTCAAGAAGTGGTTAGTATCAAGAAGAGTAACCGGCTATTCTTGAAAACTATTGCACAACTGACTCTGTTATGCCATTTCTCTTAGCTGGCACTTGTAAGTGTTCGAACCATGGCACAGGATCTTGGGTCTCATTGCTTTCTGTAGACCCAAAATTTTTGCACCCCTTTCCTTCAAGCTAATGGATCCATGCTTGAAAGGGGGAGGGAAAATGATGTATCTAAACCTTGGATGAGAAGCACTTGAATTGTGCTCTCCTTGGTGTTTGTCAACAAATAGGGTGGGGTTCACCAGGAAACAGTTTCTATGGTGGTTTCCATGCCTAGGTAAGGTGGGTGTTTGGTTGTTTCTTTGAAGCATACACCTACAATTTAACAAAATGCAACTATTGCCTAGCTATATGCAATTCAGATTTCGATGAAACCAAAGTATACATATTCTAACTAAAAATATTTATAAGTCTAAACTATGATGCAATGATTTTGTAGATGTTTCAAAGGAAAGGATGAGATTTATGCTAGCATGTTGTTTTAATTTTATATTTTGTGTTTTGTGTTTTATGTTTTTCTACTTAATGTACTAAATGCAAAATTATGTAACTAAATTCTTGTTTTTGTCCTTTTGTTCTTTGGAGCTTTTTAACAAATGCAATTGACATAAAAATTGATATAGCTAAGTTTGTGTTTCTTGTCTCTTTTTTTTTGTGTTTTTCAAACTAGTATGATTGATGCAAAGAAGAATGTAATTAAGTCTATGTTTTAATATTTTGTTTTGAATTTTTCAACTAGTGCAATTGATGTAAAATAATGCAACTAAGTTTATATTTTGATTTTTCTCTTTTGAGTTTTTCAACTAATGCAATTGATGTAAAACAATGCAACTAAGTTTATATGTTGATATTTTTTTTTTCTTTCTTTTGTTTTATGCAAATGCTTTCTAAAACAGAATAATATGAGGTTGAAGTACTAGAAAAACTAAGAAAAATCAGGTTTAAGTCCTTGATCCAGATGTTTGCTATCTGGTGCCTTTTGGATCTGTTAGAGTGAATTTGGGTTGGTTCAAATATATCCAAATGAATTCAGATATTTTTGAATATGTTCAAAACCTGAGATTGTGATATTGCCCCCAATATGAGTCTATGTAATTTTGGGTGTCTTTGGTGAATTCAGATGACTTCAAATTTATTCAAATCTGCAACAACTAGATCTGAAATCTGCATTGATCAAATTAGAAATATGCAGAACAATTTCGGGTTACATCAGTGAATTTGGATGCTTTTGAATTCATCAAAATTGGAATGATGATATGGTGGCTAAATTCCTTCACAAAAACCTACAAAAATATCCTGAAAGAGTTTCTCCACCTTCAAAGTGTTGCAAAATCACCATTAGGTTGATCTAAGGGTAGGCTATGAGATTTATCATCCAAGTAGGTCGAAGGATCATGGAAGGAGGATGCAAATAGGTCGTGCTATTAGGAACATTAGGAATTTTTCTAATTTGGACGAATTCGGATGGATATAAATTCGCCAAAAATATGGGTTTGCCCAAATTAGGGGTGAAATCCAAATAGTGTGCCTAAATTAGGTGCACATTTGATTTGGATAAATTTGGACCATTCTGAATTTGTTGGAGTCACTCGAATTTCATGAAAAAATGGGGAAACAGATAAAATTTAGTTTTATCCAACACAAAAATTGAGGTAGGGGTTGAAGGGTGAGAGGTACATTGTTAGGGAGTAACAACATGTTGGCTAGGGAATGGGAATTTTGAAATGTGTCAAAAATCCTTGGCTACATTTTCCCCCCTCTTTGGTGCATTTATGAAAAATAAACGCATTAAATAAAGATGTAGCAGAAAGGGGAGTTACACTATAAAGAAACCAAAATCTTATTCAATTTATTTTTATTTTTACTGTCTAGGGTACCCCCTTCGAGTTTTGTAAAAAAAATCAAAATTTATTACAAAACTTGAAATTTGAAGTGAGAAGGGTCAAAAAGGGGTATAAAATAGGAAATTAGGGCAAAAACCTAATTCATTTTTACCCCACTACTCTGTGAATTTTGTTCTGGAGAAAAATTATTATATCTAAACATTGATTAGATGTAGTTCGAGCGGGAAGCAACAGACCTAGCATAAGGATGCGGGTAAGCATTCTTATCACCTCAAATTTAGAAATTTTTAGTCCATTTTTTTTATTTTTAAAATTTTTGATGCGGCCTACCATCACACGACCATGAACAACAAATTCAAACTGTTTTGGTAAATTCAAACATCTGAATTCGGGTGATTTCCAAAAATTTTGTACATTCAAATTTGACTAGGAATAGTCCAAATTCGCAAATTCAGATGTACCGAAGGCAGATTCGATCACCCAAATATGTTTTTGTTCAAGTTTGAATTTGCAATTTAGGTACGAATTTGCAAATTAAGGAAAAGTTTATATTTTGTGATTCATTATTTTGTATTTTTGTGATGTTTTTTTTTTATATTTATGATATGATATATTACTAATTATTGCTTTTATTTTATTTTTTTAAAGTGAGGTGCACTTAAGAACCATGAGTGGTGGTACAAGGGGTTTGATGATCATGTTAGGACCCTAAGTGCAGATAACAATATAGTGTTAGAGGCGGTGGACCTATGACACATGGTCGAGATGCCACACATAAAGGCAGATTACTATCTCTTGACAACATTAGTAGAGAGGTGGTATCTGGGATCTTTGACACTCTGGTTACGTACAAAGGAGATGGTCCTAAATTTAGAGGATGTATGGAGGATCCTTCAAGTGCTAATTAGGGGCTAGTTTTTCTACCAGTATCTAACCCAAGCTTAGGCTATGCAGTGATTGATAGGAGATCCATAATTTCTGATTGAGCAAAGCAGGGTCAACATTGAGGGACTGATTGATGTAGAGGGAGTGTCTTGACTGACAGAGGTATTATCAGGAATAGTTGTAGGGTTATTGCCATGCCATAATATTGGATGACATATTCCATAGGTCTTGGATGAGATAGCGGCAGATATGAGGGATTCCAATTAGCAGTTTGTGTGGGAACCATATATACTCCACCGCTTATGAAACACCTTATTTAAGGTCGTGTATAAGAAGGGTCATGACTTAGTCCTCACAAATTTTCTTTAGGCATGGTGCTAGGAGCACATTATAGTGAGGAGGCCAGAGGGGCTTCCTCATTAGCAGATAGAGGATGGACAACCTATTGTATTTCACTAGGATCCTACAAGAGGCCAAGGTAGGAGGATGAGTGGCCTAGAGGAGGCCAAGCAGGCGATCGATGAGTTGATCGCACCTCAGATTTATTAGATATCCTAGCGAGGACATCCTGGTTAGGAGGATGATAGAGTGGATTTTACTCATGTACAACGAGCATGATGGCTCCATATGGAGCAAGGAGAGATAGAGATGCATCAGGAAGACTAAGTGCTATGGCATTTTGGTTCAAGGGATTCTTGAGGTACAAGATTTTACATACTAGAGAGTGACTTAGGAATATATGGCTACTAGTGGGGCACTGAATATCAATAGGTTTACTAATGCGTATTAGGATGACCTTCACACTCATTTGAGGGGGATGACATGGGAGTTAAAAATGAGTACCATGAGTGGTACACCACCATCCTTCCTATGAGGATTACACATGAGAGAGGTGTAGCTAAGCAGGTACATAGAGCTTATCAAGATGTGGCTATATTATGATCTTATAAATAAAAAAAGAGAGAGCAATAGATACCATCGAGGAGAGAGGGGCCTCGAACGAGGGAAGGAAGACATATACATAGGTCCTCTTGGTAGGATAAGGCTCTTCAGATTGAGGGAGGGAGCAGGCAGTGGTAGTAGGCAGGAGGTTCACAACAACAGGTACCCCCACCAGAGTAGGCTATATTATCTCCTTAGTAGAAGACCCCCTTAGTTCCTCAACATGATTCACTTGGGAAGGGTACTGCTATGGATATTGAGGAGTTGAGCAGTGTGGGAGAGGTTTTTGCTCTATAGTTAGTTCTATATTCAAGAGATCCATATGTAATCCTTAGAGGCACAAATCACATAGTTGTAGACTCTATTAGGGCAAGCTCAGGCTCAGTTGGCTCAAATGTAGGGACATGGGGTATCCCATCAGACATAGTCACAGTCCTTCCAAAAAAGAAGTGGGGCTTCAATCTAGTCCTTGAGGAGCAGCACATTACAGAGTGTACTAATGGCAATGCAGGTAGAGGCTATCTTATCATCTCAACAGATGTTATATCAAACACTCTACTTTTAGGTAGTGCCCGAGGGTCAAAGGGATCCATTACCCCTAGAGTTAGCAGCTTCGATCCACTCTAGATCTATTTCTAGGTTAGTGTCTTGGGCTACCTAGTTTTAGGTGCCCATGCGAACTCCAAATGATGATACCCAGAGTTCTAGGGTTTCTAGGGGATGATATACCAAGGCTTGGTTTTGTGGTATACCCCCTAGTGATTGAGTATGATAATTTATTATTCTGGTATTACAGTAGAATTTTTTTTTTTTTAAGCGAAAAACCCCTTACGGAGCCGCCTTGGTCTGAGAGACCATGAACAGGGGGTTATACATCGTCAAAGTCACCCGGGGTTGCACCCGACCCTGCTCGCACCAACATTATCAATTGGATTTTGGATACCCAATTCAGCTTTTTGGGAGGGTGGAAATTTGAACCTGGGACCTCCCTTGGAGGATTGCCCTCTCCTCTCCAACTCACCTACAACACCTGGGTTTTTTCTAGTCGACTCTTGTACCTTATGTACTTTTTTGAGATATATATATTACTACTATTCTTTTTGGTATTTGATTTTTATGGTTATGTGTAATGCAAAATATTATGATTATTTTTGTGATGATCATCATAATCATGCTTATGGTTATGTTTGATTTTCTAATGTTGTTTTATCATGCTTAATCAAAATATTATTGAAGAAATGTGAAATGTGACTTGATGTAGTTGATATTTTATAATGTAGTATGATTGAATTGTTTGTAGAAGACATATTTTTTGGAAAAATATACCCTTACGATTTTGATCAGTTAGCAATAAACCTCGAGGATGTGTGCTTGTATATCATTTATGGAGGATGCCTCTTGCGTTGATCATGAAGTAGATCCTATGTGAGGTTTTGGTTGTATTACTAACATCAAAGGGTTGTAATCAACAAAAGTAATTTGAAATTTTGTTGATTAAAAGTGATAAGTTGATGATAAGTAATTTGTGATTTTTAATATTACTTTTGACTTAATCTTAAGATAAGTATGATGTAATGAGGATGATTAATCATAAAAAATTGGGTATAGGACTTATGCTAGGTATAATATTCCTAGTGTGAGGTAAATAGAGAGATTTTATTAGGTTTGTATCATGCCATCATCATGAAGTCAATATGTAGCTATATGACCAAGTAGTTATGTATGATCAATGCAAATTTTTGTAGATGATAAGATGAAATGAATAAATTGTACTAGGTGATAGATATAAGATGTAAGATTAATTGGTTTTATGGGCCAATTGCTTAGGCTAATCAATCATACAAATCCATGAGGATATGGTGACTTCAACTAATCAAAACTCAAGGAAAATCTTGGTGATTTTTAAGATGAAATTGAGTTTATAAAGAACCAATGTGTGATTTGTGTATTCATTTTCTTTCTTGACCTTAATTATGATATAAAATCTCTTAAGGATAAAATGTATGTGCATATGAGGTTTATTTACCAATTTTGAGAGGGTAATGATGCAAAACAAATTTTAAGAACCATGTGTGTGCAAATGATGAATTCATTTACCATGATTTTATGAATGCAGTCAGATTTAACTACTTTGTAGTACAAGTCTTCGAAAGTAGCTTATCCACAAGTTGATATTGGTCTATACAAAAGAAGGTCACTAATGTGATAGACATATCGCCACGTGTAAGACTACCCTATTACTAGGCAGGTTTCATTCAACACATTGTTGTAATAGGGATCACCCCATGGTTTTCGAATAATTAAGGAATTCCAGGGATTCAAGTTCATTACCCCCTTCTTTTCTTCTGATTTTAGGTAGGGATTCTTGTTCATTTTTGAACAAGGGGATTTATTTGCTTTGTAGTAAAATCATTTCATTTTTTTTTCAAGGGATACTTTCTTATATTGGGCAAAGAGCAATGGATTTTATTTGGGTAGGGGGGAGCTTGTCCTTTTTCCAATTCTTAGTATTCTAGACCATGCACATAATATGATAGCAAGGGAAACCTTTTGCTTAAGTATTTATGACTACTATGTAGCATCATATTTCCTTATGCAAGAATCATTTTAAGATGTATAAGTGTGTTCTTGTTCAAAAACGTGGTGGAATCAGTTCCCAAAAATTAGAATTTCTTAGTGTAGCAGTAATGATTTTGGTTCAAGAGAGATTTATAATCAATATCAAAAATCAAGATTTTATTTATATGTGAATTTTGTGAATGGTTCAGGATAAATGGTAGGACTCTAAGTCCTAGCAAGCTTCACAAATGGAAAAATTGGATTTGGATGTAGAAATGAATCTAAAAATAAGAGAATCACCTTTGGGTTGAATCACATTTTCATTGGAGAGGAAACCTTTTCAATGGATAAATAGTATATTTAAATTCTTCTTATTCATGGATGTTTTCTTACACCCATTTGCATGATTATAAATACCTACCCTATAGTTGTGAATGAAAGGACACAATGGTCCATAAACATAATGAGTGATTAAATAATGATTAATGGTTAGGATTAGGATCCTAACATGCCACCCTCCTTAAAAAGAGCTTTATCCTCAAAGCTCAAAGTGAGGAGCTTCATCCTTTCATTTCCAAGAAGTATTTTCTCATGTTCTTGCACTATTTTAATGTCATCTTTACGTAAGCAGGGATATCAAGAAGGTGGAATAGTTAGTGCTGGATTACCAAGAATAAGAGTAGAAGAAGAACAACGATGGGGGTCAACCCTTGGGGTTCGTCAAACACTTTAGAATGATGCATCAAAATTGGTGGTAACACGTCCACAACTTTATGGTGTTCCTTGGAAGAGTTAACATAAAATGAGCATGCAGTCACCTTTCTATGTTGTTTTCAAATAGGTTTGACCATGTGGTGATAACTCACTATTGGTGAGGAACGTGGGTGTAGTTCTTGTAGAGTGTATGTCTAGCCATCATTGGTCACTTCGTGTATGTCTACCTCATACTTTTTGGATGCATTGATAACTATTGGCACATCAACCTTATTGCTATCATTGGTGTGATCAGGTGTTTTGGTTATATCTTGCAAATCGACCTCATTGTCTTCATGGTTGTGATTAGGTGGTTCAGTCATTTCTTGCTCATCTTCCTCATCTTCAGTGCTATCTTCAGGTGTATCCATCACCACTTCTACCTTGATCTCATTTTCATCATTGGTTGAACTACTAGGAATGGCTACATCCAAAATATATAGTTTGGGTGTAATACATTTATGATTGGGTATAAATTTCTCATCGCAATGATGACAAAGGCATTTTTCTCGGCTTTCCTTCATTTTCGTAGGGTTGATATGTTTAATTGGTAAGAGTCGATTAAGTTTTGGGGTGGTGTAAGTATTTTGTGATTCCCACATAGGTGGTTTTATAATTTGGTCCTTCCATTGGCGGAATTCCTCCTTTGTATAGTACTATTTGTAAGTTCTTTCCTCCACTAGCGAATCTCCTGTATGAATTATTTAAGGGTAGGGTCTTGTGATTGCGATATCATACCATCAACCATTTTATGATTGGTTTACAATTTTTAAGTCCCATTTTGTAATTGAAATTAGGTTTTTCCAAAAAAATTTATGCAATTTTTGTCAAAATTTTTGCAAAAAATGGTTTAACTATTTGGACCTCAATGGTCACCAAATTTTTAAATTTGAATTTAAAATTGGTGGGAGTGGTAGGGATCGGGTGGGAGTAGTAGATGGTGTAGAGCAATGGTCACCAATTTTGAAATTTGAATTTGAAATTGATAGGAATGGTAGGCATCAAGCGGGAGTAGTAGGTGGCATGAAGTATGAAGGAAAACAAAGGCAGACCAAGTAAGGATGAGTGGAAGTAGAAGAGCAGAGTAAATAGAGTTAGAGAGCATGGATCGCAAGGATCAAGAGTGTGGAATAGACAATAAGTGGCAAATTAAAATGGGATAGATAACAAGTGGTGAATGAGGGCATGGTACATGAGGGTCAGCGATAAGGGAAGCGATGGAAGACATTTTTTTGTGAGGTGTGAGGGAGGCATGACCAAAGTCACGACCTTCCTTGTGCACCTTGGCATATATAAGTAGCTAAAATTTTATAACATGATGAATGTGGGACTTTTTTTCCTTAAAAATTTTAAACCTTTTTCTTTTGCACCCTCCCGGCATCGATAATTCAACGAAGGTCATCAAAATTCAATTTTTGGTGACCGAAAAAGTTTTTAAACTTTATGTTATAAAATTAATTTTATAATTTTCTACCAAAAATTGATTTCTTCACTAGATATCTTAACGCCATGTCGTAGTTTAAATTTTTTCACAATTTCGAGCTCTATCTTCGATCTGGGATGGTTTCCGAAGTTTCTAGTGGCTTGTAAAAAATCTTCTAAGGGATTTTAAATTTTTTTTGGCCTGTAAATTATCTCAGAGGGCATTTCTGCTTCACTATTATTGATCAATGTTCACAGTGTTCTGTAGTTATTTTTTTTATGATACTTTCTTCTGTTGATCATAGTCTCTGCGTTTGTCTTGGCACGAAACAAAGTTTATGAGATTTTTATCTGAAAAAATTGTAATAAGAGTGGTGTTTTTAATGGTTAAATGGTAGTGCTTGAGGCCAACATTGATGAATGGATATTTGGTAGAAAGGGTAATGGGTGTGATGTAGATGATTTTGCATGTCTTGTACATAGATCTCTAATGGTTGAGTGGTGATGAGGCGCAAGAGTGGAATGACTCTGATACTAGATGGTAGGACTCGTGGTCCTAGAAATATTCACAAATGGAACAATTGGATTTGGATGCAAAAATGAATCTAAAACTAAGAGAATCACCTTTGGATTGAATCACCTTTTCACTAGAGAGGAAAACCTGCCAATGGATAAATAATATATTTATATTCTTCTTATTCATGGATGCCTTCATACATCCATTTTCATGATTATAAGTACATACCCAATAGTTGTGAATGAAAGTACACAATGGTCCATAAACATATTGAGTGACTAAATAATGATTAATGGTTAGTATTAGGATCCTAACAATAAATTCTAAATTTCATCAAAGAAAACCAATATTAACTATGAATCTGGATATCATGAGTCAAATATTTAAGTAACATAATAATTGGATGTGACCATATGCCATATGCAATTGGACCAAAACTTATTAAGAATGTAAGATGAATGCATCTAGATGAAAAATGATGTATATGAAGTGAGTGTGATTATAAAATAGACTACATGCAAGAAATATTGTATGTACAAAATATATGATAATTATGTACAATGGTAGGTCATGGCTTTATGCATAATATCATTTGAGGTGCATTATATTCATTGGCTCCTTAATATATTTTCCATCTAAGGTAGCTAAATGATATGCACCTGATCCAAATTTAGTAGTGATGATAAATTGTCCTAACCAGTTTGGTTGAAATTTTCCTTTAAGATCAGTTCGAGCATTGGTATTTTTTTGATTTTCTTTTAAGAACTAAATCACCAACTTCAAAATATCGAGTATGCACTTTCTTGGAGTATGATCTTTTGAATTTGTCTTGATAGGAGCAAAGATGCTCCAAAGTGTTTATGCACTTTTCATCTAGTAATTCCAATTGGCTTAGTCGTCCAGTACAATATTCATCTCCTACTTCAGCATCTTGAAGTAAAATATCTAAAGAAGGGACTTCTAGCTCAAAAGGAAATACAACTTCAGCACCATATACCAAGACAAAGGGAGAAGCACCCATAGGGGTTCAAACACTAGTTTGATAAGCCCATAAGGTAGGATATAGTTGAGTATGCCAATCTCACCCTGATTTATTAACCAATATTTTTAGGATTTTAATTAAAGTTTTGTTGGATGCTTTAGCTTGGCCATTTCCTTGTGGATAGTAAGGAGTAGACCATCTATGTTGGATTTTGTATTTGGCACAAAGCTTTTGTATGTCTTTATTTTTGAAGCACGTTCCATTATCAGAAATGAGTGTAGATGGAATCCCAAATCTACATATGATTTGATTAAAAATAAATTTAGAGACTTGGGTTCCTATGCAAGAAGCCAATGGCATGGCTTCTACCCATTTTGTAAAATATTCAATTGTTGTTATGATGAATTTATGACCATCTGATGAAACTAGATTAATCTTCCCTATAATGTCTAGGCCCCATTTTGAAAATCACCAAGGGGAAGAAATAGCTTGAAGCTCTTGGGTAGGAGCATGGACAAGATTTGTGTGTCACTGAAATTTGTCACATCGATGCACATAGTCATTGGCATATTTTTCCATGGAGGGCCAAAAATAGCCCATTCGTAGGAGCTTTTTGGTTATGGCATTGCCACTAAAATGACCTCCGCAAGATCCATCATGCACTTCGCTTAGTGCTTTTTTGGATTCATCTAGGTTGAGGCATATTAGAAGGATACCTTCAAAAGACCTTTTATACAAGGTACTTTCGATGATTACAAAACGAACAGCTCATTTACGCAATAATCTACGTTGATTCCTATCTAGGCCATCTAGGAATGATCCATTTTGGAGAAAGTTGAAGATATCTCCATACCATGATTCTGAGGATGTTTCTTCGATTGCAAAGACATCTAAGGGTGCTAGGAAATACTCTAATGAAGTAGGTTCCCTAAGTTGGTGAATGATGATAGTAGCATGATCATCATCCAACTCTAAAGGAATAAGAGAAGTAGCTACTGCCATAGCATCCATAGAACGGTTACTAGTACGAGGGATAGCTTCAATAGTAACTTTATTGAATAAAGACATAAGTTTTAAAACATATTCTTTATAGGGATGGATTTTCTCATCTCGGGTCTGATAAATGTTATTAATTTGATTTACCATGAGTTGTGAGTCTCCAAAAACTGATAATATTTTAATATTCAAGGCTAAAGCTGCTTGTAACCCAAGAATCAAGGCTTCATATTCTACTGTGTTATTCGTACAGGCAAATTGGAGTTTAAAAGATAATGGGATAAGTTGTTTTTGTGGAGACACAAATATAATACCTACACTTGTGCCACTCATGCAATGAGCTCCATCAAAAAATAAAGTCCAAGAGTCTAAATGTTCGCCTTCTAGATTAAGGCATTCATCTAGAAATTCTATTGTCAAAGGGTGAGTAGATTCAAGAGGAGCAACAGCGAGTTGATCAGCTATGACTTACCCTTTAATGGATTTTTTACCAATAAAGGTTAGATCAAACTCACTCAGAGCGAGAACCCATTTTGTTGCTCGACCTGATAAATAAGGTCTACTCATCAAATATCATAATGGATCAAATTTTGCTATGACAAATGTTTTTTGACTAAGCATATAATGGCACAGTTTCTGTGTAGAAAACACAACAGCTAAGCAAAGTTTTTCTAAAGGAGTATAACGAATTTCATAACTTACCAAGGTTCTACTTATGTAATAAATAGCTCTCTCTTTCTTATCCTCATCATGTTGCGCAAGCATTGCTCCTAGCGCAAGTTCTAAGGCAGAAATATATAAAATAAAAGGATGCTCAGGTCTAGGTGGAACGAGCACTAGCGGTGTAAGCAGATATGTCTTAAGAGCTTCGAAGGCTTCTTGACATTCCTCATCCCATTTGAAAAGGGTATATTTCTTAAGTAACTTAAGAAAGGGTTGACATTTATCTACCAATTTGTCAATGAAACGATGGATAGATTGGAGCTTACCTTGTAAACTTCTAAGTTCTATTAAGATTTTTGGTGGTGGCATATCAATGATTACCTTGATTTTGATAGGATCTATCTCTATTCCTCGCATAGATACAATAAATCCTAATAACTTACCATATTTCACACCAAAAACACATTTGTCTGGGTTTAAACGGACTTTGTATTCACGGAGTCTATTAAAGACTCATCGCAAGTCAGGAATGTGATCTTCCTCCTTAATAGATCGAGCTATGATGTCATCCACATAATCATGTAAAATTTCATACATCATGTCATGGAACACATATGTCATAGCTCATTGATAAGTTGCCCCTGCATTCTTTAAACCAAAGGGCATTACTTTCCAATAGAAAGTTCCCCAAGGTGTAATGAAAGTAGTTTTAGGTTGATCCTCTAGTGCTATACAAATTTGATTATATCCTAAAAATCCATCCATAAGGGATAACATCCCACTTCCTACCGTGAAATCAATGATTTGATCCATATTGGGAAGGTGAAAGTCATATTTGGGACATGCAACATTGATATCCCTAAAATCAATACATACTATGATTTTAGTAGCCTCTTTTTTGGTTACTAGGACGACATTAGATATCCAATCATAATAATCTATGGCTTGAATGAAATCGACATCTAAAAGTTTTTGTAATTCATCTTTAACCAACAAAGCTACTTTAGGATGCATTTTCCTAAGTTTTTGTTTTACAGGTTTAGCATCAGGATGAACCACTAAGTGGTGCATGACTACAGAAGGATCTAAGCCAGGCATATCCGCATATGTCCATGCAAATATGTCAGGGTATTCTATAAGGATTTTTGTGTATTTACTTTGTTCTTCTTTACTCAAGGCAGCTCCGATTTTAACCATATGAGGATTGGTTTCTATTCCAATATTAATTTTTAAGATATCTTCTACCAAAATATTCAAGTCCCTTTCGAAGTTAGGAGGGGTAGGTGAAACACCCATTTCCTGAAGTTCTTCTAGGGATAGTTTGGCTAACTCTTCTTGTGTGGTTGTTGTTGTGAACATGGGCTATACATGGGATAGACCCATCAAAGAAGAAACTATTCCTCATAACTTCTTCAAGGGGGATGTCAAAAAAAACATCTCCTTCTACACACTCATCTGGAGCGGCAATAATTTTTGGATGGACTACTGAAATCATATTGCAAGAAAACAAATGAGTTTTCTTTCTCTTCTTAATATTCATTAAATGTTTTTGATTTTCTAAATATTCACCATATGTGATTAGGTGATCATCGTCATCAAAGGGAAAAGGTTGAGACTTCATAGGAATATAGCCTATACCACATCGGGTAGGCCATTCATCGATCTCAAAGGGTTCACATATATTGTTTTAAAAATGACTCAAACCTTTACCTCTATAACCCATATCACACATAATTTGCTTTGATTTTATATATCTATTGGAGAAGTAACATTGAGCAAAATTATTCTCATAAAATGTAAAGCTCATTTGCTTGATGTTGATTTTATCGAGAGAACATCCTATGAAAATAAAAGTACAACTCCCAACATGATATATGTTTCCCCGTTTATGAGGTAAACCTATCATTCACGGGGATGGCGGTAATTGAGACAAGATAATGGAGTCTTGTACAAAAAAATTAGCATGCTCTGTGGGTGCTAATATGGTGGATAAATCTGGTAAAGCCTCATCTATGAGGGGGTATGATGTAGAAGGATTATCAGTTTTAGAAGGTATAGGTGTGTCAGAAGAAGGTAAAGGTTCAATATTTGGGGAAGAAGACTTAGGGGGAACAGGAGTCGATGATGATAGAGCTGGAAAAAATGGAACATTAATGGGTTCCACCATTGCACACATTTCAAATGGTCTAGGATCACCATGAATGGTGACCAATTGATTTTTAAACTCGAATTTTACACACTGATGTAAGGTAGAGGGAACTGCCCTCATTGCATTGATCCAAGGGCATCCTAGAAGGATGTTGTATGATGTTGGACAAGATACAACAAAAATGGACGTATCCAAAATTCTAGGACCAACTTGTAATGGGATAGATATCACACCACAAGCTTCTTGGGTTTCATCATTAAAATATTTTATAATCATTTCAGTTCTTCTTAAATCTTCGTTTCTGAACCCAAACCTTTTGAAAAAGTCATAGGTGCAAATATTTAGAGATGAACCATTATCAATCAATACCCTCTTAACACACATATCCAATTAATGTTGTTATGTACAAAGGATTATCCCTATGCATACTTTGAGGAGGTATATCTTTGTCATGAAAATCAATGTAGTCAACTCCATGAGAGGCTACAACATTCACTACGATAGTTGGTTCTATGTCCTGAGGCACCATCATTTGACTCAAGGTATTCATTAATTCTTCTCTATGAATAGATGAAGTTCTAAGAAGGTCTAGGAGGGAAATCCTAGTTGTAGTATTAGCTAGTTGTTCATTGATATCAAAGGGAGCTTTTTGTTGAGGTCGAATTACATTATTCCCCTTATAAGGTGGTTTTAGAACAAAAGGTGGTTGATCTACATCATTTGGTTGAGTTGTAGGTAATTGAGGTTGAGAATTTTGAGCTTGAGCTTGTTGTCTAGTAATGGCTCCAACTGTAGCCACAATGTTTCTTGATTGATGTGGAATAGAAAAATCATCTTGAATAGATTGTGGTCTAGCAGTTGATGTTTGTTCTATGGGAAGAAGTTGTTGTGAAGAAGGACGGGTTGTTATCATTCTCGAAAATGGTTCCTCTGAAACTAATAAATTTGTAATGGGTAGAATTGGTCCTGATTCATCTTCTAAACTATTAGAATGAAAGGAACTAATGTCTACCTTAGATTCTGTTTCACTTTCTATATGTTCAAAATATGGGGATTGTAATTTTCTTCCTTGAAATTGCTCAATTGTGACAATGGATTGAGTAGGCACAAATGAAGTTTGTGGGAGTTGCGATGGTAAGTGACTACTAACCATTCCCACATAACATGTTGGATGAGGCACACTCTTATAATCTAGCTGATTCACAACTTCCTTACCACGATTTGGTAATGGGTTTTGAAAGATGTCTAGATTTTGATTGGCATTTTGTGCTTGTTGCTTTTGTGGGTCTATTGGTGGATTAGGATTTGGTGGAGGATTTTCCACTCCCAATTTTCCATTATCAATCAAGTCTTGCACCAAGTGTTTTAATATTCTACAAGTGTTGGTTGGATGTCCATCCACTTGATGGAAATCACAATGTTGGTCTGGTCTATACCAAGGTTGAGAGGTGTCAGGTTGCCATATCTCTGGCAATTTTATCAAGCCTCTTTCTACCAATTGCGGTAAGACCATTGTCAAAGGTTGATTTAACCTTGTGAAATTCCATTGTGGAGGTTTTTGAGGTGCTTTTAACACAAAATTCTTTGTGGTTTCTACAATATTAACATTTGGAGGAGGTCTACTATCTGTGACCCCATCTCCTACCACATGTTTGTTCTTGTATTGATTTTTAGATGATTTATCCTCATCCTTATTTTTAAGTTGTCCTCTTCTGATAAGGGCTTCTTCTACCCTTCTTTCCAAGTCTATAGCTTGATCAAAAGAGGTTACGGTAGTAGTAGCCAACTCATAGGATAATTGTTCTTGTAAATTTCCAATGAAAATTTCTAGCATTTCTCTTGGAGGTAGAGCAAAATGTAATTTGCCTAAAATTTTTCTCCATCGAGCTAGAAATTCTATGAAACTTTCTTCCTTCCCTTGTTTCAGGTTGTACAAATCCTTAATTGTGACATGCCTCTCTATATAGGCACCAAATTGATGTACAAACAACTCCGTAGTTTCTTCAAATTTTCTTAAGGAGTGTGTTGGCAATTGATAATACCATTCCAAGGCCATACCTCCTAAACTTTTTGGGAATATTTTTAATAGCAACATGTCATCATATGCAATGTCATGGCAAGCGGTCCTAAACATGCGAAGATGCTCAATCGGATCTTCGATCCCCTTATAAATCGGTAAAATCAGCATGGGGAAGCGTTTAGGGTATGGTCTAGCAGCAACAAAAGGATCTAGTGGTTGGTTACACATTTTCTTATAGTTGTATGTAGGGTGATAAGGGTCTATTTGATCTAATCGTGAAGCTAATTGTTGAACTATAGCTTCAAGATGATGTGGTTGCCCATTATGCTTATTTTGTGCTGCTATGTTTGCATAGGGAGGATAATATGTATGTTGTGCTACCACATAAGGTGTTGAAATGGTAATACTGTTATGCATAGGATTTGAAGTTGGAGGGTTGGTGAGCTTATAAGGAGGCATATTTTGTTGCAAAGTTGGTTGAGAAGAAGTCGGGATTTTCACATTTTTATTTTTTTGAGATGTTGAGGCTTGAATAAATCGATTATTAAAATATTGTGAGAGAAAGTTATTGTTGGTAGAAGAAGAAGGTTGTTTTTGGGTAGTAGTAGTGGTTGCAAAAATATGTTTATGTTGCGATGCCATAGTTGTTTGAACTTGGGTAGTACCTAAGGAATGATCATTATGAGTGGCAGGTTGTAATGGAGGAAGATTATCACTCGCATATGTCTCTGGCTATGGGTGAAGTCGAAAAGCTTCTTCTAAAGCTGCTTCCATTGAAAAATCACCCCTTTTAAGTTGGTCTTCTACTTCAAAGGCATTAGCGATAGCTAACCGATTATGATTTAGGAATTCACAGAAGTGTTGCACAAATTCAAAATGAATGTCCCCTTGAGGTCCCATTTTAGGGTCAAAAGGGTCGACTATTTCATCTTCCTCATTTTGTTCTATTTGTGCAACTTGTTCTTCCTAAACTTCTTCTATTTTAGTTTTGGTATTAGGGTTTTCATTATCCGACTCCCCTTCAGAGTCGGTTGCCACTTCTTTGCCATTCCTTAAGGTTTTAGGCATCTTGTTGTGTTGTTTTGTTTTGTTTTGATACTACTCCTAATTTTTTTTTTTTTTGTTTTAAATCAAATTAAAAAGGCTTGTCTACCTAAATATTTACAAGATTTAGTGTAACAGAACTAAGGTGATTTTACTCTTCTTGAAAGAGCTTATAAATATCATTGATGGGCTCTAGGTCTTCAGGGTTCATGAAATGTTCCTCTTCGAAGATAAAGTTCTCTTTTAAAAGAAGGACAAATTGAATGAGAGTGATATTCTTAGTTTCAGAAGTAGGAGGTTGAAACTGGAGCTCATGGCAAAAATATCTAAAAAGGACTACTCTAGGTGCTTTGTGATAGCACCTTTTTTGTTCAAAGGCTATCTCTTTTTCTTCTAAGTTTACTAGGAATTTATGGATGACTACAGATTCTTCAAAGTAACTTTCCCATGGGTAAATTATGGAGTGGACGCTAGCCCTTTTGTTCGCTAGCCAGCATTCACAACTCCTCTTAATTTAAAAATAGGTGGAATAGTAATCTGCACCTAAGGCCTTTGTTATGTCTATCCTTTTAATTTGTTTCAACTCCTCAACCCTTCTCTTAATGAGATCAAAATTCTGCCACAAATCTCCCCAATTTTCCCTATTACTCCTAAAGAGGATATCAACCTCTTTTTCTATGAGTTCCTTTCTAAGGTCGATAAGGGAAAATTCTTTAACACTAGTGTCCACCATTTAAAAATATTTCTAGAGATTTTTTTTTTTTTTTTAGAAAAAAAAAGTAAAAATAAGAAGACAAAAAAGAAAACAAGAGTTCTTTTTCTAACTAAAAGTTTTTCTTCGAACCGTTTTGCAAGTTGTAGGCCAAGTTAACTTGTTTTGATTAGGATTTTCACCTGGATGCCCGCATGCAGATGCTTGGTGATGAAGTCCAAGCCGTGATGAAGCCCAAGTTCTACCAGTCCTCACCCAGTTCATCGTGGGCAGTGATACACCTCGAAAGAGATGCGTGCTATTTTCCATGGCTATGATGGTTGTTGGACCGACCTCATTTTAAATCTTGATTAAAGGTTTCAAGTTTTTTGGGTATAGGTGAAAGGATTATCCCTTTCTGAAGGCCCGTAAACCTTCACTATATATCCCATTGTTTTTGGACCAGTCGAAGCTACGGAAGAGTTCGTCGGATGTGGTTCTTTTTAGGGAAAATGATGTAAAAATGAAAAATAAGTGATTCGGTTCATTAAAAATTATCTGATTTATATGACTTAATCTAAGGCACACAAGCTTAAATGATCTTTTTTAGTTTTTTTTAAAAACAAAGAAAAAGCAAAATTTCAAAATGAGGGTGTTTTCACGTCGGGTTCACCAAAGAATGTAGACCCAAAATTTTTGCACCCCTTTCTTCCAGGCTAATGGATCCACGCCTGAAAGGGGGAGGGAAAATGATGTATCTACACCTCGGATGAGAAGCACTTGAGTTGTGCTCTCCTTGGTGTTTGTCGATGAATTGGGTGAGGGTTCACCAGGAAACACTTTCTATGGTGGTTTCCACGCCTAGGTAAGGTGGATGTTTGGTTGGATTTCTTTTATGTGCATACACCTAGGGTTTGGCCAAAATGCAACTATTGCCTAGCTATATGCAATTCAAATTTTGATGAAAACAAAGTATACAGATTCTAGCTAAAAAGCTTTATAAATCTAAACTATGATGCAAATGATTTTGTAGATATTGAAAGCAAAGGATGAGATTTATGCTAGCATGTTGTTTTTATTTTACTTTTTATTTTTTGTGTTTTATGTTTTTCAACTTAATGCACTAGATGCAAAAATGATGTAACTAAATCCATATTTTTTTAGTTCTTTGGAGCTTTTTAACAAATGCAATTGATGTAAAAGTGAAATAGCTACGTTTATATTTCTTGTCTTTTGTGTTTTTCAGTTAGTATGAAAGAAATGCAACTAAATCTATATTTTTGATCTTTTCTTTTGAGTTCTTCAACTAATGCAATTGATGTAAAACAATGCAACTAAGTTTATATTTTTTGATCTTTTCTTTTGAGTTTTTCAACTAGTATGATAAATGCAAAATATGATGCAACTAAGTCTATGTTATTTTGTATTTTCTTTTTTCTTTCTTTTATTTTATGCAAATGCTAACTAAACAAAGAAATATGAAGTTAAAGTATAGAAAAATGAGGAAAATCAAGTTTAGATCCTTACCTGGTCTGGATGTTTGTTATTAGACACTTTTTGGATCTATCAGAGTGAATTCAGATTGGTCCGAATCTGTCCAGACGAATTTTGATATGTCCAAATTTATTCAAAACCAGATATCATGATATTGCCTCCAGCATGAGTCTATGTAATTTTGAGTATCTTCAATGAATTTGGATGGCTCTGAATTCTTTCAAATATGCAATGACTAGATATAAAATCTACTTTGATCAAATTAGAAATCTACAAAACAATTTTGAGTTACATCGGCGAATTTGGATGTTTTCGAATTCATCAAAACTGGAATGATGATATGGTGGCCAAATACCTTCACAAAAACCTACAACAAGATCATGAAAGAGCTTCTCCACCTCCAAAGTGCTGCAAAATCACCATTAGGTTGATCTAAGGGTAGCCTGCAGGATTTATCATCCAAGGTAGGTCAAAGAATCAGGGAAGGAGGACACAAATAGGTCGGGCTATTAGGAGAAATTGGGAAATTTTCTAATCTGGGTGAATTTGAACGGATCCAAATTAACTAAAAATCTAGGTTTGCCTAGATTAGGGGTGAAATCTAAATTGTGCACCTAAATTAAGCACATGTTTAATTTGGCTAAATTTAGACAGTCTCGAATTTGTCGAAGCCACCCGAATTTTGTGAAAAAAGGGGGAAACGAACAAAATCTAGTTTTATCCAACATAGAAATCAAGGCAAGGGGTTGAAGGGTGAGATTTACATTGTTAGGGAGTAAAAACATGCTAGCTAGGGAATGGGAATTTTGAAATGTGTCAAAATTCCTTGGCTACACTTTCAGCACGACCATCTCAAGGTGGAAAGACTACGATTGCAGGTCATCTCCGGTTGAGACGATCTTTGGAAGCCATCCTAGGGTGAGACGATCTTGGCTGAAAAGAGAAATTCCTCCCTATTTGAGTGGTGAAAACCATTGTTAAGCCCTAGGGCTACCCAAGGTGGGTCATATGGCCTTAAAGGAATCCTTATAAGTAGTCTCCTCAACATCATGTTTTTTAGGTGTCTACAAAAATATTTTGGAAAGAAGCATGTGTTACTGTACTTATATTCTGCTATATTAAAATAGATATGTATAGTTTTGGAATCTAATATTTGCAAAAAATATCTTGGAAAGAAGTATGGGATTCTTTTGCTTGTGTTTTCTATATTGAATTAATTTATAGAAATTCAAGGGTTTGGGTTTTAAAATATTTTAGGGAAGAAGTATGGGCTTCTTTTTGTGCATGCAATGAATTATATAGAAATGAATTCATACCTACAAATGAGTTTTTATGATCCCCACCTTCCTATAAACTACCATGAAGGCCAAAGGAAGAAGATGTTTTAGATCATACTAAATATTCATGTTGTCCTGCTGAAAATCACTCTTGGTGAAAGAGGTTTTATTGTAATAGAAACAAAGACTATTTCTTGTGTAATCTAGATCTCTTATTGTATGACTAAATGGTGCCATGTTATTGAATGGTTTTATGGTTCTTATCCATGTTATTGCTTAATATAAAGGTTTTATAGATCTAATTTGAAGGCTTAAGATGTTTAGTTTTGCTTTCTTCATAGAAGATGCTCTTGTTTTAATGATTGTAGAGTGAGAGAGATAAAGAGTTATACTTTGGTTTAGGGGTTTCCTTGGGAAGGGCTCTAAAGGTAACCTTGTATCAAACTCTCATTTTTTACTTGGGATGTTGTGGGATAACAACACCTAGTTCTTGTATCCATGAGAAGATAATCATGTGGAGTGATTATTTCTTAAAAACCCATCACAGAGATGGGGAAAACAAGCATAAAGTTTAAAGGATCACCGTGGAGGTGTAGTTAAACTAGACTAAGGTATTATGCTTGATGTACCCAACATAGACTAACTTAAGGTTAAGATAAGGAATTGACATCACCCTCTCTAAATACTTAGAAGGGATAATCCTAACGTTAGGGTCAAGTAGTTTGCTTTCATGGAGAATGCCAAAAATGTAGGAAGACCTTTTAAAAGCATCCTCTATACCACATAGGTATATGAGATGAATCTTAGACTTAAAATGTGGGTGTCTAGTCATTGAATGTATTCCATGGATACTCCTAAGAACCTTATTAAGTCTTAAAAAAAATTCTCAAGTTGGTCAGTTTTTGGGTTGTTACACCTTCATTTGTCCTTACCATCTACATATTTCTTACCTAAGGAAGAAAATAATCAACCAAAGGAATATCTCATTAATCTAAATGACAAACATAAAGTTTAGGCTAATAATAAAATAAATCCAAATAATCAAAACAAATATCCATTCTTGAATCTAGCTAGTCTTTTTTATTAGGAAATATTATTACATTATTTATAATTGAGCTATAGTTAGCTCATATTCTAATATCGTATATTGTAGATTAGATTATATGTAACTGCATGCCTAATCTAGGTTAGTAGTTACAAATGATGCTAGCTAATACTAACCAACATGATGTATAAATATGTGTTAATATTTAATAAGAAAATATTGAGCATTGTTCATTTGACAAACAACCTCATGCCATTTGCAGGGGATGAATTATTGAATAGAATCCTCTCTTTGAACCTACCATTGATTGAGATTCATTTATCTACTGGCCCTAGCACAGTAGTATTGTTTCTTGCATCGGTAGGTGACTGCTCTTTTTGGTTATGATCTACAACTACGATATATCTATAATTTGCAAATGCTATCACATAGAGCTACCAGAGACTGCATGCTTTGGGGCTAAATTTGGCGAGAATATGTTAGGCTTGCAATTTTAGCGAATCTTGGAACCCATCCACTAGGCACTAATTTTTTTGTCTAGTAACACTACAAATTTTACCTAAAAATTTCAGTCCTACTTTTAGACTCAAACATCCATGCCAACGTCAGTAGTTATGTTAGCCATAGAGCTCATGCAACCATCAATAGTTTTAGATGGGGTAGGAAAGCACACATCATACAATCCTAGTAACTCTAAAATTAGTGAATATATACTCAAAAAACTTCCCCATATTATTGGATCTCTTTGCAAGTAGGATATTCATTGTAGAATAAAGTTGATATTTGCGCAGGATGAGCACCAAGGTTGCAGATCTATGATGATACCTTGACATATTACAAAAAAACTGATATCTTTGAGCTTGAAGAGTTAGAGATATGCTTTGCTTCAATCTATAAAATGCGTGAGATCATGGCTATGTTAATTGACTCTTCATGCACTAAAAAATGTCTAGAATGCTTCTACCACACAGTTATATTGGTATCACCATTGCATTGCTATGAATCAGGAGGAGCCATTTCAGTTCTTTGTTCCTTTAGCCATGTTTTACCAATGGAGCACACTAAATTAGAAGTCTCATATTTTTTGCTACTAGATAGGAAAAGAATAGTAAGCAGGCCTAGGAATTGTTAATTGGAGTGCCTATTGGCATTTACCTAGATGGTGTACTTGGACTGTGCACCAACAACAACAAGCATCAGAACTTCATTGGATTCCATGGACGATGTGAAAGTTATTTACTATGCATTGTCATTTAAAATATTGAGTTGTCTTCTCCAATAGGGGTAACTACTTGCTTTTTAAAAACTATATATGGTTACCCATTGTAGGTGTCATCCAAAAAAAAAATTATGCTCATGATGAAGATGATCTAGCATACCTACCGCAATGATCCCTTCATCAAGAAGGACAAAGCAGAACCTTGTCATTAATTTCTACTTATTTATCACCACAGTGTGAGCTTCTATTCCATTGTGCGAATCAACATGTATTTTCAAACTTAGGAATATAAGAGCAGCCTTGCATCTGGGAAGGGCAGCAATCACAGTCAGCATTGTTCAACCTAGGTTCAAAACACGTTTGTTATTGCATATCAAAAGCTTACCATCCTATTATTTTGTTGGATGTGACGAAGGTAATGGTCATCAATGTAGTACATACCTCTTAAAAAAAATTGTGAACTCACTAGATTATGTGCCATAATGTTTTCTCAAAACCAAGGTTTAACATCATTGTATCATATAGATCGTTGTGATCTTCCTGTGTCACTATAGAAAGCAGTGTAGATGGGATAATTTTTGGAAAAGCAAAGATGTTACTTTTAGAGGTATTGATGGCAGTGGATAACCATGAATAACATGCATCCATGGCCATGTTTGATATCAACTACAACCATGTTTCTCCCAGCCACGACTGTCTCTAATCACATTGCATCATCTTATGCTACATGTCAAAGACAAAGGTAAATGCCCTCCAATCACAAGATGGCGATATATTGATGTCAAGTTGGATGGTGAACACATGGGAAATTTGTTTTTTTTTCCACATGAAAACAAAATGAAAGGCTATTTTAGCCTTTAATATACATTTTTAGAAAAATGCATAAAATAAATCAATGCCTTTACCTTGGTGGCTGACAAAGGCCACTTCACCCATGTGAAAGGCTACATATTGCCTTTAATATTTTTTATTTTGTCATGTAAAATAAAAAGGGTGAAAATCAAATGGGGGCACATGTAATTTACTTGAAAAGTAAAGGGTAAAACAAAATGCCCATTTAATGATTTTTTTAAAATCATTGTAATCATTTTAAGGAAAAAATATCGTACTACTCCCCTACAATGGAAAATTGAAAATTAAAATGATGCAGAATATTTCAACATTTAATTCCATTTGGAGGTAAAACTTACCCCTCCTATTATTTTTTGCCCTATGGGACACTGTTCTCAAAAAATAGAGGCAAAAATTAATGCTTCTAGAGTATAGCCTTGTTTATACTCATTGGAAAGCATTTTTCGAGCACATTTCACTAGAAGTAAAATATTTTATTTTTGTAAAATTTTATTATGACTTAGTGCTCCATGCATCGTGATTCGCACCTCCACTTTGGGATTGTACTTTTCCATTTTGTTGTATAAAATATATTTTTGGTAGAGACCGATCCTTCTCAACATTGTAAGTGTACCTCATAAACACACTTGTAATGGCTCAAACATTCTTTTAAGGTACAATTTCCATGTAGACCGACACCAATCATCAATGAGATGAGTTTCACCCTGAGGAGGAAACATACTTAATACACCTTGTGGTTGCAAGGACTAGTTATCCATTCACTTTAGTAGGATAAGTAGATTATCATAAGGACACTCTTAATTGTGAAGTACTTATTTTTCTTACACCTAAAGGACAACCCATAGGTAATAGACCTAGAGGTGATAGACCCAGAGGCAAAATGACATAGAGGTATAAGACCCAAAGGTGAAATACCTAGATGAGTACTTAAAGGTACTTACCTAAGTAAGATTAGCTAGAGCCATGAGCTAGAGCAACTCAAATCAAGAATGAAGAACCAAGAGCCAAAGAGCAAAAAAACAAGCCTAGACATTATCCCAAATAATGTAATAAGGGAGAATGTTAGAAAATATTATTATATTATTTGTAATTGAGCTATAGTTAGCTCATATTCTGATCTCATATATTGTAGATTATATTATATGTAACTACATGCCTAATCTAGGTTATCAATTACAATTGATGTTGCCTAATATTAACCAACACAATGTATAAATATGTATTAATTTTTAATAAAAAATATTGAGCATTGTTCATTTTACCAACATTTCTCTCTCCCCTAATAATTTGGGTTTACCTACTAAAAAAGAGATAATTTTACAAATAGGGAGTTGTTCCTTCATTTGTACTAGTATTATTCTTGAACAAATTTGTGGAAGTAACATCCCTGATCAAACAACTACATGCTTCATACTATTTATCCCCTACATATCTCGTCCCAAATCAAATCTTATCCAGTATGGGATACCAAGTAAAAGGTTTAGGGCAATATGAGCAAGGTTTTAAAGAACCCTTAGAGGCCAAATCTTCACTTGGATGCTATTGGCTATGATATATCCCTAGTAAGAATGAACCTCTTCTAGCTTCACTATTATTAAAGAATAATGGTGAAGCTAATTGTTTCCTTAGGGAACCCCATAGTGATGTCATGTACTTATATGGGTTGCATTCAGTTGAGGAGAATGAAAAGGAGCTATGGTTCCACTTTAGCTCTGTTCCTTGTAGAAATGCACATTTTGTTAATGTTAAACTTTTAACCATTGTTCATATTGAACTAATAACTAGCATAAATAAACTTAAGGAAGAAAACATTATCTACAATCCTTCTAACCAATATGACTTGCATTAGGGGCTAACCTTGCTTACCCATAATCACCCAAATCCAAAAATCCATCTTTGGACACTACAAATCTTGAAAACTTAGGGGTAACCTTGCTTACCATTGATTGAGATCCATTTATCCACTAGCCCTAGAACAGTAGTATTGTTGCTTGCATCGGTAGGTGAATCTGCTATTTTTGGTTACGATCTACAACTAGGATAGATCTATAATTTGCAAATGCTATCACATAAAGCCACTAGAGACTGCATGCTTTGGGGTTGAATAAAGCGAGAATATATGAGGCTTACAGTTTTAGCGAATCTTGGATCCCACCCACTAGGAACTAATTTTTTTGTCTAGTAACACTACAAATTTTACCTAAAAATGTCAGTCCTACTTTCAGACTCAAACATCCATGCCAATGTTAGTAGCTATGTTAGCCATAAATCTCATGCAACCATCAGTAGTTTTATATGGGGTAGGAAAGCACACATCATACAATCCCATTAACTCTAAAATCAGTGAATATCTACTTAAAAAACTTCCCCATATTGTTGGATCTCTTTGCAAGTAGGATATTCTTTGTAGAACAAAGTTGATATTTGCATAGGATGAGCACCAAGGTTGTAGATATTCCAAGTTGTATATCTATGATGATACCTTGACATATTAAAAAAAATCGAGATATTTGAGCTTGAAGAGTTAGAGATATGCTTTGCTTCAATCTAGAAAAGGCGTGATATCATGGCTATGTTAATTGACTCTTCATGCACTAAAAAATGTCTAGAATGCTTCTACTACATTGCAGTTATATTGGTATCACCATTGCATTGCTATGAATTAGGAGGAGCCATTTCGGTCCTTTGTTCCTTTGGCCATGTTTTACCAATGGAGCTGACTAAATTTAAAGTCTCATATTTTTTGCTACTAGATATGAAAATAATAGTAAGCAGGCCTGGGAATTGTTAATTGGAGTACCTATTGGCATTTGCCTAGATGGTGTACTTGGCCTGTGCACCAACAACAACAAGCATCAGAACTTCACTGGATTCCAAGGCCCATGTGAAAGTTATTGACTATGCACTATCATGTAAAATATTGAGTTGTCTTCTCCAATAGGGGTAACTAATTGCTTTTTAAAAAAAATATATGGGCACCCATTGCAAGTGTCATCCAAATTTTTTTTGGCTCTCATGATGAATATGATCTAGCATATCTACTGTAGTGATCACTTCATCAAGTGAGACAACGCAAAATATTGTCATTAATTTCTCCTTATTTATCACCATAGTGTGAGATTCTATTCCATTGTACGAATCAACATGTATTTTCAAACTTAGGAATAGAAGAGCAACATTGCATCTGGGAAGGGCAGCATCATAGTCATCATTGTTCAACCTAGGTTCGAAGTGTGTTTTTTGTTGCATATCAAAATCTTACCCTCCTATTATTTTGTTGGATGTGACGAAGGTAATGGTCATCGATGTAGTACAAACATCTTTAGAAAAATTGTGAACTCACTAGATTACGTGCCATAATATTTTCTCAAAACCAAGGTTTAACATAATTATGTCATATAGATCAATGTGATCTTCTTGTGTCACTCCAGAAAGCAGTGTAGATGGGATCTTGTGCGAAAAACCAGAGATGTTATTTTTAGAGGCATTGATTGCAGTGGATAACCATGGATAACATGCATTCATGGCTATGTTTGAGATCAACTACAACCATGTTGCTCCCAACCATGACTGTGTCTAATCACATTGTATCATCTGGTGCTACATGTCAAAGACAAAGGTAAATGCCCTCCAATCACAAGATGGTGATATATTGATGTCAAGGTGGATGGTGGACACATGGGACATTTTTTTCTTTTCCACATGAAAATAAAATGAAAGGCTATTTTAGCCTTTAATCTACATTTTTAGAAAAATGCATAAAATAAATCAATGCCTATTAGATTTTTCCCTATGGGACACTGTTCTCAAAAAATAGAGGCAAAAATTAATGCTTCTAGAGTATAGCCTTGTTTATACTCATTGGAAAGCATTTTTCGAGCACATTTCACTAGAAGTAAAATGTTTTATTTTTGTAAAAGTTTATTATGACTTAGTGCTCCATGCATTGTGATTCAAACCTCCACTTTGGGATTGTACTTTTCCATTTTGTTGTATAAAACGTATTTTTGGTAGAGACTGACCCTTCTCAACATTGTAAGTATACCTCATAAACACACGTGTAATGGCTCAAAAATTCTTGTAAGGTGCAATTTCGATGTAGACCAACACCAGTCATCAATGAGATGAGTTTCACCCTGAGGAGAAAACATACTTAATACACCTGGTGGTTGCAAGGATTGGTTATCCATGCACTTTAGTAGGATAAGTAGATTATCATAAGGACACTCTTAATTGTGAAGTACTTGTTTTTCTTAGACCTAAAGGACAACCCATAGGTAATAGACCTAAGGGTGACATACCCAAAGGCAAAATGACCTAGAGGTATATGACCCAAAGGTGAAATACCTAGAGGAGTACCTAAAGGTACTTAACTAAGTAAGAGCAGCTAGAGCCATGAGCTAGAGCAACTCAAATCAAGAATGAAGAACCAAGAGCCAAAGAGAAAAAAAAATCCTAGACATTATCCCAAATAATGTAATAAGGGAGAATGTTAGAAAATATTATTACATTATTTGTAATTGAGCTATAGTTAGCTCATATTCTGATCTCGTATATTGTAGATCAGATTATATGTAATTGCATGCCTAATCTAGGTTAGCAGTTACAATTGATGTTGGCTAATATTAACCAACATGATGTATAAATATGTATTAATTTTTAATAAAAAAAACATTGAGCATTGTTCATTTTACCAACATTTTCCTCTCCCTTAATAATTTGGGTTTACCTACTAAAAAAGGGATAATTGTACAAATAGGGAGTTGTTCCTTCATTTGTACTAGTATTATTCTTGAACAAATTTGTGGAAGTAACATCCTTGATCGAACAACTACATGCTTCATACTATTTATCCCCTACATATCTTGTCCCAAATCAAAGCTTATCTAGTATGGGATACCAAGTAAAAGGTTTAGGGCAACATAGCAAGGTTTTAAAGAACCCTTAGAGGCCATATCTTCACTTGGATGCTATTGGATATGATATATCCCTAGTAAGAATGAACCTCTTCTAGCTTCACTATTATTAAAGAATGATGGTGAAGCTAATTGTTTCCTTAGGGAATCCCATAGTGATGTCATGTCCTTATATGGGTTGCATTAGGTTTAGGAGGATGAAAAGGAGCTATGGTTCCTCTTTAGCTCTGTTCCTTGTAGAAATGCATATTTTTTTAATGTTAACCTTTTAACAATTGTTCATCTTGAACTAATAACTAGCATAAATAAACTTGAGGAAGAAAACATTATCTACAATCCTTCTAACCAAGATGACTTTCATTGGAGGATAACCTTGCTTACCCATAATCACCCAAATCCAAACATCCATATTTGGACACTACAAATCTTGAAAACTTAGGGGTCTTTCCCATTCCTCTCCAATTTGAGGATGAATCACCTATATTAATTAAAGAGACCATAGATATCAACATTGGCACTAAATATAATCCTCAATTCTTGAAACTAAGTAAAGTCTTAATTACTAATTAATGTATAAAGTATATGGAACTTTTAAAAGAGTTTAGCAATATTTACCTATATAGACATGCCTAGGCTTGATTCATACCTTATCATCCAACATATTGTTGTATGACCAAATGTCAATATATTCAAACAAAAGTTGAGAAAAATGCATCCTAAGATTACTCTCCTTATCAAACATAAAATCCATAAGATTTTGGACATCAATTTCATCAAAGAAATCAACTATTCTATTTGGATTTCCAATATCATTTCCATTTCCAAGAAATAAGGCACAATATGGATCAACATCAACTTTAGAGATATAAACAAGGTCTTCCCTAAAGATGATTTCCTTTTTCCTAATATGGACATGATAGTTAATTTTAATGCTAAATCCAAAATTTTATCCCTTATGGATGGGTTCTTAGGATAAAACCAAATTAAAATCACTCCTAAGTATTGATCAAAGAATACCTTCACCATTTCTTGGGGAACATTTTATTATCAACCCATGCCCTTTGGCTTGAGAAATTTTGGGACAACATGTCAGAGAGCAATGACATATATTTTCCATACTTTTATGCATGAAATAATAGAATATTATGTGGATATATTAGGACATTCCATCAACTATGAGGACCATGGCCATGAATTAAATTGCATCTTTGAGCAATTACGAAAGTATAAATTTTTTCTAAAACAATAAAAATATATCTTTGGTGAGAAATCAGGTAAATTACTAGGGTTAATTATATACCATTACAAAATTGAAGTAGACCCCATTAAAATATCAACTATTATAGACATACCACCTCCAAGAATATCATAGATTTTTGTATCCTCCAAGGTAAGCTACACACCATTCAAAGATTTATCTTGAAACTCATGAAAAAGTGTTAGCTCTTCTCTAAAATTTTGAGAAAAGATACTAAGTTCAAATGGTATTATGAGTACCAAAGTTCCTTTGACACTTTAAAAATGTATCTTCTAAAACATCCTATCCTTCTATCTTCTAGTCTATATCAACCATTATTTTTATATATAATAACTATAATATATTATGTTAGTGCCATGTTATCCCAATATGATGATTAGCATTGAGAAAAGGGCTATTGATTATATTAGTAGGACATTAGTTACCTATGAGACTCATTATATGCCATCAAAAAAACTATGTTTAGTAGTTGTCTTTACCTCCCAAAAATTAAGACATTACATGCTTACACAAAAAACCTATGTTATAGCAAGGGTCGATCTCTTATGTTACCTTATGTTAAAACCTCATCTTTCTAAGCAAAAAAAAAAAATGGGTCATCACTCTTAGTGAATTAAAACTTGAATTTATCAACCAAAAATTGTTAAAAGGACTAGTTATCATTAGCTTTTGAGGATATATGCAATGGAAGAGATCTAACACAGGTCCTAATAAGATGCAATAAATATGAAAGAAAGTGAGTCTGCAATATGACTAAAATATACTATAAATAGAAATGATGAAATTACAATGTAGTATGGAGGAAATGGTCACTCCATTACTATGAGCTAAAGAGCTACATTGTGCTCCATACAGGAGCACCACTATCTACTACACTGCACTAGATAAGAACTTGACTTGATACTGACTTGATCTATGAGGCCCTTTATATAGGAAGATAGATTCCTTGGCCAACACTCTACCTAGCTGTACAAGGGGACACCTTGCACATTACAACTTGCACATTGCCACTTGTGCATTTATTACATTGCTTGAAGTAACTAGCTAACTTCCCCCTAAAGTAATCTCCTACTCTAACTATGTACCTAAGGTGGTACATTTACATGACCCAAATGATGTAATATACTCTAACTCTAACACCCCCTGTATTACATTATTTGGGTATTGAAGATTTCAATATTCAATATGGATCTTTGTCTTCAGATGTTCTTCAACTTGATCTGGTCCTCTTTAATTCACATTGCATTGTATGCCTTCTTGCATTGGTTCTTCTTCTTCTTATTTATTGGAGTCAAAACTGGAACTTGTATTCTCCTTCATTGCTTACTGTAATCTGATCAAGCAAGTAGTTAGTATCTTCATATGATGCAAAGAGAGCTGTAGTTGAGGGTTCTTCAGTATTTATGATTTCTTTGCTATTCATGTCTTCTTTGCTAAGATCTCTTTTAGCATATCTTTTCTTCCTTTTCCTCCTTCTCCTATGATTCTGCATTGATACTAGTGGAATTTTTGCTTCATGAGGAGTTAGTCTATCATCACAATAATATTGATTTGTATTGCTAGCTTGCTTCATGTGTTGAGTGAGTACAAACACAATTAATGATAGGTAAATCATCAAACACTCCTTGGATGTGAATATAACTATCTTTTGTGAATTCCACCATGCCTTGAAGAGGTTTTCATGAAGATAACCAATTAATGCTTCAAAGCTACCCTCTTTTGCTTCTTTAAGAAATAAGGAGAATCTCTCCTTATCGCTAGTTGATAGATTCTCATATCCTTCAAGGGTATCTATCAAGTTTTGAGAATATAATTCCATTTCATGAAATAATTCTTTATTGATAAAGGCATTTCTTATTATTTCATCCATATTCCTTCTTGATAGTTTTTGAGATAGTGTTTCTTGTTAATCCTTAGAATTGTAAATATGGATTTGATAGTAGTCCTTTGAATACTCTGAATTGAATCTTTGAAGTAATCTATCTTATGACTCCCTAGTTTAGAGTATGTGAATTTGATTTGATAGAACCTTTGTAGAGCTTAGGTTTTGTAGGCTTCCTTATATCTCCCTAGTTAAGAGATTTGATTTAGTAGAATCCTTGTAGGATTTGTAGACACCTTATGAATCCCAAATGGATTGAGTACTTGATAAATTTTGAATGAATGCTATTATTATCAAGTTTTGTAGAATACCTTATGTCTCCCTAGTAATATTGCATATGTTGAATGATTGATAAAGTGCTTTTGGGAATAATAGTTCAATTTTGAGTTGATTTTGTAAAGTTTTGTGGATAGCAAATATCAACTTCTTTTACACCTTATTTCTCCTATTGAACTTAAGCACTTTCTATTTTGATGAGGTTCTATTTGTTGGAATTATTTTGTCCCTTTAATGTAAGTTTGAGACAAGTATAGTAATTAGTTTCCAACTCTTGATTTTCCTTATAGAACCTTCTTTTATAGCCTTTGATAATTTGATATTTAATGTTTCTAAATTCCAACTACCTATTTTGGTGTAGTATTCCTTATAACTCCCTAATATGGAATTTTAGAAAATAATGATATTTGCAATGTTAGATAATTAATCTATCTAGGTAGAAATCCTTATTTCTCCTATGCTTTAGATTGCAAATATTAGGCTATTTAATATATATATTTTTTTTATATATATATATATATTCCTTTTTAATATTGCTTTCAAATATGGTTGATTTCTCTTAATGTTTCAACCTTATATTATACCTTATATCTCCCTATTAATGAAAGAAAATTGGAATAAGATATAGTCTTACCTTTGTGATGCCCCAAACCTCTACGTATCCGATGTTGATTCTTAGATGTAGATGACAACACTCTTTAGTGCTCTTTTGACCATTATCTCCAATGTATGGGTGTAGGCTTTAGCTTCTCTTTAACTTGGATGATGGTTGGTTTCTTTGATGACACTACTTGGACAATGGATGCTTCATGTCTGACCACTTTGACTAGGAGCATTCAATGCTCTCTTCCTATTGCTGCTATGATATCGATGCTACTATGTAATTCTACCATGAGCTCAACTTCTGATGCTGCTACGAACTTGGCCTTCAATGCTCGACTTTGCTTTGACTTCATTCTGATGCTTTCTCCAAGATGGGTACTTCTAAATAGAATGGAATCTTCCTCCTTTTGGACAAGTGGTGAATGGGAGTTACAAATTGGAATTCTTTCAATACTCATGCAAAGATAATGTATGTAACCTCCTCAATATTCCTTGTAACTCCTCTTGATTAGGCACTTGAAATTTCTTGAGCGTTAAGAGTTGGGATGGCACCTTAGAATGTTTGTGCCAAGTGGCACTCAAGGTCTTTGCATGTAGACCTTTACTATAATGCTCCAGAAAGAATGTTATAACTCCTCTTGCCCTTTCGTATGCTTATTTCTTGGCTTGCTTCATTTCTTGGATAACAAGCAACCTTTTTCTTTTGTAGGTATTTTGATGAGGATGTTGGATGGCACTAGTTGTGATGCTCCTTGGTTCTATGGAGCTCTGAATGGTGGTTTTGTAACTGATCTTGGTGCTTCTTTTGGTGGACGTTCTTCTCCAAGTTTGAGACCTCGGATGTAGCACCTTTTTCCCTTATTCTCTATGCTTTCAATGTGCTGATTTTTGTGCTCCTTTGTAGTGTAGATAGTCCTTTGTAATAGCTTCATTCCATGTTGATAGAAGTAGATTTTGATGCCTTTTTATGTAGATGAGCACCCTTTAATATGGACCTTTATGTTATCCTTTTTGTCCACGTAGATGTATATTGATAATGGCCTTATGTGGGCTTTGATATTGCAGGTGAATGCTTGCTTCTGGATGCTTTGACATGGAGCAATGGTGTCTTTTGACACCTTAAATCTTGAGCAATATGTGCTCCTCGATGACTTTATTTTCTTGCTTGAAACCTACCCTTATACCTGCTCGGATGATGATCGTTGTATTATAAGACCTTTTGTCCTTCTTGAATGGACAAGAATGGTGCTTGTATTAGATAGATTTTGCACCAATATGATGGGTCGAATGTCTCTTTCTGAAATGCTCCTTTTCCTTTTGATGAGGTAGCTCCTTGCCTTTAGTAATTCCTTTTGCTTGGACAATTTAGTAAGAGTAAAACCAAGCTAATAATATGCACCCTTTTGAAGTAGAAAATTTTGCACTTATTCTTTTAATGAAACCCTAAGTGCACTTTAAATTTGAGACTCTCCAAGTCTTGATTTTTAGCTTCTATTGTTGTTTTGATGGTGGATTTCTTCTCCACTCCTTGGAGGAATCTGATTTGATTTTTGTGGCTTCTTTGGGCCATGAAATTTTGTAGGTTTTATGCACCAAATAGTGTCTCTAGACACTTTGATAATCTGTTGGTTTTTGTGTCCTTGATCTTTAATCAACAAACACAAACTAACCCTTTTGAGAGTAACTAGTTAGAGATCAACTAGTATAGTGCCAATGCACTTTTAATGGTAACAATAATCTCACCTTATTGCTCTAGTAAATGAACTCTCAAAATAATTTTAGATGCACTTAATAATCTCTACAACTTTTAAGAGTAATCTGTAATTTACCCTTAATGAATATTCTACAATTTTTCACTACAATCAATATTGTAGGATATAGTCTTCTTGCTTTCTAGATAGAAAATAGGTAGATGATAATTTTATTTCTTTCAAAAATATCCAACTCCTATTTAATGTGCAAATAATCCTTAAAATGAATTTTCCCTTTTTGCACTTGAAGACTATAATGCAATCTATCTTTCTACAACTTTTAATCCAAATATGGTGCTTAATAGAATTTGATAATGAACCCTAATTTGAAGTTCAACTAATTGCACCCTAGTTGCTTACCTCTTTGATGGCTTCTAAAGTAGATGTAGATCTTGGTATTTTTTATTCACCAAGTTGCTGCCTTGCAATGGTTGAATTCATAGCTTCTTGTTGGTTGTCCAGAATAACTTCTTGCTTCACCAAACTGTAGCCTTGAACTTTCTATCTTGAGCCTTGGATTTGGTGGCTTGATCCTTCTAGTGATATTTGCTTTTCTACTGTAGATTTAGAGAACTCCTTTCTCTGAACTATGCCTCCTTGCTGTGAGAGGTAATCTCCAAATATCCTAGATTTGGTAGGCTTCTTCTATCTGAATCTTCCTTCAAGCTTCTTGTCGAATTCTGACTTCAAACATGATCTTCTTCTTCTCAAGATTTTGAATATCTTGAGGTCTTCACTAGATTCTTCTTCTAGATTTGGCACTCCTTGCCAAATTATTCTTCTTCTCTTGGGCTTGTTGTCGGATGGCGATAATTGTCCCAAGTCCTTCACTATCAGGAGCTTTCTCCTTGGTAGTGGATTTCTCCAATGAGTTCTCCTAGGAACTCTTTTGATGATGCTTCTATGAGCTCTACAACAAGGCTCTCCAAGCCTTCTTTTTTTCTTCCTTGAGACCTCTCCAAGGTCTTCTATCTTGCAGCTTCTCTGGTCTTCCAATTGAGACATTTTCTTCAACCTTCTACTTCTAGAAGTGTTGGTGATGAGATCTTCTTCTAGGATCTCTGATTCTACTACTTCTAGATTTGTATAGGACTCTCCTAGTCCTTCTCTTTCTTCCAAGAATGGAAGTTTCTTCAATGAGATCTTCTCTTGATCTCTTCAACCTTCTTGAAGGAAATATTTAATCAGTAAAGGAGATCACCAATCTCCTATTTCTTGGACTCTTCTTGGAGTCTTCTTCAGGAACTCCTTTCTGGAGTTTTCTTCTAAATCAAGAAATTTATCTTCTAAGATATTTTTGGGAACTCTTCTTTGGAGTATTCTTCTAATCAAGAATTTATCTTTAGAATTAGGAATTTTTCTTGAAAACTCTTCTTTGGAGTCTTACTTTTAGAATTTTTTTAAATTTTCTTAGATTATTTATTTTTTTTCTTCTCCTTTTCTTCTTCTACACTCTACAGGTATTAATCTTGAATGGAGATCACCAATCTCCTATCTCCTTCTATGACTCAACTTCTGGAGTCTCTTCTTCCTTGAGTCTGCTATAAGGCTACTATGGCCTTTTCTTTACTTCTACAATTTGTAGGATTGCAGCTCTTGTAATGAGACCTTTCTCGAGGTCTTTGAAATCTTTAGTCTTCTCCTTGTTGTTGCAAGTGCTGGAATGATTCTAAGAAGATATTCTTCCTAACTCTCTTGTAGGAAGCTTCCCAACCTTTTGCTGAATCTCCTTTTCCTACAACAAGTTGTTAGAAACTGGAATGGAAGAACTTATAAATCTAGAGATAATAATCTTCACTAGTTGATTTGTCAATCTAGTGGTATGAATGTTGAGTCCTAGTCTTCACGAGTTTTTCTGCAACTCTGTGGAAAGACTCTAGCCAAATATAATCTTAGAATTTTTGCAACTGAGATTTATTTCAGTCCTCACTTCCTTTTTCCTTCCCCAGGGGCAGGAGGTGATTCTCTCCCTATTCCTCTTGACCTACTGGACTTCTCTTATGATGGATGTAGGCCCTCCTATCTCGATTCACCATGGCTCTGATACCACTATTAGATTTTGAGGATATATGCAATGGAAGAGATCTAACACAGGTCCTAATAAGATGCAATAAATATGAAAGAAAGTGAGTCTGCAATATGACTAAAATATACTATAAATAGAAATGATGAAATTACAATGTAGTATGGAGGAAATGGTCACTCCATTACTATGAGCTAAAGAGCTACATTGTGCTCCATACAGGAGCACCACTATCTACTACACTGCACTAGATAAGAACTTGACTTGATACTGACTTGATCTATGAGGCCCTTTATATAGGAAGATAGATTCCTTGGCCAACACTCTACCTAGTTGTACAAGGGGACACCTTGCACATTACAACTTGCACATTGCCACTTGTGCATTTATTACATTGCTTGAAGTAACTAGCTAACTTCCCCCTAAAGTAATCTCCTACTCTAACTATGTACCTAAGGTGGTACATTTACATGACCCAAATGATGTAATATACTCTAACTCTAATAGTTATCATAGACCAATTAGATACAACACTCTTAGAACATATACAACCTTTAGTAATTAATTTGCTCGATGAAATTTTTCTTGTTATAGACACAAAAGAATTAGACTCGTAGAACCTTTATTTTTATGGTGCCTAATGTATCAAAGGAATGGGGGCAATAATTGTCCTAGTCACTCCATAATGACAACTAATACCATTATCATTTTAACTTTAATTTTATTACACCAATAATATTATAGCATACGAGGTCCTCATCTTAAGACTTTGACCTACATTGGACCAAAAAATAAAGACCCTTGTCATCTTTGGTGGCTCCCAATTAGTGGTCAACCAAATCAATGGTGTCTACCAAAAAAAATATGATAAAATAAAATGCTTAAATATATTATGGATAAATTCATGGTCTCCTTTGAAAAAATCACCATCCATGCCACTCTATAGTCAAGCAACCACCATGCAAATATAATGGCTATGGTTGTGTCTCTTATTCCTATAGAGCTAGAAGACAAGCAATCCATCACTATTATATGAATAGTCAAAGAGCTTATAAAATTAGAGTCCAACCAAGTCCCTTTAGAGGTTTGCACTATTGAAGATTATTAATCACAAGAACCATACTATCAAGACATGTTTTCTTTTTTGAAAAAAGGCATGCTACCCAAAATATTGAACTGTCATGAGCATAGACACTTTAAGCAACATTCCTACCAATATAATATTTAGAAATACTCTTTATTTCCACTCCTTTGATGACATACTACTTATAGAATATCTACAAATAGTCATCAAAGAGACCCATGATGGGTCATGTGGTGGATACATTAGTGGTCTATCCCTAGAAACCTACTTAGAATGAGCTATTATTGGCATTCCATGGAAAAGGATGCTTGTGACTATGTCAAGAAATGTGGCCAGTTTTAAAAGCATGATAATCTCATTCATAATTCTTCCTAAGATTACAATGAATCATTTCACCATGGACTTTCTCCATATGGGGCTTTGATATCATTAAGAAAATTAACCCATAATCATTCAATGGATATAAATTCATTATCATGTCCACTAAATATTTTACCAAATGGGTCAAAGCCATGCCACTATATTCTACCACTAGGGTCCAAATATCTAGATTAACTCTTAATAAAATTCTCTACCTCTATCACATACCATATATCCTAATTTTATACAATGGTACACCTTTTAAGAATAAATATATCCAAAAATCCTAAATGAAATACAAAATTCAAAATAAATTTGAAGAACACATGCTTATACTGAGAGGGGGGTGAACAGTATAAGACCAACTTTTACTTTTCTTTCCCAAATAATATTACCCAATATTATCAATGGCAATATCAATAGCAGTAATAAAATCAATGAACAAATCATCACATACAATAGAGACACAAATTTAATGTGGTTCACCCAATGTGGGATACTCCATGGAGAAAATATTTCTACTAAATTTTCTCAAAAAATATTCTTGGGAATCAATTCCCTATTACAATGTTTATGGACCTCTGTCCAAAGGAGACACAAATACCCTATGATCTAATTTGTGGATCTCTCTCCATAGGAGAAATCTTTCCCCTTGCTCTGGTTTGTGGAACTTGATCCAGGATAACTCTATCTCCTCAACTAGTTTGTGGATCTCTCTCCATAGAAGAACTATATCTTCCCAACCGGTTCATGGATCACACTCCATATGATAACTCTTTCCCCTTGCTCTGATTATGTGGAAACTACTCCACTCTATTTTGGTTTTTTGGATCTATCTCCATAGGAGAACTCTATCCCCTCTGCTCTAGTTGGTGATCTTCTAGAAGACTTATGCCCCCATTGTTATGGCTTGTGGATCTCTCTCCACAGGAGATATATATCCTCCCTACACTAGATTATGGATATCTATCCATTGGATATGGTTGTCCTATTTTATCTGTCACCTCCAAAGCCTGCTCTCAACTATGTCTCAAATCTACACCAAACTCTGTCCCAAGTTTAGTACAAATATGCTCTAACTCTACTCATAAATTTACACCAAAATTTATCTCAAATCTGCACCAATATCTATCTCAAGTCTAGTACAAATATACTCTAACTCGACTTATAAATTTGCACCAAAATCTATCTCAAACCTATCCCCAAGCCTTAACACAAATCTTGATTAAATCACCAATAAAATCTGTTAGATTTTCCCCAAGCCTTAACACAAAGCTTGAAAAAATCACCAATCAACTTTACTTAGATCTGCCCCAAGCCTTAATGTTGAGCAAGGTGCAGAAATAGTATTGTCATTGTTGTCAACACAGACAGATAGATCAGTTGATGCAGTGGACAAGAGTTTAGAGGTCAATGAGAGCATGTACAGTAAATTTCCAGGAAGACAGAAGTGGCCCAGATTCACAGAATCAAAGAAAAAGACAAGTAAGAAAACTGTCGCGATATCGCGACATGTTTTCTGTCGTGATTTCGCGACATATCGGAGGAGAGAGAAAAAGTTGGAAAAGCTGTCGTGATTTCGCGACATATCGGAGGAGAGAGAAAATGTTGGCAAAACTGTCACGATTTCACGACATGTTGGACGAAAGAGAAAGCGCAAGATAAACTGTCACGATTTCGTGACATGTTGGAAGCAAAGAAGGCAAGTAAGAAAACTGTCACGATTTCGTGACATGTTTGAAGAAGAAGCGCATGCAAGGAAAATTGTCATGATTTCGTGACATGTTTGGAGAGAAGGCGCAAGCAAAGAAATGTGTCACGATTTCGTGACATGTTTGAGAGAAAGAGCTTAAAAGAAAAGTGTCACGATTTCATGACAATTTGCAAGAGGAAGCGCTAAGGAGAAAAAGTGTCACGATTTTGTGACATGTCGGGTTTTCACGATCCGATGAGAAGAAAAGCGCTAAGGAGAAAAAGTGTCATGATTTCACGACATGTCGGGTTTTCACGATCCGATGAGAAGAAAAGCGCTAAGGAGAAAAAGTGTCACGATTTCACGACATGTCAGGTTTTTGCGATCCAATGAGAAGAAAAGTGCTAAGGAGGAAAAGTGTCACGATTTCGCGACATAATGCAGGAGAGAGAGTCCGATAGAAAAAGGTGTCACGATTTCGTGACATGCTTCATTTTCATGGTCCAAAGCGAAGAGAAAGAGGAGAAGGATGAAGTGTCACGATTTTATGACATGCTTCATTTTTGCGGTCTAAAGAGAAGAGAAAGAGGAGAAGGATGAAGTGTCACGATTTCGTGACATGCTTCATTTTTGTGGTCCAAAGCGAAGAGAAAGAGGAGAAGGATGAAGTGTCACGATTTCGCGATAGAAGCAAAACGAAGGAGCATGGAAGCAGAAGCGTCACGATTTCGTGACAAATTCAAGGAGGAAGAGCTCAAAGGCAAAAGTGTCACGATTTCGTGACATGTTCTATTTTTGTGGGCCAAAGACAGAAAAGGCACAAGGCAGCGAAAGTGTCACGATTTCATGACATGTTCTATTTTTGCGGGCCAAAGACAGAAAAAGCACAAGGCAACGAAAGTGTCACGATTTCGCGACATGTTTCGTTTTCGCGGGCCAAAGACAGAAAAGGCACAAGGCAACGAAAGTGTCACGATTTCGCGACATGTTCCATTTTCATGGGCGAAAGGCAGGGAAGTGCAAGGAGGCAGAAAATGTCACGATATCATGACATGTCATGTTTTCACGAGTAAAATGCGAGAAGAGCACAAAGAGATAGAAGTGTCACGATTTCGTGATAGGTCACAACAACACGATTACAGACAGTTAACTGGAGTCAGTGTGACAGTTACAGGTGCAGTTACAGATAGAAATCATGCAAGCTATTTTAAGAACTGTCGAAGAAGGAGAGATCGAACAGTCGCATAAATAGAATCAAAAAATGCATGCATGCACAAAAAAGGATACGAACAGTCATGACCGAGAAGACGAACAGTCATGGTAGAGGTATACGTTGCATGTAACGTGTTTAACGAAATACCCACTCTATATATACAAAAGGAGTTACATAAAGAAGGAGTTACAGTTGTCAAGTGGCAGAAGAGAATATTAAAAGAACAGTTACAATTGACAAGTGGTGTATGAGGAATGAAAGAAGGCGTTATAACTGGAGTTACAGAGTGAAAGGTCAGTTATAAAAGGGGAGTCGCACAGAGAATTAAAGTTGCTACCGAATGTGTGAAAGTGCTACCGAAAGAGGGTTAGAAGAGTGCTGTAAGAGAGAGACAAGCAGAGCAGTAAGGGTTTACTGAGTTTTGATAAATTGGAGACCAGTCAGGGTCTTGAAAAAGTGAAGGCATTTGTATGTCATTGATATAGCTTTCAAAACTGTGATCCAAGTTGGTGCTTGGATAGGGGTTGGTGCTCCTTTCTGTTGGTGTAGATAAATCAGGGGTTGGTGCTCCTTCCAATGGGTGTTGGTAAGCATGATTGTAAAATTGGTGTTTTGCAAAGACTAGATTTGGACCGTAGTCCAAGCAAGTCATTCTTGAGGAGTAGCCAAATTGGTGAACCTCGTTACATTGTGTGTTGTGGTGTGCTCTCTTGTGATAATTGCTTTATCTATTTTTAAGTTCTCTTTGCTTCAGTTTTAAGAGTGGTAGAATTGAATTTTAAATAGCTACACTGATTCACCCCCCCTCTCGGTGTCATTGTGAGAATATCAATTGGTATCAGAGCAAGGTTCCTGAACAAGCTTAATCAGCTAAGGTGATCTTGGAAGGAACACAATGGCAGGTGGTGAAGGATTCTCATCAAACAAAGCTCCTTTGTTCAATGGAACTAATTACTCATTCTGGAGACTCAGGATGCAGACATATCCGAGTGCATTAGGATACGACATTTGGGAGTCAGTAGAAAGTGGATACACAGTACCAGCTACTCCTCCAATAGATACTGCTAAGAAAAAAAAGTTTGAGAGTAACTCCAAAGCAAAGAATGCCATAATGTGTGGGCTAGTAGACAATGAACTGATAAGGATCATGAGCTGTAAATCGGCAAAAGACATGTGGGACAAACTAAAGAGCATCCATGAAGGAGACAAGAAGATCAAGGAAGCCAAGCTGCAAACGCATCGAGCTCAGTTCGAAGCATTACAAATGAATGACGATGAGAACATAGAGGCCTATATGTTGAGAGTCAATGGAATCATTAATGCAATCAGAGGACTCGACGAAGAAATCGAAGATGCGGTTGTCGTGAAAAAGGTACTTAGAACTCTTCACAAAAGATTTAATTCTAAAGTTTTTGCAATAGAAGAGGCTAAAGATCTAAATAATTTTAGCATGGACGAGATGCATGGTTCTTTGACTGCATACGAAATGAGAATAGGACAAACTAAGCCCATAGACAGAGAAGCTGCTTTTAAAGCACACAAAAATATAAAAGTTGAACAAGAATCTGAGGATGAAAAGACATCGGATGAAACGAAAGCTAACTTTGTTCGAAAACTTACAAAGGGAAAAGGAAAATATAGAGGAAAGTTACCGTTTAAGTGCTTCAATTGTGGAGGGTTCGGTCACTTTGCAGCTAAGTGTCCAATGAATGAGAAAACCAAAAGTGATGAAGGGTCACACCAAGAAAGAAGTGACTGGAAGAAGAAACCAAATTTTAGAAAAAGCAACTTCAAAAAGAAAAGTTTCATATCCAAGAATGTCGACTCTTCTAAAGATAGCTCGGTGAAGATTCCGAAGAAGAAACAGGTGAAGCTCTGTTCATGGCATTTGAAGAAGACAAAACAGAAGAAAAATAGGAAGGTGACACAAACATTAAGGATGAGGCTGAAGTATATCTGGAAGGAGAGTTGGTTGCTGCACTTAAAGAGTTGAGTACAGAAAGGAAAAAGAATAAAAAGGTCTCAAGAAAGCTTGAGGATGCGAATGACATAATAAACACTTTGAAAGTACAGATAGAAGAATTTAAGAAAATGTCCGAAGAACTCGAAGTGCAGTTAACCATGAAAATAGATGAGTGCAACAAACTGGAAGAAGAGATTGTTGTCTTAAGAATGCGGCTAGAAGAAAAGAATCAAAAATTGAGTTGCTATCACAAACTTGAAGGTAGTTCTGCGAAGCTTGAAAAGATTATAAATAGTCAAAGGACTACAAGCATCAAATTTGGCTTGGGCTTTGTCGAAGGAGAATCATCAAGTGCATCAAAGTCCATAACCGTAGAACAAGTAAAGAAAGAAGACAAGATCAAGGTTGATCAAGGAAAAACGAATCAGGCAAAAGAAAGCAACAATGCGAGGCACGAGAAGAGTGCTGACAATGAGGGATTCATAAAAGTCACACATCAAAGGAGAAGAAAATTTGTGGCTCCTACTACAAAATGGCAAAGACCAATTCCCAGGTTCAATCATTCCTTTTTTGGTTATTGTTTTAAATGCAATGCTTACGGTCATAAGATTTCAGACTGCATTCATAATATAGGACAAAGAAATTTCACCAGTAGAAATGTCTTTTCACCCTTGATGGATTATGCAGTAGAATGCTATAACTGTCATAACTTTGGACACATTGCAAGAAACTGTAGAAGCACATATGCAACAAACAGATATCAGGGAAGAAGATCTCAACCAAACAGTTTAAGGCAAAATAGAAAATTCCTAGAAAAACATGCACAGGCTACTGACAAAGAAAAGTCTAAACAAGTGACCAAAACTGTAGCCAAACCAGAGTGGAAAGAAAAGGAGCGACCCAAGGAAGAAAAGGAATCCTTGATTGTTCAGACAACATTCAAAGCACAGAACAAACCTGCACCATGGATATTGGATAGTGGATGCTCCAGCCACATGACAGGAGATAAACAAAAATTTGAAAAATTACAGAAATATGAAGGGGGCTCTGTAAAGTTTGGAAATAATGATGGAGCCAAGATAGTTGGCAAAGGATCAGTCAAGATAAGTGATGGAAAGATCAATTCCAAAGAAGTTCTGTTTGTGATTGGTTTGAAGCACAACTTATTGAGCGTAAGTCAAATCTGTGACAGAGGTCATGAAGTCATCTTTAAGAAGCAGGGTTATGAAGTAAGAAAAGCACACAGTGGGAAGTTGATAGCTACTCGGATCGAGGACTTCTGGAAATCTATATACTCTCTCGAAACTTCAGAAGGAGCGTGCTTGATTGGACAGGAAGATGAAAATTGGTTGTGGCACAAGAGGCTCGGTCATATTAGCTTTGACAATCTGGTAAAAATAAGTTCAAAAAGGGCAATAAGAGATATACCCACCATTGGCAAACAAGTAAATAGCATCTGTGCTTCATGCCAAAAAGGGAAGCAAACTAGAGCCACATTTAAATCAAAGGAATACTTCACCAGTAAGCCTTTAGAACTAATACATACTGATTTGTGTGGACCCATGAGAACACAAAGCATAAATGGTGACAAATACTTTATGTTGTTCATAGATGACTACTCCAGGATGACATGGGTACTATTTTTAAAGCTTAAATCGGATGCCTTCGAGATGTTCAAGATTTTTAAAAAATAGGTTGAGAATCAAACTGAAAAAGAATTAAATGCCTAAGATCAGACAGGAGGAGGAGAGTTTATCTCAAAAGAGTTTGTAGAGTACTATCAAAAATATGGGATCAGAAGACAGTTTTTAGCAGTAAGGACACCTCAGCAGAATGGTGTTGTAGAAAGGAAGAACATGATAGTGCAGGAAATGGCACGGACAATGTTGGTTGAGAACAAAATAGCTGACAAATTTTGGAAAGAGGCAGTCCATACTGCGGTTTACATCCAAAATAGGTGCATGCTAAGGATGCATGAAAGCAAAACACCTTATGAGTTGTGGTTCGATAGAAAGGCAACAACAAGATATTTCAAAGTGTTCGGCAACAAGTGCTACATCAAACGAACTAAAGATAATCTCGGTAAGTTTGAAGATAGAGCTGACGAAGGTATTTTTCTTGGTTACTCGACAAAAAGCAAAGCCTACACATGTTACAACAAGAGGCTAAAGAAAATTGTGGAGAGTGTTGATGTTAAAGTTGATGAAGGTAGAGAACGAGAAATTACTTATCAAGAAAACTACCCTATTTATGAAGAAGTCATTGAAGGAGATGAAGAAAAGGAAATAGAAGAAAATCAAAAAATTGACCCAGATGATTTAAGAATTGACTCAAAAGAAGAAGAAAACAAGAAATTCAAAACAGACTGACTAGCAAAAAAATCATCCTAGAGAACAGATTATTGGGGACCCAACAGTTGGTATTCAGACAAGAAGAGAAGTAGTACGGAACTACTCTCTATTATCCAACATTGAGCCCAAAAATGTTGTTGAAGAAAGCAGAGATGAAAGTTGGATGAAGGCTATTAATGAAGAACTAGATCAGATTGAGAAAAACAAAACCTGGGAGTTAGTACCAAGGCCGACAAATAAAAATATAATCGGTACTAAATGGATTTTTGAAAATAAATTGAACGAAGATGGACAAGGTTGTAAGGAATAAAGCAAGACTGGTTTGTAAAGGCTATGCACAGGTTGAAGGTATTGATTTTGAGGAAACCTTTGCACCAGTAGCTAGACTAGAGGCAATCGGAATGTTTCTAGCCTTAGCGAGTTCATAAAAATTTCAAAGTATATCAAATGGACGTAAAATCAGCATTTCTGAATGGAAAACTGGAAGAAGAGGTTTACATTGAGCAGCCAGATGGTTTCCAACTCGGTGATAATCCCAACTTTGTTTGCAAGTTGAGGAAAGCTTTGTATGGTTTGAAACAGGCACCCAGAGCATGGTATGCAAGGCTGGATAACTATCTGATTCAACAGGGGTTCAAGAAAGGTTTGGTGGACAACAATCTGTATGTCAAAATAGAGAATGGCCATCTTATTGTCCTTGTTGTTTATGTAGATGATATCATTTTTGGCAGCAGCAATGATAAGTCCTGTAGAGACATAGCAAATAAAATGAAGAAAGAATTTGAGATGTCTATGATTGGTGAACTTTCTTATTTCCTCGGACTGCAAGTCAATCAAAGTGAAAAGGGCATTTTTATCTCTCAAGTTAAATATGTGAAAGAAATGTTGAAAAAGTTCACAATGGAGGATAGTAAACCTGTTAGCACTCCCATGACAACAGGTTGCAAGTTGAGCAAGGATGACAAATCTCCAGATGTAGATCAAACCATGTACAGGTCTATGATTGGAAGCTTGCTATATTTGACAGCTACCAGACCAGATATCTTACAGGCAGTATGCATGGTAGCAAGATTTCAGGCTAGTCCCAAAGAGACTCATGTGACAGCCGTGAAGAGGATTTTTAGGTACCTCAAGGGTACTATGGAGTATGGGTTGTGGTACCCAAAAGGTAAGGACTTCACTCTTATTGCATATTCTGATGCAGATTGGGCAGGATGTATTGATGACAGAAAAAGTACCAGTGGAGGAGCATTTTATCTTGGAGACAGGCTGGTAGCATGGCACAACAAGAAACAAGAATCAGTCTCTCTATCCATAGCAGAGGCAGAATACATTGCAGCAACAACATGCTGTACACAGATATTATGGATGAGACAAACCCTGAAAGATCTTGGTATTCACTTCAAAGAGCCAATTTCTGTTAAATGTGATAACACCAGTGCTATTAACATCTCAAAGAATCCGGTTATGCATTCTCAAACCAAGCATATTGCAATCCGGTATCACTTTTTGAAGGATAAAGTTGTAGAAGGGGAGGTTAAATTGGATTTTGTTCCAACTACAGAGCAAGTAGCAGATATATTCACAAAACCATTGCCCAAGGAAGTTTTTGAGTACCTTCGGAGTAAGTTGGGAGTGGTCACGTTTCCCAAGAACTGACTATCAATTGGGACCACATTCTCAAGGGGAGCATTTATGCCTATGTTTATAGTTTTGCTCATATTCATGATTTTTGCTAACTATAACAATGTGTGTCTGAGAATGTTGTGCATAGACTCAGGGGGAGTCTACAGCAGCCCTTTGGTATTATTGTCAAAGGGGGAGAAGAATTACAGGAGATTGCATGAGTGTTGCCAACAATTCCAAAGGGGGAGATTGTTGAGCAAGGTGCAGAAATAGTATTGTCATTGTTGTCAACACAGACAGATAGATCAGTTGATGCAGTGGACAAGAGTTCAGAGGTCAGTGAGAGCATGTACAATAAATTTCCAGGAAGACAGAAGTGGCCCAGATTCACAGAATCAAAGAAAAAGACAAGTAAGAAAACTGTCGCGATATCGCGACATGTTTTCTGTCGCGATTTTGCGACATATCGGAGGAGAGAGAAAAAGCTGGAAAAGCTATCACGATTTCGTGACATATCGAAGGAGAGAGAAAATGCTAGCAAAACTATCATGATTTCATGACATGTTGGAGGAAAGAGAAAGCGCAAGATAAACTATCATGATTTCGTGACATGTTGGAAGCAAAGAAGGCAAGTAAGAAAACTATCATGATTTCACGACATGTTTGAAGAAGAAGCACATGCAAGGAAAACTGTCGCGATTTCATGACATGTTTGGAGAGAAGGCGCAAGCAAAGAAAACTGTCACGATTTCGTGACATGTTTGGAGAGAAAGAGCTTAAAAAGAAAAGTGTCACGATTTCACGACAATTTGCAAGAGGAAGCGCTAAGGAGAAAAAGTGTCATGATTTCGTGACATGTCGAGTTTTTGTGATCCGATGAGAAGAAAAGTGCTAAGGAGAAAAAGTGTCATGATTTCGTGACATGTCGAGTTTTCGTGATCCGATGAGAAGAAAAGTGCTAAGGAGAAAAAGTGTCACGATTTCGTGACATGTCGGGTTTTCGCGATCCGATGAGAAGAAAAGCGCTAAGGAGGAAAAGTGTCATGATTTCGTGACATAATGTAGGAGAGAGAGTCCGATAGAAAAAGGTGTCACGATTTCGTGACATGCTTCATTTTCGCGGTCCAAAGCGAAGAGAAAGAGGAGAAGGATGAAGTGTCATGATTTCGCGACATGCTTCATTTTCATGGTCCAAAGCGAAGAGAAAGAGGAGAAGGATGAAGTGTCACATTTTTGACATGCTTCATTTTCCAAAGCGAAGAGAAAGAGGAGAAGGATGAAGTGTCACGATTTCGCGATAGAAGCAAAATGAAGGAGCATGGAAGCAGAAGCATCACGATTTCATGACAAATTCAAGGAGGAAGAGCTCAAAGGCAAAAGTGTCATGATTTCGTGACATGTTCTATTTTCGCGGGCCAAAGACAGAAAAGGCACAAGGCAGCGAAAGTGTCACGATTTCGTGACATGTTCCATTTTTGCGGGCCAAAGACAGAAAAGGCACAAGGCAGCGAAAGTGTCACGATTTCGCGACATGTTCCATTTTCGCGGGCCAAAGACAGAAAAGGCACAAGGCAGCAAAAGTGTCACGATTTCGTGACATGTTCCGTTTTCGCGGGCGAAAGGCAGGGAAGTGCAAGGAGGCAAAAAATGTCGCGATATCGCGACATGTCATGTTTTCACGAGTAAAAGGCGAGAAGAGCACAAAGAGACAGAAGTGTCACGATTTCACGATAGGTCGCAACAGCACGATTACGGACAGTTAACTGGAGTCAGTGTGACAGTTACAGGTGCAGTTACAGATAGAAATCATGCAAGCTATTTTAAGAACTATCGAAGAAGGAGAGATCGAACAGTCGCATAAATAGAATCAAAAAATGCATGCATGCACAGAAAAGGATACGAACAGTCATGACCGAGAAGACGAACAGTCATGGTAGAGGTATACGTTGCATGTAACGTGTTTAACGAAATACCCACTCTATATATACAAAAGGAGTTACATAAAGGAGTTATAGTTGTCAAGTGGCAGAAGAGAATATTAAAAGAATAGTTACAATTGACAAGTGGCGTATGAGGAATGAAAGAAGGCGTTATAACTGGAGTTACAGAGCGAAAGGTCAGTTATAAAAGGGGAGTCGCACAGAGAATTAAAGTTGCTATTGAATGTGTGAAAGTGCTACCGAAAGAGGGTTAGAAGAGTGTTGTAAGAGAGAGACAAGCAGAGCAATAAGGGTTTACTGAGTTTTGATAAATTGGAGACCAGTCAGGGTCTTGAAAAAGTGAAGGCATTTGTATGTCATTGATATAGCTTTCAAAACTATGATCCAAGTTGGTGCTTGGATAGGGGTTGGTGCTCCTTTCTATTGGTGCAGATAAATCAGGGGTTGGTGCTCCTTCCAATGGGTGCTGGTAAACAGATTGTAAAATTGGTGTTTTGCAAAGACTGGATTTGGACCGTAGTCCAAGCAGTCATTCTTGAGGAGTAGCCAAATTGGTGAACCTCGTTACATTGTGTGTTGTGGTGTGCTCTCTTGTGATAATTGCTTTATCTATTTTTAAGTTCTCTTTGCTTTAGTTTTAAGAGTGGTAGAATTGAATTTTAAATAGCTACACTGATTCACTCCCCCCTCTCAGTGTCATTGTGAGAATATCAATTAACACAAAGCTTGATTAAATCACCAATAAACTCTACTTAAATTTGCCCCAAGCCTTAACACAAAGCTTGAAAAAATCACCAATCAACTCTACTTAGATCTACCCCAAGCCTTAACACAAATATTGAACAAATAATCAATCAAACCCACTCTTAATGTTTTTTCAAGCCTTTACAAGACTTTCTCAAATCTGCCTTCAAAACTATCCTCAAGCCTTCTCAAAAGCTTGCTCAAATCTGATTTCAAGTCTTCACAAAAACTTGCTCAAATTTGCCTTCAAGTATTCTCAAAGACTTTCTTAAATATGTCTTCAAGTCTTCTTAAAGACTTGCTCAAATATGCCTTCAAGTATTCACAAATACTTGCTCAAATATACCTTCAAGTCTTCTCAAAATCTATCTTCAAGTCTTCACAAAGACTTGCTCAAATTTACCTTCAAGTCTTATCAAAGACTTGCTCAAATCTACCTTTAAGTCTTCTCAAATACTTGCTCAAATCTACCTTCAAGTCTTCACAAAGACTTTCTCAAATGTGCTCTAGTATATGCTCAAACCTGCTCTAACACATACTCAAAACAACTCACAAGATATGCTCAATAAATCTCAAATCTTGCACACAATGCTATCAAATGCTTTTTATAATCTTCAAAGTAATTCATTTAACTTGAATTAGTTTAGACATATTCTATCCAAAATTCGTTTAACCTTTGGAACATATAGAGAATGATATGCTCTATCAAAACCTCAATATGTTTCACACTTACAAATTATGTACTCAACAAATCAATCTCTATCACTTGCAAAATCTCTTTCAAATAAAATCAAACCAATGTATAAGTTATTCCACAAAATTGATCTATCCTTCTTGCAAATTTTCTCTCATACATTAATCACACTAATGCATAATTTCCCTTTACAAATTGATCTATAATTTGAAAATGCTACCACATAGAGCCACCAGAGACCGCATGCTTTGGGGTTGAATTCAGCGAGAATATATTAGGCTTACAATTTTAGCGAATCTTGGATCCCACCCACTAGGCACTAATTTTTTTGCCCAGTAACACTGCAAATTTTACCTAAAAATTTTAGTCCTGTTTTCAAACTCAAACATCCATGCCAAATTTAGTAGCTATGTTAGCCATAGAGTTCATGCAACAATCAGTATTTTTATATGGGGTAGGAAAGCACACATCATACAATCCCAGTAACTCTAAAATCAATGAATATCTACTCAAAAAACTTCCCCATATTATTGGATCTCTTTGCAGGTAGGATATTCATTTTAGGAAAATGTTGATATTTGCCTAGGATGAACACCAAGGTTGTAGATCTTCCAAGTTGTAGATCTATGATGATACCTTGACATATAAAAAAAAAATTGATATCTTTGAGCTTGAAGAGTTAGATATATGCTTTGCTTCAATATGGAAAAGGTGTGAGATCATGACTATGTTAATTGACTCTTCATGCACTACAAAATGTCTAGAATTCTTCTACCATTGCAGTTATATTGGTATCACCATTGCATTGCTATTAATTAGGAGGAGCCATTTTGGTCATTTGTTCCTTTAGCCATGTTTTACCAATGGAGCAGACTAAATTTAAAGTCTCATATTTGTTGCTACTAGATAGGAAAAGAATAGTAAGTAGGCCTATGAATTGTTAATTGGAGTGCCTATTGGCATTTGCCTAGATGGTGTACTTGGCCTATGTACCAAAAAAAATAAGCATCAGAACTTCACTGGATTCCATGGCCCATGTGAAATTTATTGACTATGCACTGTCATGTAAAATATTGAGTTGTCTTCTCCAATAGGGGTAACTACTTGCTTTTTAAAAAAATATATGGGCACCCATTGCAGGTGTCATTCAAAAAAATTTGGTGCTCATGATGAAGATGATCTAGCATATCTACCGTAGTGATCACTTCATCAAGTGGGACAACGCAGAACCTTGTCATTAATTTCTCCTTATTTATCACCATAGTGTGAGCTTCTATTCCATTGTGTGAATAAACATGTATTTTAAAACTTACGAATAGAAGAGAAGCATTGCATCTGGGAAGGGCAACAATCATAGTCATCATTGTTCAACCTGGGTTCAAAGCGCGTTTGTTGTTGCATATCAAAAGCTTACCCTCCTATTATTTTGTTGGATGTGACGAAGGTAATGGTCATCAATGCAATACATAGCTCTTCGGAAAACTTGTGAACTCACTAGATTACGTGCCATAAGGTTTTCTTAAAACCAAGGTTTAAAATCATTGTGTCATATAGATCGTTGTGATCTTCCTGTGTCACTGCAAAAAGCAGTGTATATGGGATCTTTTATGGAAAACCAGAGATGTTATTTTTAGAGGCATCGATGGCAGTGGATAACCATGGATAACATGCATCTGTGGCCATGTTTGATATCAACTACAACCATGTTGCTCCCAGCCATGACTGTGTCTAATTACATTGTATCATCTTGTGTTACATGTCAAAGACAAAGGTAAATGCCCTCCAATCACAAGATGGTGATATATTGATGTCAAGGTGGAAGATGGACACATGGGACATTTATTTTTTTTCCACATGAAAACAAAATGAAAGGCTATTTTAGCCTTTAATATGAATTTTTAGAAAAATGCATTAATTAAATCAATGCCTTTACCTTGGTGCCTGACAAAGGCCACTTCACCCATGTGAAAGGCTACATATTGCCTTTAATATTTTTTATTTTGTCATGTAAAATAAAAAGGGTGAAAATCAAATGGGGGCAAATGTAATTTACTTGAAAAGTAAAGGGTAAAACAAAATGCCCATTTAATTATTTTTTTAAATCATTGTAATCATTTTAAAGGAAAAATTATCATATTATTTCCCTACGAGGGAAAATTGAAAATTAAAATGATGCAGAATATTTCAACATTTATTTCCATTTGGAGGGAAAACTTACCCCTCCTATTATTTTTTGCCCTATGGGACACTGTTCTCGAAAAATGGAGGCAAAAATTAATGCTTCTGGAGTATAGCCTTGTTTATACTCATTGGAAAGCATTTTTCGAGCACATTTCACTAGAAGTAAAATATTTTATTTTTATAAAAGTTTATTATGACTTAGTGCTCCATGCATCATGATTCGAACCTCCACTTTGGGATTTTACTTTTCTATTTTGTTGTATGAAATGTATTTTTGGTAGAGACCGACTCTTCTCAACATTGTAAGTGTACCACATAAACACACTTGTAATGGCTCAAACATTCTTGTAAGGTGCAATTTCGATGTAGACAGACACCAATCATCAATGAGATGAGTTTCACCGTGAGGAGGAAATATACTTAATAGACCTAGTGGTTGCAAGGACTAGTTATCCATGCACTTTAGTAGGATAAGTAGATTATCATAAGGACACTCTTAATTGTGAAGTACTTATTTTTCTTAGACCTAAAGTACAACCCATAGGTAATAGACCTAGAGGTGACAGACCTAGAGGCAAAATGACCTAGAGGTATAATACCCAAAGGTGAAAGACCTAGAGGAGTACCTAAAGGTACTTACCTAAGTAATAGAAACTAGAGCCATGAGCTAGAGCAACTCAAATCAAGAATGCAGAACCAAGAGCCAAAGAGCAAAAAAATAAGCCTAGACATTATCCCAAATAATGTAATAAGGGGGGATGTTAGAAAATATTATTATATTATTTGTAATTGAGCTATAGTTAGATCATATTATGATCTTGTATATTGTAGATTAGATTATATGTAACTGCATGCCTAATCTAGGTTATCAGTTATAATTGATGTTGCCTAATATTAACCAGCATGATTTATAAATATGTATTAATGTTTAATAAAAAACATTGAGCATTGTTCATTTTACCAACATTTTCCTCTCCCCTACTAATTTGGGTTTACCTACTAAAAAATGGATAATTGTACAAATAGGGAGTTGTTCCTTCATTTGTACTAGTATTATTCTTGAACAAATTTGTGGAAGTAACATTCCTGATTGAACAACTACATGCTTCATACTATTTATCCCCTACATATCCCATCACAAATAAAAGCTTATCCAGTATGGGATACCAAGTAAAAGGTTTAGAGCAACATGAGCAAGGTTTTAAAGAACCCTTAGAGGCCAAAAATTCACTTGGATGCTATTGGATATGATATATCCCTAGTAAGAATGAACCTCTTCTAGGTTCACTATTATTAAAGAATGGTGGTGAAGCTAATTGTTTCCTTAGGGAATCCCATAGTGATGTCATGTCCTTATATGGGTTGCATTAGGGTGAGGAGGATGAAAAGGAGCTATGGTTCCTCTTTAGCTCTGGTCCTTGTAGAAATGCACATTTTGTTAATGTTAACCTTTTAACCATTGTTCATCTTGAACTAATAACTAGCATAAATAAACTTGAGGAAGAAAAAATTATCTACAATCCTTCTAACCAAGATGACTTGCATTTTGGGCTAACCTTGCTTACCCATAATCACCCAAATCCAAACATCCATCTTTGGACACTATAAATATTGAAAACTTAGGGGTTTTTCCCACTTCTCTCCAATTTGAGGATGAATCACATATCTTAATTAAAGAGACCATAGATATCAACATTGACACTAAATATAATCCTCAATTATTTAAACTAGGTAAAGTCTTGATTACTAATGAATGTATAAAGTATATGTAACTTTTAAAAGAGTTTAGAAATATTGACCTATATAGACATGCTTAGGCTTAACCCATACCTTATCATCCAACATCTTGTTGTATGACCAAATGTCAATCTATTCAAACAAAAGTTGAGAAAAATGCATCCTAAGGTTACTCTCCTTACCAAAGATAAAATCCAAAAGATTTTGGACATCAATTTCATCAAATAAATCAACTTTTCTAATTGGATTTCCAATATCATTTCCATTTCAAATAAATAAGGCACAATATGGATCAACATCAACTTTAGAGATATAAACAAGGCCTTCACTATAGATGATTTCCTTTTTCCTAATATGGACATGATAGTTAATTTTAATGCTAAATCCAAAATTTTATTCCTTATGGATGGGTTCTTAGGATAAAACCAAATTAAAATCACTCCTAAGTATTGATCAAAGAATACCTTCACCATTTCTTGGGGAACATTTTATTATCAAGCCATGCCCTTTGGCTTGAGGAATTTTGGGACAATATGTTAGAGAGCAATGACATATATTTTCCATGATTTTATGCATGAAATCATAGAAGATTATGTGGATATATTAGGACATTCCATCAACTATGAGGACCATGGACATGAATTAAATTGCATATTTGAGAAATTTTAAAAGTATAAATTTTGTCTAAAAAAATAAAAATGTATCTTTGGTGAGAAATCAGGTAAATTACTAGGGTTCATTGTATACCATTACAAAAGTGAAGTAGACCCCATTAAAATATCAACTATTATAGACATACCACCTCCAATAATATCATATATCTTTGTACCCTCTAAGGTAAGCTACACGCCATTCAAATATAATTATCTTGCAACTCATGAAAAAGTGTTAGCTCTTCTCTAAAATTTTGAGAAATGATACTAAGTTCAAATGGGATTATGAGTACCAAAGTTCCTTTGATACTTTAAAAACATATCTTCTAAAACCTCCTATACTTCTATATTCTCGTCTATATCAACCATTATTGTTATATATAATAACTACAATATAGGGAGGGAGATAAGTCGGAGCTCTGGCGATTTGGCGGGAAAACTTCTGAACAGGCGTCGGGCGATGCTCGAGGGTTTCTGGCCCGAAAGATCTTACCAGAGACTTTGGTGGATTGTTTTTGAACTACTCTGAAGGTTTGCTCGTTGCTCCGGGAGGGCCCGATGGGGTCTCCTCCAGTCTCTCTTGCTGGGAGAAAGAGTTCATATGCTGAGATGTTGAAAGAAAACCCCTCGTCTTCCAATGGTGAAGCTCAGAGGAATGCTTTTCAAACGTTACTCAAGAATGCTGGCAACGGCCCAAATGCTCACCGCGTTAATGGATGCCTCCCGCAATCCGCTTCCAGACCTAAGATTGTTATCGAACCCAAGCTGGTCGAAGATACAATCGTCTACCGAGCCAACCATGACTTGATCTACAAATTCATGGGCATCCGACCTACTCTGAATTTTTTGCATACCTGGGTTCGACAGAACTGGGAGCCACAAGGTGAGTACTCTTTATGGCCTATAAGCAATGGGTATTTCATCATTAGTTTCTCTTCTTTAGCAGATAGAAACAGAGCATTTGAATCAGAAAAGAGAAACCACGGACCAGCAGGGTTATTTGTTCAACCCTGGAGAGTGGGCTTCGATCCTCGCATTGAACCCATGGCTGTTCCGGTCTGGATCCGACTGTACGCTCTCCCGATGGAGTTTTGGGGTGAGCAGGTTCTAGAAATAATAGGTAACTCCCTAGGCAGATATTTAGGAGTCTCTAAAGATACCATAGAGGGAAATACAGCTATTTTTGCCAGAATCTGTGTAGAAATGGACATTAGCCAGCCTTTATCAGCTGAGGTGGAACTTGAGTTGGCAGGAGTACCCTGGATCCAGCAGCTAGACTATGAGGCCCTACCTTTCAGGTGCAGAGTGTGCCATGAGCATGGACATTTGGCAAGGTTCTGTCCAAACACCTTGAGCACAAAAGCGGAGGCTCCGACTGGAATGCCAAGCCGCCCTAGAGAGGGTAAGCCCACTCCTGTCAATGAACCTTCCCACACTTCTCCAGGTCCTGATGTTCAGAAGGATGGCTTTGAACAGCCGAAACGAAGGAGAAACAAAAAGAAAAATGGCAAGGAGCAGATGCAACTCAAGCCAAACAATCGGTATGAAATTTTTAAGTCATTAGTGGATCTGGAAGACCAAGTCATGGAGGGAGTGGAGGGGAATGGTGAGAATAATAACGCTCACTCTCAAGATTCTCCCTCATCCACTCCTGTAGTCGAACAGGTGACTGTACCCTCTGAGAGTCTGCAGTCAGAGAACCCAGGGGCATTGGTGATACACTCCCCAGCACAGCCGGCTATTAAAGATGTCACCATGGGAAATGCAGATAAAAACAGAGAAAGGCCAGTTTTAGGGATCACTCAGGTAGAGAAGAGATCTAAAAATAGTAACTCTCAAGGAGCGGGAAGAAAATCCAATAAGGAACTACTCACAGCACAAGGAGATAAGCTGATCAATGGAGGATCGGTGAGGACAATTGATTCTTACTGCTCCCAAGGTTTTCAATGATTATACAATCTTGGAACGTTAGGGGTTTAAACAGTAGAACCCATCAATCTGCTGTTCAAAGACTCTTAGGGAAGTATAAAACAGATTTTTTGCTTATCCAGGAGACAAAAATGTCGCTAGATCTTATGAGTAAAACTGTTAATAGAATTTGGAGGGGCGCTGGTTATATGGATGTGGCTGCCCAAGGTGCCTCAGGGGGGATTGTCACTTTTTGGAACCCCCTGGAATGGACTGCTCTAGAACATATAGCCTGGAGGGGTGTTCTCACTTCTCACTTCAGGAATTTAACCACAGCTGAGCATGTTTTAATCACAAATTTTTATGGGGCTCAATGCATCGATGGTCAGAGACTTCAATGGAAAGTTGTTCACAACATGAGGTCCTCAAGACAAAATTTAGATTGGATTATTGCTGGAGATTTCAATGCTAAGCTCTCTGCTTGTGATCAGGAAGGTGGCACCCCAGTTTTGGATCCAGGTGATAGGCTGCTGATTGCCCAGGTCCAGGCCTTTCACTTGGTAGATATCAAAGGCCCTGGAATGTACTTTACTTGGACTAACAAGAGGAGGGAGCCACATAGTAGGAAAGTAAAGTTAGACCATTTCCTGGTCTCAGAGGAGGCATTTGTTAAGTGGAATGTTAAATTCCAGATTCTGGATGGCCCTGTCTCTGACCACTCTCCCATTCTGTTGGAGGGAGGGACTACGATAGGGCAGCACCACAAACCGTTTAAATTTGAGAATTATTGGTTACAAAAGGAGGATCTTCGAGAGAAAATTCCACAGTGGTGGGAAGAAGGCCGCCTTCCTTTTGGGACAGCAATGTTTAAATTCCACAAACAGCTTCATTTTGTCAAAGTTAAGTTGAAACAGTGGAGACAAGCAAACAAGTCTGATTTTCAGCAGCAAAGAGCTCCCTTGGTTGCTCGTTGGGAGGAGGTGCAAAAACACTTCAGAGAAGGAACAATTACTGATCAGCTTAAATCCGAGGATGATGCCTTACGCAAAGCGGTTGAGGACATTGACAACCAAGAAGAAACTTATTGGAAACAGAGAGCAAGAAACTCTTGGTTACTTGAAGGAGATAGAAACACAAAATTTTTTCATCGCTCAGCCTGTGCCAGAAGACAGATGAACAACATGGAAGTCCTTCAAGATGAGCATGGACACTCCTTTGATACTCTTCCTGGTTTGCATTCCCACTCAATGGACTATTTCTCTAAACTTTTTACGAAAAGTAGGGAGCAAGATGTGGAGGCTCAAAATGAAATTATTGACGTTATTCCCTCTATTATCTCCCAAGAGGAAAATCAGGCCCTGCTCAGACCCATTGATAAAGAGGAACTGAAACATGTGGTCTTTGGAATGAGCCCAGGCAAATCTCCAGGTCCAGATGGGTTTCCTATTGAGTTTTTTTAGGCTTTTTGGGATACACTGGAGGAGGACGTTTTGGCTGTCACAGAGGAGTCCAGAACAAATAAAAGAATGCTTAAGGCCTTAAATCATACTTTTATCACTTTAATCCCTAAGGGAGAGGAAGGGGTTCGCATCTCTGATTTTAGACCTATTGCTTTATGCAACGTGATTTATAAGATAATCACAAAGATAATGGCTGAAAGGATTAAACCTCTTCTACATCATATCATCTCCTCAGAGCAAGGGGGATTTGTTGAGGGCAGACAGATCTTAGATGGGGTGGTCCTTGCACAGGAGGCAATTCATACGATGCAAAAATCCGGCAACAAAGGAATGTTCATTAAACTGGATATGTCTAAGGCTTATGATAGGGTTGAGTGGGGATTCCTGTCAAGGATGTTGGCTGCCTTTGGCTTCTCCCAGGATTGGATAGACTGGGTTATGAGCTGTGTCTCTACGCCTTCTTATTCTGTTCTTATTAAGGGACTTCCCTCGCCTCCTTTTGGAGCCTCTCGGGGGCTTCGTCAAGGGGACCCTTGCTCTCCCTATCTCTTCCTTATCTTGGCTGAAGGTCTAGGCAGACTTTTCTTGAGAAGGAGACTTCAAGGCCTGTTAACAGGTATCAAGGTAGGGGAGGAGATTCTGACTCATTTACAGTTTGTGGATGATACAGGCTTGGTGGGAGTGGCCAGTCTCCGGGAAGCTAGGGGAATCAGAGATTCCCTTAATGTCTACCTTAGAGCCTCCAATCAAGTTATCAATGACAATAAATCCAAAGTGGTCTTCTTCAACCTCGACCAAAGGCTTCAGGACAGAATTTTAGAGATCTTGGGCTTCACTAGGACCTCTCTTCCTATAGCCTACTTGGGGGTGCCGTTACATTTCAAGAAACTAAAAAAAGATATCTGGAAAGATCTTCTGGACGGCATCAAAGATAGAATGAACCATTGGTCTCATAAATGGCTAAGCTACGGGGGCCGATTAACTTTCTTGCAGTCAGTTATTCAGGCCATGCCAATCTATAAATTCTCTATTCTGGCTGCCCCACATTCTATTTGGAAAGAGCTGGACAAAATGGCTAGAAGATTCTTATGGGAAGGAGCAAAAGGTGAGAAGAAATGGGCCTTGGTTAGCTGGGATAAGGTTACTCAACCCAAAGAAAAAGGTGGGCTGGGACTGAGAAGTTCCAAACTTAACAACAAAGCTTTGGCTGGTAAATTGTACTGGAGATGGATTTCACAGCCAACATCCTTATTCAGCAGAATTTTAACCAGTAAGTATTTGGGCCTTGTTCACCCCAATGAAGTGAGTCGTCTTCCTTTGGATGGTAATGGCTCCTTAGTGTGGCAGGCTCTTAAGCTGGGATCTCAAGTCATTAAGGATCAACTATTTTGGAAAGTGGGCAAAGGGGACAAGGCCCGTTTTTGGACTGATTCTTGGGACCAGTTCCCACCCATCATTGCTGAGTTTCCTGAGCTGCAACCAATTAAATTAGCCATAGAAGCCAAAGGCTGGATCAATATTGAACATTACTTCAATACTAGCCAACTGGGTGAGTATAAGTTCAAGAAGTTTAAGCGGCTGGAAGAGTGGCCAATCACTATCCCTCCGGTGATGATGCCCATTCTGACTAAAATTCTGACAGCAAGGTTTCTTTCAGGGAGAGATGAGGAGGATGAGTTAGCTTGGGGGCATGGGAACCTTGGGGTTTATACTGTGAAGGATGGCTACAATAAGATTCTTTCGGAGCCTGCCCCACATTCTTTTTCGATTCAAGAATGGAGGAAGATCTGGCATCCTAAGGGCTGGCCTAAAGTGAATTTCTTCGCATGGCAGTTTTTACACAAAGGCATCCTCACCTTTGACAATCTCAGACACAGGGGAATCATCGGCCCATCTCAGTGTGTGCTATGCCATAAGAATGAGGAGACTGCCGATCATTTGATGTTTGAGTGCATCTTCACTTGTCAGATTTGGAAGCGCTGGTTCTCCCATTTCAAGCTTCAGCTTAATGGTAACTTGACCCGGAACAATATTTGGGAAAGATGGAAGAAAGGCAGATTTAAGTCTAAAGCTCTCCAAATAGGTTGGGAGCTTGGAATACTCTTCATTTGGTGGCAGGTTTGGCTGGAACGCAATGCTCGCATTTTTAGAGAAACCTTTTCCTCGCTTGATGGACTCTGGCAAGTCATTTGGAGCAAAGTCGCGAAAACGGTTGCCCTATATGCTGTTGAGAAAAATCTGATTGCTCCTGGCCCACTGGAAGAGGGAGCTGATGGGCAAGTAAGACAGAACAGAGCTAGCTGGAAATCTCCCCCTGAAGGATGGGTTAAAATCAATACAGATGGAGCTGCTAAAGGCAATCCGGGCAGTGCTGGAATTGGGGTAGTGTGCCGGGATCATGCTGGGTCTGTGCTTTACTGGGAACTTCAAGGTCTGGGAAGAGCCACAAACAATGAAGCAGAAGCCTTTGCTATCAAAACTGCCTCCCTCTGGGCTGTCAACCAGGGACACAGGAAGATAATCCTTGAGTCCGATTCACAAATTTTGGTTGGCGCCCTTGACTGCATGAGGAACTTTGCTGCGAAGGCTTGGAGGCTTCGGTTTCTTGTCTCTCAAATCAAGGCCCTTTGGAAGGAATTAGAAGATGTGATCCCCACCTATATTAGCAGAGATCTAAATACTGCAGTCGATTTTCTTGCAAAGAGGGGTGCGGAGAAAGAGGTCGGGGTACAGCTGCATAGTGACATGCCTGTGGAGGATGCAGAGATTCGGCAGGGGCTTTCCCAATTCTTGAGTCAATGAGCACAATGATCACAATTTTTCCTAAGGGCGGTTTTTGTCACGATATCGCGACCTGTTTCATCGTCGCGACTCTTGGTGGGTTTCTGTCGTGATATCGCGACAAGTTTCATTGTCGCAGTCTTTGGAAGGCTCCTGTCGCGATTTCGTGACGCTTTTGGAGCAGGGGAGCCAAGGAGGATAATCGTCGCGATATCGCGCAAGTTTTGGTGATTCGGAGAAAAGGGACAAATCCGTCGTGATTTCACGACAATTTTGAAGACAAGAAGTGGACTGGAAAAACCGTCGCGATTTCGTGACGTTTTTGGAGCAGGGCCATCAAGGAGAAAAATCGTCGCGATATCGCGACCTGTTTCGTCGTCGCGACTCTTGGTGGGTTTCTGTCGCGATATCGCGACAAGTTTCGTTGCTGCAGTCTTTGGAAGGAACCTGTCGCGATTTCGCGATGCTTTTGGAGCAGGGGAGCCAAGGAGGATAATCGTCGCGATATCGCGCAAGTTTTGGTGATTCGGAGAAAAGGGACAAATCCGTCGCGATTTCGTGACAATTTTGAAGACAAGAAGTGGACTGGAAAAACCGTCGTGATTTCGCGACGTTTTTGGAGCAGGGCCATCAAGGAGAAAAATCGTCGCGATATCGCGACAATTTCGATGAATCGGAGAGAAAGGGAAATTCCATCACGATTTCGTGACATTTCTGAAGACTGGGAGCTTAAAGGAAAAACTATCACGATTTCGCGACACCTTTGGCGGTCCGGCGACTCAAGGAAAAGATGTCGCGAAATCGCGACACTTTTGGAGCTTTTTCGTCAAGAGGCAAAGTTGTCACGATTTCGTGACACTTTTGGCGTTTCGGGGTTAAGGCGCAAAGTGGTCGCGATATCGCGACCATTTTGGAGAATTGATACTTCCTGGAAAAACCGTCGCGATTTCGCTCAAGGTCTGGAGAATCGGAGACAAGGGACAAATCCGTCACGATTTCGTGACATTTTTGAAGACAAGGAGCTGACCGATCAAAACGTCGCGATTTCGCGACGCTTTTGGAGCAGGGTCACCAAGGCGGAAAATCGTCGCGATATCGCGACAATTTTGAAGAATCGGAGCAAAGGGGAAAATCCGTCACGATTTCGTGACATTTTCGAAGACTGGGAGCCAAATGGTAAAACCGTCGCGATTTCGCGACACCTTTGGCGAATTGATGGCATGAGGAACATTGGTCGCGATTTCACGACAATTTTGAGGAAAGAGCGCCACATGAAGAACTGGTCACGATTTCGCGATGCTTTTGGTGTTCAGTTGCTGCTAGTTTTGGCTGTCACGATTCCGTGACATGTCACGATTTCATGATTGGTTGCGCGGGTTAGGCCTCGGCTGGTCTGATTGTCACGATTTTGTGACTTGTCACGTTTTCGTGACTTGTCGTGTTTTTGCGCCTTCTTGCCTCTTTGTGTTCTGTGGTTGCTAGTGCTTTGTTTCTTGCACTTTGTTCCTGTTCTCTTGTTTCTTGGTTCTGGTGGGGCTGTTCTTGCTCCCTTGTGTATATATTCTTTGTATTAATATAAGGTTTTCATTTTCTTCCAAAAAAAAAATAACTACAATATATTTCGTTAGTGCTATGTTATCCCAATATGATGATTAGCATTGAGAAAACGGCTATTTGTTATATTAGTAGGACATTAGTTACCTATGAGAATTATTATATGCCATCATAAAAACTATGTTTAGTAGTTGTCTTTACCTCCCAAAAATTAAGACATTACATGCTTACTCAAAAAACCTATGTTATAGCAAGGGTCAATCCCTTATGTTACCTTATGTTAAAACTTTATATTTCTGGGCAAAAATCATCAAGTCTTCTCAAAAGCTCGCTTGAAAAAATCACCAATCAACTATGCTTAGATCTGCCCCAAGCCTTAACACAAAGCTTGAACAAATCATCAATCAAACCTGCTCTTAATGTTGTTTCAAGTCTTCACAAGACTTGCTCAAATATGCCTTCAAATATGTCCTCAAGCCTTCTCAAAAGCTTGCTCAAATCTTCCTTCAAGTCTTCACAAAAACTTGCTCAAATCTGCCTTCAAGTCTTCTCAAAGACTTGCTCAAATTTGTCTTCAAGCCTTCTCAAAGACTTGCTCAAATATACCTTCAAGTCTTCACAAAGACTTGCTCAAATATATCCTCAAGCCTTCTCAAAAACTTGCTCAAATCTATCCTCAAGCCTTCACAAAGACTTGCTCAAATCTACCTTCAAGCCTTCTCAAAGACTTGCTCAAATCTACCTTCAAGCCTTCTCAAAGACTTGCTCAAATCTACCTTCAAGCCTTCTCAAAGACTTGCTCAAATCTACTCTCTCAAACCTTCTCTAACACTTGCTCAAAACAACTCACAAGACTTGCTCAATAACTCAAATCTTGCACACAACTATCAAATCTTTTAATCTTCAAAAACTCTTTTCACATAACAAATTCTACTTAGAATTCGTTTAACCTCTGGAACATATAGAGAATGATATGCTCTATCAAAACCTCAATATGTTTCACACTCACAAATTATGTACTCAACCAATCAATCTCTATCACTTGCAAAATCTCTTTCAAATCAAATCAAACCAATGTATAAGTTATTTCACAAAATTGATCTATCCTTCTTGCAAATTTTCTCTCATACATCAATCACACTAATGCATAATTTCCCTTCACAAATTGATCTCAATCACTTCCACAATTTCAATCAATATCTCACAAAGATGCACTAACTTGTCTTCAGTATTAGCACAAGTAGTTCACAATCTCTATCTCAAATGACTCCAAAACATTCAATCATGAATCACACAATCTCACTCAAATATTTCCAACAATGCTTATCAAACAATCCTTTTCACTCCACCTTATGTTTCAAAACATTCACTTCAATCAACACTTTAAAATAAAGAATGATATGCCCATACCTCTTTGCTTGCTCTTATGGAGATATGTCTTCAAAACCTGTCTCACAACCAACCACCTTTCTATGTGCCACTTCAAAGGTTAAATAGCAAGATTCTATTTCAAAATATCCACATGAATTTTCCCTCAATAAGATGCTCAATGAATTCTGAAAATAATGTTCTAGGACTCTTCTTTAGTTCTCAAGGACAATGCATTAAAGCTCACAAAACTCTCTCAACAATTTTCCTTTTTATAAAGCAAGAATTACAAACAATAAAAATACCTTTTACACCTTTTATCTCCACTCTCTCAAAATAATTTCCAATCCACTTTAATGTCCAAGAACCAAGAATTACAATTCTAAAATAAACCTTTTACAAACTTATCACTCCAACCTTTGCATAAAAAATAAATATCATCAATACCCTTTAAATACTATGCAAAAATTTATTTCTCCTTATACCTCCTATGTTCCAAACTATATCCCAAATTACATCCACCGAATATCAACTATAGTCAATATTAAATAACATGGAGCATACCTTATAACCAAAAAATTAATCCTTGCTTGTCATGGATGGGAATCGACCCTCCGACCTCTAGCTTCCAAGCGTAGTGCTCGACCGCTTGCGCTAGCCAAGCGGTTGAGACCAAACCCTTGGCCTCCACCTTTTATATCTGTTGCCTTCGATAAAAATGAAGCAAAAAACTCAAACTGATGCTAGGGGGAATCGAACCGTAGACCTTTCCTCTGCCCATGCCTTATGCAGGACCCACCTGCCACTTGGGCTACCAGCCCTTGGTGAAACTTAATCGTGCACCTCCTTGTCTTTATGTACTTCCACTTGTTCGATGAATGATATTTCAAACACTTTGCTCTGCTCCTTCGATCGATTAATTTGTGCGCATATTACATTGGTACTTTGGAAAATAATTTGGCTCCCCCTTTTATATGCATTCAAAACCTTGTCATGACGTCGGTGAAGAACCTTTGTTGACCTCCATTTTAAATTTGAATTTTGGTGCCCTTTGCCAATTTCAAATTTAATTTTATATTTAATATAATATTTAACTTTGGGTTAAATATTATATTATTTAACTTTAGTATTAAATAATACTTTTGCATGGGATCCTTTGTCAACTTTTTATTTTCCTTTTAATAAGCCCTTTTGGCTTAATTATTATAATATTAAAATATTATAATATCTTCTCTTTTCTCTTTAAAACCATGGGTATAAACTTTTGTCTTCAACCTTTTAACCAACCTCTTTGGCTTATAATATAAAATATTATAACCATTCCTTTTACCAATTTGCTTGTACCAAAATGAACTTTACCTTGCACCAAACACTTGACATCAATGACAACATAATTACTCAAAATTTCCAACAATCTCCCCCTTTGTCATTGATGGCAACCCTTTTTCTTAAACATTCCTTTTTCCTTTTTCCAATTCTGCTCCCCCTGAGAAACTGCTCCCCTGATTGAATGCTCTCCCCCTTACTCAAATCTCTCCCCCTTTGACATCAATGGCAAAGGGACTCCTTTGGGGCTAAATATAAGACTCTTAGCTCAGCCCCCTCCCCACCTCCTCTCCTTGAGGTGGTTAATTTTGGGGTGGGAGTATTTCTACTCCCAGCATACAATGCTCTTTTCCTTTGTCAACCTTCTTTCTCAACATACCCTTTTGATCCTTTTGAGTATCCTTGTTCTTGCTTGTCTCTGGAAGCTCTGGAAACTCTGTTCTACACCACTTGGCCTTATGCCCAATATTATTGCACTTATAACACTTAATGTTGTGGTTCCTAGAAGGTGCAAATATCTTGAAGTTCCTCCTGGTGAAGCCATACCTATTTCTATCATGAACCCTGCAGTGGATTGCTTTATGACCAAATCGATTACAAGAGTAGCAATACCCTTGAAAGAAATATCCATATTTGAAGTTCCTCTTAGTAATACCATACTCCTTCTTTCCATGAGTCCTGCAATGCATAGCCTTGTGACCAAACCTGTTACATGAAAAACAATGTCCTTTGAAGAAATCTTGCCTTGAACCCACTGGTCTCTTAGTCCTTTCTTCTCTGTGATGATCCCTGTTCCTTGTTTGTGCATTGTTTCCTTCCTTGGTGAAGCTTCTACTCTCAATTTCTCCTTCACTCTCTTCTTCTAAAACTTCTTCCTCTTTTGAGCTTGAACTTGACCCTTCTTCTTGTTGCCCTTGTCCTTCTTCAAAACCAAGTCCTATTTTGATAGATGAAGGTCTTTGTGCATTGATAATCTTATCCAAAGTCTTTGAACTTTTCCCAAACTTGTGTAGCTTGTCCTTAGACTCTTTCACTTCCTTCCTTAGTGAAACTACCTCATGTTCTAATCTCTCACATTCTAATACTTTTACCTCTAACTTTTCTTTAAATCTCCTTGTCTTAGCTATTGAGTTTGTCAGATCTTGTATAAGCTTTCCTTTTTCTTCATCACATTCTTGAACTTGAGCCTTGAATCTTGAATTCTGCTTTCTAACATTTTTCAATTCTTTAAGAGTAGTAATAAGTTCTACTTCTAGATCTACTACACCTTCCTCTTCATTTTTTGAATCTTTCTCTACTTCTTGGTCTTCAAGAGCATCTTCATACTTTTCAGATTTATCTTCAATATGAGCACTTTCTTCCTCTTCTATTGCCAAAAATAGAATTTCTTCTTCTTCACTATCTGAGGGTCTTTCATCACTATCACTTGAAACCTTGCTTCCCTTATCAACATAGAAGCTCTTCTTATGCCTTTGAAAAAACTTATTTTCATGCTTGCTTTGTCCATACCTATTTTTCTTTTCATACCTAGATTTTCCTGCTTCCTTTTTCTTATGATCTTGTTTCTCTTCATTGCTACTACTTCCATCTTCTGGATAGTTAGATGCATAGTGACCATAATTACCACAATTGAAACACTTCACTATTTTCATACCTTTTTGCTTTCTTGAGTCCTTCTTGTTTCTTCTACCATAGTTAGCTTCTTCATCACTGCTTGACTCATCACTTGATTCTGGTTTCTTATATTTTGTCTTCTTTGCTACTTTGAAGGCTACCTCTTTCTTGGGGATAGGATCCTTTACTATTCTCATCTCATAAGCTATGAGAGTTCCATGTAACTCATCCATAGTCAAATTTTCAATATCTCTTGTTTCTTCTATGGCTGAAACCTTTCCATCATACCTCATAGGAAGTGACCTTAAAACCTTTTGAGCAACATCGAAGTCTTCAATTTTAAATCCAAGTCCTCGCATGGTGTTAACAACCTCATCCACATGAAGTAAGTATGCAACAATGTCTTCCTCATATTTCATCTTCAAATCTTCAAATATTTTCTTGTGATTTTGCAATTTTTCCATCTTGACCTTTTTATCTCCCTCATATGTTTGCTTCAATTTTTCCCATATCTCTTTTGCTGATTTGCAATGCATAACTTTTACAAATTCTACTTCACGTAATCCACTTAATATTGCATTCATTGCCTTTGCATTATTCACATGTAGGAGCTTACCATATTTATCTATGGGAGGATTAGTTGTAGGTGTGAACCCATCCTCAACTACTTGCCATGTCTCATATCCTTGTGCCATCAAGTAAGTCTTCATTCTTATGCTCTAGAAAGCATAATTGTTCCCATCAAACAATGGTGCCTTATTTGTTGAATATCCACTCTGAGATGCCATCTGTGTTCTTGTATACTCTTCCTTCAAGTTGTTAGACTCTTTCGAAGGAACTCGCTCTGATACCAATTGAAGAACACAGGCTTATACTGAGAGGGGAGGTGAACAATATAAGATCAACTTTTACTTTTCTTTCCCAAATAATATTATCCAATATTATCAATGGTAATATCAATAGTAGTAATAAAAGCAATGCACAAATCATCACACACAAGAGAGACACCAATTTAACATGGTTCACCCAATGTGGGCTACTCCATGGAGAAAATATTTCTACTAAATTTTCTCAACAAATCTTCTTGGGAATCAATTCCCTATTACAATGTTTATGGACCTCTGTCCAAAGGAGACACCAATCCCCTATGCTCTGATTTGTGGATCTCTCTCCATAGGAGAACTCTTTCCCCTTTTCTCTGGTTCGTGGAACTTGATCTAGGAGAACTCTATCTCCTCAACTGGTTTGTGGATCTCTCTCCATAGAAGAACTCTATCTTCCCAACTTGTTCATGGATCACTCTCCATAGGAGAACTCTTTCCCCTTGCTCTGTTTGTGGATATTTCTCCATAGGAGAACTCTTTCCCCTCTACTCTGGCTGGTGATCTTCTAGAAGACTTCTCCCCCACTACTCTAGCTTGTGGATCTCTCTCCACTAGGAGACCTCTATCCCCACTACACTAGCTGATGGATCTCTATCCACTAGAGACTATTATCCTCTTTGCTCTATCACCTCCAAAGTGCTCTCAATTTTTTCTAAAATCTGTTTTTATTATCTAAATCTCCCAAGCCTTAACACAAAGCTTGAACAAATCATCAATCAAACCTGCTCTTAATGTTGTTTCAAGTCTTCACAAGACTTGCTCAAATCTACCTTCAAGCCTTCTCAAAGACTTGCTCAAATCTATCCTCAAGCCTTCTCAAAGACTTGCTCAATTTTCCTCAAGCCTTCTCAAAGACTTGCTCAATTCTCAAGCTTAAAGACTTGCTCAATTTTATCCTAAGTCTTCTTCAAAGACTTGCTCAAATTTACCTCAAGCCTTCTCAAAGACTTGCTCAACTTCAAGCCAATGTCAATATTCAAACTTGCTCAAATACCTCAACTTGCATACAAAACACAACTTAAAACTCTTTCAAAACTCTTTTCACACAAATAAATTCTACTTAGAATTTATTTAACCTCTGGAACATATAGAGAATGATATGCTCTATCAAAACCTCAATATGTTTCACACTCACAAATTATGTACTCAACCAATCAATCTCTATCACTTGCAAAACCAATGTATAAATTATTTCACAAAATTGATCTATCCTTCTTGCAAATTTTCTCTCATACATCAATCACACTAATGCATAATTTCCCTTCACAAATTGATCTCAATCACTTCCACAATTTCAATCAATATCTCAAAACCTATATTCAAAAGGTTTCACAAAGATGCACTAACTTGTCTTCAATCCTAGCACAAGTAGTTCACAATCTCTATCTCAAATGACTCCAAAATATTCAATCATGAATCACACAATCTCACTCAAATATTTCCAACAATGCTTATCAAACAATCCTTTTCACTCCACCTTATGTTTCAAAACATTCACTTCAATCAACACTTTAAAATAAAGAATGATATGCCCATACCTCTTTGCTTGCTCTTATGGAGATATATCTTCAAAACCTGTCTCACAACCAACCACCTTTTTGTGCCACTTCAAAGGTTAAATAGCAAGATTCTATTTCAAAATATCCACATGAATTTTCCCTTCAACAAGATGCTCAATGAATTCTGAAAATAATGTTCTAGGACTCTTCTTTAGTTCTCAAGGACAATGCATTAAAGCTCAACAAAACTCTCTCAACAATTTCCTTTTTATAAAGCAAGAATTACAAACAATAAAAATACCTTTTACACCTTTTATCTCCACTCTCTCAAAATAATTTCCAATCCACTTTAATGTCCAAGAACAAAGAATTACAATTCTAAATAAACCATTTACAAACTTATCACTCCAACCTTTGCATATAAAATAAATAGCATCAATACCCTTTAAATACTATGCAAAAATTTATTTCTCCTTATACCTCCTATGTTCCAAACTATATCCCAAATCACATCCACCAAATATCAACTATAGTCAACATTAAATCAACATGGAGCATACCTTATAACAAAAAATTAATCCTTGCTTGTCATGGATGGGAATCGACCCTCCGACCTCTAGCTTCCAAGCGCAATGCTCGACCGCTTGCGCTAGCCAAGCGGTTGAGACCAAACCCTTGGCCTCCACCTTTTATATCTGCTACCTTCGATAAAAATGAAACAAAACACTCAAACCGGTGCTAGGGGGAATCGAACCGCAAACCTTTCCTCTGCCCGCACCTTACGTAGGACCCGCCTACCACTTGGGCTACCAGCCCTTGGTGAAACTTAATCATGCGCCTCCTTGTCTTTATTCTCTTCCACTTGTTCGACGAATGATATTTCAAACACTTTGCTCTGCTCCTTCGATCGATTAATTCATGCGCATATTACATTGGTACCTTGGAAAATAATTTGGCTCCCCCTTTTTATATGCATTCAAAACCTTGTCATGATGTCGACGAAGAACCTTTGTTGGCCTCCATTTTAAATTTGAATTTTGGCGCCCTTTGCCAATTTCAAATTTAATTTTATATTTAATATAATATTTAACTTTGGGTTAAATATTATTTAACTTTAGTATTAAATAATACTTTTGCATGGGATCCTTTGTCAACTTTTTATTTCCCTTTTAATAAGCCCTTTTGGCTTAATTATTATAATATTAAAATATTATAATATCTTCTCTTTTCTCTTTAAAACCATGGGCGTAAACTTTTTGTCTTCAACCTTTTAACCAACCTCTTTGGCTTATAATATAAAATATTATAACCATTCCTTTTACCAATTTTCTTGTACCAAAATGAACTTTGCCTTGCACCAAACACTTGACATCAATGACAACATAATTACTCAAAATTTCCAACAAAATTATCAACACCTTACTATCTTGAAGGCAACAGTTAGGAAGAAGATTCCAACAAGACATTAATAAATATCCTTAAGAAACTAGTTAATAAAATTGGCTATGATTAGCACTTGCAACTCTATCTAGCTTTGTGGGTATACTACACCAGTGTTCAAACCCTTACTAGTGCAAAACCCTATACTTTGGTCTATGGAATCAAGGTCATTTTTCCTTTAAACTTGAGGTTACCTTGAGAATCTTGCTTTAAGACTCCTTTATAAGAGATAAATATCATCTTGGTCATTTCAACCATCTATAACTTCTAGATAACAAATCCACATCCTAGAGCACCTATGAGCCTATCATGATAGGCTTAGATGCATCTACAACAAAAATATATGACCCAAATACTTCAAAACTAGTGATCTAGTCCTCAAATAGAATCATAAGAACATTAATTCAAACACCAAGCTTAAAGATAAATTGGAACCCAATTGGTTAGACCTGTTCATTATCATTGCAAAATTGGATCAGGAGCCTACTGACTAGCCATACTTGATGGAAAAGAACAAAAATAACCAACCTGATGCATCTTAAAAATATTATGCTTGAATTTACATGATATGCTTACTCATGTATCTAATTTCATGATTGCTTATATTCATGACTTCCTAATTATCATACTTGCTTGATTGCATGGTTTTCTATGCTTGTCTATTTCATATAATTGAGTCAAGAGGTTTGTAATGATGTTGTGATAATCCTAGTTAGCAAAAAGATTCATTTACATAGCATTTGATTTTGGTACCTAATGCTAGTGGATTCTTCTAGTTCAATAGCCTTTTTACTTCTCTCAAATCTTCTACTTATTGATGCAGGAGCATCCAGGGCAGCACTGCAATCTTGCATCAACAAAAAAAAAAAACAAAAATGTTTAAGTGTTGAAAAGTGTCGCGATATCACGACATAAAAAGTGTCGCGATATCGCGACATGTTTTTAACAAAGGACGTTGGCAAAAAATATGTCGCGACATAAAAGGTGTCACGATATCGCGACCGAAACAAGACAAAGGACGTGGGCAAAAAAGATGTCGCGATATCGCGACATAAAAGGTGTCGCGATATCGCGACACAAAATGAAGGAAGAAGTCAGTAGGAAAAGATGTCGCGATATCGCGACATAAAAAGTGTCGCGATATCGCGACATGTTTTTAACAAAGGACGTTGGCGGAAAAGATGTCGCGATATCGCGACATAAAAGGTGTCGCGATATCGCGACCGAAACAAGACAAAGGACGTGGGCGAAAAAGATGTCGCGATATCACGACATAAAAGGTGTCACGATATCGCGACACAAAACGAAGGAAGAAGTCAGCAGGAAAAGATGTCGCGATATCGCGACATAAAAGGTGTCGCGATATCGCGACACAAAAACGGAGAAAGACGCTAGCAGGGAAACTGTCGCGATATCGCGACAGGTTTCATAGGAGAGGCAAGGAAGGCAAAGATGTCACGATTTCGTGACATGTCACGATTTCACGACCCGAAAGCAGAAGAGCGTACGAAAGACAAAGATGTCACGATTTTGCGACATGTCACGATTTCGTGACCCGAAAGCAGAAGAGCGTACGGAAGACAAAGATGTCACGATTTGCATGCGAGAGAACGGAAGACAAAGATGTCACGATTTCATGACCCAAAAGCAGAAAGAGCGTACGAAAGACAAAGATGTCACGATTTCGTGACATGTCACGATTTCATGACCCGAAAGCAGGAAGATGGAGCGAAGGAGCGAAACTGTCACGATATCATGACATGTCATATTTTCGTGGCGCAAGGACAGAGAAGGGGCTAGAGATCGAAAGGTGTCACGATATCGTGACCTATCATATTTTCGTGCTCGAAGGGAAAGTCGAAGACGAAGAGTCGAAAAGGTAGACGTTTCGAATACCAGGACAACGAAGCGGCACGGGAAGATGAAATGAAAGGTTCTGGAAGAGGAAACGAAGGGCCACCAGCTGGAAATGAAGCGTCACCTGAGAACCTTTAAAAAGGAGAACAGAGGCATGCACAGGGGCTAGAAAATTTCATGAACGATAATATATTTTTGTAATTTTAGAATTGAGAATATTTTGTAAAGCGTAACTCTCTGGGATTTTTGTAAATTCTGTTGTAATAGTAATTCTCTCATGTATATTGAATAAATCAAAACTATTTTTTTCTTCTCTGTAATTGTGTACCTCGATCAAGTGGTATCAGAGCAGGAGTTCTTGAGTGTGTGAGCAGATCATCGAAAGTGAGGCAGCTTAGCCAGGATCTATGGAAGGGTTCTGAGAAGAGAGAAGTTTAAGGTCCCTGAAGCATGTAAACAGAGCACCGAACGTGAGGCAGTTTGCACCAGGATCGATTCAGACTTGCGAGAGAAGTGAGCAGAATGCCTCCACGAAAGAACCATGGTCATGGGAGAAATGTAGTGCCTGAAGAAGATTTCAGAGCATTGCAGAGGCAAGTGCAAGCCCTGCAAGAAGAGTTGCGAAGAGGGGTTGAGCCAAAAGGAGAAGACCAGAGTGACGATGAAGCCTGGGTAACTGATGATCCATCAGATGATGAAGAAACATTGGATCCTTTTGAAGCTAGATTGTTGAAAGCCCTATCTCAGGCCGGGAAGAGGCCGAAGTTTGATGTCTCTACCTATTCTGGGAATCTCAACCCGAAAGAGTTGATTGATTGGATCAACGATATGGAGGAATACTTTGAGTATGAGGAGGTTGCAGATCCAGACCGGATAAAATTTGCAAAAGCAAAATTGAAAGGCCATGCTAGTTTATGGTGGAAAGGAGTACAACTCGAAAGAAATAAAAATGGAAAAGAAAAGATAACCAGATGGGACCGAATGGTGGAGAAACTAAAGAGACAGTTTATTCTCACAGATTACGAGTTGGATCTGTTGAGGAGGATGCAAAGTTTGAGACAGTCAGGCAAGTCTGTCCAAGAATACATAGAAGAATTCTACAAGATCTCCATCAAAACTGGCCATTCAGGGGCTAATAAGGAGAAAGTAGCCAGATACATCAATGGGTTGAGAATGAACATTCAGGAAGAACTCAGCTTGATCAAAATAGCCACCATAGAAGATGCGTATCAATTGGCCTTAAAGGTTGAAGAGAAACTGAACCGAAGATTTGAAGGCAAACAGAGAGGAAGGGATCATGGTGGAAGAACCGATGGAGGAAATTACAGAGACCAGAAGAAGACTGGGGAAACAAGCAAACCCCAGGAACAGAAAAAGGAGAATACCTACCGCCCGCGTGATCAGAACAATGGCTACCAGAGAGGAAGAGGTAGACCTAGACGTGGGTATGGAAGAGGGGTATTCCGTGGAACCTGTTTCCAGTGTGGAGAAGAGGGACATCGGTCATACGAGTGTCCTCAACACCAAGAAAGGATGGACAAGAGACCTGAGGGTCATGCCAGAGCTGCTGTGGCAGATGAAGGTGCAAAGTTAGAACACTCTAAAGAAGCAGAAGGAGGAGAAGTGCTGATGACGAGAAGAGCACTGTTGAATGACGAAAAAGAACCAGAACAGAGGAAGAGTCTATTTCGCACAAGGTGCAAATGTGCAGGGAAGGTCTGCAATGTTATCATTGATAATGGTAGCACATACAACTTAGTTTCAGAAGAGATGGTTACTAAGTTGAAATTGGGGAAGAAGAAGCACCCGCATCCATATCGGATTGCGTGGTTGCAGAAAGACCACAGAGCGCTTGTCAGTGAACAGTGTTTGGTCAAATTTCACATTGGGAATTACCAAGATGAGGTCCTGTGTGATGTTTTGTCGATGGATGCTTGCCATTTACTATTGGGAAGACCATGGCAATTTGATAGACGTGCAGTGCATGATGGGCATGCAAATACGTACTCTCTGACAAAGGATGGAGTACGTCACAAATTGAAGCCACTGAAAGAAGTGGATGAGAAAGTCTGTAGTAGTGCCAGAATCTGCCTGGTGGATGGCAGACAGTTTTTGGATGGCCTGAAGAGGGATTCGATGTGTTATGCATTAATCCCTACTGTTAAGAAAGAACAGTACACAGATGTTCCAATAGAGGTCGAACGCCTGTTAGAAGAATTTCTAGACATTATATCAGACAATGTGCCTGAGGGTTTACCATCGATGAGGAAGATCAGTCACCATATTGATTTGGTACCTGGATCTAGTTTACCCAACAAGGCAGCCCACAGAATGACTCCTGTGGAAAGTGAGGAGCTGAGCAAGCAAGTCCATGAGTTGTTGAAAAAGGGGCTGATTCGAGAAAGCTTGAGTCCATGTGCAGTACCTGCAGTACTAGCACCAAAGAAGGATGGAGAGTGGAGGATGTGTACAGACTCCCGAGCTATCAACAAGATCACCATCAAATACAGATTTCCATTGCCAAGGATGGACGATATTATGGACTGTTTGAGTGGAGCCAAGTACTTCACCAAGATTGACCTGAAGAGTGGCTACCATCAGATTCGGATCAGAGAAGGAGATGAGTGGAAAACTGCTTTCAAAACCAGAGAAGGTTTGTATGAGTGGTTGGTCATGCCATTTGGACTAACCAATGCACCAAGCACATTCATGCGGTTGATGAATGAAGTGTTGAAGGAGTTTTTAGGCAAGTTTGTTATTGTCTATTTGGATGACATTTTGATATTCAACAGAACCCTGGAAGAGCACCTGATGCATATCAGGAGGGTTTTTGAGAAGTTGAGGGAAGAACAGTTGTTGATCAACTTGAAGAAGTGCAATTTTGTGAAGAAGGAGTTGGTATACCTAGGATTTGTCATCTCAGTTGAAGGTCTAAAAATGGACCCAGAAAAGGTGAGGGCTATCATTGAATGGCCTACTCCAAGAAGCACTTTTGAAGTGAGATCATTTCATGGTCTAGCCAGTTTTTACAGGAAATTCATCAAAAATTTTAGCAGTATTTGTGCACCCCTTACGAAAACAATGAGAGGGGATAGGAAAGACTTTAAGTGGACCTTAGGAGCAGACAAGAGCTTTGATATGTTGAAGAAGAAGGTCACTGAGCAACCTATTTTAGCACTTCCAAATTTTAACAAGGTATTTCAGGTGGACTGTGATGCCAGTGGCAGTGCCATAGGAGTTGTGCTGAGTCAAGAAGGCAAGCCTGTTGCTTACTTCAGTGAGAAACTCAATGAGGCCAGGAAGAAGTATTCAGTGTATGACCAAGAGTTCTATGCTATAGTTCAGGCCCTGAAGAAGTGGAGACATTATTTGCTACCAAAAGAGTTTGTGTTATATACCGATCATCAGGCCTTACAGTATATAAATAGCCAGGGAAAACTGAACCAGAGGCACTTGAAGTGGGTTGAGTTTCTGCAGAGTTATTCCTTTGTGTTGAAGCACAGGAGTGGAAAGTCCAACAGAGTTGCAGATGCCTTGAGTAGAAGGCAGAGTTTGCTGACAGAAATGAAGGTGGAAGTGTTGGGATTTGATGAATTGAAGGGTTTGTACCCTGAAGATCCCGATTTTGCAGAAGCCTGGAAGGCTTGCTTGGCACCAGTTACCTTGGACAGAACCAAGTGGTTGGATTTTCTGATCCAAGATGGAATGTTGTTCAGAGGAAACCAATTATGCATTCCAAGAAGTTCCATGAGGGAAAACCTAGTCAAAGAAAAACACAGTGGAGGATTGGCTGGGCACTTTGGTCGAGATAAGACCATTGCCCTTGTGAGCGAGAATTATTATTGGCCGCAACTGTAGCAAGATGTGCAAAAATTTGTGCAGAGCTGTAGAGTCTGTCAGATGGCGAAATGTGTGAGACAGAACATCGGATTATATCAGCCGTTACCTATACCAGAGAAACCATGGGAAGATGTCAACATGGATTTCGTTCTTGGTCTACCAAGGACACAGAGGGGAAATGATTCCATATTTGTGGTAGTTGACAGGTTTTCAAAGATGGCACATTTTATCCCTTGTCAAAAAACTAATGATGCAGTTCATATTGCAGGTTTGTTTTTCAAAGAGGTGGTACGACTGCATGGTCTACCGAAGAGTATCATTTTCGACAGAGATACCAAGTTTGTTGGGTATTTCTGGAGAACCCTGTGGAAGAAACTAAAGACAGATTTGAAATTCAGTTCAGCATACCACCCATAGATAGATGGGCAAACAAAGGTGGTAAACAGAAGTTTGGGTAACCTATTGAGGTGCTTGATAGGAGATAAGCCCAAAGGATGGGATCTGATTTTTCCGTAGGCGGAGTTTGCATATAACAATTCTATCAACAGGAGTACCAACAAATCTCCATTTCAGATAATATATGGAAGCAGTCCAAGAAATGTTTCTGAGTTAAGGAAGTCGAATACAGGGGAAAAGTGCAATGCTCGAGGCTGAGGATTTTGCAAAGCATCTGAAGAACCTGCATGAAGAAGTGAAGAAGCATATTGCTAAAATGAATACGCAATATAAGACGAAAGCAGACCAGAAGCGGCGGTTTAAGGAATTCAAAGTGGGAGATGAAGTGATGGTCCATCTGAGAAAAGAAAGATTTCCTGCTAAAACCTATAACAAACTAAAGATGAAGAAGTTTGGACCGTGCAGAATCCTAGCAAAATGGGATTCAGGCAATGCGTATGAAGTAGAATTGCCAAGTGGGTTAAACATATCACCCGTGTTTAATATTTCAGATTTGGTGAAATACCATGAAGGGGATAGTAGTGAGACACCAAGTGCAGAGTTGTGGAGTATTCCAGCATCTACTCCAACCACAGATGAGATAGAGGAAATACTGGACACAAGAGAAGGCAGAAGTACCAGAAACAGACAATATTTTGAATATTTGGTCAAGTGGAAGGGCAGACCGACAGAAGATGCAACTTGGCTGACAAAAATAGAGGTGGATCGCTTGGGTCTTCCTCTAATAGTTCAGAAGTGAGGATCACTTCTCAAATCAACCCCGGGTGTCTGATGCAGGAGCATCCAGGGCAGCACTGCAATCTTGCATCAACAAAAAAAAAAAAACAAAAAATGTTTAAGTGTTGAAAAGTGTCGCGATATCGCGACATAAAAAGTGTCGCGATATCGCGACATGTTTTTAACAAAGGACGTTGGCAGAAAAGATGTCGCGATATCGCGACATAAAAGGTGTCGCGATATCGCGACCGAAACAAGACAAAGGATGTGGGCGAAAAAGATGTCACGATATCGCGAAAGACAAAAAAGGAGGGGAAAAATATCGACAAAAAGGATGTGCGACACAAAGATGAAGGAAGAAGTCGGCAGGAAAAGATGTCGCGATATCGCGACATAAAAGGTGTCGCGATATCGCGACACAAAAATGGAGAAAGACGCTAGCAGGGAAACTATCGCGATATCGCGACAGGTTTCATAGGAGAGGCAAGGAAGGCAAAGATGTCACGATTTCGTGACCCGAAAGCAGAAGAGCGTACGGAAGACAAAGATGTCACGATTTCGCGACCCGAAAGCAGAAGAGCGTACGGAAGACAAAGATGTCGCGATTTCGTGACATGTCACGATTTCGTGACCCGAAAGCAGAAGAGCGTACGGAAGACAAAGATGTCACGATTTCGTGACCCGAAAGCAGAAAGAGCGTACGGAAGACAAAGATGTCACGATTTCGACATGTCACGATTTCGTGACCCGAAAGCAGGAAGATGGAGCGAAGGAGCGGAACTGTCACGATATCGCGACATGTCGTATTTTCATGGTGCAAGGACAGAGAAGGGGCCAGAGACCGAAAGGTGTCACGATATCGTGACCTGTCATATTTTTGCGCCCGAAGGGAAAGCCGAAGATGAAGAGTCGAAAAGGCAGACGTTTCGAATACCAGGACAACGAAGCGGCACGGGAAGACGAAACGAAAGGTTCTGGAAGAGGAAACGAAGGGCCACCAGCTGGAAATGAAGCGTCACCTGAGAACCTTTAAAAAGGAGAACAGAGGCATGCACAGGGGCTGGAAAATTTCGTGAACGATAATATATTTCTGTAATTTTAGAATTGAGAATATTCTGTAAAGCGCAACTCTCTGCGATTTCTGTAAATTCTGCTGTAACAGTAATTCTCTCATGTATATTGAATAAATCAGAACTATTTTTTTTTCTTCTCTGTAATTGTGTACCTCGATCACTTATTCTAAAACCCCTTCTCTCTCTCTTTCTTAGACAATATTTTTTCTTCTTTCTTAATTGGGTTTAGTGATGTATGATGCAATCATCCATGAAATTGATGATACCATCATTTCCCTTTAATTTGTTCCTTGATGTCAAAAAAAATATTACAACTATCTCATTCAAAGGTGTACCAGGAAATCAATGAATTTTATTCTTTCCCTTTCACCATCTAAATCATTATAAAATTCATAATGTTATTGAATAATTTAATAATCATTAGCTCTAGGTCACTTGATAGGCCCTTGAAATATTTGGTATTATATATCCAATATCTTTAAAATTACTTGTAAATCTACCAGGTAATAGATTTATAAGGTTGGATATTTCCTTAGTCTACAAGGAATCCATGAGAAACATTTATTCCAATTAGCATCAACTCTCATTTGTCTAATAGACCCTCAAAATACCTAGGCCTATTAATCCAATATCTATTAAACATAGAATCATTTATAGGTCTACTAGGCACTGGATCAATGGGGTTGGACATTTCCAAAGCCTGTTAGGAAGCCATGAGAAAACTCATTTCCAACTTGATCTTCATCGGCTACCATGATCAAAGTCTAATGACTATCAAGGCACTAAATACATAGTAGCTTCTTTAAAAATTCATATAAGAACTTAATTAATAAGTTGTTAATGATTTAATGCTCTAGAAATCATTAATACTTTTACCTCAACACTTTTGATCATGATTTCTTTTGCTTATCCATTTACATTGCCTAGCAAACTATTGATTAATTTGGAACCTTCAATCCATTACCTTGTAGATATATAAGTACATTATACATGCATCAGATAATGGATCGATGGTTTCATAAGAAGGCAACCAATATGTTGGGCAATTCAAAACACCCAACTACCATTCTTTTCCATTATGCTATGTTTCCTAGTGAACCACCAAGAGTCTTGGACCCCTCCATATCCAATATCTTGTGGATATGTAATTATTTACAAGTGCACCAACTAATGAATAAAGGGTTCCAAACATCCAAGTTTGGCACACTAGGCACCATAGGCCAATCTATTCACTAACTAAATTTCCATTTGCATTATGTAGTAGATAATTGAGAGGCTCAAGTTCCTTATATCCGCTATCTTGTAGACATGTAAATATTTACAAGCCTCCTAGGTAATGGATATAGGGTTTTGAAACTCCTAGTAGGTACAATAGGAAATTACTTCATAAAAATCCACATTCCCTCATATATCGATGAGAGGTTTAAATATCTTCATCCAATACCTTATGTATATGTAAATATTTACATATATGCTAGATAATATGGGTTTTGAACCTCTTTTTGGTGTATTCAAAAATTAAGGATGTCCTAAATAATCATCCATCCATATTTCTTCCCTCTTACATGAACTTAAATTAATTTAGTTGCCTCATACATCATTGTGGATCCCAAGCCATGTGAACCACTATCTTATAAATATGTAATTATTTAGAGATCTACTAGGCTTGGTACATTGGGTTTGGTCCTCACAAAGGTTTATCAAATAATCAACTACTTACTTCCCCTCACCTATTTATAGACCCTCAAGAGGGTGGGACATGGTTGATCAACACTTTGTGAATGCATAAGATCCTATGGATATGCCAAGTAGACAATCAATATCGTCACCATATCTTGTTCATATATAAATTGGTTGGTGTATACCCTTCAAAGTGGTCCACACATCCTTCTCACATCTACCTATTTTTTTACTTTATAGGCCCTCAATAAGGGTTGCTATTATTTTTTACCACTTTGTGTATATATAATATTTTATATACGCACTAGGTAGTGATGCGAAATACCCTCTCTTCTTGGTAGCCTATGAGGAAACTAGGGCAATTTTCTCTCAACTATCCATATTTGACAATGTGCACTTGTCACATTGCACTATTGCAAAACCCTATGATAAGAGTATATTTCTAACTACTATTCTATAGATATATAATTTTTTATACATACACTAAAAAATGGATATAAATATCATCTCTTCTTGGTAGTTTGTAAGGTAATTTGGAAAGACCTTTGAGGCACATCATCCCTCTTATTTAAGTCTATTTATTCCACTAACTACATGCTTGGGGTAAATATCTAAATTTATAACCTTTTGTCCTAAAAAAAGGATTATGTTTGCTTGTCCATGCTTCCTTCTATACACTAATAGTGGTTGTATGTTTCCAATTTTTACCTTATGCATAGATGATATCTCGTGAACATGCCATGCCATGGTAAAAAAATATAATCCCTCCTTGATGGTACATAAGATAACATGGATAATATCATATCAATTATATTCATCCCTAACCACATATGGGGGCAAGACACTTGTTTCCCCAATAGGGGGTAGCTAATTGCTTCAAGTACAATATTTCTTTAGATAAATAACTCATCTCATGATAGGAAATATTTACTTCACTAGACTAGAAGCATCAATATTCCCAACCACTATTCTATGGATATATTACTTTTGTACATAAGTATCCTTATTTTCATCAGACATCATCACTTTTTTTGCATTCTACCCTAGGTACTTGAATAGGGGTAAAAAATTTATTCCCTTGAAATATCATATTACTTCCCTATCAAGGGTCTATAATTATTCAAATACACATTCAACATTCTTTGATGAGTCACATATTCTTTAAATTGTTTTCTTTTATGGCATACACATTTTGCACTTATCTCATCATCTATAATGGTCCTGTGACATAGACATTTAAAGTACCTCTTGGACATAGATATTTTAAATTCCCCCTTATGGAATAGATATTTAAATTCCCTCTTGGGCGTATACATTTAGAAGCCCCCAATGGCATAGACATTTAAAGTCTATCTTAGGCACAAAATTTTTGAAGTCCCCCTATGGCATATACATTTAAAGTCCATCTTGGGCATAAATAATTTGAATTCCCCCTATGGCATAGATATTTAAAGTCCTTGGAAATAGATATTTTACATTCTTCCTATCGCATAGGCATTTTGAATCCCCCTTGGACACAAACATTTACTAATAAAAGTCCCCCTATGGCAATTTACTAACCAAAGTCCCCTTATGGATTTTACTAACCAGAATATTACATCTTGTTGAGTGGAAATTTTGCCCAATTGCAAAATCACCATCACAGTCAAGATTTTGATAAAGAAAACCCTCTCTTGCAAATAAATAGAAATTTCTCTAAGGTTCCTACTTAATGTGTGCCTGTAATATTGTGAAAATGTGTCAAGTAAGTGCTAAGAATACCTTAGTTATTGCAAGTAAATTGTTAACAAGGGGCCTGTGTTGGCATTACTTTATTATGCTATGCTATTATTAGTTCATGAAACTTAAAATAAAAGAAAATGTGATTGGCCCTCATATGAACACGATGTAAATTTGAAGTTCATTTTATCTTTAAGTATTTTAGATATATTTTATGTTCTTTTGTTAAGCAAATTTTAAACAAGTTTTATCTTCTTTAAACCTTGCTTTGAGTATGAGACAAAAGATTAAAATCTATATCTAGATGTGAATCTTAAATGATGATTGTATCCATTTTAACTTGCTTTGAGAATGAAAATAAAATGATCTACATTATTACCTTTGAAAATGTAGTAGCCTTTGGAATTCCCTATAAATTATCCCTCTTTAATGAAATTGTAATTTTCATAAAGAGAAGTTAATTTATTGCTTGAAAAGCAAAAGTGCAAAGCTTGAAGTTCATTTCTCCTTTAAAAAGTGAAATCATGTCAAATTTAAAATTACAAAATTCCTTTAAAAATTGAACTTTAAATAAATTTTTGGAATTTCGAATTTGCTTCAAAATAAAATCAAAATGGCTTAAAATGAAACATTAAAGCTCATTCTTGAGATCTGTGCATCTATTTTTGGAGTTTTAATTTTTTTTATATTTTTTTATTTTGTTTGAAGAAGTTAAAAAAATGAAAAGGGGTAGGGTTAGAAAAATAAAAATAAAAATCTGGAATACATGAAACGGAATGTTAAAAAATGTTAGAAAACAAACTACTATCAATATAATGCTACCCTATCTTGCAAAACTAGAGATGTGAGAATTTCTGAATGTAACCTAATCTAATCGAAGCTGCATTCGCACAATCCAAAATAAACTAGGTGCAAGCTTCTAGGGAAAAAGAAATAAATTCCATGTTTTTAAACATTCAATAGTGCAACCTTTAAACTGCATTAAACACTATCTATAAACCTAAAAACATGGAAGGGAAAGATAGACAATTAACCCAATACATTCAAAAAATTTATCCTCCAATTTTTTTAACAAGGTGTAAATTTCTGAAGCATTTGCATTTACAACATAAGAATAATGTATTTCATTTCATAAATTTCCAACCCCCTGTTACAAAAATTTCCAACCTACTTTTCCCAAAAATTCCAGCCTATTTTTCCCAAAAATTCTAGCCTCTAAAATTTTCCTCCAAAATTCTAGCCCTACTTCAAGAGTTTTCATCTATTTTTAATATTTTTGATACTGTCCCTTCATTTTCATTTCCTTTTATGTAAATCCCCTTCATTTCTTTGCATCTTCGTTTCTTTCATTTTGGCTTCCTTATCCTTTGTTCATTGGCTTTGGTTTTGTTTTCCACTAATAACCGCCTAAATGAACTTTACTATGTAACAATCGCATCCGTTCTACCTCATTTTATAATGCTTTTGCTACATTCAGCGTTGTACTCATTTACTACCATATTTAATTTCTTCATGATTTTATTTTCCTTGTGCTCCCATTAGATGAAATTATCTCATATTGATTACTTTAAATTGTACAACTATCTCGATGAATATATGACAATATACTTGAATGTCGTACGTGTTGTAATCTGCTTTTGTCATCGAGAGCCTAAAATAAACATTATACCACGCTGGAGGCTCTCGATGATGATGGTCCTAGTGCCACCTCTAGTATATGATGAACGATCACACCGAAGACACCTTCATACATGATGGAAATGATCTTCCTCATGATAAATATTGAGTGCATGTACGTGGTAACCCATGCCATTTTTGTGATGCTTTAATATTTGCCCAATATTATCATTTACTGTCTGTATGGTAGATTGTTGTTGATATTCTCACAGCATCGTGGACCCTAATAGTATCACAGGTGATCGAAAGACACGCCCATACATCTCTATCTACTATGGATGAGAGGGTCATTACCAGTCAACAAATTTCTTAGTTCTTGAGCTCTTCCACTAGAGATGTAATCGATTCTTTCTTGAGCCACCCTACCTTTCCATGTCAGATCAAACACGTTATACTAATGAATATCAACAACAATACCCTTGGTGTATAAATTAGCAAGCTCTTTTTTTTTGCATCATTCCCAAGTCTGTTACACATCGCCACATAAGCATCGGGGTGTACTATCAAACTACATCATACCTCTCTTTGTTCACCTCCACGGTATCAATGAGAACCACTTTTTTACCTATACCAGACATTGTATTCATATCATTTGATTCACTAGATCTTTAATTACTACGCATTGCTAAGTGTCTTCACTTTATTCATCAAAACTCAAATATAATACTCCCCTTGCTGTTGAAAATGCTTTTCTATCCTAATTCTATTGTTGTGGTCATGTGGGTAACCATGATGGGCTTTATCCCATGTTTTGGAAAAATTCTTATCCAAACTATGGGTCTACTAGGTAACCACATTAACTCCTTCCACTAGAAATTTCTAGTAGAGAGAAGCAAATGAGATGCATATCTCGATGTCCATGTTGAAAGCCAGTGATAAAAATTAAGACCCAAATCCTCAGTGTGCATGCCTATTTGTGAGACACATAGTTGTCCCTATCCTATGATGTGCTTTGCATTATCATTGCAATCCTCATCACACTCAACTACTTATCGACCAGTGTCTGCTTCCAAGTCAAAAAGTTTTGATCACCCACATCATCAGTCCTAGGTATCACAATGTCACACAATACATTATTTCCTCCTTTTCCTCATGATATCCATCATTGTCATCTTGTAGCCCTTCATTTTCATCAATTACATGTTCATCAAAAACACCAAAATTAGGCACCCAATTAAACATATGTCCATCCTTTTCAAACCATAAATATTGTTGGTCAAGGGATGTGTTAAATAACACATCTTCCTGATAAACCTCTTGAGTTGTTTTGAATAAAGTAACATTTTCTTTTGGATGAAAATAAGTCAATTCTAATTCCTTGTTAACCACCAATGATATTTCTTCACTTGAATCTTCAAGACAACCATGTGAATTTGTACCCAACTTTTCAGTATTCAAGAATAAAAGAGTAGATTTTACCTCTTCCTCATCCATAATAGATGAATCATAAGAAACATTTACCATTTATTCCTCTTCTATTTTATAAAGGTGTTCCATAAACTCATATTCAAAATGATCAAATTCTAGTACCTTCTTTATTTCTGAAATGGGTAGGCTATTTTCTGAGCGTACAAGAATTGCAAGATCTTCATGTGAGATGGTGATTTCAGCATCCTACTTATCAAGTGAAATATAAATTTCATAAGTAGGAATATGAGAAACAAATAATTTCTCATATCTTCCCCACCCATTATAGTAATCATCGTCTAAACCCATGGGATGAATCTCTATCGCGTCTTCACAATATTTGGACTCATATATCAATTATTTTTCACATTTATCCACATTAAATTCAAAAAATTAATCTTCCTAAGATTCATATTTTGATGGTTCAAGGGCTTATACAATAGGATCAAATATTATATTTAGCTTTCCATGATTATCCCAATCCTATTATGATTCAGAATATGATCAAGATGCGTATTATGAAATTGATTCACACTTGAGAATAATGGTTGATTTTGAATAGTAGGTTGAGATGTACAAACTATTGGGTGGGTAAGGGAGGTATTAAATTATGGAGAATTATACAATCCAAAACCCCCACCATAACCTTGCAAATTCAATTATTGTTCAAATGCTATTGCTTCGATGTAAGCTTGGGATAACGATGTGATTTGAGGTATCCCTAGAAAATACATAGATATTTATGGGTCAAGAGTATTGAAATATACTTGGATAGCAACTCCCTCTAGAGGAACATAGGGTACCATCAATTGAGTATATAAACCATGGAACCTTTCAGTGAGCAACTTCATAGATTCATTAGGTCCTTTATGGGTAGCAACAAACTGATTATACATGAGGATTGAATCAACTAGCTTTTTGTTAAAATGATTGAGGAACATTACCTCTAATTGAGCCCAAGAATTGATAGAACCTACAGGTAAATTGAGGTACCAATCATAAGCAAATTCATCTAATGTAGATGGAAACATGTTACAAGCAACATCTTCATGCATAATTTGCAATTGAATTAAAGTGTTCTTGTATGCCTGAATATGTTCCTTGGACAATTCTATTCCATCATGCCTAAATTGAGGTAGATAACCCAAAATCTCTATCCAAGTATGTTTAAATAATAACATGTCATAATTAAAGTAAACCAAGACATTAGTGAACCTTAAAGAATACAACTTTAATACCAATTTCGTTAGTCAAAAAATATCTTGCAAAGAAGAATGAAATGACTAACAATCCTCAAATGTTTCACATATAAATCATCATGTTTATCAACCAAAAGATATGCATCAATTAAACCATGATATTATAGAACATTCTCCAATTTGCAAAAGGTTAGCATTAATGCATCATTAATTAAAAAATGTTTGAATCAATGAAAGTGATCACATGTAAACAAAGCTTTGTTAGTCAAAACCAATGCCTTTAAATAACTCTTTCAAGTAACATGAACAAGTTAACATTTCAATAGCAATAAAGTAAATCAATTCAGGCCCTTCTTATAGCACCAATTCTATGGAAATTTTCCCCAATTGCAAAATCACCATCACAGTTAGGATTTTTATTAGAAAACCCTCTCTTGCAAAGAAATAAAAATTTCTCTAACGTTCCTTTTACTTAATGTGTGCTTGTAATCTTGTGAAAATGTGTCAAGTAATTACTAAGAATACCTTAGTTATTGCAAGTAAACTGTTAACAAGGGGCCTATGTTGGTATTACTTTATTATGTTATGCTATTGATTGTTCATGAAACTTAAAAGAAAATAAAATGTGATTGGCCCTCATATGACCATGATGTAAAGTTGTTCATTTTATCTTTAAGTATTTTAGATAGATTTTATCTTCTTTTGTTAAGAAAATTTTAAACAAGTTTTATCTTCTTTAAACCCTGCTTTGAGCATGAAACAAAAGATTAAAATCTATCTCTAAATGTGAATCTTAAATGATGATTGGATTCATTTTAACTTGCTTTGAGCATGAAAATAAAATAATCTACATGATTAGATTTGAAAATGTAGTAGCCTTTAAAATTCCCTATAAATTACCTCTCTTTAATGAAATTGTAATTTTCATAATTTATTGCTTGAAAAGAAAAAGTGCAAAGCTTGAAGTTCATTTCTCCTTTAAAAAGTGAAATCCTATCAAATCTAAAATTACAAAATTCCTTTAAAAAACTAAACTTTAAATAATTTTTTGGAATTTCGAATTTGCTTCAAAATAAAATTGAAATGGCTTAAAATGAAACATTAAAGCTCATTCTTGAGATCTGTGCATCTATTTTTGGAGTTTTAATTATATATATATATATATATATATATATATATATATATATATATATATATATATATATATTGAAGAAGTTAAAAATTAATGAAAAAGGGGTAGGGTTAGAAAAATAAAAATAAAAATCTAGAATACATGAAATAGAATGCTGAAAATATTAGAAAACAAACTATCAGTATAATGCTACCCTATCTTGCAAAACTCGAGATGTGAGAATTTTTTAATGTAACCTAATCTAATCGGAGATGCATTCATGTTGGACATTTTGAGTCATTAAGTTGAGTTGTCATTGATGTCAAGGAATTTGTCAAGAAACAAAGTTGTCATTAATATCTAGTAATAAGCTTCTAATGATGTCAAAGATCAAGAGGAACAATGTAGAGGTTAAAGGTAAAAGGGCTCCATAATACAATGCAGAGGGGGCTCCATAATATTTTTAATATTATGTGGAAGCATAAGTTAAAAGGTTTTTCATAAAAACCCAAGAAATTTTATTGCAAAGCTAAAGGAAGGTTTAATATTTATTTGATAAAATATTTAAATTCAAAATGAATTTAAATTTTATAAATAAATATTATTTATACCAAGTTGCAAAATGAAAGGCGGCATAAATAAAACCAAGGGTTTTAAAGAAGTAATTTATAATATTTAAATTCAAATGAATTTAAATATTTTATAAATTAATAAGGTCAAAGGGATAAACAAGCACCGACGTCTAATACATTGGAGGAAATTCAAGTGCAAACGTTTTGCATAAAGGAGGAAAACCATTATAAATACCAATGCCTAAAAGGCATTAATTCTTATCCTTTTGCTCCAGTGAATAACATTTAAAAGGAACAACATGAATTGACCAAGCGTCAACTTGGCAGTGTGGCCTAGTGGCAAAGAGGACATCGTTAGAGTGTTGGGTGCCAGGAGACCTACATTTGAAACGCGGTGGTAGTGTTTTGGTGGTTGCATTGGTGTTGGAAAGTGCCAAAGGAAAGGCACATGTTTTGCACTAAGCAAGGCAGTGAGTTTTTGGACCACGTGATGCCCTCTTCTCCCAAAGTAAGTGCCTAGCTTGCATGGCGGTTGGAGCCACGACTAGGGTGTTGTTTGAGGAAGCGCTATGAGTTAGAATCCCTTCCAAGGCAAGGCAAAGGTATTAATTTTTGTGTGTAATATTTTATGTGCCTAAGGTTTGACATGAGATCTTAGGGAGATAAAAGGGTTGCTTAAAATTTTTATATTGATTATTATTTTTGGTGTATTGGAGGAATAAGGAGTTAGCTTTATTTTGAATAAAGTGTTTGTCACATTGATTTTTTGAGGATTTAAAGGATAAAAGGGATTTCTTGCATAGAGTTATTTTTGAGAAAGAAGGTTGCATTAACATTATTCTGGTCAATGATTATTATTATCATTGGGATATTATAAGGTGTATTTTGTGAATTAATTTTTTTGTAAAGGTTGAAGAATGTTTCCTTAAATATGGAGTGATAAGGTGTATATGTTTTGATATTTACATTGTAATTTTTGAGGGATTTTATCATCTTATAACTTCTTGAGCTTGGCAAAAGAGTGTTTGTTGTTGTGGTAGATTTATGAGATCCCTTCATCATCAAGAAAAATGTATGAGCACATTCTTCCATAGTTGAGTTGATTGATTGGTTTTCTAGAAAATAAGTTTAGAGTGAAAAGGACTTGATTAGGATTTCCTATTGAGAGTGTTGAGATAATGCTTCAAGATTTTCTGGAATAAAGGATTGTTTTATAAGCATTTTTTTTGAAGCTATTGGTTGTGTAAAGAACTTGAACTAGGGTTTGAGTATCATTGTTATGTGAGAGTTGTTTCATAAGCATTTTTGTTGAAGTGAGTTGTTGAGTGAAGAACTTGAACTAGGGTTTGAAGAGAACATGAGTATCATTGTTATGTGAGAGTTGTTTCATAAGCATTGTTGTTGAAGTGAGTTGTTGAGTGAAGAAATTGAACTAGGGTTTGAAGAGAACATGAGTATCATTGTTATGTGATATTTATTGTTGAGCATTGTTGGAAACACTTTGAGTTGATGTTTATATGTTTGGATTAGGGTTTTGAACAAAGGTTGTTTCATTGAGTGATTGGTTGAGTAGAGTTGATTGAGCCTAGTCAAGTGGATGTGTGAAGTGATTGTTCAAGTTCCATAAAAACAAACTATTCTATATTCTAATTTGAGTTGAGAAAGTAATTGATAATTGTGATTAGTATAAAACATATTGAGTCTCTAACAATTCTCTTTATGTTTCTATGAGATTGGACAAGTTCTGTGTGAACTTGTTGAGCAAATTTGAGGTAAGTCTTTGAGGAGACTTGTGGACTGATTTTTGTGTGAGCTTTTGTGGAAGCTTACAATACATATTTGGATAAGTTCTTGAGAAGACTTATTGAGCAGATTTGAACAAGTTCTATAGAGGACTTGTAGAGCATATTTGAGCAAGTTCTAGAATGGACTTATTGAGCAAATTTGAGCAAGTTTAGTATAGACTTGTTGAGCAGATTGGACAAGTTCTATTTGGACTTGTTGAGAATATTTGTGCAAGTTCTGTGTGGAATTGTTGAGCATATTGGACAAGTTCTGTGTAGACTTTTTGAGCATATTTGAGCAAGTTCTATGTGGACTTGTTGAGCAGATTGGACAAGTTCTGTATGGACTTGTTGAGAAGATTTGAGCAAGTTCTCTATGGACTTATTGAGCAGATTTAAGCAAGTTCTATGTGGACTTGTTGAGCATATTGGACAAGTTCTGTATGGACTTGTTGAGCATATTTGAGCAAGTTCTGTGTGGACTTGTTGAGCAAATTGGACAATTTTTGTGTGGACTTGTTAAGTAGATTTGAGCAAGTTTTGTGTGGACTTGTTGAGCAAATTTAAGCAAGTTCTATGTGGACTTTTTGAGCAATATTTGAGAATAGAGTTTGGTGCAAATTTGAGGATAAATTTGTGTCAGACCAAAGATAGATATTGAGCAAATTTGTGCTAGATCGAAGGACTGTGTTTAGTGCAGATTTGAGACAAATATTTGGAGGTGACAGAGCAGAGAGGATAGTAGTCTCCAATGGATAGAGATCCATTATCTAGGGTAGTTAGGATAGGTCTTCTGAGTGGGTACAAGAGTCTTCAGTGGATAGAGATCCATAAGCTAGTGCAATGGAGGCAGTAGTCTTCTAGAGGATCACCAACCAGAGTAGAGAAGAAGGATTTCTCCTATGAATAGAGATCCATGAACCTAATTTAGGGGATTTATATCTCCTTTGGACAGAGGTCCATAAAAATTGTAATAGGGAAAGGATTCCCAAGAGATTGATTGAGAATATTTTAGTGAAATATTTTCTTCGTGGAGTAGCCCACATTGGGTGAACCACGTAAATTGTGGTGTCTCTATTTTATGTGGTGATTTGTGCATTGCTTTGATTACTACTATTGATATTGCTATCTATACATTACATAATATTGTTTGGAAAAGAAAAGTAAAAAGTGGCCTTATACTATTCAAACCCCCTCTTAGTTAAGCTTATGTTCTTCAATTCGCACAACCCAAAATAAACTAGGTGCAAAAATAAATAAATTCCATGTTTTTAAACATTCAATAGTGCAACCTTTAAACTACATTAAAAACTATCTACAAACCTAAAAATATGGAAGGGAAAGATAGACAATTAGCCCAATACATTTAGAAAATTTCTCCTCCAAATTTGTTATCAAGGTGTAAATTTTTGAAGCATTTTCATTTACAATAGAAAAATAATGTCTTTCATTTCAAAAAATTTCCAGCCCCATTTTACAAAAGTTCCAGCCTGCTTTTTCCAAAAATTCTAGCCTCTAAAATTTTCCCCCAAAATTCTAGCCCTGCTTCAAGAGTTTCCATCTATTTTTAACATTTTTGGTATTGTCCCTTCGTTTTCATTTCCTTCGATGTAAATCCCTTAATTTTTTTACATCTTCATTTCTTTCATTTTGTCTTCTTTATCCTTCACTCATTGGCTTTGGTTTCATTTTCCACTAATAACCACCCTAATGAACTTTACTATGTAACAACCGCGTCCGTTCTACCTTGTTTTATAACACTTTTGCTACCTTGAGCATTGTACTCATTTACTACCATATTTAATTTCTTCATGCTTTTATTTTTCCCGTGCTCCCATTGGATGAAATTATCTCATATGACTTACTTTGAAATGGATAGTTGTCTCGATGACTATAAGATAGTATACTTGAATGTCGTACATGTTGTAATCTACTTTTTTCATCGGGAACCTGAAATAAATGTTATACCATGCAGGAGGCTCTAAAAAATGGTGGTCCCAGTGCCACCTTTGATATACAATGAATGGTCACATCGAGGACACCTTCATACACGATGAAAATGACCTTACTCATGATAAATATTGAGCGCTTGTACGTGGTAACCCATGCTATTTTCACAATATTTTAATTTTTTCCCAATACTATCATTTACCCACCACATTGTAGATTATTTTTGACACTTCTCACAACATCGTGGACCCTACTAGTGTCACAGGTGATAAGAAAATATGCCTATCTGTCACTATCCACTATGGATAAGAGGGCCATTGCTAGTCAATAAATTCCTCAGTTCTTGAGATCTTCCACTAGAGATGTAATCGATTATTTCTTGAGCCACCCTACATTTCCATGCCAGATCAAACACATTATACTAATGAATATCAACAACTATGCCTTTGGTGTTTAAATCAACAAGCTCTTTTTTCTACATCATTCCCAAGTTTGTTTCACATCACCACATAAGCATCAGGGTGTGCTATCAAACTGCATCGTGCTCCTTTTTGTTCACCTTCGTAGTATCAATGAGAACCACTTTTTCACCTATGCTAGACCTTCAATTACTGTGCATTATCAAGTGTCTCCATTGTAATCATCAAAACTCAAATATACTACTCCCCTTGCTATTGAAAATGTTTTTCTATATTTATTCCATTATTGTGGTCATGCGAGCAACCGTAATGGGCTAGGAGTCATATTTATCCCATGTTGTGGCAAACATATCATCCAAAATATGGGTCTATTGATCAACCACCTTAACTCCTTCCACTAAAAATTTCTAGCTAAGAGCAGCAAATGAGATGCGTATCTTGATGTCCATGTTGAACACCGATGACAAAAACTGAGACCCAAATCATCGGTGTGCATGCATATTTATGAGACACATATCTATCCCTATCTTGTGACATACATTACATCATTGTTGTAATCCTCATCATGCTAAGCTACCCGTTGATCGGTGTCCACTTCCAAGTCAGCAAGTGTTGGTCACCCACATCACCGATCCTAGGTATCACCATGTCACACAATTCACCACATCAGAATGTCTACATCATTGATGCCTATTGTGCAATACGTCCATGGCCTAGGTCCATGTTAGCACTATCACCACATCTATCGATTCCATTTAGCCCACATCGGTTGACGTGTCATTTTGGTAGTCTAAGTCATCCAAGTGTGGTGTCCACCAGTAAGTCCTAACTGACCAATTCCATGTCTACCCTCGCAACTTTGACTAGGCTCCAACAAGCATTCAAAAATTAACATAATTAAGCACTAACATAATTAAAAAAATTCACCTCGTGAAGTATTAAAGTGGGCAACAGATTCATAATAATAAAAGTGACTAAAGCATGACTATGGATAAGAGCTTTTAAGTGCATAGAACTTTTAAAACTTTAATCAAAATGAAAAATGAATTTTCTTATATATATATGTATATATTTTTAATTATTTTATTTTATTTATTTATTATTATTATTTTATATTTATTTATATATTTTTTATTTTAAAATGTAAATCAATGAACTTGCAATTCAACATAAAATTAAACATTAAAAACTAACATCCAACATTCAAAACAAGAAAATAAATATAGTAACCTATCAAAACACTAACACTTAAAATAAATAAGAAGGGGACACTAATCAACACACAAGCCTACATTGCAACCTTGGAAACTATCAAATTTAGCACTCCAAAAATACCTAAAATTTTCCAAAAATAAAAATATAAGGTAGATCCCCAAATTTGGGGTTAGTTGTGCAATGCCCACAACACATCTCTTTGTATTATATTGTACACATTCCAAATATATTATCATCATTGCCTAAGTGAGTTTCCTATATATAGATCTAAGGTCACCACTTGGTAATGATACATAAAATTTGTATATATCACAAACATCTTATTTTATTCACTAGGTGCTTATTCTATATCAAGTTCTTAGATCACTACTTAGGGATGAAACTAATTGTTGTACATAGCCTCAAAAATACTTGGTTTGCACCCAATAATTTATCCTATATTTGGCCCGTAGGAACTCATTTAAATGTGCAATGGTGATTTTTATATATTCTTGAGCATTTTCTCCTCACATCATCATGAGTGCTTGTCTAACAATAGGTATAAAGGCCACCACGTAAGCATAAAACAAGTTTTTATATTCTTAGATATATTTTTGCATCTTCTAAATGTTTGCATTAATAGAATTTTGTATATTGACATCGCATTTTTGATTCAATATCAACCTTATTTATTGTCTATCCTTCTTGAGATAGGGCCTCCTATCATTTCTATCAAATATGCTCTTGTTTTACCCAAAAAACCTACTTTTAGAAAATGTTCCATCTAATTACAGTCAACCTTCACATATGATTTATAAGATGATTTATTTTTTTGACCACACCTGAAACCTTTATTTCTATTTAATTGGCATAAAACTAACCCCTTCATCCCCCGCTTGTTCCTAGTATATTTGATTTTCATATAGCACCTTTAGTGCATTTTCCCCACCCAATTGTAGTTTGACAACACATTTGTAATAAAAAAGGCTTACTCTTTTTCTAACCCCTAACAATTTTAGAATGTATCGAAGGACATACATTTGGTCCTATTCACTTGATCTAGCTCATCAATCACTTATTTTGGGTGTTGTTGCCACCACACAACATACCCCAATTTGGGGATCCACTTGAAATTTTTTATATTAATGTGAAACTTTGTTTATATTGAGGGTTTTTGGGTCAAGGTTTTAAGATACTATGGTTGATTTTTATAGGATTGAGACTACATTGGTCATGTTACATCATGACCATGTTACCTCAAAATTGGAACATCTTGGCAATAATAAATATGTTTCTCAACACAACCAAATAGTAAAATTTTAGTGTTGAGATATTTTCATGACTATGACATTAAGAAGTTATGTACACAAAGGTTTGGATTTGAGAAACTTAATCAAGAGTATATATGTGATATGTTTTAATAATAATTCGTATGTATGTGCATTTCTTGATTGTTTAAATAGTAGGGACTCTTAATTGAATGCTACTTTAATTAAGAAGTTACATTGTTAAGTCTGCTACGTGTGATTTACTTCAACTAGAACTTATGGAGTTTTATATAAGTACTGTTGGTTTGGGTGTTGTAGAAGTGTGGTTTAATTTATTTTGTTCAGAGGGGCACAACACAATGGTTCAGGATTTGGTTTTTTAGATAGGTTCAAGGTTCAAGGTTCAAATCATAGGTGTGGGCGAGTGTGTGAGGGGTGGGTGTGTTAAATTACCTATTGATAAGCATAACTCTCAACTTTACAGAGGTCATGGTTGGGAGGAGACTACCTAACCTGACCTATTAGACAAGATAATTTCATAAGAGCAAAGAGAATTTGTGAAAAGGAGACATATTTTGAATGAGGTCATAGGCTTTATTCATATCAAGTTTCAATATCATTGCTCTCTTTTCAAGAAGCTATTGAATGCATTACTTCACAAGATACTGTGATATCGTTCAAAATCTATCTATGCACCTAGTTCGAAAGATATTTGTGCGTAGCCAAGAATCACCACCATAATTATCCTATGCTTTCTCCTTCCTTGGGATGATCATTAATCATTATAGAATATTATATCACTCCTACCATAGTATAAGACCTGCTCATTTATTCTTTCTTTCGTTACCTCATAGAGCGAGTGAGATCAAAAGTCATGGGTGCCGACATAGTGAAATTTTTGAAGGGTAAAAATATTCTAGTAATCAAAGCCGCAGGTTTACTGGGTAAATTTTTTGTAGAGAAAATCATGAAAGTGCAAGGTGATATAGGTAATATTTCATATATTATCTTAATTATCTCATTGGTCGTGTTTACAATGGAAGCCACATGCCAAATTTTATAAATTTGTCAAGGTTTGTTTATAAATATTTATCACATTTTAATTACCATGGACATTATATTTGATCATATATATATATGTATGTATATATATATATATATATGTATATACATATATATATATATAGATATATACATATATATATATATATATATATATATATATATATATATATATATATATATATATATATATATATATATATTGCGGGTAAGCGGACGACAATGGCCTCAATAGAAGTGAACATGGGTGGAAGGCAAAATATTTCATCATACAATCATTACAGCGAAGCGAGGAAGGTTTTGTGTGACTTCCAATGAACTTGAACGATGATCGAATTTGTAATGGTGGTACAAACTAGAGGCTGATTGTAGATTTTAGAAAAAAGATCGCTGATAAAAAATTTTAGTCTATTATGGATAAACTAAGTATTACGAATGGAAAATCCAGAGCTATTATCACAAATATCTTGACTACAACGAAGAAGCCTTGGCATGGCTTATGGCTCTGGACGCTTCTTTCGTTCTTGAATGTCTGCAGTTCTACGTCAAACAAGGTCAAGAAGTTTCATCATATGTGTCTTTGGAAGTTACATAACGAGAAAAGGGGCTTTCCGACTACACTATGAGATTTGGTTTTTATGTGAAAGAATCAAGGATTATGATCCAATAAACCATCAATATTAATATCAATATCAGAATCAAGGCTTGAACCTATGTTTACTACTCCATGAAAGGAAAATATCAATATCAAATTTTCAATTCAAATTCCACACATGTACACACAAGAAGAGTTAAAACAAAAAGATGGATGTTTCTACTTGAAACAGGATATTGTGAAGCTATAACAAAGGCAGTAAAAGACTATAAGAAGAATGTATAGTGGATGGCACAAGATTTTATAGCATACATAATTAATGTATATAAGGATGACGTATCCTGAAAATAAATGACCATAGGTGTCACAGTGGTTATGTGTTTGGAAGAAGCTATGTCTTTATCGAATATAAAATGGCCACACATGTGATGTTGATTGATATGAATTTTCCCTCTATTGTGAGTTGTGTTGGCCGAATGTTTGTTGTAGTTCTCTGTGATTGTTTTTGAAAGTTCTAAACTTAGAATACGGGAACAATAGCATTTTGAATATTTCCTATTAAAATTGCTCATTAATGATGGATATGGGTGGTCATTGAATATACGTGCAAAGGAGTTCCAAGAGTAGAATCAAATTTGGTTAGGGAATATGTGTTTCTCTTTGTTATATAAGCATGGTGGCCACAAACACAATGGACTGCTAATATCTCACAACACTTCTGGAAAGTAACTATTATGAGTTATTTATGGTGGTTGGATATAATTTAATATGAGCTATAAACCATTAAATGAAATGCTATAAACCATGTAGGAAAAATATAGATTAAAATATTATATTAATTCTATAAGAAATTTATCATCAAGTGGAAAATACAAGCATAGGAGAGAACAGTTACAAAACCCATGGTATCAACTATATAAAACTAAACAAACGAATTGAACAATGGAAAATTTTAAATTATAAATAGCCATTGAAATCCAATGAGAAGGGCTCAAAGACTATTTGGAGCAAGCGAAGATTGGAAATTGGAATTTTTGGAAAAGCATCTCCTCCCTGGTTGTTGGACTAAAGGAATTTCACCCATTGTAATCGATTGAGGCAAGGTATTCTGAAGGAGCATTAATTAAATATCTTTTATTTTGCAATATATTGGAATTTTTAATAAGTTATATGCATGCATATGGTATACTTTTTAAAATATTTTATTTAATATATTATATCATTTCCGTAGAAGATTGCATCACATTAATTCTGGATTTTGTGAAGACTGATCAGATTAATGTTGGTTTATTTCAGAGTATTTTGTTTATATAGATTTGGATTGAAATTTTAAACGTTACAATGACTTATTCTTTAATTTATATTTTCTCAAACCCTAGCTTTTACATTTTTTTAATTTCATCAAATAAAAAAATAAAAACCCTAAAAAGAAATACATAAGTTTCAAAATTAAAATTCAAAATTTCATGTTTATGTAAATTTACATTTTTGATGAAAATTTGAAGTTTTAACTTTGCATAGTTTTCAAATAATCATTTAATTTCATTTTATGTAAAATTGAAATTTCAATAAATTTCAAATTTTCATTAAAGTGAATAATTAATATGATAATTTAAAGTTTTTTTTACATTGTAAAGTTTAGATTTAATCATGTCATTTTGATTTTTCTTGTGCAAATCTTAACAATCTGAGATAAAACTTGATTAACAATCTGAGATAAAAATTGATTAACAATTTGAGATAAATTCTGATTAATAATTTGAGATAACATTTGATTAACAATTTGAGATTAAATTTCATTAATAATTTGAGATAAAATCAATTAAAATCAAGTTTTCAAAGGTTAAAATCAAATATTTATTAAATTTCAAAGGTTGTTATTTGATCATTAATTTCACATTTTCTCATAAATTCCATGAACAACAAAATTATTGCAAATCAAATCAACCAAAATAGACCCCTTGTTAACAAGCATATGCAACATTGAGGTATCCAACTAACTTTTGGCATTTCATATTTTTCACTAAGCATTGCAAGCAGATAAATACATTAAATATAACCTTGGGGAAATCACAAATATTTTCTTGCAAGAGAGGATATTCGAGCAGAATTCTAACTATGAGTATATTCATGTGACTGGACAAAAATATCACTCAACAAGATTGGTGCTAGAAGGAGGGCCACTTGAAGGTAATTGATTTGATTTACAAAGTTTTTTTTTAAGTTGTTCACATTTAGTGTTGGAAATTCTCTAATTCATGATTCATTGATTCTAATATTTTACAAATTTGAGAATTTTCCTAATTGTTATGGTTTAATTGATGCATTATAATGGATGAACATGATGATTTATTCGTTAAACATTTGAAAATTGTTAGTCATTTCACACATCTCTACAAGATATATTTCTTTGACTAGCAAAACTGGTACCAAAAATTATATTCTTTAAGGTCCACTAATGGTAGTTTTTACCCCGTGGATGGTAGGCAGGAGCTTTTTGAGCATACCTGGGCCTACACATGATATGCCTATAAATATTTAGATATATATTCCTATAAATATTTAGATATATATTCCCCAATTTAGGCATGATGGAATGAGATCTACTGAAGAACATATTCAGACATACAAAAATACCATAATTCATTTACAAATCATGCATGAAGATGTTTCTTGCGAAATGTTTCTATACACATTAGATGAGTTTGCATATGATTGGTATATTATCTTTTTTTTTTAATCTTTTTTTATCGGTTAAAATATTTGGATTAAAAACGGGTTTTAGCAGGATCCCAAAACCTGATTACAAAATGGCTTTGATAGCCCAAAAAATCAAAAGATTTGAAGCCAACCTGAAGAGGCTATCCTTAGAACAAAACATAGAGGAGGAAATCCTTAGGAAAAAACCGATCAACAAAACAAGCCTCAAGAGGCTATCCTTAGAAAAACAAACAGGAGGATATCCTTAACCAATGCCAAGATAGAGCAACAAGCAAGAACATCTAGAAAGGATGAAACTAGGACCCAAAAAATAGCAATCTTGACGCAACTAGGCTTCCTCCTTGAGCACAACACTAACATATTGATTTTCCATATTGGAAGTGTCTACCACTCCACCAACAATAGTACCAAGGTCATTCTCAGGAATACCAAGATCAACCGAAACATTGGCATTTGTAGCAGGAATATTACAAATATAATTAGCAAAGGAATTCCTAAAGAAATATAGGTGAAGGGCATTGCGTAGGTCAGCCAATTGAGTAATATAATTTGAGATGGAATTAATAATATACAACTGCATGCACTTATCAGGGGAGTCCTTCTTATCATCCTCAGAGTCAATAAGCAAATACTCCTTCTTAACTTAACTTACCTTAAATTATTGGTATATTAACTTACCTTTAGGTTCTATTACCTTTTGGGCTCAACTAGAGATAATATTTTTTAGTCATTTCAAAAAAATAGTTGACCCAATTATGATATACCATCAATTTGTCTCTGCTTGTAGTGAACTTAATGAATCTTTGAAGCTATTCACTGAGAGGTTCCATAAGTTATATACAAATATGGAAGCACCTTATATTTCTACAGAGGAAGCAGCCATCTAGATGTATTTCAATACTCTAAATCCATCAATTTCCATGTATTTGATAGGGATTCCTCAAATTACATCCTTACCCAAGGCTTATAATGAGGCAATAATGTTCGAACAATAGTTGATTTCTCAAGGTTTTGGTTTGATTCAAATACCATCATAAAATAATCAATCATTTAATATCATTGCCACCCATATCCACCCTACTATTTCTTCATATCAAAATACCACTCATAATATACCATCATTTCCAATTTCCAATCAATTTTATAATACCCCAATGTCTCTTAGTGATGCAATGGACCAGACTACTACAACTTAGGTTAATGATATCAACCCTTTGATAAAAAATCTGCAAATATTAGTTCTACAGATTAGTAGAGACATGGTTCAGTCACAAAAATAAGTACCTTAAAATACACTTCTTGATAATCCTTCAAATCATGTTCATGATACGAATTTCAATGTCCAATAATACTCAATGGGATACTTTCTCAAACAATGGAGGAGTCCTAGATCTAACTAACAATGAAACATATGGTGGCAACAAGTTGTCCAAGGAAATACCTCATTTAAGTTTGTAACAACCCCAGTTGCCACTACTCAACCACTCAATTTTTTTTTTTCATATATATTTTGTGAGGCAAGGAACATAATCATGACTTAAGGTAGAACCATTCCAATTGGATTGAAATTTATCAAGGCAAGTAGCATCAATAGATATTAAGACTTGATCAGAGTCACTCTTGAGTAGAAGTGATCAACTTCTACGAAGAAACTAAAGACATACCAAGTTTGTTGGGTATTTTTGGAGAACCCTGTGGAAGAAACTAAAGACAAATTTGAAATTTAGTTCAGCATACCACCCACAGATAGATGGGCAAATAAAAGTGGTAAACAGAAGTTTGGGTAACCTATTGAGGTGCTTGATAGGAGATATTTTCTAACTATGAGTATATTCAAGCAAGAACATCTAGAAAGGATGAAACTAGGACCAAAAAAATAGCAATCTTGACGCAACTAGGCTTCATCCTTGAGCACAACACTAACATATTGATTTTCCATATTGGAAGTGTCTACCACTCCACCAACAATAGTACCAAGGTCATTCTCAGGAATACCAAGATCAACCGAAACATTGGCATTTGTAGCAGGAATATTACAAATATAATTAGCAAAGGAATTCCTAAAGAAATATAGGTGAAGGGCATTGCGTAGGTCAGCCAATTGAGTAATATAATTTGAGATGGAATTAATAATATACAACTGCATGCACTTATCAGGGGAGTCCTTCTTATCATCCTCAGAGTCAATAAGCAAATACTCCTTCTTAACTTAACTTACCTTAAATTATTGGTATATTAACTTACCTTTAGGTTCTATTACCTTTTGGGCTCAACTAGAGATAATATTTTTTAGTCATTTCAAAAAAATAGTTGACCCAATTATGATATACCATCAGTTTGTCTCTGCTTGTAGAGAACCTAATGAATCTTTGAAGCTATTCACTGAGAGGTTCCATAAGCTATATACAAATATGGAAGCACCTTACATTCCTACAGAGGAAGCAACCATCCAGATGTATTTCAATACTCTGGATCCATCAATTTCCATGTATTTGAGAGGGATTCCTCAAATTACATCCTTACCCAAGGCTTATAATGAGGCAATAATGTTCGAACAATAGTTGATTTCTCAAGGTTTTGGTGTGATTCAAATACCATCATACAATCATCAATCATTTAATATCATTACCACCCCTATCCACCCTACTATTTCTTCATATCAATATACCACTCATAATATACCATCATTTCCAATTTCCAATCAATTTTATAATACCCCAATGTCTCTTAGTGATGCAGTGGACCAGACTACTACAACTTAGGTTAATGATATCAACCCTTTGATAAAAAATCTGCAAATATTAGTTCTATAGATTAGTAGAGACATGGTTCAGTCACAAAAATAAGTACCTTAAAATACACTTCTTGATAATCCTTCAAATCATGTTCATGATACGAATTTCAATGTCCAATAATACTCAATGGGATACTTTCTCAAACAATGGAGGAGTCCTAGATCTAACTAACAATGAAACATATGGTGGCAACAAGTTGTCCAAGGAAATACCTCATTCAAGTTTGTAACAACCCCAGTTGCCACTACTCAACCACTCAAATTTTTTTTTTCATATATATTTTGTGACGCAAGGAACATAATCATGACTTAAGGTAGAACCATTCCAATTGGATTGAAATTTATCAAGGCAAGTAGCATCAATAGATATTAAGACTTGATCAGAGTCACTCTTGAGTAGAAGTGATCAACTTCTACGAAAACCTCATACCCCACTGGTATGAGAATGTTGGCGAAGAATTAGGTTTCATAACACATAAAAGGAAAATCACCCTTAACAATATGGTCCACCAAGACTAGTATATAGGTGAATACCTTGAGGATGGAAATCCATCATAATGAACTAACATTACCAATGGTTATTTATAGATATTAGATCTGATCCACATCTTCTTGATGGGATCTCTAAGATAACAAAATCACTTCCCATGATTAAACTCATAGAATCCATGGAATGTCATCTTAAGCATGATTATATAACTTTAAACCTCTTAAGACTTATTTTTCCATTCTTTCATTTAGGTATCCAGTTTGCTATTCATAAGAGTCATTTAAAGACAATACTTGTCCATCATGGGAGTACCCCTCCTCATGCACACTCAACTTCTTAGCTTTAGAATATAGGGTTTGTTTTGGTTTTCAATTCTAGACCAACTTGTCTTCTTATGGGTTTCATCCCATTCCAAATTCTAATGTGTTCTAATTTAAACCTTCATGAGTGCTTATGAGTTGAATATAATTAGTGAAGCCTTTTGTGATAGAATACATTACATCGTAATCTTAGATTTGAAACAACACCCGAGATATTTACCAAGCAATAATTCATTCCATTAAGATCAACTTTTATAAATCCACTCATCCATTGATTACCAAGATTAGAACTAACTAGTTGCATCATTCCAATTTAATCCAGAAAATAAATGGCACAATCATATATCATTAAGCTACCAACATTTTAGAAATTAAGCATACATTCTTAGAATTATAAATGAACTACTAAATAATTAATATACAATGTAAACATTACAATAATCTAGAACCATGCGTAACTATTTCATCTAAACATTTAACCATCTCATACATATATCATTTTCATTTTGAAAGTAAAGCAATATGACCAAGAAATAACTCAGCAAACCACAAGTAGAGTGACACAATGATTTATCTTGGGAACCCTCATTGGGAATAAACCCAACCTCCAAAATATACTCTTTCCTCATATTCATAATTTTGAGATGTAAAATATTACAAGTAAGAAAGGGCATATACGAGTCCATTTTTAATCATTTACACAAATCAAGGGATAACATTGTCCCTTTTTAGGTTCATGATGCAAGTAAGGACTTTGGCAATTCCTTTCTCTAAGTCACCATTATAACATGAAGGTACTTTTCATCAGGAATCCATCTATTCCTTCAAATAATCATGATGTAATTAAATAATCCATTGGCACCTTTCTCTAAGCCATCTTATTGAACTATAACATCTCATATGTGATTATGATAATCATCGGACTATATTTTGGAGAAGACTCTTTGATATGAGAGAGAGAACTTCATAAATTCCCTCAGTATAATTCCAAAATTCATTCTTAGGGTTGATAAAAAATCAACCTTCACTTCATAAATTAAAGTCCCATACCCTTAATTTATGAAACATTCATCAATAATTTTTCACTAATTTCCTCTACATTTGCCATAATTTCCTTATCAAGATCGAATTTATAATGTCCAATCTATTTGGAATGTACTACCTCTAATTGGTTTCAAAGTCTTTTGTTTTAAACCAAAGTCTTTTTTTTTAATTCATAACTATTCATTACATGATTATATCCAATTAACAAGGTTCCAACCAGCCTTGGTTGTCTTTATAATTTACCAAAATTGAAATTCATTCAAATGATTTTCCACCAAACTAATTTCTAGAAAGGTCATAATCTACCCGATGCTACCAAGCATCTTATATCAAACAATCCTTTTCATAATAAGTAATCATAATTGCTTCTTATTTATCCCTTTTCATAAAATACACTAATGATCTTTACTTATTAGTATTTTGGGTAATCTTTATATCCTTTAATAAGTAGAAAAATGCAGGTTACCTTAATATATATATATATATATATATATGTAATATATATTTCATACCACTACCACATGATTGTGATCACCTATATGCTTCCAATATGGCTATTATAGACCATCAGTTTGTTTATGCTATTTCCATTTATCCCTCCGAAACTTTGGTTAATTCTCTTTCGCACAAGGGTCAATCGATTAAGTGGCTAGCAAGCTTCCTCGTCATAATATTCTATATGGGTAATTTAAACATACCCTTTCATTCCATATACTAAGGCTTTATCCTAGTTATCCGACATGTAAAATATGTTTAACAGGTACCTACATCGGTATTTACTCGAGGACGGTATGGTTTTGATGTAAGAAAAAAAGGTTCAGTGATCCAAAATTCTTTGTCCTTTTTCTAGGGCTTAGCCCCCACTACTCAACTCTAAGTAAGCCTTAGTTTGATAAATTTCACAAAACCACCAATCGAAATCACACTTTGTTAGAAGATAAATTTCCTTTTGACAGGGCTTAGAACTCTTGCATAGTCAAAGGTTGACTCATGTGTTGCTTTACCTTAAATATATGGTCTCTAAATCCATCAACTAATAAGGTGTAAAGATTCAATAATAACAATTGAAATTTTACATATAAACCTCAAGAGATTTCTATAGGAGAAAGCTATAGTCCCTTAGACAATTACATAAAATTACAAAAGCAGTTCAGAGTAATAGAATTCAGCCAATAATTTATGAGCAAGCTTTGAAAGATGTAATTATTTTATCCTACTAAAGTAACTATCAACAAGGGAAGTAGGAAACCACCAACCTATGTTCTTCTAAGGTTAGTTCCCTCGAGCAACTCCTTCCTTTATTTCTTCTATTTTTTTTAAGCGTACCTCCTCTTCAATCCAGAACTCAATTAAGAAATCTCTCAAGCCTTCTGGTTTCTGATCCACCAAGGTGGAGATCATACTCCCTAGGCTTCCAATATTTTCCTAGATGCCTTTTCTTCACAAGGTGTCCTCTATTTATAGGACACTTCTCCACTCATGGGCCAAATAGTGGCCACATTATAATAATATTAAAAAGATGCCTTGGACCCATTATGACTCATCATGTCTTGTGTAGTATAACCAAAAGTAGAAAAAGGGTCCACTAGAGATAAGGTGAGTGTCCTTATTTTTGTTTTGTGTCCTTTCTCATGGGAACAAATATAAAACTAATACTATTAAGGCATAGAATGGATACAAAGCTAGAACTATTATTGATAAGATAAGATATCTTCCTTTTAATTTCCACCAATATAGGGAAGCCATATGGGTATTTTGCCAATGGGTAGGATAGTTCATATAATATTTAACAATCCTATAGTCCTTTTAAGTCCCATCTAAATTGGGTCCACTAGGTTGTTTACACATAATTTTCAAAAGATAATTCCTCAATTTTATCTTTCACAAGACCTCATCATTAGTTTCTAATTAATTATCTTCTCTAAAATATAATTAATATTTTCCTATCCTTCATAAAATTCTTTTATTAGAATTTGTGTAGGATTATTTAGGGTCTATACCCCTTTTATCAGGCATTAATTTTTCCCATGATCAATTAATTTTATTCTGATAAGGTTTGAAGGAGACGGATCGTAACAAAGTCAACCTAAAAACTTTTCCTTATTAAGGAGAATCTTAGAATTTGGAACAAGGAAGTCTTTGGCAACTTATTTGAAAACAAGCAATTCATTAAGGATATACTGACAATTATTGAAAGTAAAATTCAAAATGGGAAGATTGATGACCAAATTAGGAATGAGGAAAGGAACCTCCTATAAAAGTTTGACAACATTCTGACCTGCGAAGAAACCTTCTAAAGACAAAAATCCAAAGCTATTTGGCTTAATGAAGGAGATTCCAACGCAAAAATATTCCATACCTCTACATTGCAAAATAGAAGTACAAATAGAATCAAAGAGCTTTTGAAGGACGATGGTACTTCCACAAAAGATATCCATGAAATTAGAACATAGGCCATTTCCTATTTCAGTTCTCTTCTTGGATCTCCCAACCCCTATTCTACCTTTGCAAAGGATTCCCTACTTTAGCATATTTCTCACTTCATTTATCCTGTTGTTAATTCCAAGTTGATTTATTCTTTTACTACGGATGATATTAAACAATCCCTCTTTTCCATGAACCCTAATAAAGCCTGCGGCTCAGACAGGTTCCCACCTAGATTCTTCCAATACTTTTAAGATATCATAGACCCTAATGTTTTATTAACCATTAAGAAATTGTAATCATCCAAAACCATTCCTCACAGGTTCAATTCCACTTTTATCACCCTGATTCCAAAAGGACCCATTTCCAAATCCATGCATGATTTTAGACCTGTTAGCCTCTACAACTTGGTCTATAAAATCCTTACCAAAGTGATGGTCAATAGGATGAAGGGTATCCTCCCCATAATCATCAATTTGTATCAAGGTAGCTCAATTCAAGGAAGATTTATTATTGATGGAATTATCACCATCCATGATGCATTACACTTTGCCTCTCAAACTAAGAAACTTGCTTTCATCCTCAAATTAGATATGAACAAAGCCTATGATAGAGTCAATTGGTATTTCCTTATCGCCATCCTTCTCAAGTTTGGCTTTCATCTAGACTGGGTTAATCTCATTAAATGATGCATTTCCACTCCTTGGTTTTCTATCCTTATTAATGGGTCTATTGCAAGTTATTTTCATAGTGTTTGAGGTTTGAGACAAGAATATCCCTTATCTCCCTTTCTCTTCATTATTATAGCTGAATCACTTAGAAGAACCCTAAAATTTGCTTGTAGAACAAGACTCGTCTTTAGAATTAAAGTTTCCTCGCAGCTTGATCTGGTGACGCACCAACAGTTTGTGGATGACACCATAATTTCCACCTATGCCTCTGTATTTGAAGCTAATGTCATCAAATACATTATTTTCCTTTATGAAGAGGCTATAGTTCAAAGGGTCAATTTCCATAAAATCAAGGTCTACTTCCTTAACACTCCTCATCCACACCAAATAAAATTTTTATGAATCCTTGAGTGCTCTGTGGCTTCCTTTCCTGCCACCTACTTAGGTATCCCTTTTTTTGTGGGAATTCCTACCAAATCAATGTGAAATAATGTGATAGAAATAATACAATAAAATTAGTAGGATGGAAAGGAAATGTCCTCTCCTAAGTTGTCAAAGCCACTCTCATAATGGCATACCTTCAAAGCATCCTTGTCTACTTTAGTTCTGTCTTTAAGGCCCCTACTTCGATCTACATCAAATAGAATAAATACAAAAAATATTTCTTTGGACAGGGTCAAAAAACAAAGAAATGTTCCATTTAGTGTCCTAGGATAAAGTTTGTAGACTCAAATATCAAGGAGGAATTGGTCTCAGAAGAATCCACAAACTAAATATTGCTCTTATGGCCAGACAAGCTTGGAGAATCATTTCCAATGACAAAACTGAATGGATCACTATAGTAAAGAGGAAATGTTTGCAGGGAATTGAATTCCCTAATGAGATGGCTTCTACCAATGTATCAACTTTCTGTAAATCCCTAATCCACACTAGACATCTCTTGAGTAAAGGACTAATATGGTAGTTAGGCAATGGAGAGAACATATATTTTTTGTATGATAAGTGGATCAGTGGAGAACCACTAATTGAAGACCCCCATATTTCTATCTTGAAAGACTTCATCGATTCCTTGATGGGATAAAAAATTTCTAACTTCATAATTCATTCCAATAACATCCCTACTTGGTAACCTTTCATGTGCAACACTCATCCTGTTGAGTCTATCTCCATGGAATCCTTTCTCAATACAATGATCATTCTCACTGATAATGCCAAATACCATTATATTTGGGAGCACACTAAAATTAGGGAGTTCTTTATCAAGTCTACATACCAACTCATAATTTCACCCATTGAGACCATGTTCCCTTGTTATCTTGTTTGGCTCAAAATATTATCCCTAAAGTCTCCTTTTTTTTGGATGGCAATTAAAGATAAGATTCTTACTACTAATAATTTGCTCAAAAGAGACATTATTATTCCTAATCGTTTCCACCTATGCAAGTCTGCCTGGGAATCCACTCAACATCTATTCTTGGGTTGCACTTATTCATCTACCATCCTTGATAACCTTTTCCACACATTCCACATATTTTGGGCTAAACCTTATTTCATCATCGATCTCTTCACCCAGTGGTCCTATCCTTTCCATAATCCCTACCTCGACTCCATTTGAAATTTTTGCCTCCACCATTTCCTTTGGTAAATTTGGCTCGAGAGGAATAACAAAGTTTTATCAAATATTTATAAGGACTCTTCCTTGTTAACTAGAAAAATCATTTCCTGTGCCAATAAAAATGCCCAACTCACCTCTTCCACTAAACCCCTATTTCCAGGTTTGAATACTTCTTACTTTCTTCCTTTAACATCTCCCTGGGGGATTCCCCACCCCTCACCCATCCCAAGGATATAATTAATACTAAGTGGATTCCCCCACCAATTGGCTAGATCAAATTGAATTTTGATGGTGCTTCTAAAGGTAACCCAGGGAGAGTAGGTGTTGGAGGTATTTTTAGAGATCACAAATGGGATGCCATCTTAGCCTTCGTTGAGTATCTTGGTTTTCAATCCAACCATTTTGTAGAGGCTAGAGCTCTATGGAGAGGTCTATCCTTAATCAAGCACAATCCCAACAGGTTGATAATTGAAGGCAACTCACTCAACATTATCAACTACTTGAGGAATAGCAAAAATCCTTCATGGAAGGTTAGAAGCTACATCGAAGAAGCAAGGAAATTCATCTCTCATCAATAGGAATCTATAATCCAACATGCCTTCAAAGAAGCGAACAAGGTGGCCGATGTGTTGGTAAACCAAGGGGTCAACCTCAATGGTCTGATTACTTGGTAGGATAATTTCTCCCAAGGAATCACTGACGTGGTTAACAAAGAAAAAGCATCAATTTCCCATAACATAAATGGTCAATATTTTCCTTCTATTCGAAGTTTCAATGATCAACCTTAAACAATTTTTTTCAATGAGTGTGCTAATCAAGTCCACCTTCAACTAAAGAAGTAGTGAAGGAAGCAGTGAAGGATGGTAGTAAGGATGTTGCTTAGGAGAAGTTGTCAGGGATGTGTTCGAGGATGTTTCTTAGGGTGACTCCAAGGTTGTGTATTGGGGAGTTTTGCTGATCTTGGTCTTGTTGAGTTTGTGTCTCCTTTTTGTTTTTTTTTTGAAGGTTGGATGCCTCATTGTCTCATGTTGTTCCTCTTCACAACATCCTATAATATTGTTTTTGTAACAAGGTTTTGGAAATCCTTTCAAAACCCGTTTTAATACATTTTAACTTATCAAAAAAAATGGAACATATGACAACCCAAGAAATTTCATAAATTTAGACGCACTTATTAAAATTGATTGTCAAGAAATCCAACTTATTCCAAATAATGACTAGAAAGAAAGAAAAAATTTAGAGTCATTAATCATAAATGAGAATTGTGGTAATCAAGTTAATCAAAATATAGATATTGATTCGGTATTAAAAACATATGAACCTTTAGAAATGGAGGAAGATGAATATGAAGAAGGTTATAGCCTAAATGACATTGAATCTAAAGAAGAATCTAAATATGGCATGAAATAAGGGATGGAATCTCACCAAATGTTTTAGAAAGATAATGATTATGTTATTCAAGACAAATAAGGGGAATCACTCACTTTTTCCCACTTGATGTGCAAGAAAAATGAAAGCCTTGTCCCACATAATAATCCTACAATTCCTATGCTACCTCAGATAGAGAAAACTCTAGAAAATAAATGGTTTGGATTTGATATTGTTGATGACCCAAAGGAAAATGTTGTTATTTTTTAGATGACTTAGGTAGTTGATCAATAAGATTTGTTATTTAAAACATCCCTTGACTAGCAATATTTATGGTTTGAAAATGATGGGCATATTTTTTATTTTGAATTTAGAAAAAAACCCCTTACAGGGCTGCCTTGGTCTGAGAAACCACGACCAGGGGGTTCTACACCATCAAAATCACCCAGGAGTTATGCTCGACCCTAACCGCACCAACATTATCAATTGGATTTTGGGTACCCAATGTGCATTTGGTAGGGTGGAGATTCAAACCAAGGACCTCCCTTGGAGGATTGTCCTACCCTCTCCAACTCACCTACAACACGTGGGTTCAAAAATGATGGGCATTTATTTAATTTTGTAAGTAATTCTGGTATTTTTGAAAATTAGGTTATTGATGAAGATATAAAGATACATGATGATGATGATGATGATGACCATGAGAGAAAATAAGGAATTACAAAGTGTCATCATGTCCTGGTAAATGGAAATGTACAAAAGGTAGAATCTCAGCCTTTCTTTTCAATCATTTGAATTCCAAGTAAAAGTTTACATAATTGTATGTTGGATTCAAATGTTGTTGATAATGAAATGCCATTTGTGGTTAAAAAATAATTAGAGTTGATTCCTACTCACACCAGTAATAAGGTTGCTATGTTGAATAAGACAGAGGTAGATGTTTTTGAGTTACTGAATCAAGTTCATCAATAATTGACTATTGAACCTAAGATAAAAAATTATAATGATCCTCATATGTTAGATATCCTAGATGCCTATAAATTACTGCATAATTATGATTGGTTTGAAACTATGAATAGTGGTTTGGAAGTCAAATTTTTAGAAATAGGGTCAAGCTTGGAAGAGCTCATGTCTAATCATAACAATGAGGATAGTATTTTGAGCACCAAATTAAAAATGGGAATGCACACCATACTGGTAGAAATTGTGACTGAAGATAAAATTTCAATGATAAACATCTCACATAGTAAACATAAATTAATTGAAGACCAGTTATGGACATTTAAGATTGATGGTGCAAAATCTAAGTATGACAACAAGGATGGAATTAAATTGATTTGGTGGGGTGAGAGAGGTAAAATAAAATCCCTTGAGATTTTAAATCTAATGTTACCATGGGATGATACTCATCAAAATCAGCATGCCTATCATTATGGGCATCTCTCAAATTATGGTAATTGTGTTTGGGATCCTAGAAAATTGCATATATGAGAAATCCCAAGTCTTACCTTGTAAATAGCTTTGTACATAGTTTTATGTTTTCATGTATTTTTTTTTCTTTTTATAGAGTTTAGATTAGTTTTTCTCTTATTTGTATATATCATTTGGATACAACCATATCTTATTTGTTTGTGTTGTTGTTTTTCAATTTTTTTTTTAAGTTTTTGTCTTTCAATAATACAAGTTCATGCCAAATTTTATGTTTTGGTTTATGTTCACATTTTGCTTCTTCACTTTCATAACATGTTTTGGTTTTTATTTTCTATATTGTGGTATAGTTGTGTAGTTGCAATAAAATTTTATCCCTTTGTTGAAAATATTTCTTAGTCATGGAATATGAATAACTTGTTTGAAATTAGGTGAAATTGAAGCTAAGGAAATTGGATTGTTTAGTAGTTATTCATGGATTATGGATTAAAATAGTGGATACTGAAATAATACAACATTATGCTAAAGCTTCACATGTAACACCACATTTAAGTATTATTTTTAATCTTGAAGGATAAAATAATTTAGATTTGTTGATTAGGTAAAAAAGTTATACACTCCATCCTAAGACTTAGATGATCTCTAACCCAAGAGGCACATATAATATTTGCAAAGCAATCAAATGCTTATAAAAAAAATTCAAATCAATCAAATATTGGGTGGTTCAGATTATCTCTACTAGGGCTATAGACGTCCGACTGGTAGTAGAGTAAGGTCTAGAAGAGATCAAGGTCATCTCCACTATAGCTATGGATGCTCGAATGGCAGTGGAGCAATGCAGAGGTAAATATTTATGAGTGACATATTTCATAGACTAATCACAAAATAGATGATTGAGTTATAATCAAATAAAAAATAAAGAATGAATTCAAAAAAACACACTAAGCTGAAGCAAATGGAGTAGTTATTTTCAGTTGAAATTATTTAACCCCATACTTCTCGGATATTACTAGATAATTTATATTTTTCTAATTTTGATTTTTTTGGTTTCAGACTGGGCTCTTTATCCAAAATTCTTAGGAGCATTTTCTAGCAAAGTCAGCATTTGTTGTTGCCACCGCACAACGTACCCCAATTTAGCGATCCACTTGAAATTTTTGATATTAATATGAAATTTTGTTTATATTGAGTGTTTTTGGGTCAAGGTTTTAAGATACTATGGTTGAGTTTTATAGGATTGATATTGCATTACCCATGTTACATCATGACCATGTTATCTCGAAATTAGAACATCTTGGCAATAATAAATATATTGCTCAACACAACCAACTAGCAAACTTTTAGTGTTGAGATATTTTCATGACTGTGACATTAAGAAGTTATGTACGCAAATGTTTGAATTTGAGAAACTTAATCAAGAGTATATATGTGATATATTTTAATAATAACTTGTATTATGTGCATTTCTTGATCGTTTAAAAAGTAGGGACTTTGAATTGAATGCTACTTTAATTAAGGAGTTCCATTGTTAAGTCTTCTACGTATGATTTTCTTCAGTAGGAACTTATGGAGTTTTATATAAGTACCATTGGTTTGGGTATTGTAGAAGTGTGGTTTAATCATTATAGAATATTATATTACTCCTACCATAGTATAAGACCTGCCCATTTCTTCTTGCTTTCGTTACCTCATTGAGCGAGTTTCTAAGCTCCAAAGCCATGGGTGTCGACATAGTGAAATTTTTGAAGGGTAAAAATATTCTAGTAATCAAAGCCATAGGTTTACTGAGCAAAGTGTTTGTAGAGAAAATTGTGAAAGTGCAAAGTGATATAGGGTAGATTTTAGACATTATCTTAATAATCCCATTGACCATGTGTACAATGGAAGCCACATGCCAAATTTTATAGAGTGATCAAAGTTTATTTATAAATATTTGTCACATTTTAATTAGATTGGAAATTATATTTGATCATATTGGACATAATATTTGATCATATATATATATATATATATATATATATATATATATATTGCAGGTGAGCGGATGACAATGGCCTCAATAGAAGTGAACATGGGTGGAAGGCAAAATATTTCATCATATGATCGTTACAACGAAGTGAGGAAGGTTTCGTGTGACTTCCAATGGACTTGAACGATTATCAGATTTGCAATGGTGGTATGAACTAGAGGTTGATTGTAGATTTTAGAAAAAAGGATTGCTGATCAAAATTTTAGTCTGTTGTGGATAAACTAAGTATTATGAGTGGAAAATCCAGAGTTGTTATCACAAATATCTTGATGACAGCAAAGAAGCCTTGGCATGGCTTATGGTTCAGGATATTTTTTTTGTTCGTGAATATCTACAGTTCTACGTCAAACAGGGACAAGAAGTTTCACCAAATGTGTCTTTGGAAGTTATGTAACGAGAAAAGGGGCTTTCTGACTGTGCTATGAGATTTTTTTTTTACGTGAAATAATCGAGGATTATGATCGAGTAAACCATTCACCCTATACATTATAGAACGATGTGACACAATAGAGATAAATGGTGGTCCCATAAAGCAATTTTTTGATAGTTTGTTTCATCCAAGTTAGGATAGCAGATTTGGATTTGGTAAAACATTTTTCGAAGATAGGGTTCATCTTTCGAGTTGTAGAAGTATAATACAATAGCAATGGAGGCAGCACGGTAATCAATTATTATATGCTTTTATCTGTTGCTATGGCAAAACTTTGGTCGATTGGAAAAGATAAAATAACACGATATTTGGTAGCGGTAGTCTAGATTCAGAATTTTTTTTGAAAATTGGATTTTTTTCTCTACAAAGAAAACACTGTGTTAGCCAAAGACAAGGAGTTTGTTTTGCATACTGTGCTAACCGAAACAAATCCGGTTGATTGCTGATGTTTTAAGTTTGTTAATAAAAGACCATGGTTTTGACGTGGAAAATAAATATCAATATCCTAGTTTTTGAATGCTCTATTTAATATATACCAATGGCATTTTCCAAAACTAGTCTGCCAATGTCAATGCTTAGGCTTGAGCCTATGTTTGCTACTCCATGAAAGAAAATAACATATAAAATTTCTAATTCAAAGTCCACAAATGTACACACTAGAAGATTTAAAAGAAAAATACGCATGTTTCTGCTTAAAACAAAATATTGTGAAGCTATAAAAGAGGCAGTAAAATACTGCAAGGAGAATGTACAGGGGACGGTGCAGGATTCCATAGCATACATCATTAATGTATATAAGGATGACGTATTGTGAAAATAAATGACCATAGGTGTCACGGTGGTTGTGTTTGGATGAAGCTACATCTTTATCGAATATAAAATTGATGCATAGGCGATGTTGACTAATATGAATTTCCCCTGTATTGTGATTTGTATCAGTCGAATGTTTGTTGTAGTTATCCATGATTGTTTTTGAAAGTTTTGAACTCAGAATATGGGAACGATAGCATTTTGAAGTTTTCCTATTGAAATTGCTCATTAATGATTGATACGGACGGTAACCAAATATGCACACAAAGGAGCTCAAAGAGTAGAATCTAAGCCAACTAGGGAATATGTGTTTCTCTTTGTTATATAAGCATGGTGGCCACAAACACAATGGAATGATAATATCTCACAACACTTCTAGAAAATAACTATTATGATTTATTTATGGTGGATGGATATAGTTTAATATGAACTATAAACCATTAAATTAAATGCTATAAACCATGTAATATAGATATATATTAAAAGATTATATTAATTCTATAATAAATTTGTTAACAAGAAAAAAACACAAGCACAAGAGAGAATAGTTTTGAAAACCCGTTGTATCAACTATATGAAACTAAAAAAATGATTTGAACAACAGAAAATTTTAAATTATACATAGCCATTGAAATCCAATGAGAAGGGGTCGGAGACTATTTGGAGCAAGCGAATATTGGAAATTGGATTTTGTGGAAAAGCATATCTTCCTGGGTTGTTGAACTAAAGGAATTTCACCCATTGTAATAGATTGAGGTAAGGTATTATGAAGGAGCATTAATTAAATATCTTTCATTTTGCAATATATTGGAATTTTTAATAAGTTATATGCATGTGGATGGTATACTTTTTAAAATATTTTCTTTAATATATTGTGTTATTTCCTTAGAAGATTGCATCACATTAATTCTAGATTGTGTGAAGACTGATCAAATTAATGTTGGTTTAGTTCATAGTATTTTGTTTATATAGATTTGGGTTAAAATTTTAAAAGCTACAGAGGCTTTTTCTTTTTATTTGATTTTATCAAACCCTAGCTTTTACTTTTTTTTTAAATTTCATCAAATAAAAAAATCAAAACCCTAAAAAGAAATACGTAAGTTTCAAAATTAAAATTCAAAGTTTCATGTTTACATAAATTTACATTTTTGATGAAATTTGAAGTTTCAACTTTGCATAGTTTTCAAATAATCATTTAATTTCCTTTTATGTAAAATTTAAATTTCAAATTTTCATTAAAGTGAATAATTAATATGATAATTTAAAGTTTTTTTACATTGCAAAGTTTAGATTTAATCATTTCATTTTGATTATTCTCATGCAAATTTTAACAATCTGAGATAAAACTTGATTAACAATCTGAGATAAAATTTGATTAACAATTTGAGATAAAATTTGATTAACAATTTGAGATAAAATTTGATTAACAATTTGAGATAAAATTTGATTAACAATTTGAGATAAAATTTGATTAACAATTTGAGATAAAATCAATTAAAATCAAATTTTCAAAGGTTAAAATCAAATATTTATTAAATTTCAAAGGTTGTTATTTGATCAATAATTTCACATTTTCTCATAAATTCCATGAACAACAAAATCATTGCAAATCAAGTCAACCAAAACAGGCCCTTTGTTAACAAGCATATGCAATACTGAGGTATCCAACTAAATTTTGGCATTTCTCATTTTTCACTAAGTATTGCAAGAAGATAAACACGTTAAACAGAACCTTGGAGAAATCACAAATACTTCCTTTCAAGAGAGGATATTCAGGCAAAATCCTGATTGTGAGTATATTCTTGTGATTGGAAAAAAATCACTCAACATTGGGTAAATTTCTATCTTGTGCATTTGAATGGCCTGACTACAATCAAGCAATGCATTTGTGCTAATAAGACCTTTCCTCACGTTTATATTAGTCGTTAGTCAAATTCCTTGGGCCTCATCCTAAAAATAATTAGTGTTCTTAAATTATTGTTACATTTAAAAATCAATATTGAAACATCAACTATCAAGCTATCCATGCAAATCATCAAATAAATAACAACTAGCTCAACACCATGAAAGTAAACACATTCAATCATCACAAATCATCATATTTACACAAATAAATCTAATAATCACATATATAATAATAATAATATTTGTATACATCATTATGTCAAGATCGATGTGCCATAATAGAAAAATTGGTACATAATAAATCTTAGGATAGTGCACCAAATGGCATAAAAATGGTGAATTTGACCTCAATAAATACAAAAACATGGTAGGAAATCGATAAAAATGGAAATCCCTTAGCAAGAGGATCCAATATTCCCATTTTGGTTATTTTTGGTGGTGGTGGCAGTGATGGTGGCCCCACCATAGACTTTGTGACTTTCTCATCATAGAACATGAAAAAGATCTCATCCTAAATAGTGTAGGAGAGGCAACCCTCTAGTTAGTAGGTATAGTGGCATGATATAAGACATGAAAATGCACCACTCACTATAACTCCACCTAAGCATCCTATTGGGTATCCTAGTCCTATGCTTGATCCTACACTGTCTATATTGTTAGCACATGTATGAAACCATCTCTGCCCATTTCTAGTGATAAGACTTATACCATATTCATGTCATTCTTCATCATTAATTGTTGGACCTATGCCAACACCTAATAATGATCATATTAGAGCACCAGGATATGCATAGTGTCTTTGTCATGCTCTACTACCACTTTATCTATTTGGGATCACACTACAACCAACTTCTACTTCAACCCTACCACTTTCACCTACTTCCCATCCAACTTTGAGTCTAAAGCTACCAATAGGATATCCACCTCTCCATTTAGCTTACCCACTTGGGCCATCAAAATATACACCTACAGTAGTAGTTTCACTCTCTTTTATGCCCATACCTTTATAGGACTCCAACTCAACCTCATTCTTATAGTCGTTGGTGGTACCTCGACCATTATAGGTTGTCTCAATCTAATGCTCACTTCCATATTTAGAACGAATGGTGTGACCCTGAATAGGTACATGTCTAATATCCCATCACCTCCAACTCATGGAACTCCCACTATCACTCCAAAACCTCCCCTTACCACTCTAGGAACTCCCCTTGTTTCTCTTGGTACTATGTCCACCTACCTCTTATCTTCCTATCATGTGGCCTCCCACATAACACATAAAAAATACTAGTCAACAAACCTCCCCTTGGGTGTCCTACCCATGGGTGTCACCCTTGTTGGTTTGAAATTGGCATACAAGGACCATAGTCTAGCATTATTACCACATCATCCTGATTAGGCACCACTATGACAGGGTCATCCTAGTTAGCCTATTTAAAATTGGTGGGGTTAGGGCATCCACTAAAGTCCACCTCCTAAGTGATCTATTTGTACCAACTCGGATCCCCTACAATTCCCTACTAGATATTGAACTACCTTAATAGTTTATCATACTAATGTAGCTCCCTATATTCATAGAGTCCCAATAGCTAGCTAATGCTTTGCACTTGGGATTATTGATATGCATCATTATACCACTCTAGGTGTCTCCTCCAAGGGTACCATATGGTATAGAAAGGTGTTAAGTCATCCATTTACCTTTGTGTTACCTCTAATAAACCTCTCTTTGGCCTAGTCTACCATCTATCAAACTCATGGGACCATCTATATGTTGTTGACCACTCACTATTTGTAATAATTCCTGGTAAACCTAATATCCACACCATTGCTATGTGCTCTTAGGCCCACACCTAGAGAAACATGCAATAAATTAAGCTCTATTTACCTCGATAAAGCATTTATTACAATGTGTGGTAGAGTTGAGCCAAATAAAGGGGTCCCATATGAAGATCACCTTTCAATCCTACATCATAGCAATTGTGAGCCCCATATTGTAGTTAAGTACTATCTTGCTAGGATCCCCTAGCAATAACCTAGATAAAATGGCCCTTAATAGAACCATATGGATATCCATACCCTCTGCTAAGCAATATTATGATCAAATTCTAATCTAAGCAAGGGATAAGAGGGATTCCCTATCTGTAACTCTATATCCAACTATTGGCTCCTCACCAAACTAATCATAAAATCCCTAACAAAAACATAAATCATGCATCATAAATCCTCCAAAGTTATTGTCATATCCCTCATTAGGAGATGAAACATACTAGTATTTAAGAATTAGTGCTATACTAGGGCCATAAAAAGGGATCTGTCAATATTAACCTTGTTGGAATAATTAAGTTGTCATTGATGTCAAAGTTTTTTTGGTTAATAGCAATTGTCATTAATGTCAAAATAAAATCATGATGTGTTGGAGCAAACTATGCAAGACAAATATATCTTCAAAATGTATGCAAGACAAAGTGTGAACTTTAATATTTAAATTTAATATTTAAATATTGAGAGTGGGATATACTTTAATATTTAAATTAAATATTAAAGGTTAAGATATAAAAGTTTAAATATTTAAATCAATGATTTAAATATTTTATATGAAGTGGAAAGTTGAATTTGAGGGCCGACCCTAATGTTGGAGATTAAAAAATTATTTTTGATATATATATGGTTCTAACATTATGGTTGAGTGTGATTTGAGAGAGTGCCTTCGGGTGTCCTTCAAAGAAATATTAAGAGCATTCGTTCTCATGCCTTCATCTGTGTTTGAAAGAGTGAGTGCAAGGAGTGTGTTGTTCGTTTGTGTGTTGCACTTGGAGAGGAGAGCGAATCATTTGTTTGTGTGTTGCACTTGGAGAGGAGAGTGTGTTGTTTGTTTGTGTGTTGTGCTTGGAGAGGAGAGTGTCATTAGTTTGTGTGCTGCACTTGGAGAGGAGAGTGTGATGTTTGTTTATGTGTTGTGCTAGGATAGGAGAGTGTATTTCTTTTGAGTGCTACGCTTTGAGAGGAGAGTGTGTTGTTTTTTGTGTGATGCAAAGGAGTTTCATTGGATCTAGGAGTATCTTCAAGAGTGTTCTTTGGAACCAGCAAAAATTCTATTGTAAAGACAAGAGTAGAACATGGTAATCCCATAAATCAGAGTGCAACGTCAAGTGAAAAGCTACCTATGCTACACCAGAGATGAAGCATATTGTTGTCCTTGTGAAGGAACTAAAGATAGTGTCCACAATAGTGAAGATCATGATTATTTTGGGTAGCATGGAAGAAGAGGAAGAGACATCACATTGTCATATTTATGTCTTCAATAGAAGAAAAATAGAGTTCTGCGACATATTTTGAAGTATGCACAGTGTGAAGAAGACATCAGTGGAACTGAAAGAAATCTCAACAATGTTGTGGTCAGAAATACACATAAAAGACTTACATATTGATAAAACAAAGAGGTATATTATTGTTTTATCCATTTGCATATATATTATATACATTAATGTGCAGTGGAATTTTTGGCACCAGTAGAGGAAAGATATAGCAAGGTACAAGGGCACAGGATTGGATGCAAAGTATTGAAACCCTAAACCAGCAAGTCGTAACGTCAATGCAAGTGTCAACTGTGTAAAAATCCAAAGTGGGAAGTGCATGAAAGAAGAAGGGAGCAACAATATTGAGTTTGAATTACCGCCAAGGTTATTTTTTTTATTGAAGAATGATGACCACATATTCAAATTAAGGTTTGTGGAACCACCTTCCATCAGGTGATGTAGCTAAAGTGGTTCATTGCCAGCAGATAAAAATTGTGGGTGAAAGACCAGGGTTCAAGTTTTACCACAAGAAAAAATATTTTGGAAGATAAGTGTGCTTTTAATTATATCTGGGAATGAAATTTGTTATAAAGTATTGATGAGAAATTATGTAAGACATTTTTCTTCAAAAGGCAAAAACAAAGGAGAATGAGAAATTATTAATGCAACAAGGATTTTATGAATCAAAATTTTCCTTTTGATAGAATAAGAGAATAATGCATAATATTTTGGCAAGGTGTGGTAGTAAAAATTCCTAAAATGAAGTGTTTAAAATGGGCAACCATGAAAGTATTGTGATTGGTTTTGAATTATATGTGAAAATAAGCAAAATAGTATAGTCTCACACAAATAGAAGGTTTGCTTTAAATTGAAAGTGTCACATAGTGCAAGGATAGTATGAAAGGATTCAATTGAAAAGCAGGACATTTTTAGCCACCTATAAAAGGGAAGGAAAGGTGCAATTCAGAAATTACAATGTTTTAGAGCAGTGTTGAGCACTTTTGTGAGCATATGTGAGAAGGTATAGTAAGTATATTTGAGCAGGTTTTATGAGCAGGTTATGGAGTTATTTTGAGCAGAATTATAAGTAGGTTTGAGTAGTTTTGTGAAGCAAATTTGAGCAAAATTATGGGCAGGTTTGAGCATGTTTTGTGAAGTAGATTTGAGCAGAATTGTGAGCATGTTTTGGAGCAGATTAGAGCAGATGGGATTGGTGTCTCCTATGGATAGAGGTCCACAAACTAGAGTAGAGGGGATTGGTGTCTCTTGTGGATAGAGGTCCATGAACCAGAGCAAAGGGTATTGATGTATCCTATGGATAGAGGTCCACAAATATTGTAATAGGGGATTGGTGTCTCCTGTGGGTTGGTGCCCATGAAATTTGTTGAGAAATTTATAAGCAATATTTCTATGTGGATGTAGCCCACATTGGGTGAACCACATTAAATCTATGTCTCTCATATGTGTGATGATTTGTGCATTGTTTCATTTACTACATTGATATTATTGTTGTTATCATTTGGATTGAAAAGTGAAAAGTTTTATCTTATATTGCTCACCCCCATCTTAGTATAAGCTTGTGTTCTTCAATTTGTATTAGAGCAAGTTCCTTCATGAAAATCTAACATCTTGAAGTAAGATCTTATAGGAACACAAATGACAAAGAATAACAAACTAGAATCAAGTAAAGAATCAAATAGTGGAGAAGATACTAACTTTGAGAGAAGAAATAAGAAGAATCCAAGAGAACATAAATGTTTTAGTTGTGGTAACATTGGTCACTATGCAACTAATTTTCCACAAGATGAAAATAGTATCAATGAATAAGAGGTTAAATTTGTGAGAAGAAATAAGAAGGATCTAAGAAAATACAAATGTTTTAGTTGTGGTAACATTGGTCACTATGCAGCTAATTGTCCACAAGCTAAAAATAGTAGCAGTGAAGAAGAAAAGGAATACAAGAAAAATAAGGAAAGGAAATTCTATCATGAAAATAAAAAAAAGCATGGTCAAGGCAAGCATGAGAAGAAGATCTTTCAAAGACACAAGAAGAGCTTTTATGTTGAAGAAGCAAGCAGTTCTTCCAGTGACAATGATGAAAGTCTCTCCGATAGTGAAAAAGAAGAAATTCTATTTTTGGCCATAGAAGGAAAAGAAGATGCTCCTGGTTTCAAAGACCAAGAAAAAGAAAAATAATATGCCCCTATTATTGAATACCAAGAAGAAGAGAAAGTTTCAAAATATGAAGAGGAAGCCACAATTGATATGGAAGAGGAACTTGTTATTGATCTTGAAGAGTTGAAAAGGGAGAACTTAAGATTAAAGGCTCAAGTACAATAGGATGTTAAAACAAAGGCAAAGCTTCTACAAGATCTCAATGAATTAAAAGTTAAGGTTGAAGAGGCAAGGAAATTTGAAGAAGGTATGGTTGAACAATTAAAGGCAAAAGAGCTAGAATGTGAAATACTAGAACATGAAGCTGACATGCTAAGAAAGGGACTTCCAAAATTTAATAATAATATGTATCAGTTTAGAAAAATCTCAAGAGATTTGGATGATATTACCAAAACATAGAGATATCCATTTATGAAGACCAGACTTGGCTTTGAGGAAGGTCAAGAAGTAAAAAAAGAGGAGTCAAGCTCAAAATAAATAGAAGCATCAAAGAAGGTATTTGAAGAAGAATCTAAGACCTATATTGATGAGTTGAGAAGTGGAAACATCAATGAGAAAGAAAACAATGCACCATCAAGGAACAAGGACCAACACATAAAAGCAAAGAAAGAATCATGTGACCATATCCTCCAAGGCAATATGAATACTTATTCCAGGGTTATTGCTTCTCATGTAATCATTTTGGTCACAAAGCTATACATTGCAGGGTTCATGGTAAGAATGATTATGACTTCACCAAGAGAAACTTCAATTCATTTGCACCTTTCAAAGACTACAACATCATGTATTTCAATTGCAATAATTTTGGGCATAAAGCTAAGTGGTGTAGAACAAAGTTTTCAAAATTTCCAAAGACAAGCAAGAAGAAGGATAGTCAAAATGTTCAAAGAGGTATGACTTCAAAAGTTTGGAAAAATAAAATTGAAAAAGAAGAAGAGCATTGTAAGTTGGGAGTAGTTTTACTCCCATCTCAAAATTAATCACCTCAAGAAAAGGAGGTGGTAAGGGGTCTGTGTTAAGTATATTATTTTTAGCTCCAAGGAGCCCTTTGCCATTGATGTCAAAGGGGGAGAATTTCAGTGAGGGGGAGAAGCATGTCAGGGGGAGCAACTTGAGAAGAAGACAATTTTCTTTGGAGGGTTGCCATCAATGACAAAGGGGATATTGTTGGAATAATTGAGTTGTCATTGATGTCAAAGGTTGTTTTGGTTAATAGTAGTTGTCATTGATGTCAAAAGCAAATCATGATGTGTTGGAGTAAACTATGCAAGACAAATATATCTTCAAAAGGTATGCAAGACAAAGTGTGAACTTTAATATTTAAATTTAATATTTAAATATTAAGAGTGGGATATACTTTAATTTTTAAATTAAATATTAAAGTAAAGGTTAAGATATAAAAGTTTAAGTATTTGATAAAATAATTTCTAGATATGGAGGGGAGAGGGGGAGGGACCTGCTCCCTCTCCCTGTTCCCCCTTCCCTAGTTCTTGCCCAATCCTTGATTCATCCCAGGTCATCCCACTCTGGGAATGGTTTGTAGCAGATGATCTCCTTTGGGGGGAGATACTTGCCCACTTTTTGCTCTTTTCCCAATAGTTTTTTAGGGTTTCCTCGTTTGAATCCCGGGCCTGGTGCTTCCCAGGGATCCTTTGGGGTTTCCTACATGTTCCTAGGATCCTATCCCTGATCTCCCTTAGGCTTTTCCCTAGGTTTTTTTTGCAGGTTGTTACTGGGATCCAGTTCCCAAGGATTTCTCAGTCTATGGTGGTTGTAGGTTGGGTTCTCATTTGCTTCCTGGTGCATCCTGTGAGGTTATCTCTTCATTGAGGTTGGTCTAGGGGGGCCAGTTTCCTCTTTGCTCATGTTTCCTCTCTGGGATGCCATTGGTTGTTGGTGGTCTCATCCCTTTGGGTGGGACCATGTTTGTTTTCATGTTCGAAGGCTTCTTTTTGCTAGATCTGCTACTTGGTGGATGCTTTGAGCATTTGCATGGCCTTGGGGGGGCCTCTTCCTATGCTTGAGTTGTTCCCAACCCTAGTCCTAGTTCCCTGAAGTTGTTTGTGTGCAAGGATGGGGATTCTTGGTCCTTCTTGCTGGGGTGCTTTGGGTTTTCTACTACATGTTTCGATCTTGGGGGGACTGATGATCTATGCATGCAAACCCCTAGATCCCTCGGTTTATGTTTTTATGGATCTCATCTTTGTATCTACTGCTACTTTCTGCCTAGGCTTCGTAGGTTTTCATTTTAGTTTCTTGTTTGGGGATTATTCTTTCTGGTCCTGCTTCTTGGTGGACTCTTAGAGCTTGTTCTTGGCCTTGGGGGGCCTCTTCTTGTTCCTAAGTTGTTCCCAGTCCTAGTTCCACTTCCTTGGAACTATTCATGAGCAAGGATGGTGGGTTCTTGGCCCTTTGTGGCTTCTAGGATCATTTCTTTGTGCCTGTGTTTGTTTTATATGTATCCTTCTGGCTTCCTCATACTCCTCTTAGTGGGATTCCAGTGCTGCAGTTTCCCAAATTCGTTCTTCTGCTAGTTCTATTGGGCAGGATTTTCCAATCCTGCTAGTTTTCTCACTGGGTGGGATTTTTCAAACCCAATTTTTTGCTGGTTTTCTTGCTAGGCAGGATGGTATTTCCCACTGGGTGAGATTTTCCAATATTCTAGTTTTACCGCTGGGTGGGATTTCAAATGTGGTGGTTTTCATCTGCTTCTTGCTTGGCAATATTTTTCAAAAATGGTGGTTTCCCGCTAGGCAGGATTTGGTGGTGTCTCATTGGGTGGGATTTTCCAATCTACTGGTTTTTCTGCAGGGCAAGATTTCCAATATACTAGTTTTTCTTGCTGGGCAAAATGGGATTTCCCACTGGGTAGGATTTTCCAATATTCTGGTTTTCCTGCTAGGCAGGATTTCCAATTTGCTGGTTTATAGCTACTTCTCACTGGACGGGATTTTCAAATTCATCATCCTACATGTTTTCCCATTAGGTGGGATTTTTCAAAACTGGTGGTTTCCCACTGGGCGGGATTTTTCAAAATTGGTGGTTCCTCGCTAGGCGGGATTTTTCAAAATTGGTGGTTTCTCGCTAGGTGGGATTTTTCAAAATTGTATTTTCTCGCTAGGCAGGTTTTTCCAAACTGTCTATCTCCCATTGGACAGGATTCTTCAAATTGATTGTTCTTGACCTTTGGTTTTGTTGATTGACCTATTGTAAAAAAAATTTGGGGTCCTTTCAAAACCCGCATTTAATATAATTTTTACCTACCAATGATTTAAATATTTTATATGAAGTGGAAAGTTGAATTTGAGGGCCGACCCTAATGTTGGAGATTAAAAAATTATTTTTGATATATATATGGTTCTAACATTATGGCTGAGTGTGATTTGAGAAAGTTCCTTCAAGTAGCCTTCAGAGAAATATTAAGAGCATTCATTTGCATGCCTTCGTATGCATTCGAAAGAGTGAGTACAAGGAGAGTGTGTTGTTCGTTTGTGTGTTCCACTTGGAGAGGAGAGTGTATTTTCTGTTTGTGTGTTGTGCTTGGAGAGGAGAGTGTGTCATTCATTTGTGTGCTACACTTGGAAATGAGAGTGTATCATTCATTTGTGTGATATGCTTGGAGAGAAGAGTGTACCATGTGTTTGAGTTTTGCGCTTGGATAGGAGAGTGTGTTGTTCATTTGTGTGATGCGTAGGAGTTTCACTAGAGCCAGGAGTATCATCAAGAGTGTGCTTTGGAACCAACAAAACATTGATTGTAAATACAAGAGTAGAACATGGTAATCCTACAAATTAGAGTGCAACATCAAGTTAAAAGCCACCTGTGCTACACCAGATATGAAGGAGATTATGGTCCTTGTGAAAGAACCAAATACAATGTCTACAACAGTGAATATTGTGATAATTTTGGGCAGCATCAAAGAAGAGGAAGAGGTATCGCATTGTCTACGCAAATTGGCATCTTCAATAGAAGAAAAATATAGTTCTACAACATATTTTAAAGTATGCACATTGTGAAGAAGACATCGTTGTAGTGAAAGAAATATAAATGATGTTGTGGTTAGACATGCACTTAAAAGACTTACACAGTGACAAAACATAGAGGTATATTATTGTTTTATCCATTTGCATATACATTAACATGTAGTGGAAGTTTTGGCACTAGTAGAGGAAAGACACAGCAAGATACAAGGGCACAGGATTGGATGCAAAGTATTGAAACCCTAAACTGATGAGTCGTAACATCAATGCAAGTGTCAGCTGTGTAAAAAGCCAAAGCAGGAAGTGCATGAAAGAAGAAGGGAGCAACAACGATGAGTTTGAATTATTGCCAAGGTTACATTTTTTGATTGAATAATGATGACCACGTCTTCAAATTAAGTTTTGTGGAACCACCTTCCATCAGGTGGTGTAGCTGAAGTGGTTCATTACCAACATATAAGAATTGTGGGTGAAATACCAGGGTTCAATTTTTACCACAAGAAAAAATATTTTGGAATATAAGTGTGATTTTAATTATATCTAGGAATGAAATTTATTATAAAGTATTGATGAGAAATTATGTATGAAAGTTTTCTTCAAAAGGCAAAAACAAAGGAGAATGAGAAATTATTAATGCACCAAGGGTTTTATGAATGAAAGTTTCCTTTTGATAGAATAAGAGAATAGTGCATAATATTTTGGCAAGGTGTGGTAGTAAAAATTCCTAAGACGAAGTGTTTTATGTGGGCAGCCATGAAAGTATTGTGATTGGTTTTGAAGTATATGTGGAAATAAGAAAAATAGTATAGTCTCACACAAATAGAAGGTCTTATTTAAAGTGAAAGTGTCACATAGTGCAAGGATAGTATGAAAGGATTCAATTGAAAAGTAGGACATTTTCAGCCACCTACAAAAGGGAAGGAAAGGTGCAATTCAATAATTACAAGGTTTTGGAGTAGTGTTGAGCACTTTTGTGAGCATATGTGAGCAGGTTTAGTAAGAATATTTGAGTAGGTTTTATGAGTAGGTTATGGATTTTTTTGAGCAGAATTGTGAGCAGGTGTGAGCAGGTTTTGTGAAGAATATTTGAGCAAAATTATGAGCAGGTTTTTAGAAGAATATTTGAGCAAAATTATGAGCAGGTTTGAGCAGGTTTTGTGAAGCAATATTTGAGTAGAATTATGAGCAGGTTTTGAAGCATATTAGAGCAGAGGGTATTGGTGTCTCCTATGGATAGAGGTCCACAAACTAAAGTAGAGGGGATTGGTGTCTTCTGTGGATAGAGTTCCATGAACCAAAGCAAAGATAATTGATGTCTCATGTGGATAGAGGTCAACAAATATTGTAATAGAGGATTGGTGCCTCCTGTGGGTTGGTTCCCACAAAATTTATTGAGAAATTTATAAGTAATATTTCTTCGTGGATGTAGCCCACATTGGGTGAACCAAATTAAATTTGTGTCTCTCATATGTGTGATTATTTATGCATTATTTTATTTACTACATTGATATTATTGATGTTATCATTTGTATTGAAAAGTGAAAAGTTTTATCTTATACTGTTCACCTCCCCTATTAGTATAAGCTTGTGTTCTTCAAACCTTTGCTATCAGGGCCATATGGTACAACCCCACTGCCTCAAGTAAACCATAATCCTTAACATCCAAAAAATCCATTAACATATCAATAAACTTTAATCATTGCTCCCTCAACTCCAAGATGCCATATCATAATTACAAAACTTAAACAAATAAGCATAAGTCACCTATTCCATTCATTTCAACATTTTTTTATTAATTTTTACATTTCCACAAGCCCATACAAATGCATCAATGTATATGCATTGGTTTATGATAATTGCATTGGTCCACAACATTTGCACTTGCCAAAATTGAAAGTCAATATTTAAGCAAAAATTGAAAACTATAAGTCAAGGTTCTAAGACTTACATGAAGTATACCTATTGCTCCTATTAACAACCCTTGAATGATGTCCAAGTGATGCATAGGTCTTCTCTCTTACACCATTGAAGCTCTCTATCACTATTCACTGTGTAAAAGATCTAAGAACTGTAATCTCTTGTGGTAAAAATGAATTCATTTTCCCCCCTTTGACCCTATTAAAACCCCTCCAACTTGTACCAAAAACCTTTTTCTCAATTTCTTCCATATTTCTTCCCTTACACTTTACATACTTCTAAGCCAATTGATTTTTGTCTAGAATTGTTTTTACTCTGAAACTTGAGGGGCACCCTTAGGGCATGTGAGCATTAATGATGCCTAAAAGTATAATTTTTAGGAATTACTTTTTTTCTAACCATTTTTGCAAACCAAATATATAAAGTAGGAAATATACAAAATTGGAGCATCTACATTAATTTTTTATGCATTTATCATAAAATAATTGTTGGTGTAGCATAATGTGTAGCCAAAAAACTCAACAACAAATAAAGGATGAAATAAACTCATACGATGAAGAAAATAATGTGCAATTTATAAGAAAATAATAGAAAACAAAAGAAATATTTACTAGTAAATATTTATACATGACATGCCATAGAGCACAAACAAAAAAATGGAAGAACTTCATTCACAATACATTCAACATTACATTTGAGAGATGTTTTTCTCTCATGGTTATTCACACATTTATTTTATAGAGTTTTATCTATGAAAATAAATACACATGTGGAGGTACCATGTTTAGGGTTTTCCCGTCCATGTTTAGGGTTTTCTCACCCATAGTTAGAAAAATCAACTAATAACATCTCAACATATGTCTAGCAACTCTTAAAAACATAAAATCCAGTATTTTTAGCACACATCCAACAATCTCCCACTTGCCAAAAAACCAAGTAATTGAACAAAAAATGTCTTCTTCCTTATTCTTTAGGGTTTCTAATAAAAATGAGAGAACTCCTATGAAATGTCTACACCAAATTAAATTCTTCCTATCGAATGGATTGCTTAGTGCATCTACTGCATTGTCCCGTGCACCAATATTCTACAACTCAACTTATCCATATTCCACCATCTCTTTGATTTAATAAAATTTCACTAAATGTTTTTAGTATGAGAGTGAAATTTAGGATTCATAGTCAAGTCAATTACAATTTTATTGTCACACCATAAAATAATGGAACTTTATTGAAAACCAATGCCTCTGCACACTACATGTAACCAAGCTACCTCCTTAGATGCTTCTGTAGTAATAATGTATATAGCTTCAGTAGTTGATTGATCCATCACTTGATACTTTTACTTCTCCAACTCATAGCTCATACAAATAGTGTGAACACATATGCATTAGTATATTTAGAAGTATCTACATCTCCATCATAATCAAGATCTACAAAACCTTGAACCTATTTTTTTTTTACCATGATAATAGATTACAAAATCACTAATGCCTTTCAAATATCTGAGAATTCTTTTCACTACAACCCAATATTACTTACCAATATTAGAAATAAATCTTCTCACAACTCCAACTACATGAACAAGATATAGTATTGTACACACCATTGCATACATGAGTTTACCAACTACACTTGCATAGGAAATTGTGTCCCTCTTCTCATCATCATCCTTTGGACATTTATATTTTGACAATTCAACTCCAACATAAAAAGGTGTAGATACAAGAGTACATTGGTCCATTCTAAAAAGAGTAAGCAAGTCTACAATGTATCTCTTCTGGCTAATCCACATATTCTTCTCACCATGGTTTCTCTTCACTTGAATATCTAAGAAACAATGTAATGGGCCAAGGGCTTTCATGTAAAATTTTCCTAATAACTCATAATTGGTCTTCTTCACAAGATCCTTCAAATTGCTAAAAATAAGAATATCATCTACATATAACACCAGAATTAGAAAGTGGTTGCCTTCATGATTGAGATAGATACAATGATCAATATCACTTCTCACAAAACCATGTCCAATCACAAAGGTATCAAAATTTTTATGCCATTGCTTTGGGAACTGCTTCAACCCATACAATGAATTTCTTAGCTTATATACAATATTTCTCTCACTTACTTCAAACCCAATTGGTTGCTCCATGTAAATATCTTCATTGAGATCTCCATGAATAAAAGTTATTATAGGTCAAAATGACTACATCAGGAGAAATAAGGTGATAAGCCTCCATTTTTTTTTTAATTTTGAAGGATAGGCACAAAATCATGATGTGTCTTGGTTTCACTATCAAAATATCTTAAAATACCTCAAGTGCAAAATTGGGTGTGATGCCATAACATGGCTCAACATCAAGGTCATGAATAAAAAAGGAGAGTCAAGTGCAGGATTGAGTGTGATGTTGCAACATGACCCAGTGTCATGATCACGAATGACTAAAGAGCATTAATTCAAAAAACCTAATGTAACTTCATGACTTATGGCCACATCATTGTTATGAGGATCATGAGAAGATAGCAAAAGAGAAATTTTGTAAAACTATAACATGAGTCTTTATCACGTGCATCGAAGCCCAAAAAGGGTCACTAAGTAAGAAGGGTTGTGACATCATGATAGTAGCAGCTCTAAAGGCTCGTAAGAGAAAATAAAGGTGTGGAACTATGATATGTCTCCACATCATAGCTGGAGGAAGCTGGAAAGGTTCAATGCAAGGAAAGGAACATGAAAGCATGATATGTTTGTACATCATGATCACAAAAGCTGGAGAAGTCTGAAGGCAAAAAAGGAATGTGGCATCATGACATGTCTCTATGTCATGGCCACCACGAGTTATATCAAATCGAATCTTATTCAAAGTTTCAATATTCTATGGTCGTTACAAGATCAATGATGATAAGCATTTCTGAATATCAAAGGAGGGATCATATTGTAATTTCATCACCACTACTTATCCACGTACATAAAGAATTTAATCGGTAGTTAGAGGTCAAGCACACTATTCTATTTTTGGATCAATGGTGTTGCACGATGATCTTATGAGATTGGCATCCTGGCATTATGTTGTAACTATTTTAATAAAGATATTTTTTTATTTTAAAGTTTAAACTGTAGAGGTATTATAAATAAGAATGATGGTATATTATTAAAGGGTTGTCTCTTAGGCATTTACAAGTTGCATGTATAAAGACTTTTGGAAGGAGCAATGCAATAGAAATATTTGTTTGGCCTCTGGTTCAACATCTTGCAAAAAATGTATGTATGAATGGATGAATGTTTCTATTTAGCTAGATGAATGTGCATGACATTAATTTTACTTTCTAGATTCTTGTGCATGTTAGTTCTCTAGTTCTGGAACTGATAGTCTATGGAACTAAATATTGATTAAAGGTTATTCTGCATATGATAAAACTGGTTGGTCTATTAGGAGGTTTTAATGGCTACTTCATTTCATGATATTTATGTATTTCTTGATGTTGTCTAATCCGCACCATTACAAGTTCTAGCATCAGCTATATTTACTCTCTTTCAACACTCTTTTCTCCTCCCATCATAGTTTTAGCTAGTTAGAACCTCAAAGGAGCCAACCTTCTCTAGAGATTGACCCAGTTAAGCTCTATAGCTTACTTGGTCATTCAATGTTGGCCAAGTCTTGGGTGCAATAATCAACCATAGGCAGATTTTGGACCAATAATTTTTGGCACACCCAGTGGGACCAAATCCCATTATTCACACAGGTCAGAGATTTGGTGTTTGTCTTTGCTCTATTTTAATCTAAATCACTTAGTGAATTCATTCAAAAATATCAAACCTATAAAATATTTATATCCATTGTTTAGTATTGAAATACATGATCACCAGATCAAAAGCAAAAAACTTAGAAGAGCCTATCAAGTTTTTAGAACTGCACCTTGGTAGTCTTAGAGTACACCCTGTTCTATCTTCTAGATCAGTACCTTCATCTACCATCACTACAGGATCAACCAGTACTATAAGTCCTACACCCTTAACTCCTCTCATCACAGCCACTAGTGGATCTTCTAGTATAACCAACCTTACCCCTGTAACTTCTATCAGTATAGTAGCAATAATGGCTAACCCAAACTAGAACATCCTACCTTATCCCTCATGGAATCATTCAGGTCCCCTGAATCTAACCATTCAGAATCCCATTCCCCTAGTAGCTTTGAAGGCACTACCAACATATGATGGCACAAGCAAGACTGCTTATGAGCACTATCAAGATGTAGCATCACTAGCAGCCATTCATAATATCATAGAGGAAAATGTGATGATAAGGTTATTGGTTATATCATTAAGAGGGAAGATGTTGTACTGGTATAGAACCCTCCCTAATCAGACCATAACCACTTGGGTAGGTCTTGTTGGTAAACTTGTAGAAGAATTTAATGAGTAGGTAGATCCTTTCTCCCTACTTACATAGTTTACTATCATACAAAAACATCCTCAGGAGGAGATAGTAGATTTTAATATCAAATTTAGTCATACATGGTAGAGAGTGCCTGATGGTCTCAGACCAATGAATGAGCAAGCAATGTATTATTATCTAAGAGCCTTCAACTCAGATCTGGGTATGGCTATAAGGTAGTCTTAGGTGTTCACCTTTCCATAAATCTTTTAGGAAGCCCTAAAGGTAGAGAAAGACCTTATTGCTATTGGGAGGTTACCACCTAAAATGATAATACCTATATTCCTAGATCTCCCTTAGGTCTCTAGTGCAAATACATCATATCCTACTTCTTCTCCCATGGTAGACCTCCCAAAATGGCCTAGAATATCGATTATCCCAACAATACAAGCTCCCCCTATATTCCCAACTTTACCTCTAGTACCTATAGTACCTACTTTACTAGCCCTCGATCCTTAGCTTGTAGTTCTCCTAGAAATGTAGACAACTATGAAAAATCTAACCAATGAGATCACTTCGATGAAGAGGTGGGAAGTTGAGAGAAATTTCTAGCTTAGAATATTCCCTCAAGTATCAAAAGAATAAGCTACTTCAACCAATAGATATCAAGAGAGATCAGGTATAATGTATGCAAATCAAGATAATGAACCCTCTACATCCTCAACTAAATCTGATTACTGGTGTTCTACATGTAATGATCCACATGGTGAAAGCTCATGCATGATTCACCAACACCATGTATAAAAGGTGGCTATTGAAAAGGTAGAAAGAGCAGGCAAGGGATAGGTTAATATGATTAGAGAAATGAGCCATAATTTCATGATGCCATCTATAGAATAGGTTGTAGTTTTGACTAGGTTAGGGAAGAAGCCTCTCCAAGTTGATCCCAATGAACTTAATCCTCTGAAAGTACCTTTAAGAGCAAAAAATCAAACTAAAAATGGAAATTCCCATGATATTGCACCTCAAAAGCCAACTCAGAGGTAGGGAGTAGAAACCAGTAGAAGTGAGGTTGCATAGAAAGAAGTTGAAACTCAAGAACAAGCAAGGGATAAACTAAGATATCCTTCTTTAACCAAGCATCAAAGAATAGAAGCAACTCAAGGGTATAGAAATAGGTATGATCCACCTACAAAAGAGAAGGATAAGTAGTTTGATGCTCCTATTTTCAACATAGTGGAAGAATTAAAGAAGACTCCTTCAAAGGTAAGCATGTATGATGCACTATTACTTCTAGGGCAGATGACTTATTACAAGAATATTTAAAATCAATAAAAAATAAATACAAGCCTCACCCTCAACTGAACTAGCTCATGCTAGCTTGATACTAGCCACAGGTAAGAATAGGTCTCCTCCTTTCTATTTGTCCCTTCAAATGGAAGGGTGGGTGGTACACAATTGCATGATAGATTCAGGTGCAACAACTACAGTGATGCCCAAAGTTGTATGTGATATTATGGGGATGGAATATACTAGAAGTAGCCTTGGAGTATTATAGTTGGATGGCACTCCAATCAAGACTATAGGAGTAATCAAAGATATTCCTATAGTATTGCATAGGATACCCCAAATCACAGTTATACAAGAAGTAGTTGTGGTAGACCTAGAGCCTTACTTTGGGATGTGCCTTTCAAGAGAATTCACAACCAAGATAGGAGGATATTTATCCCTTGATTATTCACACATGGAGATTCCATATAAAGGTAGAAGGGTCAAGATATTCAATGAAAAACCTTCTTCCTTTCATATTGAGAAGATTGAAGAAGATAATAAACCTGCTAATAGTGTGAGTATGATTATTGAAGAAATTGAGGGGTTAGATCTGATGGAGGAAGTTCTAGAAGAACTCCAAATTGAAGATCAATTTTCTCTAAAGGACTTTAATGCTATGATTGAAATAGGGATGGGGACCTATTCAATCACAAAACCTAAAAAGGTTGAGCCCTCCTCTTTGATAAAACAAGATGTCTCCACAAGTTAGATCTGGAAACTATTCTTTGATGGTGCCAGATGTAAAAATGGGGTTGGGGTAGGTATAGTACTAATCTCACCAATTAGGGATGAGAAATTTTTCTTGTATAGATTGACATGGAGTTGCACAAATAATGTAGTAGAATATGAAGTACTTTTCTTGGGCTTAAGAAAGGTTAAGAAGTTAGGGGTCAAGCAGTTGTAGATATATAGATATTTAGAGTTGATAGTGAATCAGGTCATAGAGAAGTGTATCAGCAAACAAAATTACCTCAAGGCTTATCAAAATAAGGTATGGGATCTATTTGAAGCCTTTTAAAGCTTTGAATATTAAAGTTATTCCTAGGGAGCATAATACTCATGCTGATTTACTAGCATCTATGGGGGCCAACTATTGCCCAATAGCCAATGTCATACAAAAGTAAAAAATAGTAAGGTTGATATATAGACCTTCAGTCCTAGATAAAGATACCTTCTGGTAGGTCTTCGAGAATGATGAACAAGTATTAGATTTCCTAATCTATGAGATGAACTGTTCAAGTGATCGAGCCTTAGAAGATGAAGAAGATGAAGGATTGATCCAACTCAAGAACAATCATATACCAAAAGGCCTGATAACTCTTGAAAGCCTTTTTGATAGTAGTGATCAGCCAATGAGCCATAAGATAAAGGTTGATAAGTAGAAGTACAAGGAAATGTAGGTAGAACCTAGAAAAATGCTCAAGGTTGGGGTTCAATGTTCAGAAGAAGAGGTAGACCAAGTCCTAAAGTTATGCAAATATTTCCTTGATATTATAGCTTGGATATATGATGACCTCAAGGTGTACAACAAGGAAACAATACAACACACCATTGAACTTGAGCTAGGTTCAAAGCCCTTTCGACAAAAGTAGAGGCCTATCAACCCAAATATAGAAGCCCTGATGAAGCAAGAGTTACTAAAGCTACTCCATGCCAAAATAATCTACCCTATCAAACACTCCACATGGGTTGCTAACCTAGTGCCAGTCAGAAAGAAGAATGGGGATATCAGATTGTGTGTGGACTTTAAGAATTTGAATAAGACCTCCTTGAAAGATCACTATCCTCTACCTCAGATAGATCAAATATTGCATATTGTAGTAGGAGCAAAGATATTCTCATTGTTGGATGGATTCTCTGGTTACAATCAGGTTTGGGTCAAAGATGAAGATCAACATAAGACTACATTTACTACTAAATGGGGAACTTTTGCATATCAATGTATGCCTTTTGGCCTATCCAATGCAAGGGCTAATTTTTAGAGGGCAATGGATTTAGATTTTGGAGAACTTGTGAATAAGGTGATAGTCATTTATCTAGATGACATGACAGTGTTCTCCCACAAAAAGGAAAAGCATATTGAACATCTCATAATGGTCTTTGAAAAGTGCAAAGAATTTGGTATTTCCCTGAACCCAAAGAAATCTATCTTTGCTGTAGAAGAGGGAACTCTATTAGGACATGTTATCTCTAACAAGGGACTGGCCATTGACCTAGAAAGGGTGAAAGCTCTTTTAGATCTTCCTTTTCCATTGAACAAGAAAGGGTTGTAGTCCTTCTTTGGATAGATCAACTTAGTGCGAAATTTTGTTGTAGACTTTGCACAAATAATAAAGCCTATGACCGAACTACTAAAGAAAAATGTAGACTTTAGGTGGACTGATCTAAGGAAAGAAGCATTCAAGAAGATCAAGGAGGCAATCTCTTAGGCACCTGTGCTAATCAACCCTGATTACTCAAGAGATTTCATTATGTATGTTGTTGGTGAACAGGAAAGTTATGCTGTAGTTCTTACTCAAAAGGGAGAAGACAATGAGGAGAGACCTATTGCCTTTCTAAGCTAGACTATGCAAGATCATGAGGAAAGGTATAACTTCATTGAGAAATAGGTGTATGCAATCATGAAGTCCTTAAATAAATTTAGGTATTTCCTATCCCAAAGCAAGACCTTGGTGTATGTGGTACATCCTGATGTCAGAAACTTTATAATTCAGGGAGAGCTTGGTGAAAAAAGAGCAGGATGGGTGTCAAAAATACAAGAATATGATGTAGATATCCATCCAACTAAGCTAGTAAGAGGTAGAGCTTTGTGTCAAGAATTGGAAAAAGAGGCTAGAGCAAAATATGTGGCCTATCAAGCACCAGAATCAGTTCAGGATATTAGACAACCCTCAGAGAGCTCAGATTGGGTTGATGAACTTATAAGCTACTTCCAAATAGGAAAATTCCCAATGAGCCTAAATGCCTCACAAAGGAGGAGGTATAGACTACAAGCTCTAAAATATGTTCTATTACCTGAAGGCTTGTACAGAAAAAATTTAGATGGTGTTCTTTTGAGATGCATCAAGGATGATCAAAAATAGAAGATCTTGGAAGAGTTCCATGGAGGCTTATTAGGGGGACACTACTCAGGTAGGACCACAACACTAAAAATACTAAGAATAGGTTGTTACTAGCCAACCATATTCTCTGATGCTTTTAAAGTCACAAAGGCATGTGAAGAATGTCAAAGATATGTAGGAAGAAACAAAAATGCTTCCTTACCTCTCAAGTCCATCCAAGTAGAGCAACCTTTTCAACAATGGGGTTTGGACTTCATAGGGGTGATAGAACCAAACTCATCAGTAGGACACAAGTACATTTTGACTGCTACAGACTATTTCACCAAATGGGTTGAAGCAATACCCACAAAGAAAGCTAATCAGGAGGTAGTGATTGAATTTGTTGAAAGCTTGATTACAAGATTTGGCATACCTGATGCATTGGTTAGTGACAATGGCCCATCCTTCATCGGAGAAAAGATGACTAATTTTGTAGGTAAATATGGGATCTATTTAAAAACTTCTTCCAACTACTATCCACAGGGAAATGGCCTAGCAGAATCAACAAACAAGAATTTACTTAGGATTCTAAAAAGGACTCTAAAGGACAACAAAAGGAGTTGGCATTTACTAATAAATCAAGCACTATGGGCTGATAGGATCACCATTAAGAAGTCCATAAACACTTCTCCTTACACTTTAGTATATGGAAAAGAGGCTATTCTCCCCATACATATGGAGATACCTACTCTGAGATTGCTTAACCAAACCCATACTGTAGAAGATGACCTAGTAAAAGATAGGTTGATGCAACTTTTGTAGCTAGAAGAATAGAGGGAGAAGGCTTATGTACAATATCAAAAACATCTAGAGGAAACCAAAGGATGGTTTGACAAAAATACCACTTTCAGGAAATTCAAAGTCGAAGATCTGGTCCTAAGATGGAATGAAAACAAAGCAAAACCTAGAAATCACCAAAAGTTTGACTCTTTTTGGGAAGGTCCTTTCAAAATCATTACTGAGAAACAACACAATGCTTTCCAACTCCAGGATGAATAGGGAAGGATTCAACCCATTCCTATCAATGGTTTCCACTTAAAGCTCTATTTTCATTGAAAAGATCCCACCCCTTGTATTTTATGTATCATATGTATTTTAACGTGTGTTTCTATAGAATATCATGATTTCGTGACACGTCTCAAAGTCATGGTAAACAAAGAAGAAAGATGCACGATGTCATGATATGTTAGTGAGTCATGGTAACAATGAATAGAAGCCTTTGAAAAGAAGATATTGACATGATTTCATGATGAACCACCATGTCATGGTCAAATAGTCAAAATAACTCCAAAATAAAGAAGCACCACGGTCGCACAAAGGGAGGGAAAACTATTTTCAAATTTTGAGAAAGCATTAGGAAGCATGATATCATAAATATGACATTGGTTGTGATACATCAAAAAAGGTGGTGCATGAGTGGAAGCAGAAATGACATCCTGATCAATTCATCGAGCAAACAACCAACCACTACAGTAATTGCATGTTGCCCTAATTCCTATGGAGGCTTTGTATATGGCTAAGAAACCCTAGAAATCCCTCATTTTTTTGAAGTCTCCTAATAGAATTGCCTTCCATCACCAAATTTTCCCTCTCACATCAAGTGCTCTCAAAAGAATTTTTTAGTGCACCAGAGCTCAAGAAGTAGAAGTACCATAATGGTAGCTTCATCCTCAACTGCAGAAGTCACAATGCAGATAGAAGAAGATAAAAATATCAAATTTCAAGATAGGGATGTGAGAATTACGAACACTATGGTTACATACAAGGGTGCTGCATGACTCAGGATGGACGTCGAAGAAAGGCTTTCAATAGGTATTTCATGATCAAGCCCCAATTTGTTTGCCTTTCATTCCTTGCTCTCTTTTTATATCTACAACCCAGTGCATCCATGTCCTAAACTTGTGCATGCCATAGCCAAATTCTATGACCCTAAGCATAATATTGTTCAAAATGTGCAAGGACACCCACTTTTTACCCTCGGCCCAGATATTTTTTTGACTATTTTTATCATGGGTATGGCCCCAGCTCTAAAGCCCAAAGATTTCCATCTCGATGACCAGGCAAAGTATTACATCTCAAATAATCGCATGAGAACCTTCTTAGAGCTACAATTGAAATCACCACCATTAGGTAGGAATTTTCTAGAAACCCCTATTCCCCTCACAAAATTCAAGAACCCTGAGCTCTTCTCCATGTTAGCTGTAATTGTGGGGTTGCCATTGGATGAGGAGGTCCACGGTTGGAAAATTACCATGGTCTAGTGCATTTCAAACCCTAAGTTCTATGACACTTCCATTATGGACTAGAGCACCAGGCCTCTTTTCTTCGATTGGCCAACTTATCTGTATAGGAAAATTCATGAACAATTGACTAAGTTGAAGAAGGGTTCCCAAATTTCTTTTAGATATTGTTCACACCTGGCTTAGGTCTTCTTTTACTTCATGGTACAAGAAATACCTTTCATACCTATAGTAGATAGAGATGAGAAGGGGAATCTATTACCAATGTATTCATGGACCATAGTGCTCACCACCTTTGAGACATACTACAACTTTAATAGGGAGTTCTTGGGACCTGCACTTAAACTTATGTATGGGGAAATGAATAGGCTATCCCAAAAGGCTAAAAGTATTTTACAAAACCCACATGCAGAGGAGGGGGACTAGTTCATTCTAATACAGGGTGTTATCATTAGATTATATGGGTTCATTGGAAAGCCATTTTTACTACCTCACTATGTTACAGATCGATTGTTTGCAATGGAGTATTGCAGATAGACTATATATATCAATTACCAATATGGCATAGGTATAGGCAAGAAGGGAACTTGCACCCTACCATTCAATTTTGAGGGTATAGTCCTAACAAAGAAATGGCATCATGAACAGGTTTCTCAAGCCTTGAGGGACCTGGGCCTGGTAGAATTACCACAAATATGGAGGTATGACCCTAATGATATATTTTTAGAAAGACTATCTATCATTAATAACTCTAGGACCCAAAAGTTCACCAAAACAACCAGGGAGCATATAGAGCAGCAAAGGAACAATAATGAAGATGAAGAGTTAGAATGGAATGTAGATTAGATGCAACCTTTTCCCCCATGGCATGATTTCTATGAGCAAGTTGTAGATTATGATCCCAAGAATATTGAAGAACACTTCTTAGATGAGAAAACTATTCAAAAGATGTAGAATAAGCACCATTGGATAGAGGCCAAGATACATGCCTGGTGGATCATGAGGGTTGAAAATAAATCAATCCCTTCAAGATATGGTCTCAAAATTGATGATGAATTTTCCCTCAGGTATGATAAGTACCAAGAGACCTAGGCAGAAACCATTGGGAACAAGATTGCTCTAAGCTTTCATAGTACCTGGAGAGAAGGACATGCTATAGAAGACACTCCTAAAGAAGTAGATATAGGTAAAGGGAAGGTAATCACCCAAGCTCAACAACAAACTATCAAAGGTACTACCCCTCCCTCCTCTTCTAAAGGAAAAGTGATAGTGTACACTCCTACACAAGAATAATTGGAGAAGTATTCAAAAGCACCCTTGATAATGAAAAATATGGGTTATACTAGAGAAGGCCTTGGGAAGCATGGCCAAGGGATTACTGAACCCATCTAGGTGCAAAAGAGGTCAAGACAAACAACTCTAGGGGTAAGAAGATCAAAATATAAAAGCTCTAAGTCAATCACTCCAAAGTTTGTACCACCTACTGGGGTAACACCCCCCTTAATTGAGATGATACAGGCACAACCTCAACAGCAATATTCAAAAATAGAGTCTGACCCCCTTCCTCTCATAAGATAAAAAAGGAAGACACAGATTTCATCTGAGGAAAGCTCACAGAAGAAGAGCAAGCAGGAAGAAGTTATAGAAGAAGTAAACACCTTAGAGCAAGAGGAAAATACAGAGCAACTACTTCAATAACAAGATGCAAGTGCCTCAAGGAAGAAGAAGTGGTTGAGCAACCACCACCCATGGAGGATGCACAAGAAAAACTACCACCCATGGAAGGTACACAAGAAAAATCATAGCCACATCTAGTGGTGTTAGGTATGATTCCTATTCCTTCCTCTTCTTCTCCTTCTCCTCATCCCCTAGAGAAATCTCCCTCCCTTTCTAGTGAAAATAATGTTTAGCCTCCACCTCCACAACATCCACCTTCACCTCCACCACCTTCATCCCCATCTCATCAGCATCCACCCTCACCACCACCTTCTTCATCTATCCCAACTGAAGAAGTTCCAATTTCTACACCTTCCTCCATAGCACCACCACTTGTCACTTCTGCAGACTCCATAGTAGTGTCCATTGCAGCTCCCATGAGCACTAATTCCACTCTTGTAATAATCCCATTCTCCCCTATTTTCCACTTCCCATTGTTACCATCCCTACCCACTTCTTCTACAAAAACTCACCCCACTATCTCAAAGCTCAAGAAATTCAAGAAGGCAAACAAGAATGCCTATGACTGGTGGAATACAAAATGTGCCCAATCTTCCAAGAAGTCTACTCAAAATATGATTGCAATAGATCCAACCACCCTCCAATGGATGAAGATGATAATCACACCCTTGGTGGACAATCCAATAGAAGATATGATGATAGAAGATTATCAAGCTGAAGCGGTAATAAAAGATATCACCCAGCTTCCGATGCAAGATGAATTTGTAACTGCCCAAGCTCACTTAGAAACCATTTACTTGCATGATGATTATTTCAAGGAGAAGTTTGCATGGGCTAAAGAGATGATTAAGGAGCTTGAGACAACACTGAGTGAATAGAGAAATGTTGAAAAGGCTCTAAAGAATGAGGCCAAGAAATGGCAAGACAGATTTCATGAGATGGCCAAATATAAAAAGGAGGTTGAAGATGCCAACAAGAAAAATCAAATTCTAGTTGAGCAAGTCAAGGATCTTCAACAGTATATTCAAGAGGAGAGGAGCCAAAGCCATAGGGTTCTCAAAAGAAAAGGCCAAATAGGTGAGGAAGGAGATATCTAAAGATATTCTGGAGATGAGCCTCAAAGTGCGACCCGTGCTACTATACATGGAGGAAGTGAAAGAAGTTTTGGAGATTGTAGAAGAGGAATTCAAGAGGGCTAAAGGTTTTATGCAATCAAGACTATCTACAGTGACAAATATTCAAGCCCTAGCTAAAAGTAGATATGAGAGGGTAGCAAATAGAGTCCCCAATAGAAAATGGTCCAATGCCAAGATAGTGGTCAAATGCTTTTTCAAAAGACATAGACTCATGAACCAAGGCTGGCAACTCATCCAGGAGCTAAAAGCTGAATCCAAGGGAATACTAAAGCATCTAAATCTGGCTAAGAAATGTGGATTCCCTGGATTTTAGGGGGAATATTCTAGTATCTTAGGGGAAGAAGAACTCAAAGCTACCCTAAAAAGAGCCATGGACAATGAGTCTAAAATAGATGAGTGGCCAGAGCCTATGCAACAAGAACATGTCTTCAAACTTGTTCAAGACCTTACTCAGATAAAATCCTACCTGTACGAACTGATTTTGAGGTCCAAAACCTTCTCCTATGATAGGGTCTCTGAACTAGAATTCATTCATGAACAATTCACCAATTCCTCAGATCCTAATGATAGGACCTGGGAATAGGCTTGCAGAGCCTACAATGATATTGCTAAGAGACTGCAAGACCAGAATGCTGAAAACAGGATGCAGGTGGTCAAAGAAGTTGGAGAAGAGATAGAAGAAGAAGTTGGAGGGGAAATAGAAGAAGAATTTGGAGGAGACACAAAGAAAGAAGAAGATGAGGAAGTTGAAGGAGAAGCAGAAAAGGAAATATCCCTAGGTGACCAAAGGACCAAGTAAATAAACCATCTATTCAAATTTTTTGCTGTCATCCATCCCCCTTTTTCAACCCTCATCATCCTCCTTTCCCCTTTCCTTCAAATTTTCCATTCATTCATCACTCCCATTTCATCCTTTTTGTCCTTTCTATCTTTTAGACTCCGTTCACCCAATGGATAAGGCCCTAGGTTCTAAAAATTTTGTGAGAAAAATACCTCGGGAGGCACCAATAATGTAGGTCAAAATGACTACATCAGGAGAAATAAGGTGATAAGCCTCCAAAAATTTTGAAGTTTGAAGGATAGGTACAAAATCATGATGTGTCTTGATGTCATTGTCAAAATAGCTTAAAAGGCCTCAAGTGTAGAATTGAGCGTACGATGTCACGACATGTCTCAACTGTAGCAAGTGTGAACACATAGTGGTTAGGTTAGGTTAAGTTTAATTGTCGGCAAGTTTATAATGTCGGCATGTTTTTTAAATTAGTTTTTCTCTTCTTCCCCTTATCCCTCCATTCCCTCCTTTATTCCCTCTTCCTCCTTATCCCTCCACCTTCCTTTCCCCTTATTCCTCCAACCTCCCTTCTTTTCCTCTCCGTCGACTTCCTCCCTATCCTCTCCATATAAATTAATGGACATTTCCTATGTTCTAAGGTTGTAATGGCTACGTGAAGATTATAGAAGTTTAATTAATTGGTGTTAATTTTATTATTAATATTTCATAGTGCCACCTGGTTTGATTTCAAGATTTGGTATCAGAGCTGGTCGGGAAAGCATGCATGGGAACGAATCTCGAGGTCACATGGTGACGAATCTTGAGGTCGCACAGTGACTGGATGGCAAGCATGTTGGGCACGTATCTCGAGGGTGCACCATGTTCGAGGAGCTAGCGATCGGATCGAGGAGGTGGCAAAGCTGGGCATGCATTTTGAGGTAACACATGGTAGAGCAGTCATAGAGTAGACAACTAACGTGGACATGCAGATCGAGGTGCTGAGGTGGACGCTAACGTGGTGATCGACGTGGCGAGCTGACGTGGCTGTCGACGTGGCGAGCAGAGGTGACGAGCTGACGTGGTTGTCGAGTGTGCGATGATGTGGCAAAAATTGTTAATGTGGTGGATGTGGATTCATCTGAGGGTGACACATGGCAAACACAGATTGGATGAGGAGAAAGCATAGTGTTGAGGAGCGATTGCCTGAAGGCGATTGAAGGTTAATGCGCCTTCGTGCATATTTGAAGACATATTTGTCTTCCTCCCATTGCATGTGGGATAAATACATGCTATTTTTTTTTTTAAACTGTCGTCGATGATAGTATAAGAAATAGCCCATTCCTTTGGTCTCCAGTCGAAGTGCATAGCGTATTTGGTTGAGTCTCTAGCTTGCGGAATAGAGGTCCCGGGGTTGAATCCTGTCGGGGGTTAAAAAACAAGTTTCTTTTGTTTTTTTTTTGTAATCACCTGGCGCAACACAGTTTAAGAAGGCAGAGGTCGTCCTTCTTACCGTCGGAGCCACGTGGTGTAGTGGCTATTGCCCGCAGGTAGGACACAGAGGTCCTGAGTTTGAATCCCATCGGGGATTTCACGACGAGAAAAAAAAATATAAGGTTTTTTTTTATTTTAATTTTTCATTATTAGTTTTTAATTAAAGTTTTTTAAAATATTTAATAATTTTTATTTATATTTTTTATTAAGTTTTTTTAAATAAACTTTTATTTAAAAAACTAATTTAAAATATCTATAGAAAATTGTTAAAATTTTAAAGGGCTTTATTAAAACAAATTTTGGAAATTAAAAAAAAAAAAATTAAAAGGGTGAAAAGTTTTTTGGCATCATTATTGTAACCCAGTGCATACGGTGTATTTTTTGGGTAGATGATTTGGTCATCTGGATGCTATTATGCATTGCTCTCTCTGTTGAGAAGAGAGAATCTTGATTCCTTTGACAGGAAATTCCAGTATAGTGGACTTCATACAGTGTTTTGTTAGTTGAAAAACCAAGTGATTGCACATCAGAGAAAACCAGATTCTGGATACGAGGCGGATTCTAAAGATAATATCTTCAGGAAAAGAGTAGTTGAATTTGATATGGTTGAAACAATACCTAAAGGACAATCAAGTGACAGTTATACTCCTGCAGTGCCTGAAGTTGAAACGAGTGAGAGCTATACACATCGCTCTCCTGATGATCTCATATTCATGGGTAGTAATGAAAAACTGAATATGAAGTTCAAACACTCCATGATGGAGCAGTTTGAGATGAAGGATCTTGGATTAATGCACTACTTCCTTGGAATGGAGGTCCATCAATCAGATACAGGGATCTTCATCTTTCAACATAAGTATGTTCAGGACATGCTTAAGAATTTTGCTATGGAACATTGCAAACCAGTTGCAACTCCAGTTGGACATGGGATCCAATTAAGCAAAGATGATGGAGCATCAAAAGTTGACGTGACCACTTTCAGAAGCATGGTTGGGAGTTTGATGTTTCTCGCCAACACCAGACCTGATATTCAGTATGTTGTTTCTCTTGTCTCTCAATTTATGTCTAATCCTTCTGAGTTGCATTTGCAGGCGGCTAAGAGAATTCTTAGATATATAAAGGGTACATGGGATTTTGGAATCCATTACCAGAAATGTAACACTATCAAGCTTGTAGGCTTCAGTGATAGTGATTGGGGTAGCAACATTGATGACAAAAAATCAACCTCAAGGGACTGTTTTAGTCTGGGATCGGGACTAATAACTTGGAGTTCCAAGAAGCAGACAGTAGTAGCATTATCTTCAACAGAAGCTGAGTATATAGCAGTCACTCATGCTAGTACTCAAGCTCTATGGCTACGAAATGTATTAGAAGAACTTGGAGAGCAGCAAAGTGGTCCAACAAGGTTATTCTGTGACAACATTAGTGCCATTCAGTTGGCATACAATCCTGTCCACCATAGTAGATCAAAGCATTTTGATATGAAGTACCACTTCATCAAAGATATGGTGGAAACTGAAACTGTTGAGCTTCACTATTGCCACATGTTGGAGAATGGTGCGGACATCTTCACCAAGGCACTGGCTAAAGCTCAATTTGTAAAGCTGAGAGACTGTATTTTCAAACCTCTCACCTTTAAGGGGGAGAATGTAGCAGTGTGAACACATAGTGGTTAGGTTAGGTTAAGTTTAATTGTCGGCAAGTTTATAATGTCGGCATGTTTTTTAAATTAGTTTTTCTCTTCTTCCCCTTATCCCTCCATTCCCTCCTTTATTCCCTCTTCCTCCTTATCCCTCCACCTTCCTTTCCCCTTATTTCTCCAACCTCCCTTATTTTCCTCTCCGCCAACTTCCTCTCTATCCTCTCCATATAAATTAATGGACATTTCCTATGTTCTAAGGTTGTAATGGCTGCGTGAAGATTATTGAAGTTTAATTAATTTGTGTTAATTTTGTTATTAATATTTCATAGTGCCACCTGGTTTGATTTTGAGATCAACATAATGATCATGAATACAAAAGGAGACTCAAGTGTGGGATTGAGCATTATGTCACAACACAACCTAGTATCATGGTCATAAATGACTAAAGATCCTTAAGGAAAAAAACCCGATGTGACTTTGTGACTTATGGCTATATCATGGTTATGAGTATTATGAAAAGATAACAGAAGAGAAATATCATGAAACCACAAAATGAGTCTTTGTTGCATTCATTGAAGCCTAAAAAGGGTCACTAAGTAAGAAGGACCACAACATCATGATAATAGAAGCTCCAATGGCTCGTAAGAGAAAATAAAGGCTTGACACTGTGACACATCTCCACATTGTAGTTGTAGAAAGTTGGAAAGCTTCAAGGTAAGGAAAGGAGCAAAACATCATAACATGTTTGCATGTCATGGTCACCAAAGTTGGAGAAGTCTAGAGGTGAAAAATAAATGTGGCATCATGACATATCTCTATGTCGCAGCCACTGTGAGTTACAATAAATAAAATATTTTGTAAGGTTCTAGTCTGCTATGGCCGTTACAATATCAATGATGCCAAGTGTTCCTAAATATTTAAGGAGGGATCATATTGTAATTTCATCACCACTACTTGTTTACATGCATAAAGAACTTAATCGAAGGTTAGAGGTCAAGCATTTTTTTCTATTTTTGGATCAATGGTACTTCACAATGATATTACGAGCTTGGCAGTCTAGCATTCTATTGTAACTATTTTACTAAAGATTTTTTTATATTTTTAAGTTTAAACCATAGAGGTATTATAAATAAGAGTTATGACCTCTTCTTAAAGGGTCGACTCTTAGACATTTACAAGTTACATGTATAAAGAATTTTGGAAGGAGCAATGCAATAGAAATCTATGTTTGGCCTCTGGTTCAACATCTTACAAAAAATATATTTCATGAGCTTTATGTATGTCTTGATGTTGCCTAATCCGCACCATTAAAATTTTTAACATCAACTATATTTACTCTCTTTCAACACTCTTTTCTCCCTCATCATAGTTTTAGCTAGTTAGAACCTCAAAGGAGCCAACCTTCTCTAGAGATTGACCTGGTTAAGCTCTGCAACTTGCCCGATCATTCAATGTTGGCCAAGTATTGGGCACAATAATCAACCATAGGAAGATTTTTTACCAACAAATATTTGGTCATTTTTCTCAATTTCCTAGTCATTTGTAGTAGCCAATGCAAAGAGCAATCTAATAGATGCAATATTTTCCATAGAATAAAATGTTTCTTCAAAGTCAAGCCCTTCAACCTGAGAGTATATTTTTTCTACTAACCTAGCTTGATATCTCTCAATTGAATCATCAAACTTGTATTTCCTTTTAAACACCCATTTAAAACCAATTTCCTTTCTACCTTTAGGTAACACTTACAAGTCCCAAGTCTTATTTTTCTTTAGTGGTTGCATTTCCCCTTCCATAGCTTTCTTCCAATGAATTGCTTCAACATTAGTGAGAGAATTTTTAACACCTATAAGCTCATCACTCATGGAAGATAATGAAAATTTATATTATTCATCATAACCAAATCTGATTAGTGCACTTCTTTGTCGCTGACTTCTCAAAGTTTGCACTTCTTAAATAATGTCAGAATTTTGGAGTTGCTCCTCATGTGTAGGCTACTCTTCAACAACTTGAGAATGATTAGAATATTCCTCAATAATCTAATTATCCTATTGATGCTACCAATTGCATAAAAATCATTAGTATTATATGGAAAATCTAACAAAGGAGTAGAAATGGGATCTATATTTAATGGTGGAATAATTTGTGGCTGATTAGCAGCTTGCTAATTTCTCAAACTAGTAGCTATATTATTTTTTTCTTGGTTGTCTATGGACTCTTTGTTGTGGATGTCTTCTTTGAATACTACATCATGATTGAAAACATGGTATTTTTGTGAAGGTATCCATACTTTTGACCTTTGATTCCATCACCAAAACCAATGAGTACTCCTTTAACAAATTTATTGTCCAACTTTTTCCTATTTTCCTTGGGTACAATAACTTCACACCCAAACACTCTCAAATGAGAAATTGAGGGTTTGACTTGACTCCAAGCTTCCTTTAGTGTTATACCATTAATAATTGAACTAGGTCATATATTTTTCACATAGTTAGTTCTATTAATAACCTTTATCCAAAAACTTTTATTCAAACCTACATCCTCTCATGCTTCTTGCCTTCTCCAATAATGTCATGTTGAGCCTTTATGCAACTCCATTCTATTGTGGAATATATGGAATTGTTTTTTACTTTGAAATACCATGAAAATTTGTAAAAGGTATTGAATTCCTAGGATAAATATTCTCCATCATTATCACTTCTCAAAGCCTTAACTTTCTTCTCAATTTGTCTTTCAACTGCAACAACAAACTCTTTTAAGGCAACAAAATCCCATGCATGAAACTACAACCATCCTTATTTAATATAATATTCATTCTTGATTTAGCTAGCCATCTCATTAATAGTAGACTTCTTTTTAATCCTAGAATATATCTAACAATTAGGATATACTTAACACTCCCATATTTGATTTTGATTTAACCTTACCTCTACCAACATTTTCATGGCTGAAAATATCACCCAAGAAAACTCTACCATAGTTTGCTTCTTCATATTCTGCAAACCACTCCTTATGGGGAGTCATATGGAAGGATGCTCTAGAATCTATCAACCACACATAAGACTACATGCATACAAAAATATATGTATTAGCAATATGCAAAATATTTTCATCTATAGTTGAATTAGATTTGTTTTTGGATAGATCTACTTTACAATCATATTTCTTATGACATTTTTGCTTACACCTCCAACACACCAGCTGAGATTTCCTTCCTCTATTGGAAGATCTTCTTGATTTAGATCTTCTTACATTATGATATTTATCACCATCTCTATATTTGGCAATCCTCTAGTTATCAAAGCTTCTGAGTGCTCAAAATGCTCCATTTTTCTTCTCCTTGTTTCCTCTTATAGCAGCTAGGCAACACTCTCATATTTCTTGAGATTTTATAGCTTAGAACTTCTACTTATTGCAACAATGAGATTATCCCAAGATTTAGACAAACTACACAAAAATCATATGTACTATTCATTCTCTTTAACCTCATTACTAGTACACCTTAGTTGGTTCATTAGTGTATTAAAAATATTTAGATGGCTGGCTACACTGTCTCCATTCTTCATCTTCAAAGAATACAACTTCTTCCTCAAGAATATCAATTTCATCAGAGATTTAGACTCATACAAATTTTATAGGTTATCCCATAGCTCCTTAGTAGTCTTAACCCCCTATGCATTCATCAAAATAGATCAGCCAAGTTCAGCCCAATCAAGACAATGACTTTCTCATTCTATTTGTCCCATTCAACTTGTTCCATTCCTACATGCATCATTATTGTAGTGACAACCATCTTAAGATCTCTTTCCATAAGAAAAAAACTCCATCTTCAACTTCTAGAGATTAATTTTTTTCCCGCTAAGCTTCTCTATACTAGATTTACCTTCCATATTTACTACTTTAAATCTTCACAAAGCTCCCACTGCATTGTGTACTATGGAAATGGATTTATATACAAATCCATAAAAATAACACATAAAAAAAGGTATTTATAAGTTTTGTGCACAGTTAAAATAATGTGCTTCCTTAAGGTGTTTTGATACCAATTTTTTGTGCAACATAATGTGTAGCCAAAAAAATCAACAACAAATAAAGGATGAAATAAACTCATAGAATGAAAAAAGGTAATATGCAACTAATAGGAAACAAAAGAACAATTTACTAGTAAACATTTATACATGGCATGCCATAGGGAACAAACAAAAAAATGGAAGAATAAGAACAATTATAATACATTCAACATTACCTTTAAGAGATATTCTTCTCTCATGGATCTTCACACATATTCATTTACAAATTTGCATCTATGAAAATAAATACACACACAAAGATACCTTGTTTAGTGTTTTATTTCCCATGTTTAGGGTTTTCTCACCCATGTTTAGGGTTTTTCCACCCATGTTTAGGATTTTTTCACCCATAGTTAGGCAATAAACTAATAACATATCAACATATGTCTAGTAACTCCCAAAAATATAAATCTAGTATTTTTGGCACACATCCAACAACAAATGCATACAAAAGGGGTAAAATGTAGACATCAAAATTTTCACACCTAAAAAACCATGGATTTTTTTAATCAATCCCACAACTAGCCCAAGGATTCCAAATCATCTCAATCTAATCTTGAGACATTCACCCTTCATAAAAAATTGTGGTGGCTAATAAGAATTTGTGTCAGTGGCACAAATGCAAGGAGGGAAGCACAAATGCAAAAACCTACCAAATGTTTTTTATTAAAGTTAGAGAAAGGATTTTAAAAGGTATCCTAAACCTTTTTAACAAGGTTGATGGTGTTGGAAGGTCTTACAACCTTGTACATAACCAAACTATAGATAAAATAATAAGCTTGCAGAAAGAACAAGGCTTTGAAGCCCAAAATGGAACAAATATAAAACAAATTCAGCAAGCTGACAACATTGAAATAATTTTTTGACAACAAAAAAATAGTCAACTTACACTGCTATCTATTATTTCTACATATAGCTATGCTTAAATATAAATTTTTCTAATTCCCATCATAGACCTCCTTCTCAATCTCTCTATTTTGGATTTCTTTGAGGTTAGGTCTTCCTCTTCTTGCTACCACTCCTACATCCACTTTTTTCTTGGTACTTCTAGTTATTATCAGGCATGGAGTAGCAAAGTATTTTTAATAGGGGAAGAAGAAATCCTTCCCTTCTTAAATTTTTTCATGATCTCATATGTAGCCTCAATAGGAACATCCACAAATGGGGACTCATTTTCCATTTCACTGGAAGTCTAATGGGACTTTGAGAAACCAACACTAACTATTGTTCTTTTCACTTTTATTATTCCTCTTCAAAGAACTCCCCTTATTCTTCTTCATTTGCTAAGGCACTAAAATTTTTCATGTCTACTCTATCTTTTTGAGGAATATTCTTCTTCATTTTATTTCTTTCTAGTGAATTTTTTAAGCATTTCCACCTCTTTATTTTGTTGTTGAGACTCTTTTCTTTGTCAAATTTTACCCTTTTTTTGCTTGGGTAGAAATTTTTCAAGGAGATGATATTTTCTTTTACTAACCCTGTATAAGGCTAGGGAGTTTTCATATTTAATTTTCTACTCCCAAGTCTTGTATTTAAATTTCAACCTGATTTAGGATGGTAGATTTCATTCCATGTTTACATTAAAACAAAGCCTAGCAAAAGCCAATCTAGTCCTTTCTTTGGTTGTTGGATCAAAGGCAATCAATTGTCCAATAGATCCGGTAATTCTCATCATTATATATTTATCCCAATATTCAATCAGGGGGTTGTTGGTCTAGAAATATATCTAATGGAAAGGTTGTGCGCCCACAAACCTTGACCAACATTGAATGATTGGGAAGCTATGAAGCTTCGGTGGTCAATCTTCGGAGGAGGTTGGTTCCTTGGTGTTCCAGCTAACTATTCCTAAAATATGGGGGGAAAAGGGTGTTGAAAGAAGCAAAAGGAGCTAAAGCTAGAACTTATGTTGGTGTAGATTAAGCAACATCAAGACACATGCACAATAAAAGACTATGCAAATAAACAATCAATTACCTAACAGACCAACCAGTTTTACTATCAACCACAGAACATTTAGTTTTAATATAATGTAGCTTATCAGACTACAAATTCTAGAACAAGTGAATGAACACAACATAAATTCAGAAATTAGAGTAAACACCATGAACATTCAATAGGCTAAAATTAGAAATAAGTAGTCATCCATACATACATGTTCTGCAAATGAATTGAACCAGAGGCCAAACAACAATCACTTTGTATTAAGATGCAAGTATTCCATTCTTACATATGAATTGTAAAAGCCTAAGAGCCAACCATTTTTCATTTTACATCTTAGTATTTATAGAATTTTTACAATGTTACAGTTGTCAAAGCATCATTGCCTTAGAAATGGATTGTTGTTATGTCAGAGGGTGTGCCAACTGATTGAACCGCTCGGAGGTATGGTTGCTCCAACTACCTGATCATGACTTGCTGACCTGGCCAAAATATACATTATTTTGAGTTGTGTTGACCTTGCTGCTTGCATCTGGTTCGTTGCTCTTTATTGATCCCTTTTAGTTGAGCCACCTTGTAACCTCCATGATGGCCTTGAGCATAACCATATTATTGAGATTCTTCTGATAGGTGATCTTATCCAATAGGTGTCATGAGATGATGATAATCCCTATGTAGGTAGGTTAGTGCCATATTTTGATTGTATCAGCTACCAAAATTATATGTTGCAATCTCATAGTATCGGGTATTCGGGACCTTAGTAGACTCTGATCAGGTACAATGCCTTTGATGGTATCAAAACATCTATTTTTACAATAAGGTAACCTCCAAGATTGGCATGGATAATTGGTACCCCGTTGAGCTTCGACCAGGTACAAATATTCCATCATTTTTAGCATTTCTCTCCATTTTGTTTTTTAGCTTTTAGTCTCTTGGATGGAGAATTCATGCTATGCTAGGTTCTTGCTAGGTACAAATCTTCAAATGCCTTCTACACTTAGCAAAAATTGAAATTCCAATAGCAGGATAGGAATTTGGTATCCCGTAGGGCTTTGGTCGGGTTCAAATATTATGGTGCCCTCTAGATAATCATTTTTTGTTGTTTTGCTCCTAATAACCTCCAACCTTTGGACAAAGAATTGAGACCCTGACGGAATTTGACCAGGTGCAAATATTTCAATGGTTTCTACACTTAGTCATTTTTGTAATCAAGCATCCTACAATAGTAGGACAAATATTTGGTACCCGATTGGGCCCTAGCTAGGTACAACTCTTCCAAAACCCTCTAGACTTAATCATTTTCTCCTTTTATTTCCTGCATGTATCAAAGCTTTGGGACTTCGTTAGGATATGGTCATGCACAAATATTATAGCTCCTTGGATGCTAACCCAATTTACCATTTTTGAGAATATTGGTCTTTTGGTGCCCCTTTGAGCTTTGGCTGAGTGCAAATCCTTCGACGACTTCTACACTTAGTCATTTTTGCATGTCTCAAACCTACGGTAGTGGGATGAAGATTTGGTCTCCTACTAGCTTTCGATTGGGTACAAATCTTTTGGTGCTCTTCAAACTTAGCCATTTTTTTGAGGCTATAATATTTTGCTCCATAGTACCTGGTCCTTTTTTTATTTTGCTGTATTATCCCTTTTTTGCACTTTCTCATTGAAGTGCATGTGGGTGGTGATCTGAAAATACCCACATTCTTGGTGACTCACAAGGACTTTTCATCTCATGGAAAGAGAACTCAAACTGACTATTTATATATCGTAGATAGATAATATTTGACAAAAATAGGGCTAATACAGGAGACAAACGACTAAAGCCTTTGTAGATAGGATCCGCTTAACCAAACAAACAATTGGGGAGGAAAGAGAGAACAAAATTGTGATGATGGAATGGATAATGGATTTTATCTTAAAATTTATAGGTGGTTGGTGACAACAGGATGGAGGTGATGAAACCAAAATTGTGCATGGGGATACCTAGAGAATGGGATATTTCTAGGAGACCCAAGCTAGGATTCATAGGATAAAATATGGAAATAAAACTAAAGGTGAAAGTATGGATAGAAGCAAAAAAGAGAAGAAGAAAATAAAAAAGGGAATACCTGAAACATGAGATACACCCACAAAAATGGAACCCCATGAGTAAATCTGGTTGCAGTTGAAGGCTATTTTAGGCCCAAGCTGGGCACCTTAGGAAATCACCATTCTTCCACTTGTTGCACTTCCTATATTTTCTTCTTTTCTTGACCTGGCCTAGTAAGAAGTCCTTCATTACATCATCTACAAGCTTCCAATTCTTTATGCTTTTCCTCATCCTATCGTCTCTCAATATTGGAGGATGCTTATCCAAGTGTGGCCTAAAATAGGTGTATGCCCTAAGCTGATTTGTGCGAATTGTCACTTCATCATTATTTGTAATCTAGGTAGATCCTACAAATACCATCGATCTGATTTAGAGTAGTACATGCATTGATGTGCATCCAATATTCAGTACTGATGATCTGATGGTAATTACTATTGCTGCCCCCTTGTTTGTTGTGCTAGGTACAAATTTTATAGCTACCTTTCAATCTTCTTTTAAGTTGTTCCATTGGGCTTTGGAGTCATTATTTTTGAAAATATGTTATAGTACAATTATACAAGCAAAAAGCAATATAATACAAGGAGGTGTTATTCTTCATACTTCTCTAATCACCCCTTGGTGATGTATGTTGTTGTGACTCTCCTTCCTATGGAGGCTCCCTTTGTGTAGCTATTCCTGATGATTCCCCATGTTGTGAAATAACCTTAGATGGAATGATTATTTGGAGTTGTTGGCACATATTTTCCTAGACATCTAGAGGGGGTCTAGAATTCCTCTTAGTTCTGAGATAATTCCCCTTAGCCTACCAATATGGTAATAAGGAGGGTCATTGTACTTCTCAGCTAGGTATTCTGCTTTTTCTAAGATATGAGAAAGCTTATAGAATAGTGTGAAGACCTTGTCTACCTCCAGTGGTTCAGATAGTGAGTCGATCTCACTTTGATATTTTATTCACATTTCAAACAACTAGGTGAGTGCTTCTTGCTTGTGCCAAACTGAGTTGTCATCCTAGAAGCTTGGTGCACCTAGGGTCTTGAGATCTTGTGCAATGGTGCTCATTTCATCGACCTCTTTTTTAATGATGGTAAACATCTCTCATCCCAGATCAATGAGCTCATTTGCTTGATAGATCTGGTGGGCCAAAAGTCTCCAATCTTCTATATCCTTGTTAGGTTGTGTTTTCAAGGTAGGGAAACTTTCAGGATATCTTAGCATTTTTTTGAACTTTTGTGCCTCCTAAAATTTGGATATGAGAACCTTTTCTGCCCTTTCTATCTCCTTTCTAGCCTCCTTAGTAGTAGCACCAATTTGTTTAAGCTTTGTATAGAAAGGGGGGAAAGTTGGTAGAATTGTTCCTTTTATTTTTCCCTAGTAGAAGTCCCAGATCTATCTGAGCCAGTCTTTAGAGATTGATGAGTTGGGTGGCTTGTCCCTTTCCTACTGCAACTCATTCATAACTATGGATAAGGCTTCCTCCTATTGTACCAATTTGTTCTTCACCTCGATCAATGCTGAATTCTATTGCTCTTTCTCTTCTTGTACCCCTTTCAACTCAGCCTCTAGATGTTTGATCTATTCATCTTTCAGCTACAAATCCTTCTCAGAGGGGGCCTTATCAATGATGCCTTTCAACTTGATGATATCATTCTTTAGGGTATTATTGTCCAACCTTTCCTTAGCGAGCTTGGCCTCAAGGGTATCAATTTTCTTTTTAGCAGCTACCAAACTCCTATCTATTTTTCTTGATTACACAAGCAATGTGTCTGTCTTTGCATGGATGGCCTAGATGGTTTCCATATTTGATATCATGGAGATATCCCTTCTGTACTCTTCTATTTCCCAATATTTTGATCTCATCTGAGAGGTAGGATTTTTTACTTTTGGTTTGGCTACCACCTTAATCCTTTCTTCCTTGATGGGATCTATTGTATCATAGCCCATGGTGATAACTTCTTCCTCTTTTCCTTGTAGTTATTCAAATTACTCTTCTTCCTCCCTCCATATTTGTTGGTTCTCTTCTGCTAGTCGAATGGTAGAGAAAATTTTTGGTAGTGGCTCCTAGGTAGCAACTGGGAGGATCGAAGTAGCCAAGAAGGTTGGTAATGGGGTGAGAGGGTAGGAAAGTATGGATTTTGTAAGGGGAGTACTTCCTTGCACACTTTGACCTTTTTGGGTTGTGGGTGGAGTAGAGAAGAATGGAGGTTGTGTTGGTGAATCTTGAAGGGCATATTTTTGAGATAGTGGGATGGACTCAATGAATGGTGAGGGAGTTGATTGAGTAGGTGGAACTTGTGAAGTGGTAGGTAGATTAGGAGAAGGGTTTTCTTCTGCTTCAATTTTAGCAATTATAGGAATCATTTTTGAAGGAGGTCAGAATTGATGAGGAGGGGAGGTTAGGATTTCCAAGGATGAAGGACTTGAGGGAGAATGTGGTTTAGGAGACATACCTATGTCTTGCACTCCTAGCTCTAGCTCCTCCATCTGCATGGCTTATGTTGATTCTACTTTGAGCTCACTCCTTCTTGCTTGCTCAACTTTTACCTATGCAACTACTACCTCACACCTTAGTACTTCTTGTTGTAATTCTTACCTCTTTTGTATCTACTTTTCCTTTTCTTCCTCTAGCCTTTACTTCCTTGTGGCCTTACTTGTTTCAGAAATCCTTGAACTTGAGTGATCCTTTCACTTTTTACTTGATTTAGAGCTCTGACCGAAAGATTCAGGTTGAAATTTTGAGGGTGCTTCAACTACTTTGGGTGGAGTCGATCTTTTGATATCAACCATCGATGGATTTTGAGGCAATGATTCTTCTTCTACCTTGACTTCATCTTTTGATCCTTCCTCTTCCTGGTATCTTATATCTTCAACCATTTGTACCCTTAATATTTTTGGGAAGAGCTATTTTTCATGCTTCTACTTCCAATTGATATACTCAACATCAAATTTATCATTGAACAACTTATCAGTATTCTCATTGTATTTTACCTTCTTGATCAGATTACATTCACAATGCATTACCCACCATTCTTCAATTTTGTACTCCTCCCAGCCTATGTGTTATCACTAATTGTATCAATAAGGTTGGGATCAAGCAACTAATCTACATTTCTTTTTGGATCATAAACTCACTCATACTTATAACAACTTCTCCATGGTGGTATTTCTTGCATCTCCTTATATTTGAGTGGTGCCACCTGATCTTCATCCAGGTTCTTGTACCTTTCAATCTTCGACCATGATAGATGCTTGAACCTAGGTGCTTTAACATTCACTTTCAATTTTTTAGTCAAGATACCATCTGGGTCATAATGCCACATGTGCGACACTATCGATAGCTTCAAGGTAGTGAGCTTAGCCTCTAAGTCTTTGTACTATAGAGGCTCCCTTTTGGATATTGTGATATGTTCAAATTTGATAGGAAGCCTAAATATTACAACCTTCTTGGCTCTTGGACCAAGGCTCTTCTCTATTGTGTAGGCCTACCTATAGTATTCCAATCCAAACACCCAATTAGTCACATAATATGGTAGTAAGTAGGGGAATTTGGAGAAACCAAACAATCTAACGATGGTGCCTTCCTCCAAAAAGTACCAATCCCCTTGCTCTCACATTTTTCCTCTCAAAATATCTATAGCTTTTGATGTAATGCGAGGGCATTTGCCATAGATTGTTGCTAGCATCGATCCCAAGAACTACTTGTTGAATTCAAGATATGAACCATTATCCCTTAGTACATGAGTCCAGTCTAATACTGAATGGTCCATACCTTGCTCATCTATCTTTTGTAGTTTAATGTTGTGTTTATTTATAGAAGTCATATAAAATAGAAAATCCAAGCCATGTAGGAAGGGTATGTGAATACATCACATTTCTTGTTCTTCATAGACTTTAATTGTTCATGTATGCTAAAGGCTAAAAATTCAGCCCAATCCAGAGTGACGTGTGTGAAGGCAACCATAACTATGTTTGCCATACCCATATGATAAGGGTACACTATTGCATCCATTCTCATCCCCAAGGATTATCGCCAACATAGAGAATATAGGTTGTGCTTCATCATTGAAGTCCACGAGCTTTCTATTCTTCATCATGAATCCATCCGACAACTTCCCTCCTATCTCAATGAGCCAATCTTGAACTGGTTTATTTTTTAGGTATAATATCTAGTTTTCCAACCCAATTTCCTTTAGCTTGGTGCTTGAGGGTTCTTCTACTATAAATACCTCCATCAAGAGTTCCCTATTTATGGTGAATAGTGGCTCAAACTAGGAATTACAAATAGTAGTTGTACTAACATCATAAAACTTCACCATCGCATGGATGAGTTTTAGGCATGGGTGCACCACTTTAGGTATGAATTTGTTGAGGTTTGAGTGGTAAGCAACACTATCTTGATGAGTTTCAAAAAACTTTTTCACCTTTTCTTCATAGCCGATTTGAGAGATCCTCAACTTGGACTTGATTGTGAGCACATGATCATGAATTCCCATTAGCTCATCAGTTAGTTCTTCTATGGATTTTTACATAGCGATGTTCTTCTTTCCTTTAGCTATTTCTCTAACTCTACTTATATCACTAGCAACTAACTCTTCTTCAAATATTTAGTGCTCTTCACTGCACTTATACTCATAACTATCATGGAGGAAAGAATACTTGGAAAAGTGCAATCAATTTATAATTCTTGGATAGACGTTTCACTAGATTAGAGATGTTAATGTACTTGTGTGATGGATTTACATATGCCAAGAAGGATTTTCTTAGGGAATTGTTGCCCATTTTTAAGGTCTAACACATATGCTTGGAAGGAGCACCATCGACCTATAACATTCTATTGTAGTTTTCTTATAACCAATCATTTATCAGCTTGGAATGCATTTCATCATAATTACTTTTGATAGGTGTAGTTGTGGTTGCATAATTTTATGGACTTATGATTTCAAGAAAATCTCATTGGGATCACCAACCATTGTGAAATTAATATTGCATGTTGTATTTGGTAGTTAATCTATCCAATGACCTTGCTATGTTTATTTAATCATGGGTGGCCTATGGATCCTAACAACCGTTAATTTGATAACCACCTTGTGAGATGTGCCATGTAATGCCAATCATTTTTTGAACCTCTTGATTAGTGGCTCAATCAAGATGTGATGAGGTTGTGCAGTTCGAGGTGCTAGGTAGATAGATGATCTACCCACTTTTGGGCATTAATTTTAGTAAGCACCACCTTGCTTAGAAAAGACAAAAATCATATTTACAAGAAATGTACATGCATCATATTTACATATATACAAGATGAGTGCCACTTGTCCTAAGCATAATGCTTTAGGTGTTGACCATTTATTAGAATTGGTAGTAGATGGCCATCCAAGTGTCTTAATTGAAAGGTATTTAGGTCTTTCTTGTGTTTGATCATGTATGGTCTGGACCACATTGAATCAAACTTTTCATGTGAGCTAGATTTTGCTCTGTTCACATCCTATTTGAGCACCAAGTCACCTTCTTCAAATGTCTTTGCCATGGCCTTTTTTTCAAACCAATATTTGACAATTATCTGATGGTGATAAATATTGTTATACGCCTATTCATATTTTTCTTCCAATTGAACTAGCTCGGCCATCCTTCTTTCTACCGGTTGTAGATCATTCAGATAGTTTTCCTTAATGAATCTTAATGTTGAAAGCTCTAGGTTAATTGGTAGCACAACTTCCTTTCCATAAACTAGAGCGTAAGGAGAATTTTTAGGGCCCTTTTGATTGTGATCTAGTCAACCCAAAGTGCTTGATCCAATAGTAAATGCTAACTTCTAGGGTTATCTTGAATACTCCTTTGATGATTTTTAGTAGATTCTTGTTGGTGGACTCTGCAAGACCATTCCCTTGAGGGTAATAATTTGATGAAGCATTCCAATATATCCCATACTTCCTTGCAAAATTGATAGTTTTAGCTCCTATGAAAGATCTAACATTATCTGATACAATGGTTGCTAGAATTTTGAATCTAGTGATTAATCTTTCCATAAATTCAATCATAGTGTCTTGATCAACATGCTTTGTAGCTTCCACCTCAATCCATTTTGTGAAATAATCTATTGTTGTTAGAATATATTTGTGTTCGATGGATGAATTTGGGTTAATCACACCAATAAAATCCAAACCCCATTGCTGAAAAGGCTCTTCCATGACTATCGATTGTAATGGCATTGTCGGATGTTTACCTCTACCTACAAACTTTTGATAATTTTCATAGGCTCTGGCCCACTTGAATGCATCGAAAAAAATGGATGACCAATAATATCTAACCCTTAGAATATTTGTTGTAGTAGTCTATCCAGAGTAGTGGCCTCCTGAGAAGCCTTTGTGAAACTCTTCTAGTACTTCTATGGTTTTCTTCGATGGTAGGCATCTTAGTAGTACCCCATCAAAGTTTCTTCGATATAGGATATCTTCAATCAATATATATTTTCTAGCTTACAATCTAAATCTTCATCTTTGGGATGCAGTTAAGCCATCTAGACATCTACCTAAAGCAAAGTAATGATGCAATTGTTCGATCTAGTTCTCTATACTACCTTGTTTCTATCTCTAACCCAATATCATATTTAGCCTAATTTGACATATTAGCATTCTGAGATGCAGACTCTACTAAATTCTAGCATAGGGCTCTACCCCTTATCAATTTTGTTGATCTGATCTCAATATCATACTCCTAGATTTTAGTCACCTAGTCGACTCTCTTGTCACCAAGTTCCCCCTGAATCACAAAATTTTGGACATCTGGATGTACTACATATACCAGGGTCTTGCTCTAAGAAACAAAATACCTAAATTTCTTTAGAGATTTCATGATAGCATAGACTTGTTTTTTAATGAAATTATACTTTTCTTCATGGTCTTGAAATGTTTGACTTAAAAAGGCTATTGGTCTTTCACTATCTTGCTCCCTTTTTGAGTTAGGATAGTTGCATAGCTCCCTTCTACTCCAAATGCATAGAGAATAAAGTCCTTGGAGTAGTCTAGATTAATGAGAATTGGAGCTTGAGATATTGCCTCTTTGATATCCCTGAAGGTCTTCTTTCGGGCATCCATCCATTTGAATTCTACTCCCTACTTCAACATCTCAGTCATTGGTTTTACAATTTGAGCAAAATCTAAGATGAATTTTTGGATAAAATTAATCTATCCAAAGAATGATTAGAGTCCCTTTTTGTTCAGTGGGAGAGAGAGAGATCGGATGGCTTTAACTCTATTCGGATCAATTGCCAATCCTATTTTTGATACCACATGCCCCAATAATTTTCCCTCATGTACTGTGAAGATCGATTTCTTAGGATTCAAAGACACCCCAAATTCTCTATATTTCTCAAATACCATCTAGAGATGCTCAATATGCTTGCTCTTATCATGAGAGAATACAGTCATATCATCTAGGTAGATCAGGATTATCTTATTCACCAACTCACCAAATGCTAAATCCATAGCCCTTTGAAAAGTGGCACCTACATTTGATAGCCCAAAAGGCATGCATTGATATGCAAATGTACCCCATTTTGTGGTGAATGTTGTCTTATGTTGATCTTCATATTTCACCCAAATCTGATTAAAACCAAAAAATCCATCCAAAAGAGAAAACCTCTTGGCTCCAGCTACAGTATGTAAGATTTGATCAATTTGTGGGAGGGGATAATGATCCTTCAAGGAGGCCTGGTTCAAGTTTTGAAAGTCCACACATAGATGGATGTCTCCATTTTTCTTCCTGATCAAAACCAAATTAGCAACCCATGTAGAGTGCTTGATGGGGTATATGATTTTGGAAGTCAATAGCTTCAATAGTTCTTGTTTCATCAGTGCCTCTATCTTGGGATTTATTGGTCGTTGCTTCTATTGAAAGGGCCTTGCATCTGGCATAAGCTCAATAGTATGTTGAATAGTATCTTTGTCATATACCTTGAGATCCTCATATGTCCAAGCTATGATATCATTAAACTCTTTGCACAATTCCATAGTCTGATTGACTTCTTCCTCTGAACAATGTACACCAATATTGATATCCTTTTTGGGTTCAATTTGCACCCCTTTATAGCTCTTACTATCAACCTCAATTCTTTGAGAAGCTAGTCTATCACTATTATCAAATAAGCTTTCTAAAGTTATCAACCCTTTGGGGATATGATTATTCTTTAGTTGAATCACTTCTTCATCTTCTTTCGGTAGTTGATCACTTACACAATTCATTTCTTGAATTAGGAAATCAATTATTTGTTCATCATTCTCAAATACCTACTAAAATATATCTTTATCTAGTATAGATGGTCTATAAACCAGCCTTACTATCTTAGCTTTATGAATGATGTTGGATACTGGATAAAAATTTGCTCCCATGGAAGCTAGTATGTCAGCATGAGTATTGTGTTCTCTAGGGATGGCTTTGATGTTTAAGGCTTCAAAATACTCTAATAAGTCCCATACCCTATTTCTATAAGCCTTGAGGTAGTGTTGTTTGCTACTACATTTTTCTATGACTTGATTAACTACTAGTTCAGAATCACCAAAAATTTGTAGTTGCTTGATTCCCATTTTTTAGCTTTCCTCAACCCCAAACATAGTGCTTCATATTTTGTTGCATTGTTTGTGCAGCTCCATGTCAGTCGGTATGAGAAATTCCTTTCCATTTTAGTTGGTGATACTAACACTACACCTACTCTAACACCATTCTTGCATCTGGCACCATCGAAGAATAACTTCCAAATCTGGTCTTGCTTGGGAATCTTGTCTATTAGGAGATGTGAATTTTATCTCTTTCGACTTCATGATTGAATAGGTACCTTTTTATTAAATTTTTTAAATTATTTTTGGCACTATTCTATCCATATGTTCTCTTTTAGTGGTTAATGTTGACCTTGTTGCTCTTCCTCCAACTTCTCTATATGGAATGAGGATGGTTTTTAGAAAATATCTTGAATCTTTTTCCTTTGAATGGAACCTCCATATGGGAGTAATCAAGAGATAAATAACCACCCAAATTAGTAGTAAATTCTCTTGACAAGCACATCCTAAAATAGGGTTCTAAATCTACCACTACAATTTCTTGAATGATAATGATTTGAGGTATTCTATGCAACTTCATGGGGATATATTTGATTTTCTCCCCGCGTCCCACTTATTTTTTTTTTTTTTTTTTTTTTATTTTTGGGGGGTGGTGGGGGGGGGTGGGGGGATATTTATACTTTCCCCCTCCTCCGGGGAGAGGGAGGGGGGATGGGGTTTTTTTTGTTGTTGGGGGGGGTGGGGGGGGGGGACTTGTTTCTTCTTTCTTTTTTTTTTTTTGTGGGGGTGGGGGGGGTGGTTGGAGTGTGGGGGGGGGGGGGGGGTGTTAGTTGGTTTGTGGGGTTTTTTTTTTTTTTTTGGGGGGGGGGTAGTATTTTATTTTTTTTTTTTTTTTTTTTTTGTTTTTTTTTTTTTTTTTTTTTTTTATTGTGTTTTCTTTTTTTTTTAGGGGGGGGGGGGTTTTTTTCTTTCTTGCTTTCTCTTCCTCTTTTTTTTTTTTTTTTTTTTTTTTGTGGTTGTTTTTTTTGGGGGGGGGGGGGGGGGGCTCCTTTTGGGTTTCTTTTATTTTAAGGGGTTTTTGAAAGGGTAATTTTAGGGTCAATAAGCAAGGGTTTCTTTTCAGACCTTGTAAGAACCACCACTTGTTCCACAGATGGTATCATGAAATTGTAATCGTTTGCTTCTCTCATCATATTTACCTACCCTTTTTGTGCCTTCTCTACTTTCTCAATTGTAATTTTTTAAATGTAGTGTTGATGCATCATACATGTACTTTCACCATGTGGGTCATTGTAGGTTGAGCACCAATAGTTAGACTCAGATCCTGAGGAAGAAGGTTCCTCCTCTTGATTGGTGTATATGGTATTAGACTTTTTTGGAGGCTTGCTAGTGGAGGTAGCTTGATCTCTTGTGATATATGGAAATCTTCATGGTTGAAAATTTCTCTCAGCTTCTCTTCACTTCATAGTTGTGACTTCATTTGTGAGGTTCTTCATAGTTATTACCATTTCTTGGAAGGCAACTATCTGAGGATCAAGGGCTGGTAATGCAAGGATAGTAGTAGGTGGTGGGAGTAATGGGACTGTAGGTAGAGTAGGAAGCATTTGTGAGATTGGTATAGGTGGCCAGGATGGAAAATTGATCGATGGGGTGTGGCTGCTAAAAAAGAGCTTGGTGGAGAAAAAACCAATGTTTGTTGTTGAGGAAATTTTGGGTATATAGGCATTATAATTTTTGGAGGTAATCTCCCTATAGCAATCAGATCCTTTTCTACTTTTAATGCTTCTTGAAATATTTTTGGGAATGTTCGCACATTGGACTACCTTATGGACATACCCAAGTCTGAATGAAAAGCTCTCAAATAGTAGTATGTTGCTTGTTCATTGGTCGGGCATAGACCTTTAGGTACCCTTCTCCATGTTCGACTAAATATAATGTTGAAATTTGTTATCTCTTCTTGTGGGTGCCTTTGAATCGTAGTGAATTGTATCAATAGAGAGAAGGAATATATTTATTCATTGAATTCTTCAATCAGCTTGCTAGCCAGCTCGTTCCATGAAGTTATGGTTAAATCTGATAAGGTTTTATACCAGTATGACATTTTCCCCTTCAATGATATTACCAATAACCTTATCATGACATCCTCATCTTGAATATTATGTATGGTAGCTAATGATGCTACATCTTGACAATGCTCATATGCAGTCTTGTCGGTGCCATCATACATTGGTAATGCTTTTAAAGCTACCTAGGGAATAGGATTCTAGATAGGTAAATTCAGAGGTCTCGTATGATTCCAAGTTGGGTAGTTCTAAGCATTTTTATTTTGATTTGTAACCATTGTTGTTTGTGCAAGAGGAGGGATTATCGAGATTGGATTGGTAATAATAGGATCGATTGTACTAGTCAGATATTTAGTAAGGACTAAAGAGGTTGTTGAAATAGATGGGAAGATTGGATGTATCCTAAAGTTGCCAAACTATAATTCTAGAAACTCAATAGGTTCCTCTGATTCTCTAGCTACTTGTCTTGTGATCATATATCTAAAAATCTTAGCAAGGCAACTTAATAAAAAGTGGATATGCAAATATTTTCTAGATATTGTTAGATGGAGTCACTAGGTGATTAAAATGAAGGTTTATAATGAGCAGAGAATCACCATGTCTTTGATCTTATCAAAATAGTGGGATTGGGTCCCATCAGGCATGCCAAAAACTATTGGTCTAGAAATCTATCTAATGGAAAGGTTGTGCACCCACAGACCTTGACCAACATTGAATGACCGAGAAAGCTGTGAAGGCTTCGATGGTCAATCTCTAGAGGAGGTCGGTTCCTTTGAAGTTCAAGCTAACTATTCCTAAAATGTGGGGGAAAAGGGTGCTGAAAGAAGCAAAAGGAGTTGAAGCTAGAACTTATGTTGGTGCAGATTAAGCAACATCAAGATACATGCACAATAAAAGACTATGCAAATAAATAATCAATTACCTAACAGACCAACCAGTTTTACTATCAACCACAGAATATTTAGTTTCAATATAATGTAGCTTATCAGACTACAAATTCTAGAACAAGCGAATGAACATAGCATAAATTTAGAAATCAGAGTAAACACCATGAGCATTCAACAAGCTAAAATTAGAAAGAAGTAGTCATCCATACATACATGTTCTGCAAATGAATTGAACTAGAGGCCAAACAACAATCACTTTGTATTAAGATGCAAGTCTTCCATTCTTACATATGAATTGTAAAAGCCTAAGAGCCGACCAATTTTCATTTTACATCTTAGTATTTATAGACTTTTTACAATCTTACAGTTGTCAAAGCATCATTGCCTTAGAAATAGATTTATGTCATGTCATAGGATGTACCAATTGATTCGACCACTCGAAGGTATGGTTGCTCCAACTGCCTAATCGTGACTTGCTGACCTAGCCAAAATATGTATCATGTTGAGTCGTGCTGACCCTATTGCTTGCATCTGGTTCATTGCTTTTCACTAATCATTTTTAGTTGAGCCACCTTGTAACCTACATGATGGCCCCAAGCATAACCATATTATTGAGATTCTTCTAATAGGTGATCTTATCCAATAGGTGTCATGAGATGATGATAGTCCTCATGCAGGTAGGTCAATGCTAGATTTTTATCGAGCTATCTATCCAAATTATATGTTGTGATCTCATTGTATCAGGTTTTTAGGACCCTAGTGAACTTCAAATGGGTACAAAGCCTTTGGTAGCATTAGCACTTAGCTATTCTTACAATCTAGTAACCTCTAGTATTGGGACATAGATTTGGTACCCTATTGAGCTTCATCTGGGTACAAATCCTTTGGTTCTTTTAGCATTTTTCTCCATTTTATTCTTGTTATCTTTTGATCTCTTGGATGGATAATTCAGGCTATGTTAGGCTCCGATCGAGTATGAATCTTTCGATGCACCTTCTACACTTAGCCAAAATTTGAACTTCCAATAGTAGTATGGGAATTTTGTATCCCATCGAGCTCTAGCTAGGTTCAAATCTTTCGACACCCTCTAGACTTAGTCATTTTTTGTTGTTTTGCTCCTGATAGCCTTCGACCTTTGGATGGTAAATTGAGACCCTAGTAGGACTTTGACTAGGTAAAAATATTTCAATGGCTTATACACTTATTCATTTTTACAATCAAGCATCCTCCAATAGTAGACTAGATATTTGGTACACTATTGGGCCCCAACCAGGTACAACTCTTTTGGTTCCCTCTAGACTTAGCCCTCTTTTTTTTTCTACATGTGTTAGAGCTTTGGGACTCCATTAGGCTCTGATCAGGTGCAAATATTTTGGTACCTTGGATGCTCACCTAGTTTACTATTTTTGAGAATGTTGGTCTTTTGGTACCCCTTCAGGCTCTAATCGAGTGTAAATCCTTAGATAGCTTCTACACTTAGTCATTTTTTCACTTCTCAAACTAAAGGTAGTGGGATGGAGATTTGGTTTCCTACTGGCTTTCAGCTGGATACAAATATTCTGACGCTCTTCAGACTTAGCCATTTTGCTGAGGTTGTAAAGTTTTGCTCCATAGTGCCTGGTCCCTTTTTTAAATTTTGTTGTATTATCCCTTTTTTGCACTTTCTCACTGAATTACATGTGGGTGGTGATCTAAAAATACCCACAAAGGCTTGACAGTCTCACCTAGAAAGGAGCTAGATGAATATTATATGTCTCAAGATTGAATCCTAGTTTCCATATTTTCAAAGATCCCCCATGATAGTGAAAGTAAAGAGTAGAAAGCTTCTAGGCATAGCTACTATCTCTAGATGACCCTTAATCTTCCATTTGTAAGCTACCCATTTTTTAATAATGTTTAGATTCAGCCAAAAACCAATAAATTTTCCAACTAAACTAAAACTTTACCTTGCATTGCTCATCTATAAAAGAAATTGTTTGTGGTATGCAATGCATTCATACTTTCTTTGGTGTGCTATTGATGGTTGAATATTTAATGCCTATTGCATTGATTCCTCATTCTCTTTGTTATTTTCAAAAACTTCTATTGATGGTGAAGAATCACATTCTAAATGTACATCTTCACTCTTAGGTCCTTGGTTCTTGATGTTCTTGGTTGCATTGTACCAATAATAATTTGGATAATTTGATGCATCCATGTTTCTTGACTTTCATCCATTTTGAATCATATCAAATATTATTTTGTCTTATCTTTGCTTGTAATAAAAACACATGTTCTTCTTCTTCTTGAATATATTCTTTGACTTGATTCTCTTTAGCTACATTACTTTGATGCGATTTTCTCCAATTCTAGTTTTGTTATTCTGAAGATGATCTATCATGTTGTTGGTTCATCTCTTGTGAAGGTGATCCTTTTTTTTTTAAAGAAGGTGCCAACAACCCTTCATAGTGTATCCATTTTTACCACAGTGTTTACACATCTTTTGCATGTGGAATATACTCCTTCGAGAAGGTCTCATGCCTCTTTTTAATGGTTGCTTCTCTCTTTGACTTGTAACTAGTAATTGTTTTTCTTCTTCTATAGTATATAAGACCTCTAATTTTTGAAGTAGGTTCACCAACTTCTCAAAGCTTGGTGTTTTCTCAATAATATTTAATATAGTCATAAAAATATAATACTTTTTTGGGAGCGATCTCAAAATTATAGGAACTGACATTTTATTAGATACTTGAGTTCCTAGTGCTTGCAATGATTCTTGCAATTATAATATTCTCCTTCTTGTAGTGAAGTTTTATTACAATAGAAAAATCTAGCATTAAGGGAAATTTTTAGTTGGAATGTTGTCTAAGAGTTGAAGAAGATGAGAAGACTAGAGACTCCATCAAAATTTTGAGTATTTGGTACTATAAACATATCCAAGATGCTTACAAGAGAGGGTTTGATAAGAAATCTATAAGTCAATTTGAAGCTCCTTGTTCCATGAGGCTCTATTGACCCACTATACTAGAAATATAATGATTTACATCCTTTCTAGTGGTAGTTGTACGATCCAAAAAAGGCTCACACCTATCGATTCCTATTGCAAGAATTGAAAGATACACAAAATGCATACAAGAACAAGAAATTGACAACAAATTGACAATAAGAAATACACTTTATTCCATTATATTTGAATTCAAATTCAAATTACAAGTACATACCTCTTAGGGATAATCACTTTGATACAATTGTTACAATAGGATGTAATGTTTCCCTCTCAAGAGTAAGTGTGATTTCTAAATGCCTTTTAGGATGACACGAACTACTCTAGGGTGTCGATGACCCTATTATCCATGATTAGAGGCATTTGTTGCCTTGCATCCCAAAACCCTATTAGTCCTACGTGCAATAAATAACAAGAAACATTAAAAGCAAAGGAGGCCTCTCTTGATGAGGCTTTTAAAGGGTACTTACACAAAAGATAACATGATAATCAAGAAATCAATAAAGTGATTCAAAGCATGTAAATTGATCTAAATCATGATGATATACCATTAGAAACATAAAATAAACTAATATGAATCTATCTAAGCTCCTAATTACTCAATTGAAGACATGAAAGCATGAAAAAGATTCATTATACCTACACTACAATAATGAAGGAAAATTGCAATTAACTCCTAATCTGTCGGTCAAAAGTCTCTAGAATACTGAATTAATCCTACAACATGATTAATCTAACCTAATTAAATAGATTGCAAAATAGAGAACAAGGAAATCAAGGTTTACCCTCTGACCACGGGTCATTCAAGTAGTGGGCACTGTTCACCGTGGCTGACAATCATGGTTGAGCCTACAGTAATTTTAACCTCCAAATCATGGCTAATTTATTTTATTATCCTTTCCAAATTGATG